>JAQFVV010000017.1:5553984-6753984 GCA_028023455.1 Epiperipatus broadwayi
TGTTTCTCATAAGTCACATTAAATCAAGTACATCACAATAAGTTAAATTAAATATTGTAAAATTAATTAAAAATAACATTCTGTAAGAAAGAAACTATGTAAGTTATTTTTAAATCAATTAGCCACCAAGATATAAGTTTGGGGCAATGATTCAAAGGGGGGTAAACAAATTGACCATGTAATGGAGATGCTATATATTGTAACAGTCAAGTTTGTACATTCGCGTAACAGAATTCAGAATCCAAGCAAAAGAGACCGAAGCTGACCAGACTAGGACTGTAACATCCCGAGTCCAACCGCACTCCAACTCGTAAGCCAGGATTCCAAGACTCAAGACCCTACGAATGACCACCTTGAACTTACACGTAGTATACCTCTTTCCACACGGCCGACATAGGTCACGGAGAAGCAATGAGACTCATAACAAAAAAAATGGAATTTATTAACTGTATATATTTAAAACTAATTAATGCATCGGAAATCACATATATAATATAGAGAATTTTGAATTGGATTGAAACAAATAAGATCGAGACCAGAGTAATTTATTAAATTGTATGTTTATTTTTGCAGATTAAATTTGACGATTTTATCTATATTATTCTTGCATTTTACAATTAAAATGCGCGTAGCATCTAACATTTTGGAGAGCGCTTTAACCTTCTCTCCTTACAATTAAAATTATTTTACATTTGTTATTTTATTTGATGAAGTTAAATATTGTTTTCATCATTTGCTTTATTATCTTATTGATCAGTCACTGCATTGTAGCTATGGGGCAGATTATGCTAATCCCTCTTATTCCATGGTTTTCAGCTAAGCAACCAGACGAAGCCTTGTTTTCTCATATATGTGAAACATTTAAAGTCAAATTTATCTATAATATTATTATTTCAAACTATTGTACATGAGACCGAAACTAGCTCTTGAATATGTCAGACAATGGCTGAAACTTAATTTAACAGAGGAAGAGTTGGCAACCAAAAGAACCAATGCGCTATAGCGCTGGTAAACAGTTATAATAAATGTTGCTCTGCGGATGGATTAATATTTAGGGTTTTGTGATCAACACTGGAGCCCTATGACCGATCGCCATGCTGCTAAAGAGGGTTGGGGTAGCTAACACTATTGCCTGGAATTTTACGTCAGGTCTTAATCGTGTGCGACCCAAGGAGTGTAAGAGGGATGGCCGTTCCGAGTCCCATCTTAAAGATAAATGCAACATAACGAGAAAGTTTAAATGTATAATAAAATTATCACATCCGCCAAGCAAAAGAGTTGAAATAATTTAATATTTAGCCACGAGAACGATAGCTAATCAGTGGAATCATTAGCGCCAACTCTAATATAGCATTTTAATAATCATATGCTATACGTGGGCGTACTTTTAAATATTCTTTGCTTTCTAGTTTCAATCTCAAATAACACATTTGATTACGCGATTAATTAATAAAAACAAAAAAAGGGAAAAAATATATTTGGAGGGCTTTTAAAAAATGAAATAGATAACAAATATACTTATTCAAGGCTTGGATATTGCTTAGTGAAAATTAAATTGAAATTTACTTTGGGTTAAAACAAGATTCCCATTTTAAAATTGCCAACAAATAATTAAATAATCAAGGTCAAAATAATAATCAGCACATAGCCAATTCTTAACAGTTATTTAAGAGGGTTTCGAAACAGCGTGCATTAAGCTACGATAAATAATTATTAAATGAAGAGGGGTCATTCTCTCTTCTCTTTATTATTAATAATGAATGCCCGCTGTTTCGAGGCATTAGCATATAATTTATATTTTAAAATAAAAAAAGAAATAAAGAAACCATAGTCACAACTGCAGTGAGAAAATTGAAAATAAAATTATTAAAATCATTTAGTTAGGAAACATTAGAAAGTAGGTCAGAATTATATAATTAAATTTAAGAATAAAATTTTACATTTAGCAATTTACTTGAATTCAAGATTTTAGAATTAAAATACATTTTATAAGTCTAGACTTAAAGGAAAATTAATATATTGAACTGCAGTTAGAAATGGTGAGGTTACCGGTCATCTTGTAGTACTTGAGCTGGAGTTATGGGAGTCTTTGTGGCGGCTTGCGGCATCATCTTCTTCCCACGGTTAGAGCGGAGCTGTTATGGCGGCATACTGGTGATGGTGGTTTTTTGGATGGAAGTAAAGGCCCGTCGCCTTCACTCTGGAGCTTAGCCAAGGCTGCCTGTTTTAGCCCGACATTTTCTCTCGCACAGATATAAAAATTATTGTCTTAACTGGATGTCAAAATGTTCACGGTTGCTTTTGGTTCAGGATACACGCTGGATTCCAAAGCTTAACGATGATCAAAGAGGGCAAAACTTCACAGATGTAGCATTCAAGCTGTCAAGGTTTCAAAAAGTAAAGATCTAAGATCTCCTCCACTTTACATGGCCTTTTAAAATGATCGCCTTATCAGCCCACACACCTTGGAATTTCATCTCCATCAAGATTACAAAATTTTTAATTTGCTTATTCAATTAGTGGTTGATTTCAAACATGCTGACATTCCTTTTAGGTGTTATAACTTTTCTCTGATTATCAAATTTTTAATTAAATCGAATTTTAATCAGTTTAATCCGATATTAGATTTTATTTTAATTAGTCAGGAATTTTGTTCTGATTTTATAATTTATGTGTAAAATCCCTGCTGTAAACATATTTTTAATTAGCGAGGTCTCCAAAATAATTTAGAATCAATTAGCTAGATTATTTTAAAATTGGCTTTTCTTTTTAGAAACCTAAGGCAGGTGTGGCATATACTGATACAATTGTTTACAGCAAAAACTTTACTAAACTTTTAATTCTCCGAAAATACTTTTATTTTTAGAAAAAAAAATCTTTTTTCTTTTTAAAAAGAAACTTGTCAGCACATTTGCAATCAATCACCCTTTCAATGTGTTTTTACATTAAATTGGTTTATAATAAAAATGAAACTTAAAATTTAATAAATATTTTAATCACGCCACTATGCTATATATGTATATTCAATATAGGTGGATTATATTCCCACATACGAATTTAAGTAATAAATTAATAAATTGACGCTACATTATTACTGTTTAAAAATATTACGCGATAAAATTATACGCTATAACTCTGGCAATACTATTCAATTATAGCGTTCTTTCGTATGTGCGTATATAATGCTGTTGATATAGCCGTGATTGCAATTTTTAGCTTACAAATCTTAATTTAGACTTATTAAACAGGTTTGAACTTAGCACAGATGAGTGGGTTATTAGGATGGTTGGTGAAACGGTGAGGGACTTGAAGACAACCGTTTCAATATACTGTTTAAGGTTTGTCGGTTTCTAAAAACCAGTTTTAAAAACTGATTTTTTAAAAAAAATTTGGGAATTCGAAAACCGGTTTTAAAAACTGGTTTTTTAAAGAAAATTTGGGAATTCGAAAACAGGTTTTTCTGTAAAAAAAGATCGGTTTTAAATGTATACATAACACTTATATATTAATTTGCTAAAAAGATTAAAATGTAAGCAAAAGTACTCGTCAAGTTATATATACTAAAGAAAGATAAATAAATATCTGCAAGAACCTGAAGAAATGACCTCCTCTACTCCTTAAACATTAAAGAAAGAGTTTTTGGTCCTGGAGACTACAAATAAAAGAACAAAAAATTTAGACTTATTATTTAATGCTTTAAAGTCAAATAAGATCAGTTCAGTAGCAAGTGAGCGAGTATTTTCTATTTCTGGCAATTTTGTGTCGAAAGTAAGGACACGACTAAGTAGTAAATCTATTAATGTTCTTTTCTTTTTGAAGTCATATTTTATTAAACAGAATAAGAAATAAATTAATAATTTACATATTAAACAGTTGAATGTTAAACATTTTTTGACTTCTGTAATTTTTAAGAGTATTAATGTATAATTACTTAAATGTGTTAATGTTTTATTTTAATAATTTTATACATGTACATATATGTACTTTATCTATGCTTTTTTGTATTTTTAAATTATAATAAACAAAAAAATTTAAATTTCTATTTTAAGTTGTAAATATTTCTTTTTTATCAGAAAAAATTCGAAACCGGTTTAAACCATTTTATGGAAAAGTTAAAATTCGAAAACCAGTTTTCTAAAAAGTTGGTTTTGGTATAAACCCTAATACTGTTTACCCAATGCTGGGCGATCATTATTCTTATTATTCAACTCTGCTTATTCTTGTTCATTTTCCCAGAGAGAAACTTCAAGAGATTATTTTGCTTCTTATTTTAATTCATCTTTCCAGAGAGACTTCAAGAGATTATGATTCTTATTATGCTTTTTAACTAGAGAGATTAAAAAAGCAAGCTAATCCGTTCGACTAGGATTATATTTTAGTCCCTGCCAATATTAAATGATCCCCAACTAAAGCTGAGGTTACTTATGCAGAATACCATAGCTATGGGGTATGGACCTAAAATTAAATGGTGAGAGCCACAGTCAGTTTCGAAGAAGAGTTAAAGTTGCTGAAATCTTGCGGTGTTGAAGAGTTCCTGTCACCATCAGTTACATGCTGTGCTCGCTTCACATTCAGACCACAATTTGGAAGACATGAACTGTCAAAAAAGAGCCTAGAACCGAGTCTTCACAGAATCATTTCCAAGAAATAGCATTGTTCATCTGATTGCCACAGTATTAATAATTGCCAAATGACCACCATTCCTACACCAACCAACAAGATGATTATGGGGTAGAAGCCAGCTTCAGTACACCCATCCAGCTCCTTCCAAAGCCATTAAAATGTAGCCATCCAGATCCAGCAGATATTGATGATGAAGATTACCAAACCACCATAGTGAAATAAAGTAAGTCCTTGCCGCCATGATGAACAGAGGTATATAGCACGTTCAGAGACCCAAGTCTGGCTGAAGTCCCAAGACACCGGAGAGTAAAACTTGTTTCAACCTTTTAATAATATTATTTTCTTTTTGTGTTTTAAAATTTGTTCTATCTTTTTAATATTATATATTTTTTACTACTTATATATTTACATTATATCACATCTTTAAAATCTAATTATGCTAGAGATCTAATTTATATTTCGGTAGTAAATGTATGTAAATCATTTATCCACTATGTGCAGGATTCCTAAGTCAGTCATTCATCCACATTTGTTTTAAAAAGATACATAAATTGTAAGACGAGTATGTGCATCTTACATCGTATAGTAATTATGATCAAACCATTTAAATGCGTATACATTAAGTTAAGTCAATGCGTGTAAAAAGGATGGTATTATGTTATTCCTTGATATGTTTAAGTGTATGTTAATGCACTATTTTAAAATATTATTAAACTGTGGAATAAATGCAGAAATGAGCATACACGTATGACCGAATATTTAATGATCTCATTATTTTTTTTATTATTATTATTGCCTAATATCTACATCTGGGTATAGAACTCATAGCACTTCATCCAAACATTTTTTATGAATTAATTAAGGGAAATGGATTAAATAATTTATTTTCTTTTATTTATGTAATTGGTGATGGGAAAATGGGATTTAAAACATATTAATTGATATGTGTAATAAATATTTTATAACTTATTTAGTGGCATGCATTATATGTACAGTATTTTATTTCATTTCTGAAAATATGACACAAGTAAATATATTTCCGTGAGCGACTTTTTAAATTTCTTTTATATCACCTGAAATGAGAGGGCCGAGTCTAGCAAATGGAATACAACTTTATCAGGCCTTAGAGAGTTGTTATGTGTAAGGTAATGGGTTGGTGGTTATATATCCTTCCAGTCGGGGATTTTCTCTGTTTGGAAGTGGCGCCAAAGACATGTATTATTCACGCTCTTTCAAAGGTATGCAACCATTAACCTTTTGACATTCATTGGCATGATAATAAAATAACCACGTTCAAGATCTTGCTGAATTTATAATCTGTTAATATAAATTAGATTAATGAATGTATATTTTTATTAAAATTAGTATTTATATATCACCCTAAGAGCTACTATCATCTCATGTCTGATATGTACGCTAAAAGCTAGAATGGGGTTGAGGTTTGCCCGGTACAATATGTATATGTTAAACTAGAAAAAAAAAAAACACAATTACTTCTCTATAAAGCTGCTTTAATATTTCAACTAGCAGACTGGTTTTCATCAGAAAGCACAGCAAAATGGCTATTTCCAGAATTTAAACACTAAAATATTACAAACAGTTACTTATCAGATAACAAAACTAATTTCTAGTCTTGCGTTGTTAGCCGAGAGGTATCGCAGCCGCCATGCAAGCAAGTAGTTGGTTGCAGACGGGTGTGGGTTCGCGTCCCGGCAGATGCTATGACATATGGAAAAAAAAAAAAAAACTAATTTCTATAGGTTAAAAATCTTTACAAAACTTTGTATAAAAAATACAAAAAACCTCACAAAAAACAAAAAGTTTGAAAAAGATCATTATAGTGATATCAAGCTATAATTCCTGATAGCATATCCCAGATAAACATCCAGTACTACCTCCAGTTCTCAAAGAAAATGGAATTTAGTAAAAAAAAAATCAATAATTAATTTATATTTAAGAGAATAAGATGAAAAGATAATTGAGCATCAAACAACAGATTTATAACCTTAATATAATTTATTAATAATAATTTTGCTATTCAACATTTTATATTGTCCCTTCTAATAAAGCTACCATAACCATAATTCCGGGGGGGGGGGACAAATGAGGGGGGGGAAATACAAATAAAGAATGATATAATATAGGGGATTTGAACACAGATTTGTATTTATAATATTACAAATTAAGAATGAAAAACCCCTTCCTCCCTTCAACCTACATGCACAAACAAAAAAAAAAAAAAATCTAAATCTAGTGTATTTATTAATTTAGATAAAAAATTATTATTATCTATTAATGAAAAGCAAGTATACATTTAAAAAAAATGCATATGTATATTTCAATAAATAAAGAATGCAAAAATAAAATCAATTTATATACATATATGTATGTACTTAGAAATTAATTAATTAGTCATGTATACATAAAAAGTAATCTTACTTCTCAGGGATTGTAGTCAGAAAACAGGTAAGCTTAGCCACACTGACTTGCCTTTTTTACAATACAATTTATTATGGCAATAAATGTCAGAACTCTTTCCAATAATTGGCTTTTTTTAGTCTATTCTTACTTTTTTCTTTCTTTTTCGTCACTTGAGAAAAGCTCAGGGAGTTCAGCTAATTTCCTCATGTGTGCAACTACAAGACAGGGTTTATAATGGCCTGAGGATTAAAATTAGACTTATTCATCTAAGTATCTTATTAATAGGAAGGCATTTGGTGTTTAGCAACAAGAAACATGATGAGTAGGGCTAGCATATTTTGAAATGTTTATTCTTCCATTCAATTTATTTTTTTAGATTATAAATTATCATTCTGGTGATGGAATTTTCATTTCTATAGATTGGTAATATTTCAGTTTTGATAATATGAACTTCATTAATTTTGTAGTTTCAATCACCAGTAACTCAAAGTCTTTCAACCAGGGCATTAACAAAGTTCTTCACATCTATTTTTTTTTAAAAAAAAACAGCTTCTCAATCTCTTTTGCTTTTTTTATAATCACAGTCTTTTTATTTCTGTTTTTCAACCCCTGTTTATAGTTATTCACACAAAAGACAATTTTAAATCATTTATTGCTAGCCTTCTTCATGTTATCTATATTTTCAATTTGATTAACATATAAACACTTTAATTAATGACCATTGTATAATTTCACAAACACAAAGACGTAAGTATTATAAGAAACAGGATATTTAATCATTACAAATTTTCAAAATGTCTTTTCTGTAATTTTGATAGAATAAAGACAAAAACAAGATTCTTCTCTTCAAAAATAATATATATATAACAGATATTAAATTTTTTGCTAATTACATCATGCCATTAGTTTATTCAGTTTGTTTTTCTATTTCATTAATTAAACCATATACATTTAAAATATAAAGAAGAAAAAAACGTAAGTAATATTATATATTAACAAAAATAACAGAGAAAATATAAAGATATTCTTTAAACAAAAAAATAAAATTCTTACTGTTAAAATTTTATTGCGTTAAATAATTACAGAGACATGAGGGAAAAAATAATTGAACTATTTTAAAATACAATTAGTTGTCAGCAAATGATTATTAATAAAAGCTGAATTATTTTATATAAGGCAAATATTGTTATTGCATAACTTTATAGACTATATCCAACGACTGTTTTTTTTCATTTCCATTATATTTTTCATCAGATTCATATTTTCATTTGTAAAAATTCTCTTGAATTAGAATTATTTGAAGAGCATATGCATATTTCAAGATGGGAAGTAATATAAATCCTGAAGGACTGATTTTAGTAATAAAGATATAGTAAACTTTTACTACATAATACTTTTATTAAGTGGTTTTAAATTATATATAAAAATAGTGTTAAAAAATGAGAAAAAAAAACCCCATCAAATTAAGAAAAAAAGTTTTAATAAATGGCCATTAGAATTTGCTATCAGATTCGGGTTATAAAATATCCATTTATAACTTTCATATGAATTAATGTGCCTGTATATGCAATAATTCTTTTGACATAGACTTTTATAAATATCATAATTTAGTTTATGCTAAAAAAAAAAAAAGATTTTTTTTTCCAATATAGAAAAATTTATGAAATAACATGGAGGGATTGAAAACAAAATACATGGGTGAGAGAACAAACAGATATTACTGACTCCATTGAAAGAATTAAGAAACTGAATAGCAACTGGGCTGGATATATTATTGAAAGAGATGACAATGTGGAAGCAGATGAAGTCTTAAATAGGATTCCAAGAGACTGTAGGAGAGTGTTCAGAGCTTGATAAAACTGAATTAAGCTTGAATTCTTCCTGCAGAGAATTAATAATGGAATTTGGAAAATGCTGTTCTTTGGTGCATTCTTTTATTTGTAATTAAGAAACTGATAAAAAATGAACTTATATTTCCTTTTATTAAAAATTTATTACCTTATCCTATTGTATATTTTATAATAATTATTAAATTACTATGATATTAATTATTTGAAACAAAAAATTTTCATTACCTTACTTTTAAATGTTTCTAAGAATGAGTTTCATTGAATAACTATTCAAAATGTTTTCATTGGTAGGGTAACGGGATATATATACATTACATTTAAATTTTAGTACTTAAATTTTTTTTTTTGTAAATATCTAATAATGAATTAAAAAACACAGACGTTCAAAATGCACAAATAATGAGTTATTAATTTATTAGTAAGTTTCATTTAAATATTGAAATAAAATAAGCTTAAAAAAATTATAGAATCGAAGCAAAGATTCTAATCTTTTAATAAATATAATAAAAACCTTTAATTTTAAAAAAATAACGAAGAGAGTTTTTAACAAAAATAAAATTACAAACAGATCCTTAGGGCAAAATGACCATTAAAAAGATTACGAAATAAATAAGAGTCGAGAAATAGAAACAAAAGACTTGCTTTTTACGCCCAAGATATATACACAGACCACAGAGGAAAATCTACTTAATTTATCAGATGGATCCGCACATTCCTAGAAAAGATGCTTCAGGACTATAAAAGGAAAAATTCAAAAGAAATAATTAATTAGAAGATTAGAATTTTGAATTCATTTGTCATTGCTGAAAAGTAAAAAAAAAGTTATTGTCGCAGTTACCAAAACTGTAATCTGTTTTAATCACGCTTCCCTCGGACCAGCCGGCCGAAGACAGCTTTCATCTCCATGGATCCCAGGATTGAACCACTGGTAACGGCTTCAGAAATCATCGTAAAGCTTCATACATCGTCCGCAAGAAATGGCCCTTGCGTAAACTCAGATCTTCGTTGCGAAGAAACGATCCCAGAGAAAGGAAAGTATAAA
Organism: Epiperipatus broadwayi; assembly: GCA_028023455.1. Lineage (NCBI taxonomy): Eukaryota > Metazoa > Onychophora > Udeonychophora > Euonychophora > Peripatidae > Epiperipatus > Epiperipatus broadwayi. Next base: position 5,563,921 of record JAQFVV010000017.1, read on the forward strand.
TTATAAGTGATACAAATGAAATATAACCTCTCTTTAATTTAAAATCTTCGAACTTTATTTTCCTTTAAATAATATTTAAAGCGCAGTCGATATTGAAATAATTGAGAGAGTGCAAATTTCTCAAGCGCTTATGACTGGCTTGGATATATATAAAGACAAGTAAAGAAGAGAGTGGAACTGCTCTTTTCTTATTAAATTCTCTGTCCCAGTGCTTAAGATTTGATTGGCTGGTTGTAGTCATAAGTGCTTGAGAAATTTGCACTCTCTCAATTATTTCCTTTAAATATGAACTATAGACTTTCTTTCCTGATCAAACCTGAACATTATTTTTTATAAACTTGGCAATTTTAAAAGTCTTATCTAAAGTTTAAATGTAATCTTTTTTTAAAAAAAGGCACTACATTTTTTTTATTTATGCTTAGTATAAGGTCTGTTTGTAATAGGGTAGGAGGTTGCGATTGCAAACGAATTTAAAGATAAAATCAAACACGTATCATTATTTGTGCATTATTAGATTCTAAAAATAGGTCAAAACTATTATTTGATGTAAAAATAATTTTAAAATAAGTTAAATACCCTAAACTAAATATTTTTTTTAATAAAGTAAATTATTAAATTGACAAATTTAAGTTGAGTGTAGATGGCTGCTTAGACTCGGTAAAGTATATTTTAGTTTAAAGGGGTTTTGATTTTGGACTACTTGTTTCATAGTTGTGTCAATGCTGGTGGAGGGATATATGGATGTTTATATCTATGTAATGTGAAGTGTGTTAGCATACAGGGCAATGTGCCCAACTGAATGCATGATCCCAAAGAGGTAGTCACTGCGTTGAAATGGACGTGGAGTACTTCCCACAACATTGACCCCTTTCAGCTCTATGGATAGGGACTATAAGTCAGAAAGATAGACCGCTCTCCCATCCATATGTAGCGTTTTCTCTTTATTATTTTATATGCATGATTCCTTCGCCAGACAGACGTACATTCCTATACTGGACGAAGTTCATGTTCTTCAAATGATATCACGCTGTCAGATGCACATTCCTGTCAGCGTGTTTTTATGCTAACATGTTCACATTGCATTGGTTGCAGATATATATATCGGGAAGCGAGCGTTAGTGTGGCTGCGGAGTTTTAGCCTGGAATCAAATGTTTTGAAAATCTTTTAAGTGCGTCGGCTAGGTGGCCTACCTATGCTAAACATTCTGAGATTAAAAATTAAAGATGATGATGATGATAATAATAATAATAATGATGATGATGATGATGAAACATAAAGTCTAATTTTTTTATAGTAATTATTTTTCAGGTTTGTGTGCTGTCACCTATATATATGTGAATAAAATCTTTTGCGTTATTACGTTATTAGTACTGGCAGTGATCTAGTTCATTTTTTTTAATCTTTATTAAAAATGTATTTTAATAAATATGTTTTAAACCTCTGCTACTCCATGAACTAGTGGCATGGGCTGACGGTCGTAATAAAATATATATGTAAAAGTTGGATCTTTAACAGCGCGTATCTGCCTACTATATAAATTTTCCAGGTTCCAATAGCCTGGTGGCACCCTGTACAGCAGATACGGTGAGACCTCTGATCCACCCTCAGTTATAGTATTAAAGATACAATCAACCCTTTCTCAAACAGTAAGATGTATAAAATTAATAAGAAGTGTAATATACTCTAATTATACATTTTCATTATTATATTGACAACAGCATATATCACATGATTACCATTTCCTATGCTTGCTCATAACTGTTATTAAAGCAGGAAAAACTCTCCATACAGTAGTGCCACTCAGTGCAAGCCAGAGTAATCAATGGATGCCAGAAGGCTTGTGCATAAAATCCATATCTAATGCCTACTCATCCAATATCCCCAGACTAGTTTCTGGCTTATGCCTTCATCAGTGAGAAGTTTTGGATCTGAAAGCACTGCTCCTAGATTGTAGGGTTTAATACAACCCTCCAGATACCACCTTTTATCTATACTTAACTACAAAACTATGAAAATAAAATTGAAAACACAATAATATTTTCAATCTAAGCTCATTAGTTCATATAGTCATATGGGTCTGAACTCAGTTCATTACCCATACATTTTGGTGTCTTTGGTTCTTTAATTACTCTGGCTTGCACTGAGTGGCACTACTGTATGGAGAGTTTTGCCTGTTTTAATAACAATTATGAGCAAGCATAGAAAATGGTGATCACGTGATGTTTAGTGGTTTAATACCAATCCTGCCTAATAGAATAGTGGTGGCCATGGTTATTAAAGAACCAGACACCAAAATGTATGGGTACTGAACTGAGTGCAGATATAAGCCAATGAGCTTAGAATGAAAATATTGTGTTTTCAATTTTATTCTCATAGTTTTGTAGTTAAGTAGAGATAAAAGATGGCTGCTGGAGGGTTGCATTAGATCCTAAGATCTATGTGTAGTGCACTCACATCCAAGGCTCCTCACTGACAAAGGCCACAAGCCAGAAACTAGTCTGGGGATATTGGATGAGTAGGCACTAGCCTTCTGGCATCCATTGATTACTCTGGCTTGCACTGAGTGGCACTACTGTATGGAGACTTTTTTATAGGAAGAAGTAGTTATGTTGTTATATGTTCATCATTCACAGATTTGTAGATCACAAAGGCATTTGAAAAAATAAATAAATCTTAATTCTTTATGTGCAATATAATTTAAAATAATTATTTTTTGTTAGCATATTAATGAAGCTACAAGCAGAAAATGTTTTTAAAAAAAATCAGTGAAATGTATTATCACATAATAAACTGTAGTTCATTAATGCTACCTGTAAAACTATAAACACCAATAAAAAAATAACCATTCATATTTTTAATAATATTTATAATAATTGAAAGGATAGTTGTTTAGAAATATTGTAAAATTCAAAAACCACAAGTGTTTAATTACTATTCAATACAATAATCCTAAATCATGGGGAAAATCTATATTTATATATAAATGCTAATTATATAATGTCAATATGTATAAAAGAATATATATATCAACAAGTTAGAATATTTAAATATTATTAAAGAACAAAAGTAATATTTGTCTTTACTATTTTCTTTTTGTACTCCACCAGAGACTATGTACCTGCACACGTAGTACTTAAATATTTATAGTTTTTCATTTTTAATCTTTACTTACAATGCATGCAAACATATACACTCACGCACAGTGTAAACCTTATACACACATAAAACAAACTCAGCGCGCACAATTATATATACATTCTAAACATACACACACAATTTAAATTTTTAATTTGTTCATTTATTTTCATCACTTGAAAAACTGCAATTTTTTGATAAAAATAGAAAAATCGATTAAAATAGAAAAAGGCTATATAATAGATCAGATACTGATAATACCACAGCTCAACATATTCAGATAATAAATGGAAGATATAAAATAATTAAATACATTCAAGTTAGCTCAAGATAGCACTTAGAGAGAATACATAATTTGATAGTCAAGATGAGGCCAGATGCTATGAAAGTAACGAACTACAAACTTATTGGAATAAATATTAAATGTCGGCTGCCTTACTGCCCCCACCCTTCCAAATCAATGTATTTTAATTAAAAGCAGAATTTATCAGCAAAGAAAAGTAAATGAAACTCAAAAGACTCGTGTTTGAAAACTTAATCAAAATATTTAACATCGTCTTGTCCTTTTAATGCTTTCATAATTTCAAAATTCGAAAACTGTAATTTAGCACCTGTGGTCTTTGATTCGTACAAAACCAGAGATGCTATCACACAACTCATCTCTGTAGGCTCATGTGGTATATAGAGAAGTGAAAAGAGTTACAATCCTCTAGTGTCCATTATAATTACAACAAAAGTTAACTCTCTGGAGACTGCTTCTGCCACCTGTGCTCTTTTTTTTTCTTTCTTAACAACCGCACAGGATTATTTAATATTTCCAATTAGCTTTCTATTGTGCTGATAATAATACTTACAGATCAACGGATAACAGTCTGAATGTTGGTTTTAGAGTCAGATTTTTTTTTTCAATGAGAATAGAAGGTCCGATTTTAGCAATACTCAGTACAAACAATAGAAGTTAATAAGAAATATTTGAAATCATTTGCATAAATGAATTGTGCATATGAATTATTCACTTTCCACAAAAGAACATTATTACTCTTCTTATTACTTGACAAGAATTAGATTTAAATCAAGATTTAATGCGATCAAAAATATGACACCTTTACAAGGGGTGAAAAAAATGAACCGATATAATTATTTAGCTATAATTTTTACGATTAATAATAAAATTGTGAGATGAAATTTGATTTTAAAATAGTATAATATATATTTTTAAAAAAATCAGATAACTACTTCAAAAAAAAAAAAACAATTTTTCTGAAGATAACTTCATTCAATACACTTTTTAAAAAAAGGTTTCCAATAGAAAACTTAATTAAAGTAAGTAATACTACATACACACGAAAATTGAAGCTAATTGAAGGCATAAATTGCATGAAAAAATAGATAATAAATATCAAAATTTTAAAAGATTACACTTTTATGCAGGTATTTCCCCTAAAGTATATTTTTTTAAAAAAAAAATCGGATACATTCACAGATATTCATTGCTGCTTGATGTAAGCTAAATGACTATAAAAAAAGAAAAAGGCAAGAAAAAGGCGTCTTGCATTGGTGGTCGAGAGGTCAGCGCGGGTGAGGGTTCGCGTCCCGGCCGATGCTATGACACTTTAAAAAAAGAAAAAGGCTCTAAAACATCTTTCATAATATATCATATGGAATTCATAACATCGTGTGTTTCTGTTAGTCATTTCATATTCAGCACATTATGATTATTTTACTATTTTTTTTTGTATTTTTATATTGGACTATTTCCATCTTCTAATATGTGTATTGAATGTCTTTAGAAAAATTTAACTTTATTTAAATATTCCAAATACATTCAACTGTTAGTAATAGCACATCAAACAGGTTAGTAAAATTGTCATGATTAACAAAAACAAATGATGAAATGAATATAAATATGGTTTTGAGAAGGAAAAAAAAACACTTTTGCTTTGTTTTCTTTCTTTGCAGAAAAAAAAACACTATTAATATGAAATAGGTATGAATTTTTCAGATTTCAAAAATATATCTTTTATCCCCTCATAAATCCAACTGTGTTAAGATAATAATAATAATAAAAAATAGGCAGTTCATTATATTAAGCTTATTAATTTATAAATATTTAATGAATATTCTTTTTTTTTCTTTAATTTTATTTATAAAAGTGTGAATAAATTTATTTATTTAGTGAAATTTTTTGTTTGAATATTCCAAATTTTTGAATAATGATTATTTGGTTTAATGATTTTGTATCTTTATATACAAAACTTTAATATTCTGCTATTATTAGTAATACGAAAATCACTGTAACAGAGAACAAAACAAATTAAACAGATGTCATAATCATGGTTGTCAATAAATTTGAAAGTTACTTTATGTTTACTTTTATGGTAAACTTCAAACTTATTGACAATCTTGATTATGACACACCTCAAAAATATACTCAGTCTATTTCAGGGGTGGGCAATGGTTTTGGCTTGGGGGCCACTTTGTGGAAGCAGAGGGCCGCACCTTTTAAAATGATTGCATTCATTTCAGAAAAGGTATAAATTGTACCATAAAAATCAATAAATATAAATTAAATAAAATAGTAGCAGTTTTATTCAATTTATTTATTGTGCTAATTTCATATCATCTATAGCTGCAAGCACATTTAATTTTAGAATCAGTTTAATAAGACAAATGTATCCTATCACACTTTTCTACAATTCTTTTGAAATGAATGAGATTGCTTGTTGAGATTCTCATCACAACCTGCAAAATAATGTCTGTCAAAGAGCATCTATATTTACTCTTGTTGATCTCCAAGCAACTTTGCTCACAAATATATGTAGACACAAATATAGAGAACATTTTCCCAACATATTTCTTCATACATGGAAAATTTTTCAGCAAACAAAGATTTGTAAAAGACAACTAATGCCACAGCATTAAACATTTCTTTCACAATGTGATCTGACTGCCTGTCAATAAGTTCAAGCTGCAGCTCCTCAGGTGCTGTGTGAATATCAGCAGTGACGGGATAAGAGAGCAAAGTGAATTTAGGCTCAATTTTCTTAAAGTCTGAAATCTTCTTGTGACTTTGTCCTCCAAACTCTAATCCCTAACCTAAGCAGAAACACTTTCAGGCATGTTCTATTTTCATAATAAAGAGAAATGATAAAAATTGCCTTCACCTGCTTGCCTTGCAAATAGACCTAGTTTTGCTTTGAATGATGCAAACAACCCCTTTCCCTATTTACTGGTCAATTTTGTATGTTCATATAACAAAACCTAGAATCTAAGCATTAGTACCTCAAGTCCAATCACGCTCGAGATACATATGTCCAGAGCAATCATGAACTCTGCCATGTTAGCCTGTTTTCCAGCTCTACTAACTTATGAACAACAATCCTGATGATACCCGATCTATTTTATCTTTTGTGACCGGAAACACAGCGAAAACTCTATTTAGAAACTGGCATCATAGTGAAACCATGAGCATACTCACAACCACACAACTTTGAAGGTGTTTAGAAGATCGTGATCTTTTATGTCATTTAACATATAACTACTAATGGGATCTTATCATATAATCACAGTTAACATAGTTTGTACACTTAAATATAATGGTATTTTCTAAATAAAGAACAATGATTCAATACACCTGCTTGGGTTATATATATATCTATTTTAATCAATATGATTATAACAAAATGATTCTTAAACTTGATACAATAATTCTATGGTTATTCCTCATCAGCATCCTTTTACAATTTATTAATAGTGAAGCGGTCAATCTGATACTCAGATTGTGCTTCACAGCCCACTCCAATCTCCCACCACGAAACCAAATTCAAACTCCATCCTTACACATATATACATACTTATTAACACAATATTTTTTTTTGCTTTAATTATTAAAATAACCATGACATAGATATTTACTAATATATTAATTTAAATATCTTAAATAAATATTTTATATTACTTCAATTTGTATATGGGCGTAATGAATATGTATATATAATGGGTGATGGGAGATTAATTGTAAAATAATTGTTATATTAAAATGTATTATATTAGCTTGTATTTTTAAAATTTTATATAAAATATTATTTATTTTAGTAATGGCGGTCAGAAAAATCTGATGCAATCCTGTTGAATATTCTCAAATGCAATTAAATCAATTAACAGGAAATCTGTTAAAAATTTGATAAGTTTATAGAAATAATGTAAGATCCATTAGTAGAAATTTTATCCATTTCAAATTAGTTTTAAAATCCAAAATTATATTTTAAAACAATCATTCAAGAAATTTTGGCAGGATTGTATTGTTTTATAACTTACAAGAACAAAAGTGTTCATACATTCTGCAAATTGTGGATCGACAAAGTATGTAAAGTGCCTCAGGATGATTACTAAAAACATTCCAAAATAACTTGCAAAAACATATAAATAGTGCTGGATTTGAATACCTGAGAAGAAAAGCTATTTTTATAAAAGCAATGGCAAGCCGAATCCACACTCGCTTTATCTTTAAATCAATGTGACATGAGTAGAGGAAACTTCACCTTCCTCACCATTCAAAAATGCAGTCTCTTCCAAAATCATTGCCCAGGACCTACAGACCCATGAACTATAGTTATGTACTAATGGAATGCTACCTGCCTGACAAATCAGAATAAAAACTAGGTCTAGTCTACAATAAACGTTACAAATAACCAAGGACTGCTACTATTAATGGATTGAGGTAATAAATTCATGCTACCACTTATAACTCATAAACTCTCATTAAATCACTTCAACCTTAATCTGAATTTCTTGCTTAACTATTTATTAAACATATTGTAACTCTTTTAGCTGATCTTCAGATCAGAAATTAACTGTCAATTTAAAATGAATTGTAAATGCTTACCTGATCTTAAATATATATTTAACTCTATAAGCTCTCTATTAAAATCTCTCATATCATTGAGATTCTATTAAATAATAATAATTTCTTATTTCACTCTTGTGCAGCAACAATATTCATATTATTATTATTATATTTTATTTTTATATTTTGAAATAATATGCCAATAACCTCCTAAATTCGCAAGTATGTTTGCTCTCTCTTCTAAATTCCCCCCTGCTTTTCATGGGGAGATCAATTAAGTTTTAGTTAAAAACAAGTTTTGTTATTTTCATTACAGCAGACGCTTGCCAGTTTGGGGGAAAACACTTTAATTATATCATAATGTTATAATCGAAAAACAGAGTAGAAATCTGTTTTTCTAAGAAATGTTTTGTTTTCAAGGTTAAAATAATAGCGCTAGTTTTTAAATCATAAAATGTGTTTATTTAAATTTAGATATTTTGCTCGATCAATAACCACCACCTAATTCCTATATATATATATATGTAATTATTTGTAAAATACAAGAAAAGGACTTAGAACTGAATATTCATATTTTGTTTCAACATCTGTGGGAAGTTATATATGTAAATTAAAATAATAATGGGAGGGAGATTCTCGGTTCTCGAATGAATAATATCTTTTCATTTAATTTAATCTGTCCATACTGTTTAATAACCCAATCATACCATTATGCTGGATATTCCAGAATATATAGGTATTAATTAATTGAATCATATTTTAAAAGTTTTATATGTATTTATTCCAAGCATTGCGTGCATACAGGCGCTCTTGTTCATGTTTATATATATTGTGTTTCATTCCTCAGGCATATCGGAAAGCCGAACCCCGTCTTGTATATTCAAATCCAAAAACAAGGCTCTTAAACCCCCCTTGGGACTTATTTTGTCTCTTGAGGTAACTGCATAGGAGCACTCCAAGAAAAACTGGCCTATTGCACCCCACAGCAGACTGTTTGTCATTCAGTGAACCGATTCTGCCAAAGTAGCAGAAAGAAATTGGTCACCAATCTTTATTTCCTCCATGAAAATTCTGAAGCACCTTCTAGGATCCGAAAATTGGATCACATAAATATGCCACCATGTACGCACCGCCCTCTTAGCTCTAGTTCCAAATAAAACCTATGAATATTCCTAAGTTGTAATGTTCTGATTCTACTAAACGGACTTCTTTATCATTTATTAATATTTTCATGTGTGCGCTATTTTGCGACACAAATATATATAATGAAATAGTAAGATTAGAGTTTAAATCTTAGTTTCACATCAGTTATATTTTGTTCTATCGTATTCTACCCACACCTCCATCCCACCTAAATTTAAACCCTCAATATTGAACTGTGTGTGTATAACGGTACTAGAGATATATAAATGCGTATTAAATATGACGTGTGTACACAACAATCCAATATCAGATAAATATTAAATTAAATAACACAATTTAAATAATTTGTTTAAATTTAATAATATTTAATATTTCTTTGCATAAATAATTATTTAGGTCAATTTTATTAATAACATTTTAATTTGTAAATTCTAAAATCTGTTTTTAACTTTTAAATGTAGAAGTTTATAAAAATAGAAATTCCCCTGCTTAAGTAAAATTGCAAAGTCATAGTGGATGGGAAGAGACAATAGAATACTGAGAAATTCCTAAAAGCTTTTTAATTAGTTTTTAAGAAACGTATGCATTTTAATCAGGTCAGAAGTAAAATACAAAAGTATTAAGCAAAATTCTCGGATTGAAAGTACAAACTGAACATGTGCTTCTAATGCATTAAATTACCTGCGGGTATTACTTAGCAGACCTAAAAGGAAATAACTGTGTCATGTCAGATGGATCCGCAAGATAGGGGAAGAGAAAGAAAAAGAGTATATAATGTCAGATCTTTATATTTGTTGGTTCTCTTTCCTTTTCTTGTTTTGTTGGCTCGCTCTTCTGATTCGTACCGTAGTTGAAATATCATTTATTATTAAAGTATGCTGTTCGTGTTTTATTTTGCCATGTTCGAGGAGTAGGCATGCTGTTTTCCTCTGGGGGATGGTAAACGCGCTGGATCCCCTGCTTGATCGAAAATAAACTGAATGATTGCTAAATCCATGAAATGAACTGTTGAAGAAAAACTGCTGCTTAATGATCACTCAGAAATATGCACATTCATCTGAATTCAAAGGTAACCGGTACCCAAAATCTCTAAGAACTTTTACTCTTTTAACTTTAAAGCTATAGCTTGTATCTCCAATTTATATATTTATGTATCATTTCCTTATTATGTAAACTCTGTTGAAGCTATAATAATTAAGAATCTGTAACTCTATTAAATGTTTAATTAATATCTGATCTTTCCCTTTTACCTTGGGTATCCATTTATTATTAGTTATTTCTTTCTGTAATTGATAATTTCCGATCTAGACCATTAGCTTTATTAAATATTAGCATTCGTAGTCTTCGCCAAAATGCGCGAAATCATTAAAATAATATAATTACAATAAATTCATTTGATATTGATAAAGCTGCTAGCTCAGGAATTATCTATCCTCATTTGTAAATAATTTGTTGGATGCATTCTCATTGTATATTATTATGCCTCCCATTATTATATGGTATTTAAATAAATTGCCATGACCATAGAGATGCATCCTATCGTTATGATTAGTTATTAATGCGGGTGCACCATAATTTATTGCAGACGGATATCTCAACTTGGCAATAGACATAAGATAGAATTTTAATTTCCTCTCTTTATTATTATTAATTGGTTTATATTTGAGTTACCTATGTTTGTCAAACCAATATCTGGTTATTTGAGAGCTTGCAAGTGAATAACTCATAAATGTGGGCCTTGGGAGTGGAACATCATTTTTAAGCGATTTTAAATATAAATATTACTATGTTCTATAAGCGATAGGTGTTATAGTGTAGCGATGCAAACCTCTCTTTTAAAGTCATGGAAATTACTGGATACCTATGCTTAAGGGTATAGTTCTGCTCCCATACAGAAGGGCATATTTAGAAGTGCCCCATGGATAACTGAGCCCGTCATGCAGTCGGGTAGTAACAGTGGCAGAAATTCCCGTACACTCGAACCTGCGATTATGACCAATCTCGTAGGGTCCCTGGCAGAAAGCCTGCCCATGAGTTTTATATTTCCCAATGGCTCATCTTGTCACAGTTCGCTCATTAATTATTATATGGCATCTCTACAAATACCATCCCTCGTCCATTTAATTATCTTCTCATTATATGCTTATAATTACACTTCCCAGGTCTTCCTCATTATCTGTCCTCCAATAACAGGCCCCTTAAAATTAGTTACACAGATAAAACTTTTGAATATATAATCTCTTGTTAAGGCAAGTATATTCGTGGCTGCATATCTCGTTAAATATTTACCTCACATGATGGCTAATATCATTAACATTGGGCATGGAATAATTGTATTTCCATTAAATATCCAAAGGGCCAGAACAAATAAATAAGGTTATGCTAATAATTTAATTTTGTATAAGGAGTTTTAGAAATTATCGAACTCAAAGATGTAACTGCATTTTAGATTAATATTAAACATATATAGTATTTTAATTATAACTGCGTCCGTAGGTCTCTTCCTTCATATCCTATATCCATGGTGTCTCACATCGAAATAATTTAAGTATAGAAAGATCATTCATTAGGACAATAGTAATAATAATTTTAAATAGTTAGTTAGAGTCTCTTGCATTTCCATGACCCCCGTGGCCTAAAAAAATGTTTGCTAATGTGGTGGCAGGTACAATATCCTGTAGTGATGTTGTGTAGTCAATCTTCTAGGTTCGAACCAAGTTCTGCAGGCCCTGAACCTACCTGTGGTGCTGCTCTTCGAATGTAGTGGAAGGATTGTGCAACTAGTTAACGAGACATATGAATTCTGACCATTACAATAATATAAATTAGCTCTCCCATACACATTTTCTTACTCAGCGTAAGCTAAGATTACTTCATTTATTAATGTTAATCATATTTCTATAATAAACTGAATAATCCTTAATTAAAATTCGATCAAGTGCTATTCTCTCTCCCTTTATGGGTGGACTAAAGATTCATTTATATACTCGTATACAGTGCTATTAAAATTGTATTTATAGATATTGTCAGTTATCGATTATTGGCATATGAATCAGCCGCACTCAAATAAAGCAATGAATACATTTGTAATTTCTTTAAATTATAAAAGATAAATCTCATGCTATATAAAATGTATGAGGCCAATAATAATTAATGAGGAGTCATTATAAATTAAATTACTCATGCTTATTTTATTTACATTAATAAATCATATATAACTAAACTTTCAGAACCATTGTTTCATTTATTCAATAATATTATATCTTGATTATATAAATTGTGTAATATGACTGGTACCCCACTAATCTGATATAAATAATGTGAAAGGTCACAATCGTTAGATATATTAATCTGTGATGTTCTTATACAAAAGAGGTTTTCATTATATTATTTCCAATTAGAGTTTCTTTGTGTCTCCGCTTAGCGATGCTGGCGGAAAAATAAAATTAGATCGGTATCATCGGAATTGTTGCTCATAAGTAGGTAGATCTGGAAAATAGGCAAATAGGACAGAGTTCATGGTATTCCTGACTTGATTGGACTTGCGGTACTTTTATCTAGATGCTACATCTTGTTATATGAATAGACAAAACCGACCGGTACAATAGAGAACTTTATTTTACAATTTGGAAAACAACACAGAGATATGCATTAACGTGTTACTTTGGTGTGGGCAGATTGATATGCCAATAATGCCATATTGAATTTTTTTAAAAACTGGCCTGAGACACAATTTTCACAATAACTTCAGTTTTAATTATGTTAGAGCAAAAAAAATTACATTAATAGAAACTAGAAAAACTAATGAAAACAATAAGTCTAAGACAAATAGTGATAACCATTTAAAAAATAAGGAAAAAAGAAATTTCAACATCCAAAATAATTATTACTTTATTGTTTGTTCGTAATTTCTAATTCATCATTAACTAAGTTTAAATTATACCTTCAGTGACAATTTCTTTGTATTTCTCATAAAATTATCTTTCAAACCATATATAATACGTTTTACCTAAGATAATCCTTAGCTTCAGAATCTCCAAAAGTATTCGCATAAGAATTCTTTTTTATTTTGTACCCCAAAAGTTACCAAATGTCAAAGGTGCCTATAAGAAAAAGATTCATCCTAATAAAAGATACAAAACAAATCATTTCCAGAAGATAGATATGCATTTGTCATCATAGCAATTGGCTTCTTGTCTATATAAAACTAGAAATTGTAGGCTACTGTCTGTATCACTGATAAAATGAGTTTCATCTCTTCATTTTAGATTTTTTTGTGTACATCAGTGATGTTTATACTCTTTATGCACACTAGTGATGTTTATATTCTTTATGCATACCAGTGATGCTATCTTGTTATATTTATTGTATTACATAGATATAATTTATTTGCATATAGTCCATTTGTTAGCTATAGACCTGAAAATAATGTGATGAAACATATAGCAAAACTAGAGTGACTACACAGCATGAGTATCAAGGCATAGGCAAGAATCAGAATTTGATTATTTGCCTGCATATGCAATCTTTCTGTACATTTGATTATTAGTTTTGTAAATCATTACTTGTAAACACAAACATACCATATAAACATAATACTTATTAGTAATAAATTATTAAACCTTTTGAGAATCATTATTTTTATAAAATAAATAGATTAGAATACACAAATTTACTGTACATATAAATTCATATGAGCATAAATAAATATAGAATTTATATACACACACGAATACAAACCCAATAAATCATTTTTCAAATAATAAATTATTAAACCTTTTGAGAATCATTATTTTTATAAAATAGGTTTATTTTTATAAAATAAGTAAGTGGATTAGAACACAAATTACTGTAAATATGAATTCATATGAGCATAAATAAATATAAATTTATACAGACACACGCCACTACAAACACAAATTAAATCATTTTTTCAAATAATTAAAAAAAAATTAAAATATTATTCAAAAAATTAAAAAAATAAAATTGTACACTTATCGAGTCCGAAATTCTTTAATTATGTTTAGGCTCCATGGAAGGCCTTGTTTGTGAATCAGAGTATTTTTAATCCGATAAAAGCGTATTTTTAGGCCGATAAAAGTTTTCTGTCTTTATCGCTTCATGGAAAATATAAAATTGATCAAAAAAAATTAAATGCGCCGGTTACAAAAAAAATTAATGAAAATTCCAATTTTCATCGGATTTTTTTTAAAAAGACAGCCTTAGAAAGCTACGTAAAAGATGTATAAAATGCCTGTATTTCTGTTGACATCATGCTTATAGTTTTTACAGCATTAAAAAAAGAAAACAAACATTTCAACCGATAAGATGGGCAGGTCATCCGCTGACGGAGCCAAAACAGATAAGGTATATATAAAATTCTTTAACCCACTTCCTAGTGATAAATAGCAGCATTTAACCGACTTAAAACCAGCAAATATTACCTGGTTTTTTTATTATTATAATACTACATAAATGCTGTTGACTTTAATAAAATGAAAATAATTTATCCCAGCCTATAATGAGCCATAAACATATGTGGGAGAGTTCATTTTTGAGAGATAAAAATGTATTGCAGAACGGCGTACACACAAGAACACTAACAATTGAGAAAAAAATTGTTCAGTAAGATCGGCTAATAGATATTCATAGGCTTTTACTTAAACTAGTGATTAACAGTGCTGCAAGCATGATGGCAACTTTATTTATGATCTGGTCTAAGGATCCAAAGAAATGCTTCATCCTTTTTATTTTTAGAAATATAAACCAATTTTTTTTTGCTGTGTCTCTAGCAGAATCGGTTCATTTGACGAGAGTGACCCAGTGGGAGATGTGATGGGCTGGCTATCCCATACAGAGCTACCACATGTGGGGAAAAGTAATCCCAAGGGTGATTTATGCCCTTGTTTAAGAATCAGGATGCAAAGAGATGGGGCTTGGTTTTCCGATGTGCCTGGTGGGATAAAGTGAATTTGAAGGAAGCAAGCAGGCCTATGCTGGCAATGCTCATAGTGATAATATAAAATTAAAATTCAAAGTTATTTAAATTAATATCTATATATATTTGGAATATCCTTCATAATGGTATGATTGAATCATTGAACAGCATTGTATAATTTAATTTACATGGAGAATCTGACCTAAATCAAATTGAGATCCCCTTCCCCTATTTATTAACCATAATAGCAACTTCCCACAGATGTTAGAGAAATTACAAATTTGCGATCATAAGTGCACATTAATAACTTAGAAGATAATAAAAACCCACAAACAAATAGTAGGCATTGGTCACTGAGATTTAATTTATAGAGTAAACATAATCATTTAATTTCATATTAATACATTAATGATTCTAATATTAGCACTATTAATTTTTCTAATTGACAAAATAAATTTCATGAAGTTATTTAATTGAAAAACAGATTTCGGCTCTGCCATCGTATAACATTGAAAATATAATTAACAAGGGTTCTCCCAATCTGGCAAGCATCCGCAGTAAATATATATATATATTTAACTGGTGATTAATTAGCTTCCCTTCAACAAATGTTTTTTTTTAAAAAAAAGCGAACATGTTTGCAAGTTTGAGAGGTTATCGGCATATTAATTCAATTCAAAATATAAAACATAATAGCAATAAAGAGTAATAATAAAATACTGGAGCCACAGCAAATGAAAAAAAAATTTACATTACTGAGGCTTAATGATAGGAGAAACACTATTATAAGAGTTTTATAGAGAGTCAAGTACAAATTTAAAATGAAGAAAGAAAAATACAAATCTTATTGAAAATTAATCACTGATCTCAAGATCGGCTAAAAAAAAAATTACATTTACAAAATCTTTACATGGGGCAGTCAGACTAAGGTTTAGATTATTATAGAAAAGTTGATAAATCTTTGATGGGGGCATGTATATATTATCTTAGCTATTAACTAGCGGTCCTCAATTGATTGAAGCATCCATAAGATTTCCTTAGCTAATTCATTTACATACTAGATCTATTTATCTCTCTTCTTTGCCAGGCAGGTAGCATTTCCATTATTTAGTTTTAAAGCATAGTGACATAGTTCATAGGTTGACAGATCCAGGGCGGTATCTTTATGGGAGACAGCATTGGAAAGGTGGATTTTACCTCTACTCAATGACAATGCATTAAAATTTTGACCAGCATGGAGTAAGTTAGCCAATGCTTTTCAAGTAAGACACTGAGCTCCCTTGCCTTCAATTTTTGCCCTATTTATACTTTTTATTAGTTTTGATGGAATGCTTTTTAGTTGCTATAACCTGAGGCCATTTACATACCATTAACCTGTGTTATTGTGTACCAGATGACCACTTTTGTTTTATTGGTCAGAAAAAACACAAACAAACCAGCCGATAATTCCCAATGGATTGTTTTAAAATCTAATCTTACATTTTAAAACCAACTATAAAATGGATAACTTTTCCATTAGTGGATGCTATATTGTATTTATAGAAATCATACGATTTTTCAAATCTGACTAATGGATTTTTGTACTGATTATTCTAATTGCATTCGAGAATACTCGACAGGATTGCATCAGCCCTTCCATTATAAAAGAATAAATAACATTCATTGTACATTATTGATGATTATTATTAAATTTATTAAAATTAGTTTAGTAAGATTTGAAAATATAATTTACCTTTGCCAATATGTGTTGCCTAAGCTCCAGGAATAATAATATCTAGAAAATAACTCTAGTTATGGTAAAATATGATACCGATTCCTGGTGCCCTTATAAAAGAAATAAAAGCTGATTCGTCAATAGTGTAAATCGTAACAATTACTAGGTAGAGTTGATCAGGAAATAGTTATGTTTTTAGAAATAGGAATGAAACTTTCTTCTTTTTCCATAACTTGATCAACTCATGCATTTTATGCATAACAGAGACCTAGTCAGACGGGCAAAATGCTTCGATAGTGCCCAACATGGGGCGTCAATAAAACACAACCTGAGATACGTTGTAATGGTAGAACATTACAGTGATGACCAAAAAACCCATAGCTAGAGAATGAATAGTAGTGTTTTTAAAAAAAAACCCAACTAACTAAACCGGATTATACAATTGTAAAAATATATATTTTTAAATATGTCTAGAAAACATGATCACGGCTGATGTAGATGTTAAGTCACAAGTATTTGACTGGGTAGACGGTTACTGGAGAGGGGAAAAAGCATAGCCCTGAGTCCTTGTATGCAGTATATAACATAAGACCATCTTTCAATGCCCATCAGTCTATTTCTAGCAGGGATTCTGAGAAAGGGGAGGGCGGACCAAGTTGCCATGAGCCTAAAAGACTCAAAACAATGAGCAACGCTCGTTTGTGCTTATAACTTCGGCTTCTTATTGTTAGTATTATGCTTGAGCAGAAAGGACACAAGTAAATGTGGAAATGTTTCTCATTCCTGCCGTGTTAGACCCAAAAGTGGGTGTTAAAGCCGCACATCACTTGTGAATGAGTCTACGAGATATATCTGCATGCTAATACAAAAAAACAATACACAAATATGGACTTAAAGCTTAAAAATAAAATTAGTTTAAACCCCTACTTTATTCTCATCTCCTGGCCCCAGTGGTATGTACAGTTTATTTATATATGGTACAAATATATTGGCATTTGGTAAAAGTTAGGAAAAGGTAAATGTAGCGATCTTATTAAAAAAACGAAATTAATTTTTTTTTAGTTTGTATAATTTTTTTTAAAACGTACAATGAAGGTTAAATTTTTCGTCCATATTTTTTTTAATCTAATTAAAAATAAAAGTAAAAATTGGAGAAAACAAAAGACACACAAATTACTAATCCAGATAAGCTAAAAGAAAAATATTTTAGCTAATTAAAAATGGCAGAATTATGCTAAAAAAAAAGAGAACTTTATAACTGAAAAATGATAACGCCATGATAATAATAACATGCACAGAAGTCTGAAAACTGGACCTCGAGTATAAAAGGAAAAGACCAGTTTGATCAGGGTCTTGTCTTGTCTGTCTTTCCTATGGTTGGTCCTGGATAACAAAAATATATCCAGGACCACTGTACGCTGAAATAATTCTGCATTTGGAGTGGACAGGGGCTCTTGCTGACATTGTTCCTGAAGACAGACACCAGAAAATCTTTCATGACCAACCAGTAGGATAGACCAAGATCAACTTATAGCCAATGGCCGAGCTCATTCTTCCCCCCAAAAAAACTATGCATAGTAATCTACAAGCTTCGTGAACTCGCTAAACTTACTGGTAAGCTAAGATTAACTTTTCCTGATTGTGACTTAAAGTTTGCAAACAATTCTTAAAAAAAAAAAAAGCTTAAAATAATCCCGATAGACTGTAATTTTATTATTCAAGAGACTCTTGTTTACCCAAGAACTTTAATTGTTTAACTGTTATTTTTTATTAATGGAGTCATGTCTGGATTAGTGTGTGTTCTCTCCAGTTTTATTTAATTAATAATTAATCTTTAAACATTTTAATTTGTTAGAATAAAAATATTTATTTCTAATATCAACTTTTCATTGTACATTATTGATGATTATTATTTAATTTATTAATATTAGTTTAGTAAGATTTAAAAATATAATTTACCTTTGCCAATATGTGTTGCCTAAGCTCCAGGAATAATAATATCTAGAAAATAATTCTAGTTACGATAAAATATGATACCGATTCTTTTAAAAGCATTTTTCTTTTTAATTTTCGAGACACGATGCGACGGATTTCAGCGGATTTTTATATGAATCCTGGTGCCCTTATAAAAGAAATAAAAACTGATTCTGTCGAGTTGATCAGGAAATATAGTTATGTTTTTAGAAATAGGAATGAAACTTTCTTCTTTTTCCATAATGTGATCAATTCACGCATTTTATGTGTAAGAGAGACCTAGTCAGACGGGCAAAATGCTTCTATATATATATAGTATATTAGGTAAGGTACATAAACTACCAGTGGAGATCAGAGGTGATAGTTAGTGAAATGAATTTCAAATTTGAAAGTTAACTGTGAATAACCAATAAACAATGTCCAACCAAGATTACCTCTGCTGCCATTTAAGATAAGATATTGACATATTAAAAGTTGCTATTTCTGATACAAACAATTTTTTTTTTTTTGGTTATTTCACTGTATTTGGTACCCTATACATTTTGGTCACTTCACACAAACCCTCAGATATTAAGAAAATAATGATGGGAACAGATTTAAAAGCCTGGGAATCTTGTTTAAAGCAATACAATCACTAAAAAAAATGTGTTTAATTGGATTTGAGAAAAAAGATTTGGTTCAACAAAAGTAGAAAGAATCTAAAAAAGTCTCATAAAATATGGGTAGGATGTTGTCTCAGGAAAATTAATCATTAAAG
Organism: Epiperipatus broadwayi; assembly: GCA_028023455.1. NCBI lineage: Eukaryota > Metazoa > Onychophora > Udeonychophora > Euonychophora > Peripatidae > Epiperipatus > Epiperipatus broadwayi. Next base: position 5,583,429 of record JAQFVV010000017.1, read on the forward strand.
CAATAAAAATATGTATAATATAGTGGTAAAGCAAAAGAGAAAGTTAAACCACTAAATATCACATGATCACCATCTCATACTAGCACATAATTGTTGTAAACAAAGACAAAACTCTCCATACAGTAGTGCCACCCTGTGCTAACCAGAGTAATCAATATTGGATGAGTAGGCACTAGATAGGGATTTTATGCACAAGCCTTCTGGCATCTATTGATTACTCTGGTTAGCACAGGGTAGCACTACTGTATGGAGAGTTTTGCCTTTGTTTAAAAGAGAAAGTTAGTAATAAAGATATTTTCTTCTAAATATAAGTGCATAAGCAATGCAAAAATTTGAATGGAGAACAGCACTAATAACTAAGAAGCTTTCAAAATTTAAATTGATATAGCAGCTCTTAATGATATTCATCTTCCAGAAGGAAGTTTAATAAAACATAGTAAAATTTTTGGAAGGGCAGGGGAGAATAATAAGAGAAAAGAGATAGCATAATATTAGATATGCTCTAAGATCTAGTATAATATCTTCTATTCCTGAAATTCTTTGATGTATCAATAAAAGTTAATGCTATTAAAATTTAGCATTATCATAACAAACGATCAAAAGATAAGATTTTTCTACTTGGAGATTTTAATGCATGTATGTCTTGGCACAACAGTAATCTTCGGTATTTCATCAAGTGACATAATTCCTACCAAGTAAATTAGTTGTATGTTGAGCTTTGTTTAAGCAAATTTATAGTATGAAAATGCATTGGACTCTCCATGAATGTAACAAATATAAATCCATTAAAAAAATTCCAATTAGCAACAGTCTGTAAAATTGTAAAAACAGAATTGCAAGATCATAAGTTCAATCAATATCTTTTTTAGCCTGCTTCATGAATACTAAAGAGTCTATAATTGTAAAATTACATCAGTATTGGTTTGAACATTTGAAATAAAGTGTGCAAGATCTCCTACAAAATTATTTATGATGAAGTAGAACATAGCTTTCATGGATGAGGCAGGCCATATTTTACATACTAAAAATACTCTAAACAAATGCAATATTCATTGTTTTCAATGGAAATACATGACTGGGAATGGAATACAATAGTTATAATTTGATAATGTATGAAGTCTTTGATAAAGAAAGGTTTACTACAGAAGAAGTTAAAAGATAAGAGAATAATGGGTGAGCATATTCAATATATAAACATATTTGTTTTTCATGGTTTGGTTTGTATAGTCATTTCAAAAGTTAATCTAGTCAATAATTATTTGGTGGTTCTGCCCCCCCCCCCTTTAAAGTATGAATGGCTATATTCATTTGCAAGTAGTTGCTGCTATTCATCATAATATATCAATGTTTTCCCAGGATGATTGAATGTGAATTATATACTATTTGCTCATTCATTCATAGCACTATATGACTGGTGGCAAACCATACTTTTTGATTCTTCTTTTTTTTATATATATTGACATTCAGTACAAATGATTTCAACTATTTCTGTGTCAAAGAAAGACCATTTCATTCTTCCTTGAGGCTGAAAGGTATTGAGTAGATAAAATTATTAATGTTCACTTCATATATTCTTGCCATAGCATATATTTTTACTGTGATTACTCAAATAGCATATGAACATAGTTGGGCTGCTGACGAAAATCTATAAGCCAGAGTGATGATTTTATTAGCTTTTAGCTCTGTGTTTAAGATCAATAGACACTATGGTTATTCTTCTCAATTTCTTGATAGTCTTTAACTGAAATATTGGTTGAATTTCCTTAAAGGCAGAATGAATTTGTGATTGAATTACTTTTTTTTATATTACAAATACTTGCAATCATTATAAACAAAACTAAATTATGACCCTTATACCTAATAAGCTATAAAGTCATGAGCCAAGGAAGAAGTGGGTAACCAAAAGCAGAGGCGCTAAAAATCCCCTGACTAAGCATCCAGGCTGCCATTTTATTAAGACTTTTTATTTAGATAACTACAACTGCAGATTACTTTCAAATAAATAAAGATTATACAATATGGAAGAACTGTCTAATATTAAATGGGATATTGCTGAATGTTGTGAAGTTAGAAGAAAAGATGAAGAGACAATTGATTTAAATTAATGGAAAATACCAAATGCAGATAACTCAGGGTTATGCCATAACAAATTCTCAAGGTGATAAAGTAGAATTTTTTTATATAGATGCACAAAATGCTTTTGATCATATCAAACATTTTAAAACTGTCATATAAGACTTTAATGCTAGAATTGAAAAACTATTGAAAGATGAAAGTGTGCATAAATATAGATATGGTGATAGTAATGAGAGAAATCACATACTTGTGGAACTTTCAGAAAAAGAAAAAGTGCATATTATGAATTCTTTCTTTGAGAGAAAAACTAAATACGAATGGACATAGAATCATCTAAATAAAAGTGTAATAGAATTATGTTAAAGTTTAATTAATAGAAAATTGTATTTCAAGATTGCAATGTTCTTAATAAATTCAATGCAGGAAGTAATTGTCAATTAGTGAGATGTAGATAAGTTTTAATGCAAAACTAGAGATCAAAATTTATTAAGAAAATCAGTATTAATAATTAATATGCCTAATCTTCAAAAAAATTCCAATAAGGAGATATGACACTATTAAGAATTGCAAGAAAAATACCTGATACAAGTAAGCAGCAATTTATCAGGATATTTTCTATTAAGACAATACAATAATATAAATTTTTTTTAAAATGATCCAGTAAAAAGAATTTAATATCTAAAGTTTTGTAAAATAGTACAAAAAGAATTTATAATGATATAAGAATATAAAATTATGAATTATTAAGGATTAAAAAAAAAGACGGACCTTTTACTAATAAGAGAGATGACATCATAAAATGCATGAAAGAGTTCTAATCAATAGATGCAAGAAGATTTGTGCATAAAATCCCTATCTAGTGCCTACTCATCCAATGGATCCCCAGACTAGTTACTAGCTTGTGGCTTTTATCAGTGAGGAGCCTTGGATCTAACAGCACTAGATCTTAGGATCTAATGCAATCCTCCAGCAGCCACCTTTTAGGTTATTAGCTAACTTCTTGCATCCATTGATTATTCTGACTTATACTAATGGTGCTACTGTATAAAGATTTTAGCCAATGTGTAAACAGCTTGTGTAAGCATAAGAAATGGTGACGTGATGTGTAGTGGTTTAAAAGAATTATATATTAAATATAAAATCCCTAATTGTCTGTAATGCTGTCACAATCCAAATTCATAATCAATTAAAAAAAAATCTATTACATTTGTCCGTTATGAAGCATATGTGAAGGAAGTAATTGCTTCCTTATATTTAAAAGGTTTATTTTGATTACAACATTTTATTCAAAGTAAGTAATTCTGCAAAGCAAAAAAAAAAAAAAATTGTTAAAAGAACCAATTAAAAAAACCTATTACAAAAACAATGGCCTTTTAGGCCAGATACATTTCTCACATTTATTTACATAATATTAAAATTTTTGTTTAATTTAAATTAAATCTTAAAAAAAAATTGTTAAAGCAACCAATTAAAAAAACATCTGATATAGCAATAAAAAACACCAAAGCAAAATAGTCCTTACAGTAATTATATTTCCTGAATTACCCAACATTTTAGATGAAAATGTGAGACATGAAAATCTATGAAGAAAATAGCTCCAGGAAATGATACTTTAAAAAAAGCAAATGAAAAAATAAAAGAATTGTTGGTAAGTTATATACTAAATGTTTAAATAAAAAAAAAAATGTATCAGGTGATTGAAAGAATTGATAAATAAGATACTAGAAATTATAGACCTATCAGTTTTCCATCAATTTTTACCAAGATAATCAACTTCATTTATAATGAACTTTGTATTTTAACTAACTAAAAGATTTAAATGAATTTGAAAATGGTTTAGCATTATATATTATATCAAAATAATGAGAGAAGCAATAGTAAGGACCAATGGATATCAATTGTCATTATGTTTTAGATTTGTAGATAAAGAAAATATATTTGATTCAATAAGCATTTCTGTAGTAATTAAAGGATTAGATCAACAAAATATAGATCTGGGATACTATCATATTCTGAAAAATATTTATCAAAATGCAGCAGTGATGATGTCACATAATCATCAGTTCCTATGCTTATAAAAGTTGTTAAAATAGTAGCAAACTCTCCAAAACAGAAGTGCACAAACCTTCATGCATCCATTGAATACTAAAGCTTGCATTAGGTGGCATTACCATATGGAGAGTCTGCTATTGTTTTAACAGCTTGTGTAAGCATAGAAAATGATAATCATGTGATGTTTTAGTGGTTTTTTACCAATCTTGCCTATAGAATAATAGTGATTGGGGTTTTTAAAAAACCAAAGACAATAAAATGTATAGATATTAAACTGGATTCAGATCTATATGACCATACAAGTGAATGAGCTTGAACTGAAAACATTATTGTTTTCACTTTGGGATCAGAGCTTTATAGTTAAATAAATAGATAAAAGGTGGCTGCTGGATGGTTGAATTGGAACTAAAATCTAGTTGCAGGGCTCTCACATCCAAGGCTCTCCACTGACGAAAGCCATAAGTTAGAAACTAGTCATAGGATATTGAATGAGTAAGTACTAGATAGGAATTTTATGTACAAATCTTCTTACATCCATTGATTATTAAGGCCTGTAACGGGTGGCATTACTGTGTGGAGAGTTTGCTATTGTTTTATTTAGTAACACTAAGAAGAGTAATACTGAGACGGATGTGTGACAGAATAACTCAATATATTCAAAACTTTTTAGAATCCTTCATAAGAAGAATTTGGTGGATTAAAATGGGAAGTAAATGGAGATTATTTAAGTCATCTAGATTTTCCAGATGTTTTTGCTTCAGAAAATGCAAAAATTATCAGATGAAAGTAAGAAAATAGAACTAAAGATAAATGCTAAAAAAAACTCAAATAATGTTCCAATGAATTTACTTGGAAAAAAAAATTGATAGTCATGAATTAAAAGAAATTAACAAACTACAAATATCTTAATCAAATTATTAATGCAGAATGAAACACATGGACTAAACTAATCATAGAATTAAAATTGAATGAGTGCTTTTAGTAGAAATAACATAATACCTATTAAAAGAAAATATGCCTATGTCTTTCAAAAGAAAGGTTTTTAATAAATGTGTTTGGTCAGTTTTTACTTACAGATTAAGGCTTGGACACGTAACAGAAGATCAATACAATGGCTTTCAGATTACTGAATGAAGTATGGAAAGACGTATGTTAGGAATAACAAGAGGAGATTAAAAACAAAATATATGAGTAAAAGAACACATTATTAAAAAAATTAAGAGACTGAAATGGAGCAGTGCTGGAGAATATTATTAGAAGAGATGATAAAAGAGTGGTTTGTTGAAGTTTTAAATGGGATCCCAGGACATTTAAAAGACCTAGAAGGAGACCAGATATTAGATGATTGAATGAAATAAGAAGTTTGTTGGTGTGGTGTGGAGAAGAGACTATATATTGGAAAAATTGGATTTAACTTAAAAAGACATTCATTCTGATTGAAAATAATGTGTGTTGTTTTACTTTCATTATTACATTCATTTGACATTCACCATAGTAAATTTTAGTTCAGGTTTATGTTATTATAAATAACTATTCATATAACTTATAAAAAAACAGGGTTCAGAAGATTTCTATTCCGAAATCACTATTTACATAAGTTTAAAATTGAATAAAGAAAATTATATAGCAGACTAAACAAAAAATAGTAACAATTACAAACTAAAATGGAAACTAAAATATAACAAAAATAAAAAAATGGTGAGTAGCTATGCTACATGTCACAAACTGGATATAAATATCAAAAAGATGTGTGAACAAAATTTTAATGTAGGTTTTTAGTTCCCAGCAATATTAAAGAATATAATAAATAACATGAAAAATAAAGCTGATTTTTATTCCTTTCCAAATTATGTATCCATCCACTATAATACCCCAAAGTGTATTGATTATGGTAAACTTTTCCAATCCAGAAACAAAAATAAAACAACATACTGTACATTACTGTATAACAAATCTAAAAAAAATCCAATATAAATTTCTTTTTTCCTTTTTTTTTATAATAGGAAAGAAATAGCAATCATTGCTTTGATCCTTAAAAAAAGATTGAAATCATTTATTATGAGCATGGCATTAAAAAGAGAAGAATCAAAGAGGCATGATTTATCATTAATACTGATAATGCTATGAATAAGTGAACAAATAGTGAGTAAGCATGCATTGGAACACATAGGAGAAAAAACATCTATATATATATAACATAGATTTTCTAATGATGAAAATAAACAAATAATTATGGCACTCAAGAGTCAAAAATACATTTAGCTAATCATTAGATATTAAAATTGACTTATTAAAAGCATGAAAATTGTACAACACAGAAATTAGTTATTATGTAGTACTATAAATATATATATGTTACAGATGTATTTCTTAATTGACTTTTTTAAAAAACTGCTTTCTAATATATATATTAAAATATATAAAAATTGTATATTAATTATACCTTTCATCGCATATTGAAATCCACACTGAGCTTCACCTTTCCTCCTCTATCAATCTTTCATAAATAGGTCTGTATCTTTTTGACCCATTGTTAATAATTTTATTCTGCATATGCTTATTTTTCTTTGTTAATGAGTAATATGTTAATAATTATCTTTAATGAATGAATTATAATTGTTAATAAAAATAATTATCATTGTTCCCATATTACTATTATCATTAATATTAATAACGGTAACAATAAGAATAATTTTTCTTACTTATAATTCAGTCACTAATAATTATTGTTTTTAATAATTAAATTAATCATTATGCTTTCTCTCATTTACCTTCATTTTCTACTACCTTCCGTGGTTAGGTGTAATTGGTAGAATGCCTGACTTGGGATCGGGAAGTCCCAGGATCAATTCTAGTGCTTGCAGGTCTAGTGCTTATGAATTCCGGAGCAATAAAACCATATGCCTTTTTTTAAAAATTTTCTACAATTTTACTATCATCATTTACTTAGTTTATTGCAGAGCATGATACATCATGATATTTCATGCCACCTATTATTTTTTTTGCTCTAATTGTAATAATGGAATTGCATTTGTGCAAACACCTTTCCATTCTTCAATTACACACATATGCAAATCTTACTCCAATCTTTCCTTCTTTCTTTCACTCTTAGTAAATTGTCTTCCTTTTTCTCTATTTTTTCTTCTTATTCTGGAGTGTTATACTCTTTCATGATTGACAGCCAATGATGATGTGACTTTCCTTTGCAATGTTTACCTTTTTGTAATGTATGATTACAAGGTGAGCAATATTTGTGATAAAAAAGAAGTACAGTGAGTAAAAAAAAAATCATGTATTACTTTATGAAATACCAACACCTTTACAAACATTTTTACAAATGCTATCTTAAAAAACATTTTACAGACATGGCAGACAATAATATCTTTCTTTATAGATAATTGCGATTTGTCATTGTTTCAGTAATCATTTTCAATTGAAAGTGCTCTCTCAATAAAAGCATTGATAAGAAAACACAATAAAAATTCAATTAGATGTGTAAGATTTTCATAAATATATTCCCACTTAAAAGGTAAATATTTTTATTACCTTTTACCACCATCAATTTTTTTATCCATCAATAGTTTTTCAGTAGTTAAAAAATATTTACTCTTATTTTTTCAAACAAAAATTATCATTAATAACATTATCTTTAGTTCTTGTGTTATAAATTCAACTGTTGGAATAAGATCTGTTCATGCTATTTTACTTTTTAAAAGAACCCACTGAAAACTATTTCAGTTAAACTAGCAGTCCATTCTTCAATGTATTAAAAATATGTCTTGTAAAATATCACAACTTCTTAAATTTTTTTCCTTTATATCAGATTAGGATTCTTCCATAGTTAATAATTTATTTTTTAGAATTCGAAGTAGGAAATTTTCTTGAAATATTGCCTTATCCCGTGGAATAACATTATTTAAAATAATGTTAACTTCTATGGTTGAAATACTATCAGATTCTATTTCTTGTATAACTTCATGACAAATGCATATCTGGTTATTAAAAATGTTTCCAGTATTTTAGGACTTCAAGAAATACAATTGAAGTGGATGGGTGGTTTGTATAATCTGAGACTGCACTCTATTGTTGCCATCAAGGCAAAGGCATCTTACTTTTGAATAATTGAGAAGCTTTTCATATTCAATATTAGCCACTTCACAAAATTGTTTTAAATTTGCTATATGAACCATAAAATGGCTAAAATATAAATATATGGTTGCTATTATAGCCACTACATCAATTAGCATGGAACTGGATGTTATATTTATAGCATTCTATAATATATGTACATTTCAACCAGTTCCTAATATTTTTTCTCTCCATTTTTTAATTTTATATGTAAATAATTGCTATCACTCTGCTTGCATCCTCCAAAACTCATGTTATCTGCTGATAGTGCCATAATTTTAGAATTAAGATTATTTTCACTGACGACTAGAAATAATGACAAAAATTCCACCATTTCTCCCTCAATATATTTTAAATTTAATATTTTTAATTGAATGCCATTTTTAATATTAAAATACCTTATTAATATTGGGTTTAAATTTTATTTCCTTGTGATTCAATCCATCTGATAAAATAGAGACAAATGACACATTCACTAAATCTTGTGACAATTTTTCCTCACATTTAATTCTTGCACAAGAAAATTGAAGATTACAAAATTTTTTCAATAATTTATTAGTGCAATTCATACTTCTAAAGTTGTGGTTATCGATAATAGTATGAAAAGCAAAAGTACTTTCATAATTGCTAATCATTTTCCAGCCATTTCAAAACTTGCAAATTTGAAAACTTCTATTACATTAGCCATTAATGACTGTTTATCTGCATCAATATGTTTTGATATAACAGACTTGCCTCCACCTGCTATGGATAATTCTGCTCTACATACTGTACATTTAATAAAGGAATCATAATTTTTTTCTAATACTGATATGAAAGGAAACCCTCTTTTTAAATTTACATTAAAGTGATTTTCTCATATTCTTAAATCCTCTATCCTAAAAACATGCAATAAATAATTTATAACTTTATCTTTCTTATTGCATTGCCAAATCCATGCAATATTAATATCATTTATGTTCTTTATTAATTTTATAATGTTTCATATAATTACAACCCACTACTGATGGTTTCGAATGTTCCAGCAATCTTCTTCAGAACTTCTACTTATATTTTCAAATCTATCTAAGTAGAAGTTCTGAAGAAGATTGCTGGGATAATCAAAACCGTCAATAGTGGATTGTAATTATATGAAGAATTGTAAAAGTAATAAACAAAGTAAATGATATTAATATTATAATAAATATTTTTTTAGTTAAATATTTTTAAAAAATCTAAACTACATTTAAAATAGCCATTTATCATTAATATTGAACATTCAAAAAATAATTGAATTAAATGAGACCTTAAAAAACAGATGTTAAATATTTAGTAGAGCCATCAGATTTAATAGCTTTGTTAAATTACCATTATTTTTTATACAACAATAAATCAACAATTTCACCTTAATTCTTTTTTTAATGGATTTCTATTAATTGATAGATTGTAAAAATACTATTAGAGATGCAATGTTTTCAAAGATTGCACAATCTATTTAAATAATGAATACCTGTACTCAGAATGACAATAATTAAATATAATTATGTAAAACAAATTCTAATACAAAAGTTAAATAATTTAAAATCATTTATAGTTTTTAAAAAAAAAACAATTGAATTAATTATTATGTGTAACAAATTTAAAAACAAAATAAAAATTATTGTGAACAAATAAACATACATCCAGTAATAATATAAAAAAATACAAAAAAACTGGAGAATATTCAAACTTGTACTGCTATCTAGCAAATAGTCTTGAACTATGGCTTATTGTCCAATGAAATGGTGCTAGATTTAAATTATTGAAAGAAAAAAAAAGAAAATGAAATTACTGGTGCGAAAACCTAAAAGAAATGCAACGAAGTCCCTTTGGAGTAAATGTTTCAAAGGAATATAATAACTAAAAAAGGAGTACAAAACTCCTAAAAGAAATATGGTTGGACACCATTATGATCAGCATAAAAAAACAATGATATAGAATCATGTTGACAGCAGCCGATGTCAGCCATATCAAGAGAAAACATGATTTTTAAACTGCATAGAAGAAATCACTTATAAAATGATGCTATCATTAAAAATTTTTATGTATAGGCAGAATGTTATTTATATGATTATTTATAACTGATGTTACCTTTAAGCTCCTAATAATTAAACCTGTCTCTCTCTCTCTTTTTTTTTAAAAAACAACAACATTTAAACATATAGGTAGATTTTAATAGATTTTCTGAATAATTGTCACTTTGGAGAATTGAAGACATCATTATTTAATTTTTCCCCTCATCTTAGAAAATTTTATTTTAACACATTTAGTACAGAATTAATAAGAATAAATATAAATGCTCAAATATACATTAGGTGTGTGCATTTGGTATGATGATAAAAGCAATGTTTTGATTCATATAATAATTGAGCATGTGAATTTATTCTAAAATCTTCAATGTATTATCAATAAGTATTTATAAATTTTTTCAAATAAATCTTTTATTATCTTTTAACAATTTTTTAAAGACCTATATCTTTTATTAAACATCATCAATATGGCTAACTTTTATGTAATTTATAAGGGATTTAAATTCAAACTTTCAGGTTCCCTACAGCTATTCACTTCATCCTATACAACTGATTCACATGACCACATACATGTGAAAGAGATAAATGGTCTTCAATATACATATTTTGTGCTAAACCAGCACTCATCAGTTTATCCAGATCATCATCTTCCAGACACATATGCTCAGTTTATATTAAGATAGCAAATCTTTGAACTTTAATGAACAGGTTTCAATCCTCTCTACCCTCTAACTCTTCAGCCATCCATATCATGTGTATCAGTTGTATAGGATGGATTGGATAACTGAAGAGGGATTGAAAGTCTGAGTTCAAATCCCTCACAAATTATATTAAGTTCAGTATTGTAACACTCATGTCTGAGTTTACAGACATTGATTTTACGTGAATATTTTTTTAATTATATATTACAATATTAAAAGTCATGTGTAAATAAATTTTAAAACATCTTCAAAAAGATTAATTATCATTGTTAAAAGTAAAATGTATTATTATTTTATTTTTTTTAAATAAAGAATTTTATTTTAAATAAAAAGAATGTTGCTATGGGAATCAAAAGAAACTTTTTAAAATCGTCTATGTTTCTAAGAATGAGGGATTGATAGTTACTTCTTTATGGTGTCTTTTACTGGAGAGAAATCAATAAAATTTGTAATCATTATTTAATAACTGAAATACAGGCTTATTATATACCTGTATCAATATATGTAATATATAGGATATATGAGCACAGACTTTCACACAACCCACCACTCCCCACTCTATCTCATATCACTGATACACTTGAACACATATATGTCGAAAAGATAAATAATCACTAATATAAGTATTTCATGCTATACCAGCAATCATCAGTTGGTCCAGATTATCATCTCCACACATATATACAATAAGTGCTCATATATATATTAAGATAGCCAATCTTCATACTTTTATGGGAAGGCTTAAATCCACTCCATCCTCCAACTCTTCAACTGTCCATCCAATTGATTATCTGATGATGGAATGCTCAAAGGACATCCTGAGGCTGAGATTCTTGTCACACCCATGTTGACCTAAGTCAGGAATTTTATGGAATAGAAAACCCTCCAGAATGCTTTATCTGATCTTTCTAGCATTATAGCTTAATAAATATGGAGCTGTAAACAAAAAAATGCCTTAAATTAACTTTGATCCTGCCAATCTGTTCATCACTATTTAATGCTAAAAAATATTTGACATTTACTTCCTATAAGAAGCAAACTAGCCATCTAAAGTGATTATCACACAGAAATGTACTTCTATCATTAACCTGTGAATCTACTTATTTTGTGCTCATAGACAAACTGCATTAAAATCTTCATGTGAAAATTACCCTGGATTAAATCAAAAAAAGTTAAATATTAGTATTGCTAGTAGACAGCTAAAATTGATGACTGGAGACAAAAATATACGAGAGCTCACAAAGATATCGAGATAATTAACTCAACGTTTTATTAGCTTTTCTTATAAAGCTACAAATTTTTCCCTCTCATGCATGCTCATCATATAATTTTTAAATGTAAATATGTAGATACATTTTTTTTATCATATAGATCTGTATGTTAATTAAAGTTATTGTTAATAATTTTGTGGTTTGTCATTTCTCATCCCAAGTCCAAGCTGATTATTTATTTTGTTAATGTAATAATAGTATTAGGAGGAGGGGGTAGCAATCAGGAAATATAATTGAATCTGCACAAAGATTTGTTTTTTTAAGTATCTTGTGATTATTATAGCTTTGTCAATTAAAATAAAATGTGTATAGTCACTGTACCTTGTACATGGTTGCCCATTAATTATTTTTAAATTTCTCTAGACTAAAATTAATTTGCAAACATTGCATTTTTCATTTTATTGTTAATTTTATCATAACGAATTGTTAAAAGGGCAGTTACTGTGACAGTATTGAACCGGGTGGGAAAAGATCGATATTAGAAAAAAATATAGAATATTTTTTTTTTACTCTTTAAAAAAAAAATTAAGATTGTGAAAAACATTGTAAACAAATTGTTGCCTTCTTTTTATAGAAAAATGACAATATTATAAAATTATTATAAATTCAATCTACTGCAGTTGCAATTTAAATATTACAGCACCTGATCCCTCAGGCAGAGAAGCATAATACTCAGAGGGTATCTGTGGCCAGACTTTGAGGTTACACAAGTTATAACCTAAAGCCATATTTCCAGGTCACAGAACTTCCCGGCTGCTGAATTCAAATCCTGTCATTCAAAGCACTTTGTTTTGAAGTAAACTTCAGGTGCCAGTTAATTACAAGAAGTAACTAACATGCCCTGGATGACAGCTACTAATTCAACACCTGATAAATCCCAAACTAGCTCAACGAAAATATAATTCAATATGGAATAAACTATGTGTCTAACTTCTTTGCTAAATTGTTCTTAGTGGTATAATTAAAGAATTGACTGAAAAGTAATTGACAGACAAAAAAAAAAAATTAATTAAATATTTATTTTAAATAAAAGTTTACTATAATTTTATTATTTTTATATAAAAACAATGATTTTATATATAATAACCACACACCTTCTTAATAAAACATATAATAACAATGTAATATAACACCATATGAATGGAGCGCAGACATTTGGACTTACAACTAATTATTTCATGGTTTGAAAGCTCTGTAACTATCTATTTGATACTTTAGGAAGCACATGAATCCACACATACTATAGTTCATTATATGCTGGCTATAGAGTTCATTTATTATACTGACTCTGGAGATACTCAAAGATTGCAATGGCTACTTATAGATTAATATAAAAAATTAGGAATGGGCATAAGAAAATGTTATTACCTATAGGATTTTAAATGTTGTGGCTTCTTGCTCTTTGCTGCTGCATGTGTGGTTTACCAACCGGTTGGATTTTAGGCTTCTGATGTGGTCCTGACGATTGCGGTTCTGGGCTACTTCTATTTCAGGCAGTTAGACATTCTTGGCAGCTTCAAATTATTAGATGGGCATGGCTTCTATTGGGCAGACTGCTGATGTTCTTGTGGATGAAGGCTGGAACTCGATCGCATGCTCCGACTTCTGCTTAGCACAGCATTGTATTTTTTGAAAAATATGTCTAATAGGTGATTGAATCTAGATACGTGAATGACTGAATGAAAAAATTTTTGGCCCTATTTATGTGATGATCTTGTTGTTATCTTTTAATTAATTTTTTAAATCCGCTAATTATTTTCATTGTTCAAAATCCATCCACTGCTTTTGTTGATCAAATTTTGGATAAGATGCTTTTTAATTATTCTGTTGTTTTTTGGTTTTTATTTTTTTATTTTTCATTGATTAATCCCATTCCTATGCAGCTTATCTATTAAGCAATCTTTGAGTTTTAAAATTTAATTATGAGCTTTCCTTTATTTTAATATTTAACTTTCATATTTTATTTTATTTTTAACACACACACATTTTATTATTTTCTTTAAATTTAAAATCAACATTATTTACACAGACATATATTTATTTTATTTTAAATAAATGGAAAGAGAGATTTTTAGTTTTTAAGATTTCTTTTTTTTTCTTTAATAGTTTAATTTTTCTAAATCACATTCCCCCTTGGACTAACTGCATTTTTTAAAAATAAAACTAACTTTCTAGATACTACTTTTTTAATTTATTCTAAATTATAATTTTTTTTCTTTCTTTTAGACAACCGTTATTTCCTTCGATGAAACTTAATTTGTCATTTACTAGTAACTGATCCTACAATGATTTTATTTTTTAAAATTAATTTTAAAACTTTTGCGTTATCTATGAAGATTCTTATTTTAATAATTTTGGACAAAATTATTTACAATATGTAGCACTTGCCTAGCGGTACATTACACCGCTCCCCCGACAAGGGTAAAATGTGTCTTTTTGACCATTTTAGCTCTGATAACTTCCTTAACAATTTGAACTATTTTACATGAATTTTTTTTTTTTAAGTTTTTTTCTTTACATCTGGAACTATACATGCTGAGGGCAATCTTCTTTGATTATGCTTTTCTTCTATCTAGAATGACAACATTGCTTACAATGATCTTGTACTTAATGACGACCACAAGGACAACACTCCTTTCTGGTGAGACAGATTTTAAGATGAGGCGAATGCAGAGTTTTCTGGCTTACACTGACTTTACATGCAAGTGAAACGAAGCTTCATGTGCCAGTTTGTCCTACCGGACATGGGGAAAAGAAAAGATTGCTGCGAATAGCAGGATTCCTTGCCCGACCAATTCAGCTTACACTTTGGAAATAATATATGAAATATGGGGACTCTCCTCCAAAGAAGTGATCCATGGCTTATTCTGAATTGTTCCCAGTGCTCATATTTAATATAAGAATAATGGATGGGCTCAGAACTTTCTGAGATTCCTCACCCTGAAAATATTTTTTTCTGATAGTCCGTTATGGGTACTATTTTCATCCAGCCTACAGCTTTACATTTTTACTCCTTCCCTAAAACTCAATTCTATGCTTCCTACCCTCCTTTCAATTACCATCCCTTATACACTCCTAACATAAACTTAGATTGATATTCCATTTATATTATTTATTTACATTAACCCTTATGAATATTATTTTATTCCATTTATTTAGCTTTCTTTTATTAACCTGCATGTATTCAAAAAACTATTTTATTTTATTATGCTACTTCCTTTATTATTTTTCTACAGATATTTTTATTTTACTTGATTTTATTATATTCATTTCCGTTATTTTATTCACTTACTTATTCCTACTAATAGTACTTTAAATCATTTATTTTAACCATTTATTTATGAAGACTTTTTCTTAATATGCGCGGGCAAAAATAAGATCTTTTATTCTGTGGTGCCTTCATTATAATTATTTTCCGAAAACATTTCACTTTTTCTTTAAATTTATTATTTTAGTTTTAATAACGAAATTTTTCTATTCAGGTTTATCACCCATGTCAAAATAATTTTATTCAACTCATTATCCATTTCCGGTCCTTTATTTCTTTCAGTTTTTATTCCGTCTGATGTCAATTACGCTCGGTCAGGCGGCTTCTTTTTTCTACCTACAAACTCTCTAATATAAATTAATTTTCCTCTTTTGTCTATCCTTCACTTATAATTTGTTGTCTTGTCTCTTTCCCATTCTGTTCTATTTTCTGCCTCATAATCAGAATCCCCTTATGCTTAACAAAATTCCACAGTTCTTCAAACTGTCCTACTTTATTGTTAACTGCCTTAATAATACTATACAGAGAAAATGCTTCATCTACGGTGTTTTTCAACTGCTCTACATAATATCACTCTGTAAATGGCTTCTATTTCTGCCTTAAAATTATATTGCTCCAGTAGAAATTTTTTTATATTATTTTCTATATTTCTTTCCACCTTATCTGTTTCAATACTATTTGGTTCTAATTCAATTTTCATGTCTTTTATCACCTCAACTTCCTTTTCTATTTCCTGACTTTCTTTAGTCAAATGTATCTCTATGGCTTCTATAGCATATGATTTCTCTCTACTTTCCCCACTATTTCACGTCTCATTTCCCTCACTTCTGCTTTGAATTCCCTAATTTCTTTCATTATATTCTCCATCATGTTCATCTTCACCTGTGTCTCACTATCTTCCCTTTCTTTTTCCACCCTTTGCGGATTTTTAAAAAATATCGGGCTTTCTTCTGGTAAAATTTCTTTATCCATTGTTATGCTGTATTTTCTTTTTTTAAACCGCAAATAAAATTAAACACAATATCTATTTATATCTCTTTGCATTCAACAAATCAAGAAATATTATTAGTTTATTTATTCTCTTAAAACGGAACATACGACTGACTCCAAACCCTTGTCCTTTTTCTCTACTCGTTCTCAATGCCTTAAATTCACCTAAAATAGCTAACTGTCTTTACTTTTTCTCTTTTCATTTAAAAGAAAAATTTGTTTCAGTCAATTCTTTGATTTAAATCACACCACTTTCTTAATTACAATTACACAATTTAGCGTTTCTTTAAATTTTTATTCTTTAACTCTATTTGACATATGATTAATTACTGTCATATGTAACAGTTCTGCTCCCATGTTGGGAAAGCCAAATGAACGGTGTGGGAGAAGATTGAATAAAAAAAAGATAAAATTTTGTTTATTCTTTAATAAAAATAAATAAATAAAACTTACTCTTTAATAAAAACAAAATTGTGAAAACATTATAAACAAATTGTAAGATAAATTGTTATAAATTCGATCTACTCCAGCTGCAATTTAAATATTACAGCACCCGATCCCTCAGACAGAGAAGCATACTACCCAGAGGGTACCTGTAGCCAGACTGAGATTACTCAAGGTATAACCTACAGCCATATTTCCAGGTTACAGAACTTCTTGGCTTCTGAATTCAAACCCTGTTATTCAAAGCACTTTATTTGATTTGAAGTAAACTCCAGGCACCAGTTAATTACAAGAAGTAACTAACATGCCCTGAATGACAGCTACCAATTCAACACCTGATAAATCCCAAACTAGCTCAATGAAAATATAATACAATATGGAATAAACTACGTGTCTAACTTCTTTGCTAAATTGTTCTTAGTGGTATAATTAAAGAATTGGTTAGACAGTGATTGACAGACAAAATGTTTAATATAATTTGTAAACTAATTTTATAACTTTTTTTTAATTAAATAAACAATGATTTTATATATAATAACCACACACATTCTTAATAAAACATACGATAACAATGTAATATAATACTATACAGATGAAGAACACACAACATTCGACTTACAGCTAATTATTTCATGGTTTGAAAGCTCTGTAACTATCTATTTGATACTTTAGGAAGCACGTGAACCCACACATACTATAGTTCATTATATGCTGGCTATAGAGTTCATTTATTATACTGACTCTGGAGATACTCAAAGATTGCAATGGCTACTTATAGATTAATATAAAAAATTAGGAATGTGCATAAGAAAATGTTATTACCTATAGGATTTTAAATGTTGTGGCTTCTTGCTCTTTGCTGCTGCATGCGTAGTTTACCAACCAGTTGGATTTTAGGCTTCTGATGCGGTCCTGACGATTGTGGTTCCAGGCTACTTCTATTTCAGGCAGTTAGACATTCATTCTTGGGGGCTTCAAATTATTAGACGGGCATGGCTTCTATTGGACAGACTGCTGATGTTCTTGCGGATGAAGGCTGGAGCTCTGTTGCATGCTCTGACTTCTGCTCAGCACGACATTGTATACGTTGAAAAATACGTCTAATAGATGATTGAATCTAAATACATGAATGACTGATGAAATTTTCGGCCCTATTTATGTGATGATCTTGTTGTTATCTTTTAATTAATTTTTTAAACCCGCTAGTTATTTTCATTGTTCAAAATCCATCCGCTGCTTTTGTAGATCAAATTTTTGATAAGATGCATTTAATTAGTCCTGTTGTTTATGGATTTTAATTAGTTAATTAGTAGCCATTGCTAATCCCATTCCTATGCAGCTTATCTATTAAGATCTTTGAGTTTTAAAATTTAATTATGAGCTTTCCTTTATTTTAATATTTAACTTTCATATTTTATTTTATTTTTAACATGCACACATTTTATTATTTTCTTTACATTTAACATCGACATTATTTATGCACACATATATTTACTTTATTTTAAATAAAAGGAAAGAGAGATTTTTAGTTTTTAAGATTTCTTTTTTTTTCCTTAATAGTTTAATTTTTCTAAATCACATTCCCCCTCGGGATAATTGCATTTTCTTTTAATAAAACTAACTTTCTAAATACCACTTTCTTAATTTATTCTAAATTATATTTTATTTTTTTTTCTTTTAATCAACCTTTATTTCCTTTGATGAAACTTAATTTGTCATTTACTAGTAACTGATCCTGCAATGATTTTATTTTTTAAAATTAATTTTAAAACTTTTGCATTATCTATGAAGATTCTTATTTTAATAATTTTGGACAAAATTATTTACAATATGTAGCGCTTGCCTAGCGGTACAGTATAGACAATATTCTTTTATTAAATATTACATTTTTTTAATGTAACATTTGATGCAAATATATTTCTTTTATTACACAATTACCAACATTTATATACTGTCAACCAGATCACCAGACATGTTTTTGGCTGTTATCAAAAGATTTGATTGGCTCTACTATCTGGTATTCAATGATTACTCATGCATACAAGATATCTCCAGAAAAATAAAATACAAAGTGGATTCATATGTTAAATGCAAGCTAGGAGAATCATGTGATGCTTCAACATGCAGTAATAATTAAATAATACTCATTTTATGAGCCCGTTTTAGATTTCCCATGCCTTTAAAATACCCATGAGCTACTGGAATTGAAATAAATATTAAATATTAACAATACTATAATTATTAATATTAAAAGCAGTACATTATTTTTATAGTAATGAAATAAAAATATAAATATTTATTCATTAGCAAATAAAAAAGATTCTGCAATTATTAATTTTAATATATTTACAGCAAGTTTTGTAAATTAACCTTATTTTTATATTGGTACAGCAGGTTTGTAGTAATTAATATATATATATAAACATTTACCGGTTAATTATTTTTGTCTTCTTCAATTTCTTGTTGTAAAATTTATGTCAACTTATTTATTTATTTTTTTCTTTCTTTGCTTTCTTTCTGGTAAATATTCTGAAAGATTTAGCAAATAAAGCACATCAGGAGTCAAAATTAAAAAAAAACAAAATACATACACAGTGTTTAATCAGAATTATATTTATGAAACTATATTTTATTTTATTAATTTTATATTAAAATAAATGTATATTAATATATCTACATATTTTGTTCCAGACAGCAAAAATGAAGAGGGGATGCTAGTAAGTTCACATGTTGTAGTAACTACCAAAAACCATATGTAAAAAGAGAAGAGAAAGAACAGCTGCTTAGCAATATATTGGTGTAGTAAGTTGCTACAGGTGTCATATAAAACAATGTTTTATTTAGATACAGAATTTTAATAAGTGCATCTATGATATTTTCTTGAAATAATTTTAAGTAGCCCTAATATCCATACTGATCAATTAGCAAGCAATTATTATTTGTTCCTTCCTTCTTCTTTATACTAATTATTCACTTTTATTCAAGTAGCCAAAACTTTTCAAATACTCAAGTAACCGATAATATAGAATCAATGTCTGACATGTAATTAGACTTACCGATTCATTCAATAATTTTACAAATCTAACATAATTTAAAAGCTTTAATATAATTTTAAAAAAGAAGTGAACTGAATAAAATCATTATGGTTTATTGAGATATGTAGTATATATAAAAATGCCAAAAAAAAATCTAAGATGGTATCTGTTCTTCATTTAACCTTTAATTCAATGATTTATTTCTTAAATATTAATCTGTTTATTTCAATAGCCATCTTATGTAGAAATGCTTTATATTATAACATTAGCAATCTTAATTCTTCTTTAATATACAAATCCATGAGTCAGATATAAGCCTTCACTAAGATGATACACAAATATGTTAGAAATATCTGAAAAGACTGCCATTAGTCTTTTCTATGTGATTAAGATCTGATGAAGTATATTTTAGAAAACATATTGTTTTAGTAACTGTAATTTTGTATAAGTTATAAAGCTAGGATTTGTGACTCCAGAAAAAATAGAAAAGAATAGACACTTAAATATAAAAAGATATTGTAAGTTTAAAAGCAATGAAAAAAAAATGCTGATCTGATAGATAAAAGAAATGTGAATAATAATGCCGGATAGGCTTAATGGATTTAAGTATAGAAAAGGCTAATATTGTTTATTAATTAAAACATTAAGCTATTTTAAACTAATTAAACACAAGAATACAGTGGAAGAGTCAGTCTAATCAAGATCTGAAAGACTAATTGCAGGTGAAAGGAATGTACACAGACACAATTAAAAGCTGGATGATAATTTGTGAAAAGGCGCATTACTGGGGGGGGATAGCTGAATGTAAAGAATTATTAGCTTTTTATAATAATTAATATTGAATATTAAACTGCGGAAATGTATAAATAGTATGTGCTGAAAAGAACAGTAGCTTTTTTTTACCCTTCACGTGATGGTGCTAATTCATCATGGGATGTCAGGAAGAAAGGACCCAAAGAAAAAACTGTTGGAAAAGCTGTAGCGACTTTTTTGCTAGGAAGGCCATCATCCCAGAAACTGAACCTCTGTAGGTGCAAACAGCCAGATAGGGAACTTAAACAGACCGCACTGGTCTTATTTTCACTTGTGTGTATCTGATAAGGCTCATGAGAACTGTGCAAAGTCAGACTGTGAGAACTGTGCAGAGTCGACTATGAGTATAAACAATTTTTTTAGTTATTTACTCAGGTCTAAGAATAGTGAAGACGGTGGTTAGTTGTTAACTGGGGGCAGTATTAGCATTAAGTGGGAAATAGTTCTCCAATTCAAGGACTGATTTGATCACATTAGCAAATGTAGAACTTTAGGAAGATATATGTGCCGGAATAACTTCCAAGTGGTCAGTTGTTAGTAGTCATCGGAATTACTGAAGGCACAATTGTATATAATGTGTTATTTATATTAATGTAAATAAATATATTCTCATCTTTATTTCAATGTTATTCTTTAAAATTCTATAATTTTTGTTGGCATTCAGTTTCATGGTTAAATGCACAACACTATCAAAAGCTATTGAAAATTCTGTATATTCTCTGAACTGCAAAATAATAATCTCCATGATGAACAACACAGCAAATTGTCTATAAATAATTAGAATGCTTCCAATATGTGTAATAAATATATGTAATGCTTTATTCAAACTTAAATAATCTAAGCATTTTACA
This sequence comes from Epiperipatus broadwayi, assembly GCA_028023455.1. Lineage (NCBI taxonomy): Eukaryota > Metazoa > Onychophora > Udeonychophora > Euonychophora > Peripatidae > Epiperipatus > Epiperipatus broadwayi. The sequence continues at coordinate 5,605,106 of JAQFVV010000017.1, forward strand.
AAAAATATTCTTAAGGAATGGCAGATAATAATAGCAAGATACTTCCTGTCTTAGTTCCTAATTCTCTAATAAGAAAGTCCCTAAATTCGTAGGAGTAAGAATAACAAATAATATTTCGGAATATTGATGTAGAGGACCCAAGAAATCAATGACTCAAAATAACTTTATAAATATAACAATATATATATACATACACAAATATATATATATAAACATACCTTCTAATTTTACCATAACATAGTAGTTAATTTCTGACTAGTATTATTCCCAATACTATTATAAGACTCTTAACTAAGAAATTTATGATAGTAATTAACTTTCTACTATTTTCAAAACCTTTTCTTTAGCTTGAGCAGCCCTTAGGGTTTTTTAAAATCATAATAAGGTTGGGGTCAACTGTTTAAGTTTCTAGTCAACTTGCTAACTTTTCAGGAGCCAAGATTCTGGGGAAAGATGTCTTTCACTGGTTTTCTTAAACTGCTTTATGTTGTTTGCTTCCAAAGTTGGCTTTGAAGATGAAAAAGAAGAGAGCTTTTTTTTTCCTGCTATGGTTTACATCCTTATTCATTCTTTTATTATTTCTGGAATTGGCATGATTCTAGATCATAGGTGTATTTTCAGTTCAATTAAATTTTTTTTATTATCAGAAATCTTTTTCCTTTTGATAACAATCTATTCTATTTTGTAATTCTAATTTTATAAATTTATTCAAATCTATTTTCTCTTGCTTTAAATTTAATCTCCAAAATTTATTATTTATTTAATTAATTTAAAAGTATATAAATCCAATTTATCCAAACCACTTTGAAAACTTTTTAATAAAAAACTTTTTATTGTACATATATATATAATGAACAAAATGAAATAAAATAAAATACATAACTATATAAATAATATCATAAAAAATGTAAACTATAAAAGACTAAAAACAACATAAAATAATTAAACCCAAATAAAATAATACAGTTAAATTTATGGTATTATTTATATAGTTATTTATTTTATTATACTTTATTCATTATATCATAGCTCTGAAGAAGACTGCAGGACAGTCGAAACGTGGGTGTATGTGTGTATATATGTACAATAAAAAGTTTTTTGCTAAAAAGTGTTCAAAGTGGTTTGGATAAATTGGATTTATATAAGATATTACAGCAAAAATAAACAAAAGGATGATTATGATAATTTAAAAGTACAAATATTTCAGATACCACTAACAGTAATATAATTATCTCTTTGCCATGAACTTTTTGAAATCATAAAACCTGATTTACAAAAGATCACTTAGCACCCATTTAGCAGTAATGACCTCAAAACAAATTGTTTATGTAATTGAACAATGTTAGTGGCAACAATTGTTGCTAACTTATGATTAAAAAAAATAATTTGTGTCTCCAGAAGTATGTTATGAATTTTCTCCAGAAATACATAAACTTGTCTATTTAGAACTGTTGAGTTTGTTGTTAGATTATAACTGAAATCAATTCTAACTATAAAAGCATTATTTTGGTTATCGATACCATGCATTATTAAAAAGTATGTCCCTATCTGATAATTTAAAATGAAAAAGTTTTCACTTGGTAAATAAAATAAATTTAATTTTGCAAAATAAAAATCAGAACTCATATTTTGTGTGAAAGATCCTATAATGTATGTATAAGATAAAGATAACACAGGAATATTCATTTTGATAAGAAACATCATATATCTAATTAAGATATAAAGACATTTCTATTTATCATGATATTATAAGCTCTATGTAAATAAAAATAAGTACATAAACATCTCTGTTTTCAAAGACCAAACAACTTAAATTATTGTATATTAAGATTTATCAAGCTACTTGTTTGGTCCAAGATATCTGTGAGTGGGAAATGAGCTTGCAAAAAGTGAAACACACTAAGCAGTAAATTTATATAACATATGTTTGTATAGGCTGAAATATACTTTCAATCCAGTAGTAACATTACCACACAAATATATTGAAAACATAATATATGTCATTTGTTCCAAGATATGTGTAACCAGGTGATAAGATATTATAATAAGTATGACTATCATCAATGGTCAATTGCTATTGTCTGCTACTTCCTTACTACAATTTACTCTAGTTTATCAATACGTCTGGGATAACTCACATGATAGTTAATGTGAAAATATATATTCTGCAACACTTTCCTAACACATCCTTGCATAATATTTACAAGAATATTATATTAAGATCAAATTCAGAATTAAACATATATTAAATAACAACAATATTACCACATATTCTTTCAAATTCATATAAATAAAAATACAATAAAAGACATAATCCCCAAAATGCATTTCATGCTGGACCAGCACTTATCAGTTGGTACTGATCACTTTCTCTCATATATCTCTATTATATGAAAAATATATCTATATTAAACAATTATAATTTGAATTACAAGTGCCAAACTAATTCATTCCAAATCTTGGACACCATCCATTTTAGATAAATAATTATTACTAATGATTTATTAAACTAGAGATTGTCTCTAGGAGCAGATATAAACTTTAAAACTCAATTAAAGATTAATATATCTGATTTTTTAAAAATTAAGCACACACACATAGTTATTTACATTTCTCTTTCCCATGTATAATATCTTTATAAGTATATTAAATAACCTCAATACTACCACATATTCTTTTAAATTCATATAAATAAAGATACAATAAAAGACAAATGACCACTAAGAATGTATTTCATGCTGAACTAACACTCATCAATAGGTTCAGGCCAGCATCTCATATATATCTCTATTATATGAAAAATATTTATCTACATCAAATAATTACAATTTGAATTACAAATGCCAAACTAATTCAACCTAAATCTTGACACCATCCACTTTAGATAAATACAATAATGATTATTATTAATCATTTACTAAACTAGAGATCGTCTCTAGTACAGATATAAACTTTAAAATTCAATTAAAGATTAATATATTTGATTTTTTTAAAAATCAGCACACAGACACATGAAGTTATTTACACTTCTCTTTCCCATGTGTAATATCTTTATAAATATATTAAATAACATCAATAGTACTACCTATTTTTTCAAATTCATATAAATAAAAAATGAATTGAATTTTATTATTAATTTATCACAATTCTGATATATAGTTTTAGTTCATACAATACGTCTGTGCTTTTGTAGATGAGTGTCATGTAATCACATATATATGTTAATATCAATCATACTTTATAAATTATTAAAATGAATTATTGAATTTTATTATTAGTTTATCACAATTCTGATATGTAATTTTTTTTTAATACAAGCATGTCTGTATACTGATATATATATATGTTTTAAATAAACCTATTGATATATTGGCAAATCATAATGTGATAGCTTATTTCTTTTTGTATTCTTTAACAGCAGAATGCCGAATTTATATTTATGGCATACTCAGCAGAACTTAATTTCATTTTATTGTTTCTAATTAATAAATTTATACTTCATTGCTAAAGTTATTCCAGTGAATTTAATTAATCCTAGAATAGATTTAAAACATTATATGTTAGGATTATATCTCTTGATCACAGTAACAATTATAGAGCTTTTGCTCTTTGAGTTGGATTCGTGCATAATGATCTGTTATATAAAAGATGTTTATGTTTAGGGTTATGGACATCCAGATAATGGTGATGATGGATGGCACAAAGGAGATATCCTTTAAAGTTCATGAGTTATATTTCATTTTAATTATTTATTTAAAAATTAAGTTTATAGTTGGCCAGTACATTAATGGTACTAAATCGCCAGACCATTGACGATGTTTTTAGTATCTCAGCATTATTTGATTTATGGTTGTATTTTGATGGAATAGCACCTAAGTAGCATCCAAATAATTAGTTGTATTCCTGCCCTAGATTTGGCAGTGGCTAAATAATTAGGCTGGTCTATAATAGACCACTTTCAAATACAGTCACAAGATTGACTGTTGATTTATTTTTTATTGCTGATCATACATGATGATAATTGATTATTACTTTTGGGTAATGCTGGTGAACTTAATAGTGTTTTTGCTTATCTTGCAAGCTCATTCCTTTTATACTTATTTTTTATATTTTATTTGGGGATGATGATGGTTTTCCATCTCCTCATAATTCAGCCCTAATATGGTGTACTGTTACAAATGGCTACCCAATTGTGGAACATTGTAACCTAAGACTCTCCCTTATTAACCCCCCTATTTTTCATACTGTTATAATCTCTAGTTTAGTAAATGATTAGTAATAATCATTACTGTATTTATCTAAAGTGGATAGTGTCAAAGACTTGGATTGAATTAGTTTGGCGTTTGTAATTCAAATTGTAATTAAATCAATTGTTTGTTAATAGCCACAAAATGATGGTAAGTTATTAAATTTAATCTAGATGTTCACCATTTCTGTTTTAAGTGAATAAAGATTTGGATAATCAAATGATATTTGGTGTATTGATATCATAATCCACTTTTTAAAATCACTAGAATCTCTTTTAAGAGGATTCACATTTCACACTTTTTTATGTTTATAGCTACAGAAGTTGAAGATAAGCATTATCAGTCATCTACTAAGTAGTTAGTTTTTGCTAAATATAAATTATTAAAAATATATATCGTACAGAATAAATTTAAAATGTAGTAAATAAAAAAAAAACTACAGATTAAACTAGATAGAGATAAAAATAATTTAGAATAATATGATACATTAAATATCAAGTTTGATAGTATGTTGGACTTATTTTCATCATCTATAAGTAAATGCTGAATATGTAGAAAATTTTAAACTTTATTTACACTTTTCAAATACAAACAACTTGTTAGTAAATAACACACAACACAGGTTAGTAATTACACGTTTTGAGTAGTAAGAGTAGAGAATAATATGACTCAAAACATTGTGTAATTACTAACCTGTGCTGTCTATTTGTGTGTGATTACTAACAAGTTGTTTGCATTTGAAAAATATAAATAAAGATTAAAATTTTCTATACATTCAACATTTACTGATAGATGATGGAAATAGTCCAACATATTATCACATCTAATATACCATCATCACAAACCTTCAGGCAAATATTAAATATTAAGAATTAATTTCTTCATCTACACAGCTTTATTAAATAATAATAATAATAATATTGTGCTTTTTTAAAAAATCAGACTAAATAACTTTCATCTCAATTCATGACCAATTTTTTTTTTTTTTTGAAAGACTATTGTAACAACTAAAAATATTCCAAATAATAATTTTCACTCGTTTTATTGACTTTTATTAACAAATAATTAAATCATATATTTTCAAATTGCTTCAATTTTTAAAAATTGTATTTAACTTATCTATTTATTAACACTAGAAAATAAAAAAATTATAAACTTAAATATTTTTTACAAAATTTAAAATAAATATATTACCTGTATTACAAGTTTCTTTCATTAAACGACATCGATCTTTGACAGAAGATGCACTTCGTCCCAAGGCCAGGCCTATAGAAGCCCAATCATTTCCATGCTTTGCACGAAGCCTGAAAAATTCAATTTATGGATAAATAATCTTTGTATAAAAATTGATTTCACAAATTATCGAATAAAATTATCAAATTTTAAATGAATATATATATATTTAAATATTTTTAAAAGATTTTTTTTTTCTAGTAATATTTCTATAACATTTAAAAATATTGTAATTTTATTTGTAGCTATAAATAAATATATTTAATAATATTTTTCAAATAATTCTATATACCTTTTTTTTGCTTCAAATAAAATTTAAATTTATTATATACAAACTTATCCCAGATTAATTTATTTATTCAGATAATTTTTTTTCAAGCTATTTAATACAAAAGAAAACAAATGAATTCATTTAAATCAACAAGTAAAAAAAAAATAATTACAAAATAAAATATTCCAATAATACACTAAAAATAATGTTGTATCATTTCATTCAGACATAGTTTTTTAAATGAATGAATGGATTTTAAAAAAAAAAACCCAGGATATTACAACAAGAAAGTAAAATATAAAATGGAAAGGTCTAAATAAAAAAAAAGGGATTTTGAGCTACCAGTGGAAAAAAAAATGGTGATATGGGAAAGTTGCATATTTCTAATAAATAAAAATAATAATCAGTACATAAGAAATAAAATGACACGAACATTAAAAACAAAATAAAATGACACGAACATTAAAAACAAAATAAAATATCAAAAAATGTAATTGTTAGTCTAATGTAATTTTATAAACATTTGGTAATAATAGATTATTCAGCTTATAAATGTATTGAACGGCTTCCATAATATCACCACACATTTTTTCCAAATCATGTGAATGAAGACACAATAAAAGACAAATGATCATCAAGATGCAATTCATGCTGACCCAGGTCATTAACCATCTCTCATATATATCTTTATTATGGTAAATTGTTAAATTTTGATTTACAAGTGTCAAACTTACTCTACTCGTAACTTTGACACCATTCATTCTAGATAAATACAATAATGATTATCACTAATCATTTATTAAACTAGAGATTGTCTCTGATCCAGATATACACTTTAAATCTCAGCTAATGATTAATATATCTGATTTTTTTAATTAAACACACCCACATATGGAGTTATTCACATTTCTCTTTCCCATGTGTAATATCTTTTATAAATGTATTATCTAAAGTAGAAGGTCTCAAAGACTTAGGTGGAGTAAGTTTGATACTTGTAAATTAAAATCTAACAATTTATTTTTGTATGTGTGGTTAACTTAATGGTGTTCATATCCAACCTCGGCTAACTCTTCGCTCTTATATCCTTTCCAGCAATTGCTGTAAATTGTCAAACCTTGGTGCACATTTTGTAAAATTCCTTGCATGAGAGCCGACGCACTTCTATTTCGAATTGGCTACAATAAAACCTTCATCAGTCTCTCTACATATGGCATTGTTCTTCCGCTTTGTGAACAGGCTTTCATCAAACTCAACGATTGTGACGGGACCTCCGATTTTACGGCTTTCATTTCTTAATAATCTCCACATACATTGTTCCAATCGATAACCGTTTTGTCGGCCATATACAATTGCTCCGCACAAAATGCTATGAATGTTAATTCTCTGGACCAACTGTATATGAAACATAGAGCAGTGATGAAAGGAATTTTGGAGCCCTTGAACCACGTCCCTTTTCTTATCGCGATTTGGGACAATCTTTCAAATTACATCATCATTGCTTCACCGAATTGTGTATATATTTTTTCATTTCATGGCTGTTTTGACATAGTTTCCTTTTGGAGAGAACTCCATGGTCTTAAAAGAAAACAATAGCTTCTTCTTCGGTACTCGGCAAATTTCATAATGTAAGATCGGTAGTTTTAGCCATTTGTAGCAAAAACGGAAATATGACAGAACGAAAAAATCAGTGTGAGGCCATGAGTAGCAAAATCACAAAAGACAGACAAATGTCAAAATTTCCCAAAGCTCTCTCCGATTTTTAAATCTCGCAGGTCAAAAAAAAACAAAAATTGACTCTCCCATAGATTAATTATGCCAATGCCTTGGTTGCCATGACAACATTGTTATGTTATCATCGACGACGTCTACCGAAGGAAAATCAGTAAGCGTAATACATCATCAGTTAAATAATACTAAAGTACCCAAAATTATATATAATAACCGAAAACAAAAACATGAACTCACTGTCATTTCTTTATCATTAAACAACACAATAATCAGTGGTCATTGTACCATATTCCTTAATTTTGCAATGGTTAAAGTTTCTTTTTGAATTTATTGATAAAATTATCATTTCAACCATAAATGGGGGCATATGATTTCTTTAAAAAAGCTCCATTTAACAGATTTGAAATGGTAGAAGGGCAATTTTTGACATTATTAAACAGTTTACAAGCTATTTTAACCAGTTTATTATTAAGGTACTTAGAATGTTTTGCCTTATTGCTTGTGATTTATCATTTACTGCATGTTTTAATACATTCAAAGATCAGTCTTTCAAGCTAATTGTGCATGCGTCTTCTGTGAGTGTTAAATAATAAATGAATACTTCACTCTACAATACAAGATATAGTATTTATGCAGGAATAAAAGGAATCCTCTTATTCCTATGACTCAAATTCTTTTATATGAGCAAATCTGAAGTACTGTTGAGTAAAGCGTGAGAGTAGAATTCTCACTTTAAATTACTATCTACGATGTTGGAATGAATGACGTCGGTGAAATTGTCTAGAATTTACTAAACTTCACTCTAAGTGAAACTTAATTATAAGTAAATAAGCATTTATTTTTATATGACACTATGCATACAATAGTATACATTCAAAGATCAGCCTTTCAAGCTAATTGTGCATGCGTCTTCTGCGAGTGTTAAATAATAAATGAATACTTCACTCTACAATACAAGATATAGTATTTATGCAGGAATAAAAGGAATCCTCTTATTCCTACGACTCAAATTCTTTTATATGAGCAAATCTGAAGTACTGTTGAGTAAAGCGTGAGAGTAGAATTCTCACTTTAAATTACTATCTACGATGTTGAAATGAATGACGTCAGTGAAATTGTCTAGAATTTACTAAATGTCACTTTAAGTGAAACTTAATTATAAGTAAATAAGCATTTATTTTTATATGACGCTATGCATGTTTTAATGCAAAAGAATAATATCTAACAGAAATGAACATTTGTACTTTCTTAGCTTAATAATATTTTTGAAATTATTGCTAAGATCTTTCTTTGTTAGCAATTTTTGTATAACCACTTAAATTTTCCACATCCCTGAAGTCACTTCAACAATGGAGACTTCACAATTTTTGTATCTCATTGACATAATTCAACTCTAATTGAGCTGCAATAGTAATTTTTTCTTAAGAAAATTGAAAATCAATTAAATATTTCATAACTTTTAAAATTAATAAAATAGATTCTTTATTATGTATTTTTTCATCATTAATAATTACAATATGATATTTTTAAAAAAAAATATAATTATATTTTTAAAAATTTAAACAATCAATAAATCTAAATAATTATTTTTTAAAAAAATAATATTTTGGAATTAGTTTTATCTATAATTTATTTACATAAAATTTTTAAAATTTTTTAAAAATAGTATAACATACTCTTTAAGCAGTTCCAATTCTTCAGCACTGTATTTTCCTTGGTGATTTTTATTATCATACATTCTAATTACTCTTCTATATACAGAAAACAATGGCCGATTTAATCCTTTAGCAATTGTTCTATAAAAGTCCTTACGTTCATCTTTGGTCATTTCAAAAATTACTTCAGCGGGATCAGCTATATCATGATCCTAAAAATATAACAACCAGTTAAAACTATAAATTAATTTAAAAAATTTCTTTAAACAATTTAACAAATTCATTTGATAATACAAAATTTAAAGCACCTCAATTTTAATTTTTCAAAATCAACAACTTTAATCAAATTTGTATGAATAATTAAAGTACACTTTTTAAAAATTCGATTGCAAGTTAAAATCTTTGCCCAAATGCATAGTTTGCAATTTATTCAAGCATCTCAATTTTTTAGAGCCTTCATAAACTTTAATATGCCATTAATATTAAGATTTAAATGTCTATAAGATTTTAAAATCTAATATAAAAGCAAAAAAATATGTAAAAGCATAAAATAAAATTCTTCGCTATTCTTTTTGTTTGTTTGTAATCGATTGGCCTAAACATTTCTAATGTTGGCTAAAGAAAAGGTTTATTACATGTATTTATTTTTATTAAACATAGCAGAGTGTGCTTTTCTATGGTTTTCTAAGTCAAAATCGTGCTGAGCTACATTTAATAAAAATAAATACATATAATAAAACTTTTCTTTATCAACATTAGGAGCCAATTTATTATTAAAAGCATAAAATATTATATTTTGAATTATGTGTATAAAAAATGTAATTTACCTTACAGTACTGGGTAATATTATTCTGCAAATGTTCGACTTCATCTTTAGACCACATACCCTGCTTCCACATATGCCCAACTAATAATTTAAAAATCAAACACTAAATAAATTACAAAATAAAAATTATTTAAAATACAAAATTCATTAATAAATTTATTTGGAAAAAAAAAAGTTTTAATAGGCTAAAACCGTTATTAAATTAATTTACAGCAACGAACATTTTTGTATAAAGTTTTGAATTTAAATTAATTTAAATACATGTCTTCATAAATATTAATGAATTCAAAATTTTATTAAAAAAAAAAAATTCAACAATTTTATACATTCTACAAATTAATATCTAAGAATTAAGTTCCCCCCCCCCTGTGACGTGCAGCATACACATTTAAAATCTATTTCATTATTTTTTATCATCTTTTGTACATAATCTTTTTTTTCTCTATTATAATTTATGCCAGCCAAAATAATCACACTAATAACATTATCCTATATTTAAAATTATATTTTATAGTCTTGTTAGAGATCAAAATGGTTTCCACATTATGCTAAATTTATCTACCTCAAACATGCCACGATTTCAATACATCTTCACTTTTTTCCTGTTCCTTTCTTATACTTCTGAATTCAACAATAAATCTGATAATACTTCACTATTTACATATGTGAAGAGTTTTTTTTATCAGCTTAGAATTTTCATCTATAAACTGGCATATATGTCATAACCAAATGATAAGGAATATTTCTATATCATTATTTTCACATATAGACGGTTAAAATGTAATGATTCAACTATAGCAAGAACTTCTTTACCTAAAAAAAAAAGGATTTTTTCTTTGGTTAGATATCTTATTATGGAATTTACTTTAACCAACAGATTATCTGCACAGCCCATTTAAAGAATGACTAAAAGGCTTTTTTGATTGTTATAAAAGATTTATGCACACTTATTGATCTAAATATATTTAATGATCCTCTTTAACTGTTTAGTCTTGTTTAGATTTGAACTGAAACCACTGCAATCTTCATTCTATACAAAATTGATGGTTCTCTCATAATCTCTTCTAGAAATTTTATCCCATGTTTCTGTATCATGTGTTATAGGAATTAAAGTTCTCTTATAAATCCAAGGGCCAGTATTTAGTATGTTTTACATTAATTATAAGTAGAAGCAGCTCTTTTTTAAAGCAATTATAATCTCCCACAATTCAATGACAAAAACAGTATCATTTATAAAATATATGGTTGTGTTGTGTATTCAAATACTCAGAATACCAACAAATAAATCAATAAATAATAAATTTAAATACAGGCTGGAGTAATGATGAAAAGTTATTAGAAGCAAATAGTTATTGCTACACTCCAACACAGTATACATAGTTCACTTGTGAATCAATTCTCATAATGCACATACTGCTTGTTGGATGGTTTCCCTTGGACTCATTTTTTCAAAACACTTTGGCTCGATTCCTCAAACTAACAGAGTTCTTGGGCTTCATTCAGCTGCTGTTCACGATCACATTGACTTCACACTGGAGCACTGCACTATCACTTAAGCTTCTTACAGCCACTGTCTGTTAACATCTCTTACCAACAGTTCACTTGGTAAATTCACTGGAATAAAAACCATGTACTTTGCTGCACAAGTTATTTATTCCGGAAATTTGGCCTCCGGCAATACAGGGTTCATTCTTGATTGTTCTCAGTCTTGTTTTCCTCTTGATGTTTTTTAAATAGTAAAGTTACCTTCTATTGAATCAAGAATATTTGTATTTAGCAAATATTTCTTGGTATTTATCGAACACAATTTTCTCTTCACAAATATGTAAATATTTTCCATTGTTATATTCTATGCAAGTTAAATCATTAATTAAAACCTTATCAGTTAGCGATCTAAAAAATATATTTCTCTAAAATATTTTCCTTACTTTTTCTCGAATACAACAAACTTATTATTGAATTTTCAATGTATGTATTTTATAAACACGACTGGTTGTAATATACTCTAAAAATCTTAGTACACATTTGAAATAAAATCAAAAACTATTGATATCTTTCATGGAATAACAATAATTGAAAATTGCAGTCAAAATCAAATATTTTTTTACTATACTTAAATGCTAAACCACCCTAAATTTAACATCATGATACAGATTGATATAACATGATTTTTTTTCTCTTCATTCACTCAATTTATATGCTATTCTAAGCACCTACAAAGTTGTCTCATTTGCATCACATTTTCTGGGAAAGACAATTTTTACACTGAATAATGTCCACATCCAATATATTTTATTATGATATTTTAACAGTTCATTTCAGTAAACATATTTTAATATTATTTACCATTCATTTTTTAATAAACCATAACACCCTTCTATTTTTTTTGGTTAGCTATAGTTACAAGTTACATACTAGAAAACCATATTAACTGAGTCAATAGTTTTTCTTGACAAGAAGTAGCCTAAACTACCTAGGGGGGGAAAAACCCAAATAATTAAATCATGAACAAAAGGAAAGACACAGTAAACATTTTTGTTTTTCTATAAAAATTAAAATATTAAAAATCCTTATTATTTATGTTTTTAAAATAAAAAAAACTTTTTAAGGATACTTTTATTCATATAAATGAACTAAAATACGAATTTTTTTTTTTCAGCTTTCATAAACAAAAGCATGGAAATTGTGTTTTAAATTCACAAGCCAGATTCCCAAAACATCATACTCATCTTGTATTAATATCAATCTATTCAAAGTAGGTGTTAATTGTAAGTGTATTTAAATGATTCTTTGGAAATCTGATTCGTGAATTTCTAAATATGATCACCCAACACTTTTATTTGTAAAACTGAAAAAAAAAATTTTTTTTATTTTTTGATGTATTTTTTCAATTGTTAGTGCATTTATGTGAATAAAAATATTTCTTTAAAATTTTGTTGTTTTATTTTACATAGTTCCAAAATTTATGAAAAAAGAAAGTTTAGATACAATTTAAAACTACTAGATGGCAGTACCATAACAAGTATTGAATATCACCTAAAATTAAATTTTAAACTTTTCATTAATGTTTCCCTATAATTGTTTGCAAATTCTAAAACAATGTATAGCCATTAAAAATACATATTATTGTAAAATTTCAAATAGATTTGAAAATTGAGGAAGCATTTCATAATCAGACAGGGGAAAAAGCAGAGTACATTAAATAAAACATATAATAATTTTGGGTAATTGTATGAATACTGAACCTACCGTTTGATGGCGCTCTTTTTCGCCCAATGCACATCAATATACCGATTTAAGGGCCGCCTGTTTGTTTACATAATATTACGGTAAAATATTTTTTTTGTTTTTTTTTCAACTGGTTTTTAATTTTTTTTCGTCATTGGCCCATCCGTTTGGTTTACATAATATTATGGTAAACCATCAAAGTTTTTTTTTATTCTACCCGAGTTTTTTTTTCTTTTCATTTTTTAATAAAAACAAATATTTTGTTTTTAGATGGTCTAGGGGTGTTGGTTTGTTTTTAAATTATCGACTAACTGTCCGTCGGTTTCTTTACACAATATTACTTATGGTAAACCAAAGTTTTTTTTTCACCCGTTTTTTTTATTTTTTATTGGTTCGTTTTTTTAAGAAACAAACACTTTGTTTTTAGATGGTGTTAGGGGTGTTGGTTTGCTTCGAAATTATCGATTAAGCTCCATCGGTTTGTTTACACAAAAATACGGTAACAAACACTTGTTTTTAGATGGTGGAGGGGGGGGTTTGGTTGTTTGCTTTGAACTTATCTTCTTTTTTTTTTTGGTTGATGTTTTGATTTGCTAAAAGACTTCAACAATTCGGTACTTTTAAATAAACAAACACTTGTTTTTTTAGAGGGTGGAGGGGAAAGGGGTTGTTTTGATTTTGAATTGTCTTTTTTTTTTTTTTTTGTTAATTTATTACAAGGCTTTTCTATTTTTTGTTTCAAATCTTTACACTACAGAAAGCTATATTATATGATAGCGAAAAGTTCTTCCTTAATTTTTGGGCCTTTAATTTTAAAAAAGACAAACAGTTCGTTTTTAAAGAACACCTTTTTTTTAAGCTGGGGGAGGTGGGGTGGCGGGGAAGGTTTGTTTTGATTTTTAATTATCGACTTCTTTTTGGATTTTCTTTTTGAACATTTTATTATGTTACTGCATAATTCTTTATTATTATTTTATATATATTTTTTTTGGGTGGGGCCTTTTGAATAAACTCTTAAACACTTTTTTTATTTTGGTATAATAAAATATTATCTACTTTAATTAACTGTTAATGAAACTTATCAAATATTACCTACCTACTTTCTAATCATGAGGACAACAACAAAAAACAGCAGCTTCCCATAAAATAATTTATTGAATCAAAAATAAACGAAACTTTGGACAAGTTGTGAACCAAAACAAGTAACAAAAAAAAACACCATTTTTGGAGGCATAAAAAAAAAAGCCAAAGTAATACGCAAATAAAATAACACAAAACCCTCAAAGCTGTAAATAACGGGATTTTGGAGACCTCAAACCAACTTTCCTTACAGTTCTCACACGCACGCGAAATCGGAAACAACTCTGCTGAAAAGAAGAACCTTTTCAAGTTGTGTGCAGTTCAAAAGCGTAGGGAAGCGTTTGTGACGACATGACAATTCTTACTATGGAATACTAATTCCACTATGCTTTCTAAAAAATTTCAACAATGAATTTTTGCAGTTTCCTCTCTTTCAAATATGGCCACCATTAAATCAGACCATAACGAGAGTTCAAGAGCGCTCACTTGATAAATACTGTCGCAATGCAATTTCGTAAAGTAATCGTAGAATACATCGCCCTCTTAGGCGGCCTGTTACAGCTCAAAAAAACACCTATTGTAGTGTCAGCCGTAAATTATAGGCTGCTACAAATGGTATATTGAGGTGAGTTTTGTGAAAATCGACGCCATCAAACGGTGTATGGTGGGGTTCAGTATTCATACTATTACCTAATTTTGTTTAATTTTTTCCCAAAAGATATATAGCCAACTGTTATTTTTAATTATGTCACAATATCACAGTTTCCTCTTATTAAGCTATTTAACGTGTGCACAGTCACAAGATATGGATTGGGTAAAGGTACCACTAACATTCCTCACTGCCATTTCTACTTATGTTACTAAATTGTAATATCTTTATATACATATATCATTATTCATTTATACAGGTTAAATAAAAGTCAAAAAATATATTTGCGCAAACACAAATGTCATTCTTCTCTGCTAAGCCCTAGATGTGTTTTAATGTAGAAGAAAATTTTCATAATAGTTTATATATTTACATTTTCTTTTGAATTCAAACATAATGCAAAATATGATAATGACAACAATAAATCATATTTCAATAATGGTACTTTGGGATTAGTGCAGCCATGATATAATTCTCCAGCCATAATTATTCCAACTTTGTGAATTATTCTAGCACTTTAGGTTTGTCATCACAACTATGGCATTCTGCCATCACAAACACACACATATTACTAATCCCAAAGTACCTCAATAATATATTAATTATACATAATAAAAATATTGATTATATCATATATACTCATATATTTCCCCTCTTTAATATATTTTTAAATTTGATTTTTTATTCCTCTTATAATATTGCAAACATTTTAATTCAATAAATGACTTCTTATTCTACTTTCGTATTTATTACAATATTTTGAAACTATGGAGGTATATGTTTTCTTGGACACATTTCAAACTGTTTTAAATATGGTTTTTTGACAATACTACCAAATTTTTTTCTCTATAATTATATATTTCAAGAAGTTAATCAAATAATAAAATGTTATTTTTTAATCCATTTCTTTCTTTTTATACATATAATTTTCTTCTACTAGATAAATTATTCTTTTTGCTGTAATACTAATCTATTAATATTACAAACCATAAAGTGTTATTCTATATCTCAATAAAGATTTGCATAAAAATTTACATTTAGCAATAAGAATATTTAAGAAAAAAAATATTTGATTTTGTTAGAACATTGTTATAAAATATCTAAATTTATTAATTAGTAAGTCAATATGATGTTCCCAAGATATTTTTTCATCTATCATCAATCTAAGATATCTTAATATATTCTACTTGTTTTACTTTTATACATTTGTTGTCATTACATATTGCATTATTTTCTTATAAACAATAATGTGAATGTAAATACATATCAATATTTTTATATTTTCACATGAGAAGAGCATCTAAACATTTTGTTTTTTCTCCATTTATATAAATTTCTCTCTCAAAGCACCAAAGGATAATTTTGTTCAGACTTTTTTGACATTCTTTAATTGCAATATCATTATTGTTATTTACATTCATAATAACAATATTATCTGCATGTTGAAATATCGGTCCTTCAATATTAATATTTCCTAGATCATTTATGAAAATCACAAACAATGCACTAAGTGTTGAATCTTGAGGAATTTCATATAAATTTTTTTGCTCATTCTTCAAGACATTTGATATTTTTGATACAATATATTTATCATTTATACAATATGAAAGAATGAAGTTTCACAAGGATTATTGATCTATTAAATGTTTTATGAGTGATCATTGTGAAATATTGGTAAATGTAAATGATGTATTGAAACGGGAACCTCCTAATCCCTTGCTGTTTCATCATCAATCTAGTAGCCCACTCATCTGTGTTAGATTTGAACCTCATTTAAACTATAATATATGTAAAATAAAGCTACAATTTGCTACCATGGCTGTCTGAACAGCATTATATATTTACATATGAAAGAACGCTATAATTAGATAGCATTGATAGAATTATAGCATATTATTATTTGTATCACATTATTTTAATAAAATACTTTTATTATGTTAAGTAATGATAGGGATCAATTTATTAATAAAGTTATTATTTTAATTCGTATGTGGATATATAATCCAACCTATATTTGTAATGTATATAGGGGTGGCGTGATTTAAACATTAAAATGTATTATGTTATTTTAAAATATTAAAAAGATGAAAATATTTTAAAAAGGTTTATTTAAAATATGTTAAGGTTTTCTTTCAAATGTGCTGAGGAGTTTTCTTTAAAAATAAGTGTTATTTTTTCTTAGAATTAAAAGTTTTGGTTAGAAACAGATTTTGTCATAAACAAGTATGTAATTAACGACCGCACCTACCTTTGGTCAAGTTAAAAAGTCATTTTAAAATCTGGCTAATTGAAATTGCGCCAGATATAAAAATTAAGCTATTTTTGGATTTAACTAATTAAGATTGTTTATGGCAAAATAGTTTCACAAAAAAAAAACCATAAAAGTTATAACAGAAATGCTTTAATAATTTATCAATATTTAAAATCAAAATTACACGTTTTCGAAAATTTAATTAAAACAGAATTAAGGAACAGTTATAACACCTCAGAAACTTATCAGCATATTTGAAATCAGATTGTATGTTTGACAAAATTTAATTAAAATGTAATCCTGGGGCAAAGAAAATTCTTAAAGGTGTTAATTTTGAGCTTGGAAAATAACCAACAAAAGAACAAAGAGACTCCATTTTGAATAGCGTTTGCCATTAAAATCAAGTTTAGTTTTGAACCGAGATGTCAGGCTAGTGTGGCAGTCTTGGCTGCCACTCCGTAATGAGGCGACGAGTTCGCTTCCATCCAACACCGTCATGATCAGGATGCCACTATAATATCTACAATCTAACTACAAAAGAGAGGATGCCGCTGTAATATCTACAGCTTAACCGCAAAAGAGGATGCCGCTATATCTACAACCTAACCGCAAAGGGAAGAGGATGCTGCTATAATATCTACAGCCTAACCGCAAAAGAAGAGGATGCCGCTATAATATCTACAGCCTAACTGCAAAAGAAGAGCATGCGGCAAGCCGCCCAGAAAACTCAGCAAGCTCCAGTTCAAGCACCTACTAATACTGGTAAATCATCTTAACAGTCTCTGTATAATTTCATGTTAATTTCATACCATCTTTTAAACTTAAGTTAGCTAACTAACCTCTAATTGTATTTTTTTTTAATGTTAAAGTTTCTTTTCTATTGTGTTAAAATCTTTAAATAATCCAAAATTTCATTCTTTAAGAAATTAATTAATGTTTTCTACTTTAAACTATATCACTGCAGATATGTCTATAGTTATTTCTTAATCACATAGCTTTTAATATTTATTATATGATTTATTTTATGATATGCTGATGCTTCAAAACAGCGAACACTAAACTTCAATATTTCAAGAAGGGATTAATTAAAACCTCTTCACGTAATTATTTTATA
The DNA here is from genome assembly GCA_028023455.1 of Epiperipatus broadwayi. Taxonomy (NCBI): domain Eukaryota; kingdom Metazoa; phylum Onychophora; class Udeonychophora; order Euonychophora; family Peripatidae; genus Epiperipatus; species Epiperipatus broadwayi. Next base: position 5,623,388 of record JAQFVV010000017.1, read on the forward strand.
ACTTTATTTTCTGCGCGCTGTTTCGAAACCCTCTTATGAAAATAGTAACGACTCACTTGTTATTATTTAATATTTTTTTGGATAATTATTTGATTGTAAATTTTGCAATGTGGCTTGTTTCAGTGGGAAATTAATTTTAAATACTAAGAAATAGACTAATCTTGAGAAATATTTATAAGTATATTTTCTATTTAAGTTATTTATTAAACCCCTTCAAATATACTTCCCCTCCCTTTTGAAGTACTAGTCATTTGATCAATAATAAAATTAGATTGAGCTGGAACTGCAAAGAATATCTATAACTATTCCCGTCTATAGCATATATTTTACTATGCTACCTACGAGTTGGCTTCTATTCGATCAAGCTAATAAGCTATTGTTCTTGCCTGTAGAATATTAAATTTATAAAATTCTTTGCTTGGCGGATGTGATTCATTTACTTAAATCTGCCATGTATATTTACGTCTTTAAGATGGAGCCTCAGTAAAGCCAGCACACCTTCCTCCCATAGGGTAAAGCAGTCGCGAAGCCTGAGTTTAAGGCCAGGTCAGCACCTAAGTCCCCCATCATTCCTGAACTAATTGTTCCTTTCTCATGCAGCATAACAATCAGTTTCAGGGTACCGGCGTTGGTCACAGAAACCCTTGATCTACCAATCCATCTGCAGAGCGACTTTACTATGGTATTACTGGTGCTATAGTGAATTGGTACATCCAGAGCAGCCAACTCTATGTCCCTATTTCATTTCTTTCAGCAATTGTCTGAGATACTCTTAAAAGCCTGGTCAATCTAATTTATTGTAGCCGATTTTAGGCTAAATAAATAAAACAGAGGAGAAATGTCCACCATAAGTGTTAACCAAGGTTTAGTCTAATTACTGGTATTCAGCCACACATTAAGAGGAGTTGGCATATGTTCCACTATAGACATGACATAGTGATAAGTTATTTATTTAAATGCCTGCGTACATTTACATGCTTATATAAATTCGTATAAATATTTGTATTCAAATTGTAATTCGGCAAAAGCAATCTATGGCTATCATGAATTTATAAGATGAACACCTGTTACATTCATCTTATGTAAATGTACTAATTATTTGTATTAATATCTTATAAAAGAATCTGTCATAAGAGCATACCTAGACACTCTTCAGCCATTAAATGCCTGCGTGCATTTTAACATGTTATATAAGTTGTTATATATATATTTTGAGTTAAATTCTGATTTATTGGAGAAATTAAAACTTTAGTAAATTAACCTAGTCCATTCTCAGTCTCATTATTCAATCCAATTCCAATTATTGATTATATGTTTATAGAATCTATGCATTATAAAAGTCCCATTAAGTTAGTTATTCGTTAGCTGTGATCAATTAGTAATAAATTATTAGTCTCATAGTATGCCATGTGTAATTTCAAGGTGGTCATTCGTAGGGTCTTCAGTCTTGAAGTACTGGCTTAGGAGTTGAAGTGTGGTCAGACTCGGGATGTCATAATCCTAGACTGGTCAGCTTCGGTATCTTTTGCTTGGATTCTGAATTCTGTTACGCGTATGTACAAACTTGACCGTTACAGTATATGCCATATTTTATCCGATCACTTTTAAAAACTTAAACTACTTTTGTAATTTTATAAAATCAGCTTTGAATAAATTTAAATCTGAATAAATTTCTAATTTATGAATGAAATGGAATATAAAATGCATAGAATCATTTTATTAATTTTTGAAACATTTTACAGACTTGCATAATTAAACTTTATAAATAGTAATTAAAAGGTTTGCAAATAAACATCTTAAATTGATAAGACTAAATTAGAAAACACCTTATGATATTAGATAAATCAGAAAAAGAAAATATCTGAATAAATTCAGAAAACAATGATTGATTTATAGATACAAATGAAAAGTTATGTTAAACAGAGACAATATATGCAAACTTTTGTTTAAAAAGTTAGTTTAAGGTATTTCCTTCAAACAATCATCTGCACTACAGGATATTATATAGAATAACTTCTAACAACTTATTTAGCATTACGGCAGAAGTACTAGCTAAACAATACAGCACTCACCATTCATTATATTAAAGAAAAATGTTACTCTAGCATTGCTAAGTAGTAATAGTACGAACAAAGTCTATTTTATGCATAGTGCTATCAGCACAGATCATGAAAAAAAAAACTTTATTTGGATTGATAATCTCCTGACTTGAAATGTGATTTTTGGAGAAAAGTGGGTAAATGCCAAAAAAGTTGAAATCTGCAAATACCTGTTGTTTGTCTTTTATTATAATGAGTGAATCCTGACCTGTAATCTTATAAAACAGAAAAAAGCTATCACATTTAAAAGCTAATTAAAATCCAACTTTGAATATATTATACATAAAGCATGAAGGAAAATCCTACATGGAGGATTCATTTTCCGACATATAATTTTTTCTCAGTTCTATATTACGCAATGATTTAGGAATTTTCATAGAGTATTTGCTTGATAATATTAATTATTATATATGTTTGGGAAGGATCTACATACAATAAGTACATTGTAATGTATCTTAAAGTGCTATAACATCAAGTTAAATGTTAAAAATAAGAATTTCATTAATAAAAGTTGGTATTACAAATACAATTATGTATGCTGATAATCCGACTGTTTATATATGTATTTATGCATATAGTTTGGTGAGATTTTATATTATTGCATTTTTCTATTATTAACCATTATTAAACTTTATTACTAATCACAATGGTGTTACTATTGATATTGTGTTACATATTAATTATATGAATTCAAGATCTTAAAATACCAAAAAACCTAGAATTGTAATGATGAGGAAAAAAATTAGAGTTCAAGGATTACGGCATAGTAACACCAGTCCTTTAAAGAAAAATCAAAAGGTAGCACCATCTAGATGAATTATGGCTTTTCTTTAATAAAAAAAAAAGCTGATTGCCTTAATTAACTTTCTGATAATTTTATTTAAAAGTTGGCTTATATTTTGATGATGAGGCATCAAAATCCTTCAGTCAACCATTAACATAACCAGTATACATTGCATTTCTAATTATTATCCATGACATATTTTAACAGTCCATCATGATATATAATTGTCATCAGTTAATCCTTCTCAATCTTTTTTCAAACTTCCAATCTCTCATCACCTTTCTCATTATAATATATATTCTTAAAAGATAACATTGCTTTATATATATATAATCATTATAATCAGCAGTAAACAATATTAAATATATGGAGTTACTTTAATTTCAGAAGGAAAAAAAACAAAAAATTGAATCAGTTTACAAATGATTACCAGTACCAAAAAACCCCCAGTGCAAGCCTTGGATGCAAGAACGTTTGTGCTTAAAATCCCCATCTAGTGCCTACTCATTAAAGATCCTCAGATTAGTTTCTAGGTTATAATTTTCATCAGTGAGCTGCTTTGCATCTGAGATCAATGCATATAGATCTAAGGATCTAATGCAATTCTCCAGCATCTGCCTATTATCTATTTAGTTAACTATAAAGCTAGGAGCTAAAGATGAAGACACGTTTTCAACCCAAGCTCATTCGCCTGCATAATCACATAGATCTGAACATCAGCATCTATACATTTTAGTATCCTTGGTATATCAAAAACAACAGTAACCACGATCCCATAGGCAGGAATGGTATAAAACCACCAAAACATCACATGAACACAATTTCCTATGTTTACACAAGCTATGGCTTTCATCATCAGTAAGAAGCTTTGGATCAGAAAGCACTGCACCTAGATCTAATTAACCCTCCAGCAATCACTTTTTACTTATTTAGTTAATTATAAAGCTAATAATAGCATATGTAAACATAGGTAATGGTGATCATGTGATGTCTTGAAATGATTATAAGAACCCATTTGGGAGATATAAATCTATCAATATATATTATACCCTAGTCTTAATCAAGTGTGTGACAATTTGCAATGCTATTTTTTTTTATAGTATTTTTTATGCAATCTTTATGTCACAAAAAGAATTTTTCTTATACAAACTATACTTAAATTGAATGAAGAATTAAGAATGAATAAAAAACCTGCTTATTATATATAACTGATTGACTTCTGATTTTCATAACCTGTGACCTCTGTTTATCATAACTTTGGATACCTTAATTACATTTAATTATAAGAAAATATTTTAATTACCTAATTGATTAAATTTTTAACTTAGAGTAAGCTACATTATCTCTCTAATTATATCTTGTTTTCTTATTGTATTGTCTCCAAACACAAAAAATGCAATATTTAAATGAACCTTAATCTTTTCAATCTCCTTATTTTCTTTTAATTTAAACTTAAAATGTAGATGTTTTAATTAAAGTTCACATTTAAGATTTATTTTCGTTAATCAACCTCAATTATATTGCTTTTAAAGTAACCACTCTACCAACATAAATTCAAACATACATTCTTTTAAATATATTTTTCTAATTCTAAATTTCTGATAAGAAAAACTAACTATATTATTTTAGTCTAATATAAAATATTATTTTTTCTTTAAAATTTAAAGCTTTCAGATTTTAATAATAACTAACCTATTATATTAATATTTCTAAAAATTTATTCTAAAATATTATCTTTTTAATAATCTCTTTAATAAAGAAGTACCACCCTGTGCAGCAGTCTGGCATACTTGGTAGAGTGGCCCAACATGGGATCAGGAAGTTCCAGGATCAATTATGGCACTCGTAGGTCTGGCATTCAAACTTATTATGAACTCCCAAGCAACAAAGTCAATTAATAATAACAATAATTAATAGAATTACTACAATAGTTTTTATTAGCCAGCCTCACAATTATTGTTAAGTAAGCAATCCCCTATGTATAAGACCACATGGCTGACCATGAAATAGATAAAACGTCTATTTCAATATATAACTAATGTAAAATTTAGAAAACCTTTTCTTCTGCTAACATTAAAATGAATCTGCCACTTTATTAAAAACACCAATGAAAAGGATAATATATAATATTCTATTAATTGTAACAATCTTGGAAATAATATATATTAATTATGCAACGTAGAAAATTTTTTGACTAATAGACTATTATTGATAAGAGAGAATGTTGTTTGCAAGATTACTAAAATAATTTTAGAAAATCTGACTTGTAAAGGTTTATCATGGTATTTGCATTTGAAGATTATTACTTCATAAATATTATTCATATATACATAATCACTTATATAATTTACTATATTGAAGAGTTGAAATTTGATGGTCCAATAAGGCTCACAAAACTTTTGAAATAAAATCATAATATAATTTATATTAGCATGATGTATTTATACTTTATTTTGAAATCATGTAAACTTTATTCTTTTATGGTGGCAATTTTATAATAATTGTTTACGAATTTACATCATCAACTTACAATGTTTTTTTGCTAACATTTCCTGAAAATATAATACATTGTTTGAACTTATAGATTCAGTTTTCATTTAGAATTCATTAAGTGAAGTTGTTATTCTTTGTACAGTTTTAATCCAAACATAGTTGAGTGTGTTCTTCTACTCTGATTTTTCAAACATCAACAGTAATACAAGTAATTATTTTTAATTTATACTCAGAAAAATAAAGAATTACTGTCATAGAACTCATATACAAGTAATAAGCATAAAGTTATTTTGATTTTAGATTTAAAAACTTGAAAAATTTGATTTAAATTCTTGATCACCATGGCTTCTATAAGCAAAAAAAAAAAAATAAAGACACAAGCAGAAAACTTATGCAATAAACTACCCTCATTTAAAAGAAACTGCTTGAAAACTAATTTCAATTTTTGGTATATATATTCTTGTGAATCATTATACACAACTATGCAGTTTGTAAAACCAAAATATCAAGTGCACCTGATGAATAAACATCGTACACAAACTATTGTGTTCTTTATTAACAAATTATATCCAAATTTTAATGATATTGCTAATCATATACAATCACAGGTGAATATTAAATAATTTCTTTATTGATTTTATTCTCACTTATTAATTTTGGTCTCTTAATTTTTGGTACAATTAATAAATCATATTAATAAAAAAATTATAAGTCAAAAATTTGCTTCTATAGAATATTCAAATATTTAATTATGGTTCTTGAATATATCTCAATTTTAACAAGTGGGATGACCAATCCTGGTATAAAATCTTATTATAAATATATTATAGATTTGTATAATTTGAAAGGATAAAATATACACAAATATTATTAAAATATGCTTTTTATAAATTAATTAGCAAACATATAATTATATTCTAGTTTAACAATTGAATTAAATATATTTCAAATATAGTCAATATACTTTATTGTACATTTAAAATCTGAAATGTATATAAAAAGCACCTCTGAAAAGCTCTTTTATATTTGTTTCTGTGATTATTAATTATACGCAAAGCAACACATTAATGAACGAACATCTTGCTATACATTTACAAGATTTCTAAAATAGTTGTATTGTGTTTTTTACATTTTCAAATAAAGCAAATAAAATCTACTTTATATAGAATAAGAATATAGTTTATTCTGATTTATTAGTAGTAATAAAGGGATTTCTCTAAAAGATTTTTTTAGTTTAGTACTATCATAATTTACAATTCAAAAGTTGTCTATTTTATATCTATTGAAATGGATATTTATATATATATTGAAATGGATATTTTGAGTAATTAGAAAAAGGAAAAAACACTACTGAATTTCTAGAATTAAATTTAAAAAGAATATAATCCATTAGAATCTGCTAAATAAAACATTCATAATATTTTAGTTAACTTTTGAAAATATGTATGTACACACACTTATATATTTAGCATAGAAATTTAGTTTAAATTTTATTTCAATAGTTTTCTTTTGATAAAAGAGGGAAATTTTTTTTTTCTTTCTTCTCAAAAAATTTTTGATTCTTGTCAAAATATATTTAAAAAAAAAAGTTTGATCTTTTATTAAAATAAAAGATAAAAAGATTTATTTTGGAGAATAATGAATTAATTAAAATTATACAGGATGTAGGTTTTTGTTTTAATTAAAGCAATGTAATCAAATTCAAAATTTCTATTGTATCAACTTTATAATATCAAAAGAAAACTAATGAATTTGATAATCCAATTTTGAATTTACTTTAATGTCTAGATTATCTCTTTATTATGAGCATTTCAAATAGTCCCCAAAATAAAATTGATTATAATGACATTTTTTTGGTAATTAAAAAAAATTCCCATGATAAGAATATTAAATATGGAAAAAAAGTCAATTTGTCTCTTACTTTATTTCTTTATCCTCATGATAGTCATCATCATCAAAATAAAATTACAGGCTGATGTGACAAATGTGAACCTTTCTAAATTACCTACAACCCTTTCTATGGCAGGCTAATTTATCTCAAATCCTTCCTGTATCAATAGCTGACATCATCAACAATGGTCTTGATAGCATTACTCTACTATATGCTAGACTACTAATTGCCAATGGAAAACCCTGATCCTAAGCATATTAAATTTTCTGAATTGTGGAAATTCGATTGTGACTCAAATAATTAACAATAATAAATGAAAAACACAGGATCCTGAATTATAGATTTCAACTTCAAACTTCATCTTATGTGAGTTCTAAATATGTATACATGAATAAAATAATAATAATAAAATATACTTTAACAATAGTTATAAAGTGCCATAAAATTTGCTGGAATGCTGAACTATTTTATCCATATGAAAGCAAAGGCAATTTATAAAAGTCATTTAACAATTTATATATTAACTATAATAATTTTAACATATTTTCTGAAATTCTTATTAAAATCACTTAAGATTAGAAAATGGGATTGTGGGGATACTATTTCTATTAAGGTTTTTAAATGTACTTGCCAAGCTGCCTCATTAATTAGCAATTATTTGCGTTATTTATATTTGCAATCCAGCAGGCAATAGAGTGCTGCTGGACACAGCAATTGGCGCAGTCACAGTCTTGATTACGAACCTCAACGGCCTTAATCCCCAGCAAATTGCAGAATTGTCAGTAATAACAATTAGCGCATTGACAGCCAAATACGTTGGCATCTCAATAATTGATTTTGTGAGTGGATAAATTACTAAAAAAGATATTTTTATTTTGCTAAATTGACTAAGTCATCGTAATGCAGCTGGCAATATCTGAATTTGACATTAGAGAGGCAAGTGAGTGGCCCCTGTAAGTCCAACAAATAGAGAAACTTTTAATTATTAACAGAGTAAAGGACGATAAATGTAAAATAGTGACTTTATTGTGTTTCGCTGGAAAAGGGGTCATCCAAATTGCAAACAGGCTTTGTGAACCCCAAACCCCGGAAGAATTAACATTTGAACAGATGAAAGATCATTTGGCCGACTATTTTAACCCACGTGAGTCTAGATACCTTGCCAGACTCCATTTCAGAAATCGCCAACAAGGCAAAAATGAGCGAAAAACAAAATTATGACACTGCCCTGTGTGAACTCGCAAAAAACCGTCTATGATTCATACCGGGAGGAAGCTCTCCTCGAACAATTTTTATGTGTTATGAGCAGCGACAGTTTGAGACAGCAGTTATTGGCAGATACGGATATCAATTATAAAGTAGCTATCACATGTGTTTCGAACTTGTATTACAGCAAGCTAAAGAATTTGCGGCCATGAAACTAGCGGACAACGATCCTTATGAAATCCACAAAGTCGACAAACCCGAAAGAAGGGTGCCTGATCAAAGTGGAGTAATTGATATTAAGAAAAGTCGAATTAAATGCTTTTGCTGCGGAAAATTAGGTCACACGGTACGTGAGTGTTTTTATAAGGTCCAACGCTATAAACACTATAATAAAGCTGGCCATTTGCAAAAAATGTGCCGAAATAAAAAAAGTCGATAATTATACAAAAAATAGTAGCTAAGAGCATTTTACTAAAAAATATAAGCAAGAGGAATTTTCGGTGATTAATAATGTGTCTTTGGACCAATCACCGAAACTTGAAATGACTGTCAAAATTTTCGGAAAAACCTTATCAATGGAAATTGGCAGTGGTAGTGGGGTGTCTTTACTGTCCTTTAAAGATTGGAAAACTATTGTGGCAGATATGACACAGCCACCTAGACTTATGCATACCAAATTTAAAGCACGGGACATCAATGGCAAGGCCATAAAGATTAAAGCAGCAATTCATGCTCCAATTACTTCTTACAACGGCAAAAAATTAAAATTGCCATTATATATAATTCACGCCCCGATAAATCCCCTCATTGGCCATGAATGGTTCAATCACTTGGGATTTAAAATTATCGATGGGCAAAAATAATGACCTCGTAATGTTTATTGAAAAACATAAAAACTGTCAATCGCGTGCGAAAACACCTCCAGCCATAGTTGAAAAATCAACCCCACAGAAAAATCTAGATCATAGATTGCGGACTAAGCTTGCAGAAAGTAGGTCACCTGAAGAATACAAAGCTACCTGTTCCTAACTATAAATTTGTATCTAGAAAATGTGTATGGGTTAAAAACAAAATTGACAGATTCTGGAATAAGGCTGAAATCGTACGCCACTTAACCAAGCAAGCAGTATCCGTAAAAATGGCCGATGGAAGAATGTTACGCAAACACACCAGCCAGTTGAGGAAAGAAGAATATAGTCAACAAACGCCGCAGTTGTTTCAGGAAAAATGCAACAGCAAGTGAACGTTTGGGAAAAGCCGTAACAGCAACGCAGTCCCAAACGAAATTACTATAAACCTGGAAAGAAAATTTCCCCCCTACCATACTTATTATGTTTTAAGTTCAGAGAATAAAAAAAAATTAAAACACGAATCTCTGAACTTGGGGGAGGTATGCTAAATGTGTGTGTGTATATTTATACATACGCAAAATAAATATAATAAATGATATTATAACGGTAAACTAAAAATATGTGCGTGGATGCCAATGGCATTCACAATATTTTATAAAAGCAATTAGCCTAATTAAATAGTTTAATTAATGAAAAACTATAAACTAACTTATCAAGATAGTTAGATGAATTTGAGCAAAGGATTAAGATAAAGTAAACAATGCCTTTGCAACCCTGAATGTTTAGTTCCTGATCAGATTTAATGATAATAGAAACATTGCTTAAAATAGACAATTCTATTATCTGATCAGGAATCGAATATGGTAACTCAAGAGATGACCATCACATGGATAGCGGATGGCCAATCAAGGGAGTCTACACTAAAAACAACAAGAAGATGAAACAGATCTAGAATAGAACTGAGACCAGACACTTGCTAAGTGAAGCTCTTGAAAGGCAGATGTGCCATTTCCTCAGGTGCTCCAGTCAGCTCCCTCCTTCACTTAGCCTTGCGGAGAAGTTTAGCTCCGGACGTTCAAAAGTAAACTTAGGAACTGTAAACAGGTCGTATTGATCTTATTATTATTTTGTTACGCCTTCGGGCTCTTATTGTTATTTATATAGTGTGTGTATATAATATAACTCTGTAAATAAATTCTTGTTACTTAAATGTACTTGCTGAGCTGCTTCATTAATTAGCAATTATTTGTGTTATTTATATTTGCAATACAGCAGGCAACAGAGTGCTGCTGGACACAGCAGAACCCTAATCATTTGTTGTAAATATAAGTTGTCTTATATTTAATCTATTAAATTTCTTACATTTAATTATTAAAAAATAGTTTTATTAGATATTGTATCTTAGTAGTGTATCTTGAGCTATTCAAAACAATATTATTTTAATAGTCATTGTTTATGTAACTTAACTGTAATGCATTATTGTTATCTCAGTTAGCGAGCTTCTCTTTTGTTCAGTAGTTTTTCCTTTAAGGAAAGGGTACAACATATTTTGAGATATCATTAACTGAAGATAGAGACAATAAAAAAATATTAAAATAAAAATTGCACATATATAAATGGATTTTTAATGTAATGTAATGACATTAAATTCTTGTCTAAAGGTAGATAGAATAACTAGGCAATAGTGTACTATAATCAATATACAACATAAGATTAGAATATCACTAATGGTTGTTTGCCCATTTTTTTCTGTAGCATTTTAATATCTAATTCTAAAGCAGTTTGTAATTTGCTTATACTAAATGATTCTTTTATAATTAAATAGAGGGATATCAAATTAGAATTTTTGAGTCTATTCATCCTCCATTCTATTTCAAGACTGAAAAATCCTGAGTTCAAATCCCTCCATTTACATTTTAATATCTAGATTTATATCATAAACTTTAATGAGCCCTTTAAATTAATACGATTTAAAAAAATAGTTATTTTTTGGATTATTAAAATGATTTGCAAATGTTTTATTTGGAATGTAGCCTTATATGGTACTGAAACTTGGACAATTATGAAAGTGAAGTAAAAAAAAAAGATAAAAGGTTTCTGACATTGCATTGCTTTGGAAAAAATGAAGATCATAAAGTTGATGAATAAAGTTAAAATATAGATTTGAAAGAAAAAAAAGGTAAGAAAATTGGGTGTGAACTTAAAAGTAAATAAATGAATTGTAGACATAATAGAGGAAAGTAAACAGAAAAAAAAACAAAAAACTATCAGATGATGTTAAAAGAAGATATATGCCAAACAAAGTATCACATAATCCAATGTCCATTGATTACACTGCTTAAAATTGATGGCTCTGGAGTAGAAGAGAGTGAATAACTGTTTATAATGCAAATTAAAATAATATTTGAAGAATACAGCTGCAATTTATAAAAATGTAGATAAGATAGACAATTATCAGTTTTTTAAAACATAAATATGTATGTGTGTGTTTGTTTAAGCAGACACTAAATAATTAAATGTGTGACATTCTGTTCACTATTTCAAATTATCACATATTTTTATTAAAATAAGTATACACACATGTGTGCAGTTACATTTCCAAATAAATGTTATATATAGAGTAAGTTGAAAACAAACTCTCATGAAGCTTCAAAAATACCCTCAACCTCAGACCGCGGTTTCTGCCTCTAGCGTCATCAGTGAGGTGCTAGGGAATAAAAATACTAGAACTAGTCCAGCATTTTATCAATGCCTAACTATTGAGAGAAAAATCTGAAACTTTCAGACATTTAAATGTCCAAAAATCCAGCTATCTAACTCAAATAGCCGTATGGGACTGAACTAAGTTCAGATATACCATATATTAATAGCTCTAGCAATATAAAATTGCCAAAGCATTAATAGCAAAAAACTAAAATTAAATTGATAAAAAATCAAGTCAGATGACCTAATTTTAATAAAGCTCCTATTTACAAATGTTATATATAGAGTAAGTTGAAAACAAACTCTTATGAAGCTTCAAAAATACCCTCAACCTCAGACCGCGGTTTCTGCCTCTAGCGTCATCAGTGAGGTGCTAGGGAATAAAAATACTAGAACTAGTCCAGCATTTTATCAATGCCTAACTATTGAGAAGAAAATCTGAAACTTTCAGACATTTAAATGTCCAAACATCCAGCTATCTAACTCAAATAGCCGTATGGGACTGAACTAAGTTCAGATACACCATATATTAATAGCTCTAGCAATATAAAATTGCCAAAGCATTAATAGCAAAAAACTAAAATTAAATTGATAAAAAATCAAGTCAGATGACCTAATTTTAATAAAGCTCCTATTTACAAATGTTATATATAGAGTAAGTTGAAAACAAACTCTTATGAAGCTTCAAAAATACCCTCAACCTCAGACCGCGGTTTCTGCCTCTAGCGTCATCAGTGAGGTGCTAGGGAATAAAAATACTAGAACTAGTCCAGCATTTTATCAATGCCTAACTATTGAGAAGAAAATCTGAAACTTTCAGACATTTAAATGTCCAAAAATCCAGCTATCTAACTCAAATAGCCGTATGGGACTGAACTAAGTTCAGATACACCATATATTAATAGCTCTAGCAATATAAAATTGCCAAAGCATTAATAGCAAAAAACTAAAATTAAATTGATAAAAAATCAAGTCAGATGACCTAATTTTAATAAAGCTCCTATTTACAAATGTTATATATAGAGTAAGTTGAAAACAAACTCTTATGAAGCTTCAAAAATACCCTCAACCTCAGACCGCGGTTTCTGCCTCTAGCGTCATCAGTGAGGTGCTAGGGAATAAAAATACTAGAACTAGTCCAGCATTTTATCAATGCCTAACTATTGAGAAGAAAATCTGAAACTTTCAGACATTTAAATGTCCAAAAATCCAGCTATCTAACTCAAATAGCCGTATGGGACTGAACTAAGTTCAGATACACCATATATTAATAGCTCTAGCAATATAAAATTGCCAAAGCATTAATAGCAAAAAACTAAAATTAAATTGATAAAAAATCAAGTCAGATGACCTAATTTTAATAAAGCTCCTATTTACAAATGTTATATATAGAGTAAGTTAAAAACAAACTCTTATGAAGCTTCAAAAATACCCTCAACCTCAGACCGCGGTTTCTGCCTCTAGCGTCATCAGTGAGGTGCTAGGGAATAAAAATACTAGAACTAGTCCAGCATTTTATCAATGCCTAACTATTGAGAAGAAAATCTGAAACTTTCAGACATTTAAATGTCCAAAAATCCAGCTATCTAACTCAAATAGCCGTATGGGACTGAACTAAGTTCAGATACACCATATATTAATAGCTCTAGCAATATAAAATTGCCAAAGCATTAATAGAAAAAACTAAAATTAAATTGATAAAAAATCAAGTCAGATGACCTAATTTTAATAAAGCTCCTATTTACAAATGTTATATATAGAGTAAGTTAAAAACAAACTCTTATGAAGCTTCAAAAATACCCTCAACCTCAGACCGCGGTTTCTGCCTCTAGCGTCATCAGTGAGGTGCTAGGGAATAAAAATACTAGAACTAGTCCAGCATTTTATCAATGCCTAACTATTGAGAAGAAAATCTGAAACTTTCAGACATTTAAATGTCCAAAAATCCAGCTATCTAACTCAAATAGCCGTATGGGACTGAACTAAGTTCAGATACACCATATATTAATAGCTCTAGCAATATAAAATTGCCAAAGCATTAATAGCAAAAAACTAAAATTAAATTGATAAAAAATCAAGTCAGATGACCTAATTTTAATAAAGCTCCTATTTACAAATGTTATATATAGAGTAAGTTGAAAACAAACTCTTATGAAGCTTCAAAATACCCTCAACCTCAGACCGCGGTTTCTGCCTCTAGCGTCATCAGTGAGGTGCTAGGGAATAAAAATACTAGAACTAGTCCAGCATTTTATCAATGCCTAACTATTGAGAAGAAAATCTGAAACTTTCAGACATTTAAATGTCCAAAAATCCAGCTATCTAACTCAAATAGCCGTATGGGACTGAACTAAGTTCAGATACACCATATATTAATAGCTCTAGCAATATAAAATTGCCAAAGCATTAATAGCAAAAAACTAAAATTAAATTGATAAAAAATCAAGTCAGATGACCTAATTTTAATAAAGCTCTTATTTACAAATGTAAATACGGCTATTTGAGTTAGATAGCTGGATTTTTGGACTTTAAACGTCTGAAAGTTTCAGATTTTCTTCTCAATAGTTAGGCATTGATAAAATGCTGGACTAGTTCTAGTATTTTTATTCCCTAGCACCTCACTGATGACGCTAGAGGCAGAAACCGCGGTCTGAGGTTGAGGGTATTTTTGAAGCTTCATAAGAGTTTGTTTTCAACTTACTCTATATATAACATTTGTAAATAGGAGCTTTATTAAAATTAGGTCATCTGACTTGATTTTTTATCAATTTAATTTTAGTTTTTTGCTATTAATGCTTTGGCAATTTTATATTGCTAGAGCTATTAATATATGGTGTATCTGAACTTAGTTCAGTCCCATACGGCTATTTGAGTTAGATAGCTGGATTTTTGGACATTTAAATGTCTGAAAGTTTCAGATTTTCTTCTCAATAGTTAGGCATTGATAAAATGCTGGACTAGTTCTAGTATTTTTATTCCCTAGCACCTCACTGATGACGCTAGAGGCAGAAACCGCGGTCTGAGGTTGAGGGTATTTTTGAAGCTTCATAAGAGTTTGTTTTCAACTTACTCTATATATAACATTTGTAAATAGGAGCTTTATTAAAATTAGGTCATCTGACTTGATTTTTTATCAATTTCCAAATAAAATATAAATAATAATAATAATGAATTCAATATTTAACATTTTGGAGAATATGTTAATATTATTAAGAGAATACCTTTATTTTGTAGTAAACTTTTGTCTTCTCTGCTGGTAAACCATGCCTGATTAATAGATTCATTAACATATGAAGAATCGTTAGATGAGCTCTAAATTAAAAAAATAAATGCATAAAAAAACACATGCACTCAACAAATGCAATTTCTAATAATAAATTAATAAAAAAAGATTTATACAACTTTTGAAAAGGCACAATGAAAAACAACCAAACTATAAAGTTGTCAGTTAAAAAAAGTCTACCTTTTAAGCATATTTAGACTACACAAACAACATAAATGTTAATGATAAAACAAATCAGTTTTTAAACATCTTCCATTTTATTTAATTACTATAAAGAATTAAAAGGGCAATCCTTATGTGATTTAACAAATTTAAAATCAAATGCATAAATAATATTATTTCATTATTTACAACAGAATTTTTTTTGTTTTATTTTTAAAGAAACATTTTGTTTACATTAGTCACTATAAGACAATATACTGCCAAGATTAATTATAATATAGACTATTATACACATATATATAATTAAATAGTTCATAAAAACATAAATAGTAAAAAATCAACTTAAATTTGATTTTAAAAGCATAACCAAAATAGATCAATTTTATTAGACAACAAACAATATTAAATCTTTTATCCTACACTTCAGAAAAATTAAGTATCCATAGATATGTCAGATGAATGCAGGTACAACCTAATATTTTCCTGAAACAATAATATTTGGATTAGTATTAATTATCACTATAAAAATCAGACTTGGCATATTAATCCAGGAATTGTAGAATAATAATCTCAAATAACCATAACATTGTTCTTATTCTTGGTGAAAGAAATGCTAGGTCTTTGAAATATACATTCACTAATATTATAAAAAAACATTTTGGAAGAAAATCTACATTTAGTAAATCAATGCAGAATTAAATTTCTCTTTGTTTCTAAATAATAACCATGGTGATATTAAAATAGACATGGCTCAGTAATATTCTGTACAGAAATATCCATAATGTTTTTATGCAAATTTAAGACAAGCAGTTTGGTAAATTACAAAAGCAATATTAAATATGTCACGGTAGATCCTTAATGCTGATAAATATCCAGTGTGTAACCATTTCACCTTCATAACATGCTTATAAGATATCAGGCAATCCTACAGAGTCCCTCAGTTGCTCATAAAGACTTAATGTGATATTATAAATATTAATATTTATAGTGATCAGCATAAAACGCATAACCTCATAAGAAGTAAAAAATTTGTCCATTTCAATTTTTCTACCAAAATACCAATATTGCCATGCCGTTTAACAATATGGGGTGCATTTCACCTATTTTGGATCTACAAAATTTATGGCAAAGATAGCTTCTATATATTAAAAAGAAAGCTAAGATTCTTATTGCAAAAAATTTAATTTCATATTTGAGATAAAGTTCCATGAAATTTGGGGTTTCCAAAAGTAATGAAAAAAATTGCTCCAACCAAAAGAAATTCAAATATATAAAGATTTTAAACAGCTAATAGATGGATATAGACATTAATACTAGGAAAAGATCCACAAGCCAATAAACTTTTGCACAAAGAATTCCTGTTCCATATTTAAAAAAAAAAATTAAAATAAAACTGATTAATGGCATAAATCCAAACATTTTAAAATCACTGTTAAAAATATAATTATCACAAACATTGTATGATGCTGCTAATCAATTTGCAAATAATAACTGGGCCAAGCCATTCTTTTCTTATTACCAATAGAGTGACTGATTAAAAAGACTAAAGGTTTCAAGATCTGAAACTTTGTCTGCCAAAAAATTGTGTAATTTCCCAAATAACTAATCATCAATTATTTATCAACATATATTTTTATTTCATCATATTCATTTCATCAAATCGTTTGATTGTTAAAATTCTCAAATGATAAAGAGAGCATAGCATCATTCGTTTATTTTCAATACTATTAAATTGTGAACTCGACATGTTACACGATTACCAGTAACCAATATTCCACCCTGAAGAAATTTCTGTCAAAAGAAGTCTTTTCATCATTCTTGTTAATAGAGTATGCTCTAAGTCTTAAGTTAAAATGATAGTTGCACTAATAAAGTATATCCTGTTTATCTGATATTTTGCACTGCTATCTTTTAATTTCTTCAGCATACAACTTTTTTACCTGAAATACTTCAAACACTTTTCCTAATTGTAGTTCTCCATTGTATTCTATTCTCTCCAAATCTTTGCAATGAAAACAATCAACATTGAACTTCTTTAGAATGTTTTAAAATAATTTTTATAATATAAACAGGATCTAGCTTTCCCATGAAAACCATTTCACCATAAAACACACATTTAGCAATTTTTGTATTGTTCATGTATTTTTCATATCCAATCCAATGAAAATGTAGCAGAGTCTATACTATCATATCCAATAAGTTTACAACTTTACCATTATATTTTAAAATTTATATGAAGTATTCTTAAATGAAATTTTTCTAATGTTTTTGTGTTATAATCAACATGGAATTCAAGACTCACTTCCATACAATAAATTAGGCAAAAAATAATAGCTCTTTATATAGCTAATTGAGTTACAGTAGTTATTACATTATGAGAAATACCCTATAACTTGTCAAAAGCACCAACATCACATTGTCATCTGTATTAAACTTAAACATTTATGTCCGTCTTTCTATTTAGAAAACTGCCAAATTATTAAATTGGATTACATTTTTAAGATGAAACCCATCTAAGCTAAAAGTTGCTGAAGATTTTTCTTCCATCATTGGTAGATAAATAATGAGAATTTTTTTAAATATTAATTACTAAATCAAAGTCTTTATATGTTGCAATCAAAATATTAAGCATATATTGTGTATCAACTTTAGAACTGATAAAATAGCACAATCATCAGCAAATAAAAAAGACAAAGTTCCTGTTTTTAAAAATTTTACGTTAAAAATTCCACAATCAAACTTATATCGCAAGTTGATTCCTGAATCGTTAAGCTGTCCATAATAAGTATAACACCAATTTTTATTTAAAGTGCCTCATATTTTCTGCCTGTAGTAATAAAACTTCCTCTTATTCAATCATGTAAAAACTGTATAATATAAACTTTGGGGGACAACCAATTTCAGTAATGTCATAAATCTATTTGGTTAATTAAATCAAATACCTTGACAAAATCAGTAAAATAATAAATAAATTACTCTTTTGTTCCTTATACTTCTCTTGCATTTTCCTGGCAATAAAAACTATGCCAATATTGCTTCTTGATTTTATAAACCCACATAGAGTCTCTAGTAACAATTCATCTATGACTGGAAACATTCTTTTCAACAAAATACATGAAAATATCTTTTCTATAATAAATAATAATAATAATAATATTCCATGAGAATTACTGCAATACTAGAATCATCTTTAATGTTAGATAGTATTACTTCAAGAATCCTTGCATTGTTAAAAAATTTCAATATTTTTGAAACTATATTACCACTATTATTTTAAAATTTCAACTGGTATCTCAACAGACCTTGCACCCTTTCTATTTTTAAGATTATAAAAACTGTTTCAACTTTTATAAGCTGGATATTTTTGTCAAAATGTAAATGATTAAATAAAATAGATATCTGATTAAAAAACATTAGATCAATTCTTTATCATTATTCAAAGGGTAATCAAAATACTCTTTTCCGTCTGTTTGAAATATCGTTACCATCTTATAAGAGCAACATTGAATGGATTTAATAATATAATATACTGTTTTTCAGGTCTAAAAGATCTAAAATGACCTTGATCAACAAATGTTATTTGCTTTCCTTTGCCATTTTAATTTAGCAATTTTTAGGTCTTTTTATCAATCACTGAATTTTTGCCTGTAAATCTCAACTATTAAAACACATTTAATTTAATATTCTACTGGCAAAAACTGCCATTTATTTTCTTTTAATCAAGTTACTATTAGTAAAATCATTGTACCCAAGAATAAATTTATTTGTATCCATGACATGCTTCTTAAGAAAATTCCATGCCCCAATAACTGACAATCCTGAAAGTTGAAATGAGCAATTTTAGTGTTTCTCGAAATTTAAAAATCATAATAAATTCTTTCAAGAATAAATATAATTTGCATATGATTGGAATAAGATCTATTTTCAATGCAAGAATTATTTTATCTTTAGAATAAATTATTCAATCAATCTGTGCTTGTAAAATACTCATATAATGTGTACTTCTATTCTGACTAGTAATTATAATCAAATCTCTTAAACACCATTGTTTTGGCTATGGACGCAACCATAATTCTTACCATTTACAGCTTTCTTTAACACTTTAACAATACTATTTTTTATCAAAACTTTATTCTAACAGTTTTGATTGTCCTACAGTCATCATCAGAATTTGATTACAATCCTTTTTACAAAACCCAACTCTAACAGTTTCATCCTATTTCCAAAATCCTTGGAAATAAGATTGTAAAGAACTCTGATGATGACTGCAGGACAGTCAAAACTGTTAAAATAAAGTTTTGATAAAAATAATATTGTTAAAGTGTTAAAGAAAGTTGTAAATGGTATGATATATAAAAGTAGAAAACAATACATAAGAAAAGGAAGTAAAAGAAGAATATTATATTACATCCATGAGTCTTAATAGTCAATTCATATTAATAAAATATCATTTGAATTTGTAGCATCAATACCATTATTTCTAAAAACTTTTACATAAAGTCTAGTATTTTCATCAACATGTGCAAGAAAAAATAATATTGCTGTATTAAAACTTTCAAGCAAATAATAAATGTCTTATGTTGGTGCACATATCACTAATAAAATGAGCACTGATACCATTGTTTAAGTCAAGTTTTAACACCATTTGCTCTTCATTGATACAATGAAGAATTCCAAGAATAGATACTAAGTTAGACTTTATAGCAAATCCAAAACTATATATTCTTTTAACCGATTAACATACTTTCTCTGGAAGAGGAATTCCACAATCAGCAGCTATATTGATCTTAAATCTTGACAGCTTTTTAGCCACTAATAATGCCTTACATTAGGATCTTGGAAAAATTTGTAACATGTAGAGTTTGTACAATCAATGTCCTTTTTTTTAGAAAAAGGGTAGATTCTTAATACTTTTAGTACTACCATTGTTACTTGCTTTATTATTATTGATATCATTATTCATTCTATCATCTTAATGAGTAATCTGCCAAGCAAAATATTCTAACTATACTGTTCAGACTGTGTGAAATATTGTTCCACTTCAGTGATAGATAGGAGGATCCCTAAATATAGCTGCCTAAATATGCAATCTTTGCCCATCTGAAATCCAAGTTCAACCCAACTCTTTAGTGATTATAGTGCCTCAAGCAAAGATCACAACTAAGGACTGCTTGTTTAGTATATCTATGTCTGTCATTGCTTTCTTAATTCTCAAGTGAGAAATGAAAAAGGAAACTGGAGTCAGAATTGCTGTGTGTGTGTATTGTTAAAAGATTATAATGTAATTGTGCAAACATGCAATCCTACTGTCACAGTTAGTATAGGGAAATAATCTATGACATACGATGTCATAACAATTTGTCTTGCACTATCTTAATAAAGATAGTACAGAAATGAGATAAAACAAAAAAGAGTATTTAGTATCAGAAACAGTACCTAATCTCTAATGAATCAATATCCTATTCGCTAAGACAATATGGGATACACTTGGGCAGACATTATGTATTTATTATTCAAGAGTAAACTACCATATCTGAAGGTCTTTCCAATATTTGACATCTGTGGAACCATAATCATAGCAATTAAGAAAATAATCCTGTCAGTATTTTGATTCTATTCGGGAGAATTTTTGCACACAGAAATTAAAAATATTAATCCAATCCTACAGCTAACATTCCAGTAATATGAATTCTATCTGTTGATAAAGGAATTATTCTTATATCTTCTCCTTTACTTTTCTCTTAAAATTTCCTTATCTCTTCATATACACTTTAATGCAATGTTTCATTCTTTATACTTTCTGGTTCCATTTAACATCACAATTATGCTTTACTTAAGAAAGAGTTTCAGTTACAAAGAGCAATCTTCAAGAATTGGTTATCTGATCCATTTTATTTATCTTGTATGGTGTCAATTCTCATAAAAAAAAAATTATAACAAACGAATTATACTTAAAACTTCAGTTGCACATTGTGAAATTATTTATCTATATTACAACTGCTTATTGATAATCTATATATCTAGCTTGAACATACAGCTCATTATTATAATTAACCTTAAGAGACGGTCATCAACTTTATAAAAATTCCATTTGTTAACTATGTTTGCTTTGCAGTGCTTGAATAATTATGTGCAGCACATAATTATAGCTATCTATGAAGACATGTAATGCAAAACAAAATCAGGTGAGTTGGTGATTGAATAAATTGACTTCCAGAGATCTGACAAAATTAATCTCCAAAAATTAACCCAACATATTTTCACTCATCATGATGATTAATCTATTTTAGCATGTATGTGTATTAGTCAATAATATAAAAAAAACATTTTGCTGCAACAAAATGCACATATTTCAAAAGGTAATGCAAATGTCCTCTTATTGAGATAATAATTTTAAAATTCTCTAATCTAATTATTGCTCAAATAATTCTTAAAAAAAAACAACACAAAGTTTCACAATTATTAACTGTTTGAAGTCTTTGCCATTAATCTTTACAGAATTATCAATTGGTCATCACAGGATATAGCTCTTCCATTAAAATTATCTCAAAGATCAATGAAACAAAAAAATGTATATTCTGTCTGGATTAAAATTAATTAATTCTTATACTCTCTACTGAATTGTGAAAATAAAAATTATTAAAGCAATCATCAGACGCCATAGTCTTTTATTCCCCATAGTGTAGTATATATAGTTACAAAAACAAATATAGTTATTTCTATCTATCCTTAAATGGAAATAAGTAACCACCTAAATTAAAATTTTAAGAATGTCAATTTGGCTAAAGCAGGCTCAGAAAGTTTGATATCAATATTAGAATCTTTATATGAAGATATATATGACAGAATCACTTTTTCTTCTTAAATGAAACTTTGTTTATCCAGACCATCCTTGAAGTATTAGATAAGTAGAATATAAATAGCATAATCTAAAGCATGTTTTCTTCCAAAGTATAGTCCATCATAAAACCTGTAGAACAAATCAACACTGAATTTGGAGTGACTGTTATTTAAACTATTTAAAAATTCATGCATGGTTGCTTCTCTATGAATGACTTTCCTAAGTGGTCAGAGGTTTTGATCATTAAATATAAAATGAAACATAATAAATTAATGTTCATTCTCAATAAACATCACATAATCACCATTTCTTTTGCTTGCTTATAACTGTTATTAAAACAGGCAAAACTCTCTATATGTATTGCCACTCAGTGCAAGCCAGAGTAATCTATGGAGGCCAGAAGGCTTATGTATAAAATCCCCATCTAGTGCCTATTCATCCAATATCCCCAGACTAGTTTCTGGTTTGTGGCCTTCATCAGTGAGGAGCCTTGGATTTGAGAGCACTGCACCTAGATTTTAGGTTCTAATGACAACCCTCCAGAAGCCAACTTTTATCTCTACTTAACTACAAAACTATGAGTCTTAAATTGGAAACACTATAATATTTTCAATCCAAGCTCATCAGCTTATTCAGTACCTATACATTTTGTGACTTTCATTCTTTAATAACCATAGCCACCACTATGCTATTAGGCAGGATTGGTTTTAAGCCAATAAACATCACATAATCACCATTTCTTATGCTTGCTTATAACTGTTACTAAAACAGGTAAAACTCTCTATGCATATTTCCATCCTAAGATCTGAATGCAGTGCTCTCAGATCCAAGGTTTCTTACTGATGAAGGCCACAAGCCAGAAACTAGTCTGGGGATATTGGATGGGTAGGCACTAGATGGGGATTTTATGCACAAGCCTTCTGGCATCCATTGATTACTCTGGCTTGCACTGAGTGGCAATATGTATAGAGAGTTTGCCTGTTTTAATAACAGTTATAAGAAAGCATAAGAAATGGTGATTATGTGATGTTTATTGGCTTAAAACCAATCCTGCCTAATAGGATAGTGATGGCTATGGTTATTAAAGAACCAAAGTCACCAAAATGTATACGTACTGGACTGATTTTAGACCTATATAACTACATAAGTTGATGAGCTTGGATTGAAAATATTAGTGTTTTTCAATTTAAGACTCATAGTTTTGCAGTATGGCTGCTGGAGGGTTGCATTAGACCGTAAGATCTAGGTGCAGTTCTCTCAGATCCAAGGCTCCTCACTGACGAAGGCCATAAGCCAGAAACTAGTCTGGAGATATTGGATGAGTAGGCACTAGATGGAAATTTTATGCACAAACCTTCTGGAATCCCTTGATCACTCTGGCTTGCACTGAGTGGCAATATGTATAGAGAGTTTTGCTTGTTTAAATCATTCTCAATAAACATTTGAAAGATGCTTTCAGCCTAAGCAGAACATCAATCAGATATTAAGATCTTATTTCAATCAAATAAAAAGCTGCATTTTTTTAATCAGTTCACCTATGTGATATATTGTCAATTCATCATCTATGGTGAGAATATTCTTAAATATACATTCAACAAAAAAAAGCTACGACATCAGGAATTTTCCAGAACATGAGAAGTCTATAAAAACCGGATTCTGGAGTTATCTATATACATACAGTAAAGAGAAAAATCAGTCTGTTAATAGGGCATGACTAATTTAAAGAGTTAGAAATTACTATTAATGTAAAGGCCATGACCAATGGGTCAAGCAGATAAGACATAAAGCAAAGAGTCCCCGAACTACTTGCAAATAAATTAGGGCTAATAGTAACAAACCCTGTCAGTATTGAGTTAGTCATACCGTTGGCACAAAAAGAAAAAGTAGATGAAAAAATCAGATCACTGATTAGCAAAGGCGTATTAACACAAGTCGAGTTGGCGGATTGAGCAATGCCCAATAGTAGTAATCACTAAGCCAAAGAGTCAAATTAGAATTTGTGGGAATTATAGAGTCATTGTGAACAAATATTTGAATAAAGGAGCATATCCAGTGCCTAATGTAAGAGAAGTACTAACCAGGTTAACAGATACAAAGATTTTTGCGAAATTAGATCTGAATTCCGCATGTCATCGGATCGAGGTGACAGAAAAAACGGCTCAAATCTTAACATTAACAACGCTTTTTGGGCTGTTCAGTTGTAACAGACTTCCATTTGGAATCACAGCTCCCAACATTTTTCAAGCAAAAATTGACTACATACTAAATGGATTAACAGGAGTCAAACCATATTTTGATAATATACTAATTACAACAGCATCAGTAAAAGATTTAAGAGACAAAGGTTAAGTTGAATGAAAAAAATATGTATGGCAAACTCAAGAATTAGTTTTTTTAGGTTACATTATTTTGGACAGAGGGGAAAAGCCGTGTCCTGATAAAGTCAAAGCAGTAAAAAATGCAAAGAAACCCCAAAACATAAAACAATTGTAGTGTTTTTGGGATTAGTAAATTTTTTTGAGCCTTTTCCTAATAACAGAACAAAGATAGCTAAATCATTATATGATTTGCTAAGAAAAGATCAAAAATGGAAGTGGACACAGACACAAGAAGTAGTATTTGAGAAAAAGAAAGGCACTGTTAATGTCAGATAAATTGTTGGTGCAATTTTATCGTGAGAAAAACTTCCAAATGGGGCAGTATTAGCTCACCCTGGTGAAAAGGGGAAATGACCAGCGGCATATGCTTCACTTCACTCTCTCTCAAACACAAAGAAAAAGTATAGTCAAATCAATAAAGAAACATTGGTTATTGTATTTACACTGAAAAAATTTCATCAATATATATGAGGGAAAAATTTTGGAAAAATTTAGTTCATAAGCCGTTATTAGGCATTTTTGTCTAAGACAAATTAGTGCTTGAATGCATAATTAAGTCCGAGAATGTCAGGCTGGCGGAATATTTTGGCCACCTATGATTATCAGTTATATTACAAAAAAGAAAAAACTATTACACATGCTGATACTTGTCTAGATGCCGGACAGACTAGAACTTGTAAATCTAGAAATGGAGGTGAATTATATAGATAGTATGAAATCAAGTATGATAAACTGGGAAACAGTAGAAAAATGGAGAAAGAATAATCAGAGATACCAAATATTAACTAAATGGATAAGAGAAGGTTGGCAAAAACAAAACCTAGTTATTTAAATCAAGGGTTTTGATTGAACAGGGAAAAGTTGTCACTATGTAAGATGTATAATAATGGGGGATAAAACAGTAATACTACTGCCAGGCTGAGGTCTTCTATTAGAATTGTTGCATAATAGTCATCCAGGGATGGTGAGAGCAAAAATGTTGGCTCGTAGCTACATCTGATGGCCAAAAAAAATGTGGACATCGAGAAATACATTAAAATGTGCACTACGTGACATATAGAGATGGCACTCCCAGGAAAGATTTAGACAGCTTGGCCTAAGACAACCAGACCATGGGAGAGATTGCACATTGACCAAGCAGGGCCAATCACAGGAAAAGTTATATTAATAATACTAGATGCATTTTCAAAGTGGACAGAATGTCATGAAGTAAAAAATGCAAGTGCAGAGGAAATAATAAAGTGTTTTCACAAATTTTTCTCAATGCAGGGATTACCAGAAATCATAGTGTCAGATAAAGTGGCTGGTTCATGAGACATATCATGCAAAAATATTTTAAAGATAATGGGATTCGACATATTAATACCCCTCCATACCATCCTGAATCAAATGGCATGGCTGAAAAAGCAGTGCAACAAATTAAAGAGTTTAAAAAAAAATATTAATTTACAAAATACTCTGCAGCAAATAAGGTTTTGGCAACATTCAACGCCTTGCACGGTAACTGGAGTTACTCCTGTGGAAATGCTACTGGGAGGGAGATTTAAGAACAAAATTGTCGTTAATCCATCTAAAGGAAAATGGAACAAGCCAAAGTAATTACGATAAATCGAAGTTCAAAATTGGAGCAGCAGTATGGATTCGTAAGGTGTTGGGTAAAACTTGGCTTAATGGGATAGTAGAAAGATTTTGTCGAATAATATGGTAATTATTAGGGATGATAATGATCTTACATATGGACACCATGAAAATCATATTAGAGGGGCGATAACACACATTCGATTTTATGATAAATTCAGAAACTGAAAAGAAAACGTGCAACCCAAAGGCAGAGATTCAAGAAAACCAAAATGATAATGCTATTATTGAAGAAGTATCTAAAGAAGAAGAAAGTTCGCAAATGCTTATAGAATAGGCAGAATTGGAATGTGTACCGGAACAAAAAAAATCACCTAGACCTATTCGGGAAAAGCGGAAAAAGGATAGATTTCAAGATTATGTATAATAAAGAAAAGAGGTATTTTCTGGAGTGGGGGAGATGTTATATTTTGGTAAAAATAATGCTTGAATAACTATAATTTCATATAAGTTTAAATGATTTGTGACTACAGAAAAAAGAGAAAAGAGAAGAAACTTAAACATAGAAAGATATTGTAAGTTAAGAGTAATGAAAAAAAGATTGTTGAAAGATAAAATATAATGTTAATAATAATGCAGTAAAGGTCTGATAGTTTAAGTAAAAAAAATCATTGTTTAATTAGAGCAGAAGAGTAAAGAGGAAGGATTAGTATAATTAATATCTGAAAGACTAATGGTGGTTCAAGGAATGTGCACTTACGCAATTAAAAGCTTAATGATAATTTAGTAAAAGAAGTATTGTTCAATTTGGATTAAAAGCAAAAACAAGATCTTCACCTTCTTGGGTTTTGGATTTACAACATACTAATGATTGGGTTATTTTTGTCAGTTCACAGAAGAATTATAGAAAAAAAATAATATTTTAAATGTATATATAAAAATGTTGGTTTCATAATCAATGTAAAAAAAAACCTCAAGTTCTTTATCAAGCAATAATGGAAGAAATATCATTTGCAACTTTTAGCTTGGATGGTTATCAACTTGAAAATGTAAATTGATTTATATATCTTGGTAATTTTATAAATAAAAAGATGGATTTTGGCATTAAGATACAACATAGATTACAAGATGCTACTCCTGTTTTTAATAAGTTATATGATAGAATGGGAAATAACTATGGTAATTAAATTAACTGTATATAAAGCTGTTATTTTTACCTAATTTATTGTATGGAAATGGGACTTAGACACCCTATTGAAGCAATAAAAAGACATTAGAGAAGTTTCCTCTAAGGAGGCTCTATAAAATTCTAAAAATACAACAGTAATATCATAAAACCAGTCAATATGTTTTTCAGCTAGAATGATACTATAGAGTACACTATTATAAAATCACATCTTCCTTGGACTGGACATGTAAAATGAATGAACAACGCAAAACTTCTTAAAAGGGTGTTTTGTGAATGAATTGAGAATAGCTGTCAAATGAGACTAGACCCCATTTACATTATAAGGATTGTCTCAAAGATATTCTGAAGAGATATAATGTTGACTGTTTCCATTGAACGATTTTGGCAGAAAACAAAATACATTGGAGATCTATAATTAAAAGATGGTATTCAAGTATTTCAGAATAAAGGTTTTCTGCAAAAGAAATTAAAAAATAGTAATGCAAAATATATGAAACAGATAAATGGATCTGCATATTTTACATATGGATGTACCTGTGTTTCATGGACTGAGGTCCCCCCCCCCTTTTTTTTTTTGGAGTTAGAAATGCCATATTCGTTTATGAATGGCTGATGTATATATATATAGGTAAAAAGATAAGACAGCCTTTAAAAACTCTATCCAGAACTTTGCCTCTTTAACAGTCTCTTACAGAAAAGCAATGAAAAAAATGGCAGTAAACACCAAATATTTGTCTAAGAATGCCCGATGTATGTGAAGATAAAAAGATAGAGCAGCCTTTAAAAAGTCTATTACAGACCAGAGACCTTTCTAACAGCTCCTCCCAGAGAAGCAATGAAAAAGAAGGCAGTATTTACCAAATTTGTCATTTGCTAAATGATAATGTTTTGAATAATTTTCTATTCTTGTTTTATCTTCTAACTAGAAAATAGCTAGATATTCATCTACCAATCAATGTTGAATGGCTAGCCAAATTGAATATTAACCAGTTACCTAAAAAAAAATTTGTCACTTGAAAAAATTTCATAGTTAATATAAGGCTATATATGAATTTCGATTGTAATTGTAGCAGGCTAAAATACCACCATTGTTCATGAAGCCTTGTCATACACATATACAGACATCCATACTATACTTACTTCTATTGCTATGTGTGGAACAGCTGCCTGCAATCTTTGTTCTAAATCAGAACATGTGGTGGTAGTTTGTAAATTTTCAAGTCCTTCAGCTATAAAAAGTTATGATTACAAATAATAGTATATCTTACACATTAAAAAAAAAAACATTTCATTATTTATCTATATTATACAAAAAATGTTATAATTCAGAAATCTTTTAGTACAATAAATATGATTTGTATGTATACTTTTTCTTCTTTATACAACAATGTACAAATGCTAAATTGTCTAGTCAATTTTTAAATGGTTTTATCTAAATTTAATTAGATTTTTAAGAAAAACAAATTTACAAATGATACAGAACACAATTAGAAAAATATAATAATTGTAAATAATATAGATATCGTGTATGTATTTATTTACATAAGTGCAGATATAATTATACGGGATTTGAACACAGACTTTCAAGCTCCCTTCAGCAGTCCACTCTACCTCCTACAACCGATGCACATGACCATACATGTGAAAAAGATAAATGATCACCAATAATTGTATTTTGTGCTGAACCAGCACTCATCAGTTGGTCCAGATCATTATATTCTACACACATACATAATTAGTGCTCAGTTTACATTAAGATAGCAAATCTTCAAACTTTAATGGACAGACTTCCATCTACTCCACCCTCTAACTCTTCAGCTATCCATCCCATTGAAAATCTGATGATAAAACACCCAAATCCCTTATTGATGCCAGTATTATTATCGTGGCCATGTTGAATTTAAGTCACTCTGACCCCTCATGTATAGGATTTTATCCATTTAAATACCCATATATGAGGGGTCAGAGTGACTTAAAGTGAACATGGGCATGACAATAATATTGGCATCAAAAAGGGATTTGGGCATTTCATCATCAGTTTTTCAATAGTATAAGTGCCTAAAGAATTGGAAAGTGGAGTACATTAAAGCCTATTCATTAAAGTTTGAAGATTTGCTATTTTAATATAAACTGAGCACTAATTATGTACATGAGTGGAAAATGATGATCTGGACCAACTGATAAGTGCTGGTTCAGTACAAAATACATATATTGGAGCTCATTTATCTTTTTCACATATGTGTGGTCATGTGTATCAGTTGTATGAGATAGAGTGGATCACCGAAGGAAGCTTGAAAGTCTGTGTTTAAATCCCTATAATTACCTCTAAACTACAAGTATATAAATTATACTTATATTCAAATATAAGTCCAGATAATATATTTAATGTTAATGGCTAATTTAAAACTTTGGTAATTTTATAAAAATAATAAATATAAAATAATAAATAACATGATTAAAAATCCATTTTAGAAAAGTGCATACCATTTATTCATTATCATCATTAATTTCAAATTCATATTATCAATCCATTTCACGACAAAGGTTTCTCTTAACTTGAATTCATTTTTTCTGATCCATAGCTTCTTTTTCCATATATCTTGATTTTATCCATCCACCTGACATTTTACAGATTTTTTTACAATCTCTTGAGATGTAGTTTAAGATTTAGGTGTTTATTTTTATCTCTTCTGGTGACATGCTCTGTCAACTCCATTTGAACTTTTCAATTCTTTCAATAACATTAGTGCTAATTGTTTTGTCAGAACGGTATTTCATTCTCTCTCCTTGTTATTTCCAACATACATATCTTCATATTTTATTATATGATCTGTAGCCTTGCTATTAAGTGTTATAATCCATGAATAAGTATGGATAAACGCCTATATTAAAAATCTTTCTCAAGCACATAAGTATATTTCCTTTTAGTATCAAGTTTTTTTCTACAAAATACTCCTAGTTTAATTCTACATTTAATTTTAGTCATTATGCTTACACTTACTTATATTAACATAATAATCAAGATAGAATATTTGCAACTGTTAACTTCTTTTCATTATTATCAATTTTTATTTTATTTTTATTTAAACTATTGCACATTATATTTTAGACTTTATAGCATTTATCTTAATCATACATTCTTGTTTTCATATGACAACTCTAATAACATTTCTTGAAGTTCTAGAGTATTATTTACAAAAACATTAGCTGAAAAATTTACGATTTAAATAATTCCATTTATTTTTATTATGTATCGATGGTATGAGATAGAGAGAATAGATGAAGGGAGCTTGAAAATCTATTCAAATCCTCTATAATTACAATTAAATTCCAAATATATAAGTATGCCTGTATTTCAAATATTATATACTTTTATTTATCTGGTTTATTTTTGCCTATCTATCTGACTGTCTGATAAAGTATTATAATTTAATTTTCACCTACTTTCTCATTTCCAATATAGTTGAAACTTTGCATATATATTTCCTTGATGACAATATATATTTTTTAGAGCTTGTAAGCAAGTTTAGCAAAGAAATTGGCAAAAAATTTAAATTTTTCATTTTATATGGGGTTCAATAGTTCTGACACTATTGCTATCTAGGGATATTAAATTGTATATAAACTTAATTTCTGGAATATTAAAATGCATTAAAAAGTAAAAATTAAATTCGTTTAGCTTTCAAAGAATTCTTGATATTATGTAACTAAAGCAAAAGCATGTGGTGTTCATATACAGAAATATTCTTAGTGCTCATGTTTAGAAATATTTTTAGACTATTTGTAAATAAAAGTACTGCATGTTTTTATTTTGGTCACATAATATCAAGAATATTATGAAAGCTCAAGAAAATTTATTTTTTACTTTTTAGAGCATTTATGTGAATAAAAGCATTTTTTAAATACATATATATTTATTTGTTTCACTTCCCATTTTAATCCATAAAATACATTCTGTAAAACTGCCAATCCTCCTATCAATATGTAGTTTCATTACTGCTGTTGAATTTTAATAAATATTATTCTCAACTTGTGAATATTCCACATTTGATGTTCTTAATAACAATATAAGACAGAGTAATTCTATCTCTAAAAAGCTTTTTGCAATCATTTTATGAGAAATATTTTGTACATTAAAAATGGGATAAAAACTTTAATCACCATCAAAATGCATATAGAATCAAATACTTTTCATGATCTACAAATCCAATTCAAAGCATTGTGATAAACATAACTGCTACAACTTCTCTTAATATTTGTTTGTCATCTGTTGTGCTATACCAGCTGCACATATGTTACAATGATCTTAATAAAGATTTTTTGTACAAAACTAACAAGAGATCTCACATGATCTCCATTTCTTATGCTTGATCAATCTGTTAAAACAGGCAAAACTCTCCATACAGTAGTGCCACCCAGTGCCAGTTATAGTAATCAATGGATGCAAGAGATTTGTGCATAAAATCCCTATTTAGTGCCTACTCATCCAATATCCTCAGATTAATTTCTACCTTGTGGCTTTCATCAGTGAGGAGCCTTGGATCTGAAAACACTGCATCTAAATCTTAGGATCTAATGCAAACCTCCAGCAGCCACCTTTTTATCTCTTTAGTTAACTACAAAACTACAAGTCTAAAATTAAAAACAATATTTTCAATCCAAGCTCATTAACTTATATAGTCATATAGGTCTGAGCTCAGTTCAGTACACATACATTTTGGTGTCTTTGGTTCTTTAATAACACAGCCACCACTATCCTATTAGCAGGATTGGTATTAAACCACTAAACATCACATGATCATCATTTCTTATGCTTGCTCAATCTGTTAAAACAGGCAAAACTGTCCATACAGTAGTGTCACTCAGTGCAAAGCAGAGTAATCAATGGATGCAAAAAGGTTTGTGCATAAAAACCCTATCTAGTGCCTACTCATCCAATATCCCCAGACTAGTTTCTAACTTGTGGATTCCATCAGTGACAATCCAAAACTTTTGCAACAGTGACCAGGCCTTTGTTTAGATCTTGCAAAGTTTTATTTCTGTATGGTTTTCTGAATCATTGGTAGACAAAACCTGCTATATAGTTCATTACTGGTATGATTCAATCTGGAATAAATAGCTTTTGATATTCACAAGGTTTTCTGGAAACTATTATTATGAGTTTATTAAACTTATCATAAGATGAAAAATTTGGAAAAATTCTATTAATATGCTTTTCAAGATATCCAATATTTTGACTCCAATTATTTTTCTTAAATTCCATCTTGGAACAAGATGGAAAAATGACCCATATCAATAGCTCAGCAGTTAATGGTAAACCATTTTTTATAAAAATAATACAAAGCAGGAGGTGTTTCTGTTCTCCATCTACTTGAATGAACAGTATCTCCTTGATTGGCAGCATAAATTAAGTGCATTTATTTAAATACATCCACACTTTAAAAATTGAAAAACTGCTTGATCCTCATTTATGTATCCTCAAAGACTACTATAAAAATTGAAATCTTCATAAATACAGTGAAAGAAAATCTGGAAGATAGGACCAGTTTATAATGGGAGGTTTGTAAACATTCCATATATAAAAATTATCTATCTGAATGGTGGTTACAATATCATTTGAACTATCTTCAACAGAAGTTGTTTAATTTACAAAATAATTTAAAACGAAATAAGTAGTACCACATTCTATCAATAATTAAGGTAAATACAGGAATTTTAATAAGATATGCATTATTAGAAGAATAATGAGACTCCTAAAGAACAATTACAATCAACATTGTTCTGAACTGTAAAGAACCTCCCATTTTTGATTTTTATATATCCTCAATGTTAAGTTGAAAAAATTTGTTGTTTCTTAGGTGAGAGTATATGTGGCACTTGAGGTTTACCATGGTAGCTGAACACCATGTAATTGCTTTTTTCATTTTGAGAGCCTAAGACCCTCACTTCTGCAGTCCTAGTGCAATTATTCCTCATAATGTGTAATTTTATAATTTGCTATCTTCAATCAAAAGTTCATCATTGGTTTCCATGTGGAGACTATGTTTCAAATGCTAATCCATATTTTACTTGCAGAGGATAGGTCATGAGAAAGTTTTCACCCATCCAATAATAGGTTAGTAATAGCAGTGATTATTAGTTTAGGTTTATTTAAATATTATTTAGTTAATAAGAAAGTGTTAACATGGTAAATATATTGTATATGCATGTTTGACTTTTAACCATTTTTGAATACATTTTTTTTTTTTTAATAAAATTATCTATATCTTTCTGTAACAGTTTAAGTATCATTATAATTATATACTGTAAACATAAATTTTACCATAAAATGAAAAAAATAAAGTTCAATAAACTTACTATTTAAAGTAAGAACATAAGTGTGACCCACAGAATCATGAGCAAAGCAAAGCCGTTTAGTTGGTGGTTCTCCAATATGGGCATTTAATTGACTAGTATCTGCAATTAAAAAAAAAACAATTTTATTAATTCTTCATTAATTAAAATTATTCATAATGCTAGCAATAGTTTCTAGGAAGCATATTACCATTTTAACAAAATAAATTGTTCTAAAAAAAAAAAAAACCTAACAAAAACTTTTTTTTTTTCAGAATACAAACTTATCTAACACGAGTTGCATTACCGATCATTTTTTGTCCATATATATATATATTTTAATCATTAAAATCCATCAACACTAAGACAATCCCAATATCAAAAAGAATCAAAAATCTCAACCTGTTGTCAAGACAATCTTTTATCAATAAAGGTGAATATAAAAAATTACAAGTTCCTTAAGAAGATTTTTTTGTTCTTTAGTCATTTTCTTATTTCATTTTAAAACAGCTCTAAATAAACATAAATAGTCAATGGATATGAGGCAGAAGTGCAAAAAAAATTCTGGGTTTGGCTTCTGATTGACCTTTTCAGATAAGAATCAATATGTTGTCAACAGCTTGCAATTTTGAATCCAAATCATCTTTCTTACTTGTCTACAGAGAAATGACTTTAGGTCAGCAATTATATAAACTTTGATAACTTTAGTTATAAACTAAATTCAAGTAGCTTTAAGTTTTTTGGGGGAAAAAGTACATAAAAATAAAAAATCAATCATAGAAATCTATTGTACTTCCATCTAGTATTTACTTATCAAGACGTCGTTTTATGAATGGTTCTACAATAAGAGCTTACTGATGTCTAATGCAGATTAAAATTTAAGCTGAAATAGTTAAGTAGTATTTGCTTTGACATATACTATTCCTAGTTCCCCAATGTGATTAATAATTGGTTTCTAGAGTAACAATAAATTGTCAATTAAGTAATTTATACATTTATTATTTTATACAATAGCTTTACATCATCACATGATCACCATCTCTTATGCTTGCACATAACTGTTATTAAACAGGCAAAACTCTCCATACAGTAGTGCCACCCTGTGCCAACCAGAGTAATCAATGGATGCCAGAAGGCTTGTGCATAAAATTCCCATCTAGTGCCTATTCATCCAACATCCCCAGATTAGTTTCTGGCTCATGGACTTCATCAGTGAGGAGCCTTGGATCTGAGAGCACTGCACCTAGATCTTAGGATCTAATGCAACCCTTCAGCAGCCACCTTTTATCTCTACTTAACTACAAACTATGAGAATGAAATTGAAAACACAATATTTTCAATCCAAGCTCAATAGCTTATATAGTCATATGAGTCTGAACTCAGTTCAGTACCCATGCATTTTGGTGTCTTTGGCTCTTAAACAACCATAGCCACCACTATCCTATTAGGCAGGATTGGTGTTAAACCACTAAACATCACATGATCACCATCTCTTATGCTAGTACATAACTGTTATTAAACAGTCAAAACTCTCCATACAGTAGTGCCATCCTGTGCCAACCAGAGTAATCAATGGATGCCAGAAGGCTTGTGTATAAAATCCCCATCTATGCACAAGCCTTCTGGCATCCATTGATTAGTCTGGTTGGTTACTACTATATGGAGAGTTTTGCCTGTTCAATAACAGTTATGTGTTAGCATAAGAGATGGTGATCATGTGATGTTTAGTGATTTAACACCAATCCTGCCTAATAGGATAGTGGTGGCTATGGTTGTTAAAGAGCCAAAGACACCAAAATGTATGGGTGCTGAACTGAGTTCAGACCCATATGACTATATAAGCTATTGAACTTAGATTGAAAATATTATTGTGTTTTCAATTTCATTTTCATAGTTTGTAGTTAAGTAGAGATAAAAGGTGGCTGCTGGAGGGTTACATTAGATCCTAAGATCTAGGTGCAGTACTCTCAGATATGAGGCTCCTCACTGACGAAGGCCACAAGCCAGAAACTAATCTGGAGATGTTGGATGAGTAGGAACTAGATGGGGATTTTATGCACAAGCCTTCTGGCATCCATTGATTACTCTGGTTGGCACAGGATGGCACTACTGTATGGAGAGTTTTGCTGTTTAATTTTACATCATGTTAAAATCTAAAATCATGCTTATCCAATAATTACTAAGTATAATAGAATGGCAGTAGCAACTTTGTAGAAAGCTATTAGTTAATATCTGGACAATACTAAGAAAACAAGACCTTGTTGAGGTAGTCATATCGAATCTAACAGAAAATATAGATCTGGGTTATATATATTCCTTGAATATTTATCATCATAGAGGATATGGATTGATGGTTATGGCAGTGATCATTTGTCTATCATAGGAATATTAATTATAATTATCTTGCACAGCATTACATGGTTATCTCTGACCTATATATTATTTGTTTACTAAGTCTTAATATTAAGGTGAATATGCAAGTGCTTATCACTTTAATAGGTTTTTTTTCACTTTGTGAGCATCTTTTCAAGTAAATAATAAATCGATAGCTTTCTAATACTGTCTAGGCTAATTATTAATAACCTTAGCTGAAATCTATTAACAACAATGAAGTGCAATCAGAAGAGATTTTTAAGCAGTGTAAATACTGAAGACAAATTAACTGAATTTTAGATCATAAAGCTTTTTAAACTACTAAAAGAGACCAAGAGACCACAGTTAGTAAATTGCAGAATGGCCTTCAAATACAACAATTAACTATAAATAACCATAAGAAATGCCAAGTCAAGAATATCTTGTGTTGCCTTCTAAAATAATATGTTGATTTATTCAAGGTTAGGTTTCTACTATAACAGTTCTGTCCATTTCCTATTGCCTCTTTTTCACAATTTCTCTCCATTTTTTTTTTTAACCTTACTGACTTACTCACTTAGATTAATATAAAACATCATCATCATGAGCCTCTTATGCCACAGAACATACCTTTTTAATAATTGTGACAATAGGATTGAATATTTACATGCAATGCAATTATGACTACATCCTCTTTATATATATATATATAATATTTAAATACATGTATATTATCTATATGACTTGGACTCAGACTTTCAAGCTTCAAAAACTATTCACTCTATCTTATATAATCGATACACATGACCACATACATGTGAAAAAGAAAAATGATCTCCAATAAATGTATTTCGTGCTGAATCAGCATTCATCAGTTAGTCCAGATCATTATCTTCCACACATATATACAATCAGTGCTCAGTTTATATTAAGATAGTAAGTCTTAAGCTTTAATGGATAAGCTTCAATCTTCTCCACCCTCCAACTTTTCAGCCACTCATACCATTGAAAATCCAAGGATGTAATGCTCAAAGCCCTTGTTGATGTAAATATTAATGTCCTATGGTATGACAATAATATTGGCATCAACAAAAGCTTTGAGCGTTACATCCTTGGATTTTTAATGATATGAGTGGCTGAAGAGTTGGATGATGGAGAAGATTGAAGCGTATCCTTCAAAGTTTGAAGACTTACTATCTTAATATAAACTGAGCACTGATTGTATATATGTGTGGGAGATAATGATATGGACTAACTGATGAATGCTGGTTCAGCACAATATACGTATATTGGACATCATTTTTCTTTTTCACAAGTATGTGATCATGTGTATCGGTTGTATAAGATAGAGTGGATAATTGTAGGGAACTTGAAAGTTTAAGTCCCTTCTAATTACATTAAGTTTAGTATAGACAATATACATGTATTAAATATTACATATTTAGCCTGTATTATGCTCATCTCTCTTCTATTTATTTAGATGGGAATATTAATATCCCATTTGTGAGGTGTCAAGAGTGACTTAAAGTCAATATGGGTATGACAATAATATTGGCATCAACAAGAGCTTTGAGTGTTTACATATCTGCACAGAGATTAAATTATTAGTGTGTGCATGTTAGATGTTTGTGAAAGTTTAAATTTCCAACATTAATTTAAGCATTTATTTTATAACGTCTTGCGTGCGATTATAATTACGATTATAATTACTATATCATGTGGTTTCACATGATCACATTTCCTATACTAGCACATTAATTGTTGATAAACAGAGCAAAACTCTCCATACAGTATTGCCACCTGTGCTAAACAGAGTAATCAATGGATGCCTTGATAAACAGAGCAAAACTCTCCATACAGTATTGCCACCTGTGCTAAACAGAGTAATCAATGGATGCCTTCTGGCATCCATTGATTACTCTGTTTAGCACAGGTGGCAATACTGTATGGAGAGTTTTGCTCTGTTTATATCATGTGGTTGTTTGAAGGTATTCATTTATTAATAACATTCTCACAGCGTCTGCACAATTAGCTTAACAGGCTGTCATTCTATCGTAACATTAATTTAACTAATAGAAAAGTTTAAATTCAGTTCTAAAAACATTCTTTCAATTTTTTCCTTTTTATTGATTGGATGAGAGTTGTATTGCAAGTTTAAGTCATTATCAGATTTTCTTTTAAAAATTAAATTTAAAAGTAATTGATATATGGAGGTGATAAATAACCTATATATTTATTTTTCATTTTCATACAAAGTAAAAGAAAATTATGAAGTTATAGAAAGACTAAAAGGACTTACATTATTCAATCTGCTTCCCATTCTAGGAAGTAGTGTGTGTTATTTTTCCCAGATTTCTCTTTCTAACAGACAGTGTGGAACAGAAATCACATTCCAAAACTGTGAAGCACTAGCAAAATCTCAATGCTAACTATGTGATAATTGGAAAAGGATCCATGAATGAATAAGTAAACAATCTCTAGGAACTCCTTTTTGGATTGTCTACCTCAGCTCTAAACTGATATCCTGACTATAACCTTTCATGCTTATCTACTATTAATCACCTTCAAATCAATTATAAGAATTAAAGTAAGAAAATTTATACTGAAACTATTCTCATATATGGTATCTAGCCTAAGAAATATAAATTGTTGATAATACTCCAAATAATCTAAGCACACATCCGGAAGCTATAAAGGAAGTCTGTAAGTTATTTATTTATAAATTTTATACAGATTTTTACAAAAACTTTAGAGAAAAACAATACTCAATCATTTAAAGATTTAGCAATATATATATTATAGACATGTCTGTTTTTTAACTTGCACTATTAATTTAATTTTGTTAAAGAGAAAAAAAAAATTTGTGTAATAATCTTCTTATATTTATTTCTACTATATAATAATATTTTTGTTATATATTTCTTTTGATATGCTCTAAAATACATTTCAAATAATGGATATTGTATAATAATTAGTTAAATGTTGCTAAGAGAAAATCAGTCAGGATAAAAAGATTTTGAAATGTATGCTTATACATTTATGTCTTATTTTATATTATCTCTACGAATCTTCAAATGAAATTATTTTTATTTATTGAAATGTATGAGTATTATTTTACACATAAAGAGAGATAGAAAGGATTTAAATAAAATGAGATTGCTGAATAGATAACAGAATAAAAGATTTACCTTTATATACACATTAATAATCAATTAGAATTAAATTTTCTAATTACTAGAAAAGAATTTATTTAACATTAGTGTTAGAAATTGTGACAAACTTTCCATACAATAGAAATGATAATCATGTGATGTCGGAAATTGTGTGTGTAAATGTAAGTTTATAATGCAAAATTCGATTCATTAAATGCATGCTTTTGGAAATTTATTTATTTATTATTTAGGAATGAAACAAAAATATTCTGATATTAAAAATGTATGGGATATTTAAATTTCATGAAACTTTATAATCCATTTTTTATTAAAAATAATATTACCAAAAGAAATTTGGTTTTGATTAATATTCTCAGAAAAAATAACAATTTAAATTTTATTGCAATTCAAATAATTCTTTACACTTTTTTCAGCAAAAACTTATTATTATTATTATTACAATTTCGACTGCACCTTGCAGTCTTCATCAGATCTACAAAATTCAAATACACACAACAATACAACCATTACATAATACATTTCATATTTTATACAAATTTATCAATTCTCAAAATTATTAATTTTTTATTAACTTCTTAAAAATCTTTAATACATATTATATCTCTTATATACTATTACTTTTCTAATTTTTAATTACTCTTTCCTATCTTCCTATTATTCTAATATCCATAATATTTTTATTTTATATATACTATCTTTTATACATATAATATTTACATCACACACCAACCTTACCTTTTTTACTATCCTAATTTTATTACCATTATCACTATTATATTATTCTTTATTCTTCTTATTTTTTAATTTTATTATAGTCAAAACTGTAATAATAATAATAATAAGTTTTTGCTGAAAAAAGTGTAAGAAGAATTATTTGAATTGCAATAATGTATATGAAGATAGTGGAAATAAAGGAAAGGAAGAAGGAAAGTGTTTAGAAGGATTATATTTTATTACGGTATTGTATAGTTTGGATTAATCATAGTTGAATACAAATGGAAAGATTTAAAGTGGCAAATGCAGATTCTACTTGTGTTTATGTTGTTGAATTTATTTATTGTTACCTATGTCTAGTTTTATAGATTGAGAGAGAAAATGATCAGGAATTTATTTCTATTTGCTTTCATGAACAATTAATGTAGCTTTGTACCATGAGCTCTATTTATATATTTTAGTTAATGAAGTTATGAATAGTGTTGGTAATAATGCATTTAATTTTTAATAAACTTTTTGAGTCGGACTACAAGGTATTTCAACTCTGATATCTTTCAATTATGAAATGCAGTAAGACAATATTAAGATGATGATCTGAATGTCAGAAAATTTAAATTATAATCAAGAAATTATGCCAATAATGAAAGAATTTGTAAAACTTCAGAAAGAAAATTCATTTAAAAAAAAATGTACTCAAATTCATGAACATATGTGCACATAAATTACATTTAAATAGAATGTGTCCACAACATTGTTATTTATATTAGAGTCAACCAGATCATTAGTAGTAGAGTAAGTGAACTTGGTAGTTAAACCTGAAAGTAAATTATTTAAGGAATTGTTTAGTCAATAGAATATAAAAAGTAAAGCCCATTTAAAAGTAACTGCTATGACTAAATAATAGTTTGTGAAACAAAACCAGTAGTGGTATTATTTATAGTTTTTATATATAAATAAATTTATTGAGATACTTGTTAAGCTAAGATTTTCTTAACATATATTTTCTTTAGTGGTGGTTTCATTCAGTACATAGATCAAAAAATATCTAAATGTGAGAATAAGCCTAGTTTAATTTTTCGTTTATTGTAGTGTTGGAGGAAAATATAGTGGCTATAGTGTCATTCAGGACATCACAGAAACATAAGATTTAAGAGCAATTTTTTGAAAGAATTAAGGTTTAAACTCAATCTAATTCATACTTGATGGTGTCCACATGGAATTAGAAATAGTTGCTGAATGGTATTAAGTAAAGCTGTCGGCATCCAATCAAACAATCAAAAATTGCCAAAACTTTAAGTAAACATTACATTTGTAGATTCCCTTTCCAACATTTAAGAGTATCACTAGTCAATTATTACATATGACTGAATTATTGCCCATTATGGTAAATAAAAATATTGGCTGGCTATTACAATATATCTATACAGCAAAAACTAGTGTGCTGCTAACTGAAAAAGACCTTTGATTCTTCCTCTTTGAACATGAAAAAATATGAGCAGAGACAAATTTCTAATGTCCACTTCATATGTTCTTGTTATTGCAGCTATTATTATTATGTGATTAGTTAAAAGAGCATGGGTGAGACATGGATCAACTAGCTAGCATGGTGAGTTTACTGGCTTTTTAACTCTAAGATCAAAAAACATCATGGTCTTTCTTCTCAGTTCCCTGAAAGTTCTTAACTGAAATAAAAATTGTTTCATTGAAGACAGGATGAACATATGCAAGAATGATTTTTTTTCTTATATTTATAAATATGACAGACACAAATTATGATCCTTATTTTTACGAGACTGTAAAGTGACTATCAAGGCAGTGGTCAGCGGCCAAAGACCAAGCATATTATGAAATCCGATTGTGGATTAGACTGCCATTCAATGACTTTTATTTAGTTACCTACAAGTGAGAATCACTTTCAAATGAAAAAAGATTGCACAAAGTGGAAGAACTATCAAATATTAAATGGGACATTGTGATATCTTGTGAAATTAGAAGAAAAGATGAAGAGACAATTGATTTAAAAACTGGATATGTACCTTACTTCAAAGGCACAAATAATGGAAGCACAAGTGGAGTGGAATTCATTATAAATAAAAAGTGAAAGAACAATATTGTGGAGACTGATGGTATATCAGACTGACAAGATTGGCTATTTAACTTAATGGAAGATACTAAATGCAGCTAATTCAAGTTTATGCTATAACAAGTTCTCATTCTGATGAAGAAGTAAATGATTTTTATATGGATGTACAAAATATTTTTAATCAGATAAAGTAATATTTTAAAATTGTCATGGAACACTTTAATGCTAGAAATGGTAAGTGCTTGTAGGTAAATTTAATTATAGTGATAGAAATGGAAAAGAATACAAACTGATGGAGTCTGTAGACAAAGAAAAAACTGTATATTATGAATTATTTCTTTAAGAAAAATGTTAAATAAAAAATGGACATGGAAACATCTAAATTAAAGTGCAGAAAAAATGGATTATATTTGGACTAACAGAAAATAGGTATTTCAAGACTGTAATGTTCTAAATAGATTCAACACAGGAAGTAATAATCATTGATTAATGAGATTTAAGATACATATTAATGTAAAACTAAAGAGACAAAAACTTTTACAGTTGACATTCCTAACCTTCAGAAACATTTTAATGAATTTAAATTAAAACTGGAAAATCATTTAGAAATGTTAAATGATTTTGGAAATAATTCAGTCTTTACTGAAATGAATAAGAAAATAATTGACATTCTATTAAGAATTGCAAAAAAAAAAATTGCTGATAGAAAAATACAGCAATTAATCAGTAAATTATCTACTGAGACAAGATATTATGTATGAAAAAAAGAAGGAAGATGAAAATTTTTAAAAATGAACTGTTAAAAATTGAACATTTAACGTTTTGTACAATGATACAAAAAAGAACTAACGATAAATAAATAATCAATCAAAATAAGATTGAAATAAACAACTACTATTAATAACTATATTATACTATTTATTGAACTGGCTTTCATTTCCATTCACACCTTCTCAAGATCTGATGATATAAGAAAATATAATCATGAATTAGCAAAAAAAAAAAAAGCTTATTTCAGAAATGAAAAAATGAAATTATTACTAAAAACAAAAATGACATTATAAAATATGTCGAAGAGTTTTATAAAAATTACACAGTAATAAAGAATAAGGAAACGGTTTTTACATCTTATAAATTGATCAACATTTTAAATAAAGAAGATATTTTTAAAAAAGTAGGTCCAGAAATAAAAAAATAGTTGTCAAAATTATATATCAAATGTCTAATGGATAGATATACCAGATAATTGGAAAAATGCAGTAAAAATATGATAAAAAAGATGCAATTCCAAAGTAATTAAAATTTTGAATCATCAAGCTATAGATCCGGAATATTATCCCATTCTGAAGAATATTTAATAAAATGCAACATCATGGTGATTTAGAAAAAAATTAACAATATATATGACAGGGTGAATCCATATTTCCAAAATGTTTGACAACAGTTCTATAAGAAGT
Source organism: Epiperipatus broadwayi (assembly GCA_028023455.1). NCBI lineage: Eukaryota > Metazoa > Onychophora > Udeonychophora > Euonychophora > Peripatidae > Epiperipatus > Epiperipatus broadwayi. The sequence continues at coordinate 5,666,958 of JAQFVV010000017.1, forward strand.
ATTTTGTGGATTAAGATAGAAATCTAAAAGTAAAAATAAAAATCATAATTTGCAGATGATATGATTGATTTTGCAAATAATGCTTCAGAACTTCAAGAAATGTTTCACGAGTTACAGATGAAAATAAAAAATAAGACTAAATGCTAAAACTCTAAAATGGTATTTAATGGATTTTCTTAGGAGAAAATAATATTGATACATAATAAATTATGAGTTAACAACTACAAATATTTTAGTCAGATTATTAATAAAGATGAAGCATATTAGATCAAATGAATCACATAATTAAACTTGGAAGAAGCGTTTTTAGTAAAAGAACCTTAGAATTACAAGAAATATGCTTAGATATTTGAAAAGAAAGATTTTTATTATATGTGCTTTATGAGTTCTTACTTATGAATCTGAGATTAGAACACTTAACAGAATAGCAGTACAGAGATTTCAGACAATTGAATGAAGTGTGGTGAGATGCATGTTAAAAGTAACAAAAAAAGATTGAAAACGAAATGCATTGATGAAAAAATAAACAGTTATCATTGACATCATTGAAAGAATTAAGAGATCCAAAGGGAACTGGACAGGACATATTGCTAAAAAAAGATGATAACAGGTCAGCTGAAATTTTAAATCAGATCCCAAGAGATTATAAAAGACTGAGAAGAAGACCACATGTGAGATAAATGAATAAGTTAGTTTACTAGCATGATGTGGGTAAGAGAGATTAAGAATCGGAGAAACTGGATTAAACTTGGAGAGACTGGCATGAAACCAATAATGGTTGAAAGAGATCATGATGACACACACATATCAATCTTAACACGTACTTAACTTCATGATTAGCAATTAACTTATTAGAAAATGACAAACAATAGTCATTAATCTACTATAATGATAAATTTGATTTAGCCAATATCTTATCTGAGATTCTGATTTTTCATTAGACAATCTATTTTAATTTTTTGATATGTATAAATATGAAACCTATATACTCATAATAAAAAAATTTACCCCCATTATTAAAAAATCATTTTCATTTATAAAATAAAAAGAATAACTATTCAATAATTATGCTGAATTCAATTTTAAAACTTATATAATGTTTCTTTTAAATATCCAATAGTATCGCTTAAATTGAATACGGAAATGAAATATGATTAAACCACTATAAAATGATTAAAAATATGAACAAAGTTAATAAATAAATATATAATTTTTTTATAATAGTTAATTAGAAACAAATGATTCACTAAAAAATGTTCATTATATAAAAAAATATAAATTTATTATTAGTTTAAAATGTGTTTACCTTCGGAAGTATTATCAGCAACAATAATAACTTGAGCAGCTGAATTGGAATCTAATGTTTGTGTCGAATTGTTATTGAGAATTTTATTAGAAACTTCTGCAGAATTACTATTTTCATCTGTTTCTGGTTCATCCATAATATCTGTTATTAAGAAAAGTAAATATAGAAACTACATTTTGCATATTATATATAAAATAAAATTCCAATCCCTTTTTTCTTATTCACTACTTTTGTTATTAAGTTATCAAACATTTCAACTATGATGATCAGTGACCATCAATCCCTGCAATTTTGAAAAAAAAAAAAAAAAAAATGTTTTACAAAGTTTAAGACAAAAAGTTCTAATGAACTTTTAAGTCATAAAGTTAATAGTTTGAATTTTTAATTCTTACATTATTAGAATTTTTAAAAAAAAAATACTTCCAAATTTCAAATACTGATGATTACATTTTTTGAAGATTACAGTCTAACACAGTTGAAACATTTCGATAAATTAAGTTTCTAAGTTTTAAAAAACAAAAAGATGTGGAATTTTATTTTCCAGATTATATGAAAATATATATACTTATATAAGTAATTTTATTTAGAAATTTACAATTAATACTATTTATATACACATGCAAATATGGATTGGACAAAATAAAGGAATCACCTGTCATATTAGCAAATTTTTGACATCTTGCAGCAAGAATCTGGAAATACGTGCTAATACAGTATCCCCCCTCCCTCTTTCTTTGATAATACATCTTTAAAAAAACCTGATCAGAAAAATATAATAATGAACTAATGATTATCTAGGCCTGTATAAAAAAATAACTGACTTGCAGAAATTTAAAAACCATCAAGCTGTTGATATCTGATTAGATGAAGCAATGTTTTCAAGATGAAAGAACAAAACTTATTAAAATTTAATGGGGTCAGAAACCAATGCTTATAAACAAAAACTGATGGATATTATGAAAAATTAGAACAGAAAATAAAATCATAGCATAACACATCACTGCAGAGATCAGATTATAACTAAGCATTTCATTGTGTTCAAAAACAAATCTCAAGAATTTCAAAAGCAATTCATTTATAGATGATGTGCCATTACAAGTTAGTGTTTACTATTGTGATGTGGGAAGTGTGATATTATTCTCAAAAACATTGAACTAGAAGCTTATTGCATTGGAGAAATCACTATTTATACTTTTCTCAAAAAATGGAAAGATATATGTCTGGTGACAATAAAAGAAAACTGTTAATGATAGTGCCATATTTCATCTGTGGAAGATGGAGGTGGAACTATCATTATTTGTTCAGCAATAATATATATTTTCTTGGTTCAATCATCGTTATGCGTGATACATAATAGTTGCAGGGTATTTGAACATTTTGAAAGACATTATTAATTTCATAATGCAAACATTTCAAAACCACACCATCTTTCCAAAATGGCAATGTTCTAATTTGTTAAACGACCTTTATCAAATATTGGTTTGAAAAACGTGGAATGATGTTATACAACTCCCAATGCCTTCCCAATTAACTGGATTATATATTATCAAGTTTCTGTGAGATTATTGTTAATGAGTAATATGAGATTGTTGATGTGTAATAAATCAATGGCATCTATAAATATCTCAGAAAACTCAAGGCTTTTCTCCATAAGAAATGGTTAATATTTCTCTAGACCAGGGATCGCAACTTATGAATCGCGAGCCAAGTATGGCTCTTTGAACGTACCATTTCGACTTTCCACAAATATTTAAACAATATTCATATACAATAACAATATATTATTCTTTGAGAGTTCTGCGCGCGCTTTGGTTCATATGCTGCAATTCGTCGTCAGCCAATGTTGAGTGAATAATAACGCAAGGGTTAATTTTTACCATCGCAAAATGTATAAGTTACTTATTCATTTATTATTTTATGTTATTGCCATTATAAATATTTATTAATTAAATTTTATATGGATTTATATGCTTTTCACTTATAAATACCCACATAATATCAACAAATATTGTCTAAATTTTCTTATTTTTATTTAAAGGAAAGTACAGGGATGATTTTGGGGTGGGTTGTATAACATCAGTGGTAGATAACTGCAATTTGATTGGAAATAAATGATAGAGACAGGTACTTTGAATTTTATTATTTAAAAGAATTAAGGAAGTGAATTATTTATATTTAAATTTTAGGAAATGGGATTTTTTTTAAAAAAAAAATTTTTTATTTTGTTATTTATAGATTATTATTAAATTTTGTTGGAATTCATTTTGATATTTTAAATAATTTTATTTTAAAATATCCATCCTTGTTTTGCAGTTTACATCTCTTTTAATTTAGTGCTTGTCAAGATTTTCAAATGGTGCTAGTGAACATCATGCTATAAAAATTAGCCAGGAGTTGGCATTCTTCTCTGTTCTGTGGATAATACAGTAACTCTGGTGACTTTCTTGTAGTACAACAGTACACGACAAGTGTACTGTACAAGCAAAAAAGCAAGTTTGTTAATGTTTTTCATTTGTGGTTGTTCACAGCAGCCGTATAATTTTATTTTAATAACAACAAGAACTTTTTACTAAAGAGAGCTTCTGTGTAATTTGTAATTTATTTTCTTTGACATCATAAAAAAAAATATGACAATAAACTCAAATAAATGACATAAAATGAACAATGACTATCGTGCTTTCCAAGAATGGACATACAATTTTGTGTTTATTAAAAATTTTGATGGAATGCCAACTTTTTTAATTTGTCATGGCAAACTCTCAAATAATAAAAACAGTAATTGAGAGCAACATTTTCTCACAAAACATGTTTTCTGAAGATTATCCAGAAGATGAATGAAAAAAAACATGGATGAGTTAAGCAAAAGAAATCAACAATCAACACCTATATTCAACAATTGGACAAAATCGTCGAATGATATAATGGCAGCCAGTTTCTTTGTAATTCATAATATTATGAAGCGAGTCAAGCCATTCAGAGATAGTCAATATATGAAGGAATGCTTCATAAATATGTCCGAAAAACTTTTTAACAATTTTAAAAATCAAAAAGACATTAAAAACATTCCCCTTTCTGCTAAAACGGTCAGAGACAGACTAATAAAAATGGCAAAAGATATAACCAAACAACAAAATAACGATATAAAATTATCATCAGTCATTTCTATCACCTTGGATAAATCTACTGATTTAAATGATATGGCGCAAATAAGTCTTTTTGCCAAATATATTACATCAGAAGAGCCTCAAGAATTGTTAATGCTACTTCCACTTAAAGGGAAAACTCAAGAAGATATATTATCTGTTGTTCAATGTTTGCAAAATAAAGGCATCAATTGCAGTAAGTTAATTTCAATTAGTACAGATGGTGCAGCCAATATGACTAGCAAAGGTAACGTTTTTATTAATTGTATTAAACAATATGTTGAGCATGATGTATTAACTTTTCATTTCTAATTCACCAGGAAGCTTTGCGTGTACAAACTTTTCCGGAAGAGATTTGTGAAGTTATGAATTTGGTCATAAAAATGGTAAATTTTATTGTATCAAAATCACTGAATCATTGACAATTCCAAGAATTTTTATACAAAGTAGAGAGCCAGTATTCGGATTTAGTATTACATAATAAAGTGTGATGACTTTCCAGAAGCGACATTTTAAAACGATTTGCAGCCTGTTTAAGTGAAATTCTTTTACACACACAAAAAAAACAATAATTATGCCGAATAACACAACCATTAATGATTGCAAAAATTTTACTTTATGGTAGACATGACACAACATTTCAACCAGATAAATGTAAAATTACAGGGAAAGGGTAATATCATTATATATTTGTTGAAAAAAGTATTGAGTTTTGAGAGGAAATTAATTTTTTTCATGGATGATTTGGATAAAAAAATCATTAAAAACATTTTACTCATTTGTAATATTATCAACAAAATAAAAATATCAACTTCGAATATTTTGCAAAATGTTTGAAAAATATTCAAAATTCATTTGTTGCTCATTTTCATAATTTCAGAACATATAGAACCACTTTATTATTTTTAACTGATCAAATTAATATTGATTCTCACAATCTGAATTTTACAAATTTTCTTGCAGCCAATGGTGCCAAATTTGAGTTATAAATAATAGATCTCAAATCAAAAGAAATGTGATCAAAATTCAGAAAACTTGCCAGCGATTTAGAAAACTATGAGACAAAAACCTCATATTTGATACTTGGCATTCTCTGCCAGAATTATTTCATCATGTAAAAATATATGCCTTAGCAATTTTAACTATTTTCGGTATGACTTATTGTTGCAAACAATCATTCTCCACATTGAATCTGATCAAATGCAAATTGAGGAGTTCATTAAATGAAGAAAATTTGGAATCATGCTTATGATTAAAAGTTACAAATTATTTGTGGTTTAATAACAGAGATCACATTAAGAAATTTATTATTTTATTCATTTTGTTGTATTAATTATTAGTAGACTAAATGTTGAATAAAAGATATATTTTCCTGTAATATCGTATTTAGTGTTCTATAATTTTGTAAAATAATTGTTGATTATATGGCTCAATCGTTTAAATAAAAATTATATTTATCATCTATTTGGCTCTTCCCTTAATTAAGATTGTTGACCCCTATTGTAGACAATGTTCGATATTGTATAATAATATCCCTCAAAACACTGTGTAATATATTAACCTGTGTTGTTTATTACTAACAGATGTTTGTATTCAGAAAAGTTTAAATTAAGTTTACAATTTTCTAGATATTCAAGATTTAATGATAGATGATGGAAATAGTTCAATATATTATCACAGATATACTTATTTGTGGAAAATACAGATGTATAATCACTTGAGAATTCAGACATATAGATAGATATATAAAATATATTATTTTCACTAATATCATTTTCAATAAATATACTATGGAATAATTATGAGAAAAGCATGAACAAAGACTTAATTAGTAATTAAATAATCTCATTTTATTAATTTCTTTAAGTAAAAGTGACTAGATTATTTTAATATCTACTTAAATAATCATGATCATTTTACTAGTAAATAATTTTATTTCAAGATATGAGTTTTTTCAATAGGTGATCTAAAGAGGTCACTAATTAGTTTTAACTTGAGCACATACTTTTACAAATATTTTAAATATTTAGATTACATAATACAGGAAATTTGTATAAACATAAATTAATGATTCTCTTTGCAAGCATATGTAATACAGGAAATTTATAGAAGCATAAATAAATTATTCTCTTTGCTTGCATTTATTATTAGAATTCTCTAAAGCATATTTAAAATATTTTGGGAATAGTAAAACAAATACAAACTTCAAATGAATAATAATTATTTTAGAGACTAGTACAAACTTTAAATGAATAATAGTTATTTTAAATCAAATGGGAAAACCTTTATACTATTTAAATATGCACATAAATATTTAAAGATTCTACTTCTAGTAGTTTCACTTAACTCACTTTTAATGAGATCCTTTTGTGAAAGGTTTCAATGAAGTAAGCAATGCCATCTTGAAGAAAACTACAGAAATTGGTCGCTTGGGCTTGATCCATTTAATAAGCATTCTAATATTAAGTTGTATAATAATCCGTCTTTCAGTTGGACTGTTTTTATCGCTGTACTAATTCCAGTATACAGCTTCAGCTATTTCTTATTGAACATTCTTTTGTTCCACATAATTGAGATGACATTTTGAATGAGCTTCTGAAGTTATGATTATTTGTGTTTTTGATAAACATGCCTTTTTGTTCTTTAATGCATCTAATAACACATTGGTAATTAAATTAGCAACTCTTATATAATCCTTGTTATTAAAATATTTTAATACAAACTTACATCAAAAGAATAAGTATTAATAGACAGAAAAATATATTTTTTTTACCTGAGATAACAATAGCAACAGAATAGTTTATTCCTTGGGAGTTCCCAAGAACTTTGTGACAGAAATGGAATCACAATTCATGGATCTGGATCTGCAGAGTCTCCTCTTTACCATTATAGCAATCTATGCAGGTCATCTAAGGTAATGTAGTCATTTTTAAATTAAAAATAATTAGTATTCAATACCTGCTCCTCCCTTTCTGGCAATTTTTTTCAATAAGACATTACATATGTGCCGTAACAATTTCTCCGTGTTTTTTATAATACCATATGCTTATTTAACACAAACTCTACAGCCTCTCTTTTAAAACAATTACTACCCCAATATATACATGAAAAGTCTTTTTATTTGCTGTGTGTTGAAAAGTTCACACCTTTCCGGATTTATCTGTTCATTGGTTCAATTATCTCATTATTTCAATTCGTCTGTTCTTCTGCATTTCTACCAATCAAATTGTACTCCTAATTTCTCTGTGGTCCGGCTTGTTATCAATTTCTCTAAACGTAATCCTTTGTCTTCTATAATCCGTTTTATATTTTTATATTCCGCCATTCCAAAAAACAAAATATATGTTGTAATTTCCTTCTGAAATATTTCTTTTCTTTTATCAAACACTTCACTTCCTCCCCTCATTTCAGAAGTCGAAATATTTCCATTACACATAGTCTTTGAATCGTTCGGGTATCGTCTATTTCTTGTAGGCCTGGGTGACTTATTCTTGTATTGTTCGTCTTTGTCTTCACAATTTGTTGCTATCGCAATTTGTCTCTCTTCTTCCTCTTTCCCTGTACTATTATTCCCTCTCCTTAGTATTCTTATTTTTCATCCCTTTCTTTTTTTTGATGTGGTTTATGTCTTCTTGTTTCTTTCGTTTGGCCTTTATTTATATCTTGTTTGCTCCTTGTTTATTGTTCCCTGATCATTCTTCTTAATATTCTCTACATTTCTTCTTCTAATTTTTTCCTTTGTTGTATATGTTCCTTTGATATTTTTTTCTTGATTTTTTTTTGTTGTGTTGTGGTGTTGTGTGTTGCCTAAATTTGAGTTCTTGAATTTTTTGTTCCAGTTTTCCTCAATTTTTTTCCTTTTGTATGCTTTTGCTCGTTTTTGGGTGTATGGGTTGTATATTGTTCAAAATTTTTTTCAGAACTTGTCCAATATCGGTGATAAAATATTTTTAAGGTTTTTTCTTCCTTTTGTTTCTATCCTCGTTTTGAAATATCAAAACCCTGGTTTGTGTATCTCTCCCATGGTTTCTTTGTTTTGTCAGTTTTTTGTGCTTGATGTTTGTAGGTTTATATAGTGTTCGTGTCTTCATTTATTTTTGGCCCCTAAACTGCAATTTAAATTTGTTCCTTCTGTAGTATTTTAGTTTTTTTCCCTGTTGGTATTACTTATCCATTAATATCTATATTGATACTGTTGTTTCAAATCCATTTGTAATTGTTTAGTTTTCCATTTTTTATCTTTTATATTTTTTATATCCCTTTCTCTCGCTTTATTTTATTTAATTTGTTTATTTTTAATTATTATTTTAATTTTCCTTTTGTTTTCTATTATTTTATTGTTTTTTCTGGTTTATAATGTATTTTTTTATGTTGTTTGTTTTTATATTAGGGGGTTTATGTTGTGTGTTTGAAGGTTAGAAATTTTTTTTAGTGAAATATTGATTTTTTTGTATTTTTTTTTATTTTTTGTTTTATTGGGTATTTGTATTTTATTATTTAAATTTATTTGAAGTATTCTTTTGTTTTTTAAATTTTATTTTTGTTATTTTTTTTTTAAATTATAATGTTTGTATTTGTTTTTTTTAAAATTTTAAAAAATTATATAAAGTTTTGTTTATTTTTTCTGTTTTTTGTTTTCTTTTATTGTTTTTATTGATTAAAATTTATTCTTGTTTTATAGTTTTTTTTTAGTTTGGATTTTTAATTTATTATTTTATCATGTTATATTTTTGTTGTGGTGTGTGAATATTTTTGTTGTTTTGTATATGTGTGGTTTTGTGAAAAATATTAGGTGTGTTGTTGGGTTATTGTTGAAAGAAATTTGTGTTATTTGTTTTTTGTTATTTTGTTTTATTTGAAAAAAATTTTATTTAAAATAAGTTTGTTTTTGGTAAAAATTTGTTTTTGTATAAATTTAATTTTTGTTTTATTATGTTTGTTTTTAAATATTTTTTTTTGTTTTTTTTTGTTAATTTTGGGGTTTATTGGTTTTTTAATTTATGTTACTGGTTGTTTAAAATTATTGTTTGAAAAAGTTGTATTATGTATTTGTTGATTTTTTTATGTTGTTACGTATTTAGTTGTTGATTTCTTCCTATTATCGGGCTATGTTCTTTTTATATAAATAGTATTTATATTTTTCTTTGTATTAATTGGAATTGTGTTTTCTTTTATTATTTGTTTTTGTTTTCTATATTTTTTTTATTTGTCTTTTATTTTTATATGTTCATTTTTTTGATAAGAGTGTATTGAAAATTTTTATTTTTTTTTTATATATTAGTGTTATTTATTGTTTTTGGTTTGTGTTTTTTTTATTTATTATGTTGTTTATTTGAGTTTTTGGATTTTGATGTATTAGTTCTTTCTTAATTATGTATATATTTATTTTTGATATTTTTTTTTAAAAAATTTTTTTTTTTTATTATTTTTGTATTTGTGTTTTTTTTCTGTTTTATGTATTTCCATGATTTATATTTATTTCTTAAAAATTTTTTAATTAATGTATATTTTTATTGTATTGTATAAATTGTCATTAAAAATTTTGTATTTATTTTATAAAATTATAGTTGTTTGACTTGTATTGGTTTTATAATTTTAAAATTATATAAATTCTTATGTTTTCTCTCTGTTGTTTCTATTAGGTTATGAGATAAGATGGTTGTGAATAATTGGTAATTGTTTATAATATTTTTATTTGTTTTGTTGTTGCCATTATTAGTTTTATATATTAATTATTTTTAGTAAAAGAGTTATTTTTATTATTTGTAATTTATTTAATAAAAATTTTGAGTTGGTGTATAATTATTTTATGAGTTTTTTAAGTTTTATTTATTTATTTGTAGATTTTTATTAAAAATTTTTTTTATTATTTATAATATATTTATTAAATTCTATTTTAAAATAATTAATATTAATAAAATTATTTTGTGTTGAAATTATTTGTTTATTGTTATTGTTAATTATTCATTATTTATTTTTTTTTTTAAATAAATTATTAATTTTCTGTTTTTTATATTTTAAATATTTTTTTTATAATTTTTATATTTTATTATTAAAAAAATATGTTGTAATTTCACTTCTGAAATATTTCTTTTTCTTTTATATATAGTGTATTGTCTTACATCCCCTTCTTTATAAACAATATATATATAATACATACCCAAAAAATTTGGTGATATATTCTTTCTTCCTTCACTTATTAAAAATCCCTTTATACTATTATCATCTCATATCAAAATAACCTTAATTCCTATTTTCAGGTGTACAGCTAACAAGTAAAAAAACGTTTAATCAGCACATTTAGTTGGATTTACATTAGGTGATTTAATAAAGATTTGGTCTCCTACTTAAAATTAAAGCAATTTTTCTTTCAATCTTCCGAATACATTTTCCTGCTTTATTTAAATTTATTCTAATGTTTTCCTAATCTTTATGATTTTCAAATTTACAAATAAAAAACGATTTATCAACATTAAATGATCTTTCCTATAATACAATCAGTTAGATAAAAAAAACCAGAGGATTCAATAATTATCTAATTAAAGAAACTCCATTTAGTCCATGTTTCACCTATTCTTGGCGGTTATCTTTCAGGTTAATATAAAATAAATGAAATTCTCTCATTGGGATTAGATTCTAGACTTCTATTTGAAACTAAATGATAAATAACATCCTATTTTCAGAATCAATTTTTCTCCATAATGAATAAGAATAAAGTCCTACAGACAAACAATTTGGTCCAAGTTTTCTAACTGTCTGAATTGGATGCTCTTCTAACACTTGGTGTTCCTCATATTCACCTTTCAAACAGGTTTTGCCATAACGTACTTGGCAAATACCTTATGCATTACAATAAGATATTTATATTTATTGAAAAAAAGCTAACAGACAAAAATCAATGACTAGCAAATCATTTATTTATCAACAGTATAACAAAATTTACTAGTCCTACAAAATTTATTCAGTAGATCAAGACATACTTTCCATTTTTCATAAACACAATGTATAGATGAGTGTGGCAAACTTTTCAACATGAAAAGACTTTTTACTCCCCCCCCCCCCTAAAAAAGCCACAAGAAAAGTAAAAAATAGGTTTATGAAAAATATGAATTTCTAAAGGACTATGGATATATTTGAAGATTTACTTTGGTAATAGAACATAATCAAATCTGTATATATCTTAACGAAAATAAAAATTCCCTTAAAAATATAAAAACAAAAAATTATTTAGTTTTATTCACAAATTTCTAATATTTAAATATTCACCCTATACAATAATTACTATTTTAAATAAAAGGTTTTTTAATAAAAATTTTTTTTTTATATATATTTAAAATTTTTAAAAGAGGTTGTGGTTGTTTTGGGGTTGTTATTGGAAGGGGGGGGGGGGGAGAGAAAAAAAAAAAAAAATTGTTTTGGGTAATGATTTTTTTATTTTTTAATTAATTAATTTTTTTTTTTTTTTTGGTGTGAGTGTTTGATATTTTTTTTATTTTTTTTTTTTTTGGGGAAAAAAAAAAAAAAAAAATAGGGGGAGGTTTTTTTTTTTTAAAAAAAAAAAAAAATTAAAAAAAAAGAAGGTTTTAATAATTACTATTCTATAAAAAGGCTGAATTTAAGCAACAATATTGTTAAGCACATTTTTTCTCTCCTAGAGTCATCAAAATATTTATTTACAAATTACAAGAGAAAAACAAAAATGTTTATCATGATAAAAAGAGCCACAAGATTGGGATCAAAGAGCCAGTTTGTCAATCCCTAGTATAGACAGTAGAACAAGTTATGCACTACCTGCTTTACCTTTTGAGGGCCAACTTCTTTACAGATCATGCATATATAAAATCATCCTCCTCTACATATATACAGGCATCAACATCCTTCAACCATCATGATTACTCATCTTACCACTATAACTTCTATTTGTAACAAACTTAAAGAAACCTTATAATAGATCAGGTGATCCTCTAATAATTTACTGTGAATATAATTGTAACAGATATTTTTTCAAAGGCATCGTCTATTAGTAATGACATTGTTGTCATGTGTATATTGTCAATTTTTAAATGATGTTGAATTGATAAAACAAGATTGGTCCTCAAAATATCAGTCATTACACTATCCACTCCTGAAAAATATTCAATGGAGTAATCAAAATTCTGAAAAAAAAAACTCCAATGAATGAGTCAACTATTATACTGATAATTTTTATTCAAATATTCCAAGACTTTTGTGCTAATTGCATTAATCTTTGAACCAATCAAAAATTGATAAAAATTTCTGAAAAGAACAATGAACCAGTTTCCTTTTTGCAAATGATGTAATTCAATACATCTCATTAATGATTCTGCTTAAAACATACAGTATTAAAGATATATATTCCTCAAACATGAAATAATATCAAACTGAATCCACAAACACTAGTCAGTCTGGATATATAATGCTATTAAAATCAGAATCAAGAATTTTCTTGCTGAAATTTCCATTCTTTAATAGCAGCAACATTTATAGTGTTGCCAAATGAAATTGTATAAAGCTTGTAGTAAAAGCTTGGAAATTCCTGAAAAGCAGTAATCTTGTCAGGATGTTTTAATTCCTTGACTTCTATATCCCAAGAATACACTCTCTCTAAATATAAGTTTCCTTTTCATTATGTTTTGATATTTTTTATACAGCATTATGAGAAGAATATTTCCAAATGCTCTTTAATATTCTATGATCAATTACAACATTGTCAATATATGTGTAATGAAATATTTCACAAACAAAAATAAAATTGGTCAAGGTATTTTGATCAATTACAACATTGTAAACATGTTTGTACTGAGTATTTCATATCTGGTAATAAAATTTGGTCAAAGAATTTTAGCAACGAATCCAAATAAAATTTTTTTAAAACAACAGAAACATCCCCCTTAGTATACTTTTAATCATAAGACTGCAAATGAAATTATCATAACTAGATATCACTTTCTCTTTGAATTTTATTAATAATTCTTCATATTAGGTGGACTATTCTGGTTCAGTAAGGTGTATAATGGTACTGTCTTTTTTCAGGAATCGAGGTGATTGCATCTAACTATAGTCAGACTAAGGGTTTTCATATAAGATGCCATGGATAAAACGATGTAATTATAATCCAAAAATGAATTCATAATAATTAAGATAATTTTAAATCAAATCTTTCAATACTGATGCAACCTAGATTAATTCATCCAATCTTTTGCTAAGGAATTAACTACTACACTAGTTTGTTTTGATGTGTTTGAAATACAAATATACCAAAAGAATATGGATTAATAACTTTAAAGAATTTTATTCAAAATAGAAATTTCATTTTAAAAGAACTCTAGATTCGTTCAGTAAAAAGAGTAGATAAATTATTCCTTAATTTCATTTATATTTTAAAAACATAATTATCTACATATTTTCATTTATAAATTATAGAAATTCAGAAGATTGTTCTAAAGAAAAGTTTTAGCAAAGAGAAATTTCTTCAAATTATTTATTTAAATTGAAATTAAATATTTTAAGATGCAAATTGTAGTGGGATGGAATGCTGATGTTTTAACCAAAGAATGTAATATTTCCTACATAATGCCTAAAATATATTTGTATTTTATCAATATAATTTTCAATGAAGTTATTTGGTAGCAAAATAATTTGGAGAAGAAGATGCCAACTACACACAATATAAGAAAACCTAATCAACAGAATATCTTGATTGCTTCTTTGATAAACTAAGAGCATGGCACTTTATTATTAAAGAACCTTTTTCATCTCATCACAGAAGGGAATAGGATATTTTCCTAAGCATTTCAGATTTTGTGTTATTACTTTCAACATCTAAATTTTATTTCGTTTTCAAAAATCGTTCATGCTGGAAGTACTTCATTCCAGAAAATTATCTAGATGAAAAGAAATAAAAAAACTTCTTTTTTTAAACTTTATTTATTTAATAAAATTTAGGTCTTCCATTTTTTTAAAAAAAACAAAATGACATTGACTGAGCTAAATTTAAGACTAACTCAATCTGGAGGTAAGAATTTGCTATTCTCCAAATTCAATCTATACATGACAGAACAGAATTTTGTTTATTATTAATTTTAATTAACATAGTAATATTTGTTATAGTTTTTGTGTGAAAGATTAACTCCTTTGCATGAAGTTTCTTTATTTTATAATACTAGACATGGAGGGATTTATTTATAATACTAATATTACTTTACAAGGATCTTGTAATGTGAATCATTTTTGATATACATAATTTTGAACTAGTACGTAGTTAGTTAGTTAATTATATTATAATTTTGAAATTTTTAGTTGTTTTGTAAATTATTAAAATGTATCTGTTACAATGTATATTACTACTATAGGGGTAATAATTAACTTAATACTACAAATAATAGAAATATACATAAGCATGTGTTACAATAAAAAAAATTTTTTTTTGTGTTACATGAAATATTTTCATATTGTTACTTGTTAATAAACATGTTAAAGTTTGATTTTTAAATTCAAGGAAATCTCATTTATTTATTTTACTAGACAAAATATTTATGAATGCACATACTTACATACATCATATCAAATTAAAATATTAGCATATTAAATAAGTTAGCTTCAGAATAATTTCTACTATGGCGTGTTGATGGTAATATCTGAAGAGAGTTAAATGCAATATCTGTCTTGAGTTCGAATTTCGAGCATAACGGAACCATCAACAGAGATGTAGATTGGATTAATTACTCTAGGTTGCATCAGTGTTGAATGATTTGATTTAAAATTATCTTGTTTAATATGGATTCAATTTTGGATTACAATTATATCATTTCATCTATGGCATCTTATACGAAGACCCTTAGTCCGACTATGCTTAGATGCGACCATCTAGATTCCTGAAAAAGGACCATACCATTACAGGTGATTTAGCTTAAATGTCTCACATCTTAACAGAACTTGATGGATCTACCTCATATGGGAGCAAATATTTTTGTACAATTCTCAATTCTACTATCTTATGATGTTGATTCTTGAACTGATAAAATAGAAAAAGATTTGAAAAGGTTGATTATCACTACTTGGTTATAATGATCATAAACTGTTATCCCTAGTCAAGATGGAAATTTTATTGTACTATAAAATAACCATCAGAATAAATGATTTTCATCAGTTATGATTTTAGATTCATTAATGATAATTTCAATTGACAATGCAATGTCTGCTACCTCCTAATTCCAGATCAGTTTGTTTTATAATCAATAATGTTATTATTGATAACTAGTTTCTTTTATAATCAATAATGCCTTAATTTTAGTGCAAAATCAGAAACTATTTTTTCTACATGAATAAATCCAGACATAATAAGGAACATGCAATCCATGAATTGAGTTTTGATCCAAATTTCTTTTGTTTCTAGCTTTGATTTCTTACAGTTCACTAATATTACATGAATGGCTGTTGAGGAAACATTTTTTTTTTCATGGAGTAAATAATTCTTCCAAAATTAAGAAAACTTGGTTTTTAGAATACACACTAGTTTTTAATTATGGATAACTTCTTTCTATCAATTTGAAACAAAATTGCAAATAATAGGAATTTTCTTCTTTATACTGATAAATTAGATCAAGGTATTCATTAATTTTTTCTAAAATTTATCATTTCCACAATTAAAAATATATCTATTAATGAGAAATTATTACCTTCAAATAAATATTTAATTTTATTTATGGTATTTCAGTAAAAATAATTGCTACTAATTTGTTTATTATATTGCATATACTACAATTTTTATTTAACTTATCAATCAAATCTAGTATTTTTCCAGACTTATTGAAGAGATCATTCATCTTGCCTATCTTTAAGAATGGTGATAAGATGCAAATGGATAACTATGGATCTATATTTTTGTTATCTAATTTTATCTAAAAAATTAGTTTGTATTAAAAATATAATTAAATTTTTTTAAATATCTTATCTATAAACCAATTTGGATTTTTACTGAATATACTTTGACTTTATCAAAACATATTACTCTTATTACAGATTCAACAGAATATGGATATAAAACAAGTTGTTTATCTAGATTTATATAACGCTTTTATTTCAAAGGAAAACTTATTAAGAAACTTTATAATGGTATTAGAGACTGCATGAATGATTAGTTGGATCTTATTTACATAAAAAAAAACCCCCAATGTGTTAAAATTAATAGTGTTTTGGATGACTAGTATTTTATTATGTTTGATGACCCACAAGTATCCGTTTTAAGTCCATTACTTTTCATTATTTACATTAATGGCTTAATGAATCATCCTTTGCATTCAAATATTTCATGTTTTGCAGATGACACAGCATTAGTATGTCAGCTACAAATTATGAAGTAATTCAAAAATTAATAAATGAGGATTTAAATATAATTAAGAATTGGTTTTTCTGTAATAATTTAATTATCAATTATAATAAATATATTATTTACAATTATAAAAAATCTAATTTTCAAGATACTTCAGTTGAAATGTCAAACAATAAACTAATAAAAGTTGAATCTACATTTTATTTGGGATTATTGCTGGATTCATACCCTAGATGGGACAAATATAATTTATTTGCAAAAAAGTTTAAACATTTTTAAATTTTCTATTTTATAATAACAGATCATTATATAGTATCATATGCAAATTTTTCTCCCTAAATTAAGATATGGAATATCTCTTTGGGGAAGGAGTTTCATATGATTTAAGGTCTCTCAAGATTTTAAAGAATTTTTTTTTAAGGATTATTTTAAATAAATCATTGGAATATCAACTTGACTCTTTATACAATATATAAGGACTTTTATCAGTCGAAAAATGATTTATAGTCAATATTTTATATCATTATTTCAAACCACAGTATATCATTCCAAAATACTGATTAAAAAAAATCAAGTCAGATGTCACATGACCTAATTTTAATAAAGCTCGTGTTACAAAATATTGTTTCTTAAAAAAGGTGAAACAAAAAAGTCCAAATTTAATGATTAATTATCCTCATTATAACAAAATCCACAGTAGATATCAAATATATTATATTGGTTTAACATATTTCAATATTTTGAAGCAGTATTATCCTGAAAATATATATATTTCATTAAATAGATTTTTAAAAAAATCAATTTTATGATTAACTTGAACTAATAACTAGGATAAATTTAATAGTTGATTATAACTTTCTATAGTTCAATTATAATTTTTTGTTTGCTTCAATTGTAAAGTGTACAAAATTATATTATTTATTTAAGTTTCACGTTAAATTAAATGATTAATAAGAACAAGATAAAATTGATCTCACTGCATTCCGAAACATTATATATATAACTAAAGATATAACTAAGGCTGTATATATAGTTTATTATACTTATAAATTGTTAATCTTAATATTGTTTTACATGTTTATTAATTTATATATAAATGTTTATTAATGGGTATCTTTATATCATTGGATATCTGTTCATATTTCAATTATTATTTTTTGTTTTAACTATTAATTTTATTATTTTATATAAATTTTATATATTAATTTATATTTTTAACTCCATGCGTGATTTTTTTCTTCATTTGGAGTTTATCGTAAATCAGTATAAATAAATATAAAATAATTTATTGATCTTATTATAAACAATTTCCTAATGAAGCCCTTAATAGTTTATTGGAGGTTATGATTCACTTCTTTCTCTTTGATCATGATTTTGTATTTGTCTGTTTACCTGGAATGAATCCTCCTTATTTTTCTTACTATTGCTCCATTTTCATTTAGCATTACCATAATTTCCTGTTAGCAAAATATAAATGCTGTGTAAATATCAGAGATTAAGAATTTCCTATTATTATTAGCATCTGGGATCTTTTGAGGATATCCATATTCTTCCAGGACTATACTCTTCTTGCTGCAATAAACTCATATAAAAAAAACCAATTTTCTCCTCCTTCAATCGATTTCCTGTTAGCCATTATTATTTCCTCCACTAATCTTGACCAGTTAATTTGTTTTTCAAAAGATTTGTATGTCTGAAAAAAAAAAAAAGGATCCTTAATGGGCCACCAGTCTCCTATGCCAGGTTTGTATTTTTCATAAGATACTTGATACCAAATATCTTCATGAATCTCCTCATTCAAAGAAATTACCAATCACAGCTTGTTTGTAGCTATTTATGGGTTAAGAAAGTTTCATTAATATCATGCACAGTTTCTTCTAAATGGATTTATCTTCATTAGATTATATTTATGGTCTTTTTGATTGCTTAATTATTTCAGATACTATCGAAATTCATTGAAATGGCACTTCTTTTGGGTTTTTTTTTGGAATTCTTTAGTCATCTTATATAATTATTTTGACATCAACTAAAGTCATAATCTTGGCTTAGCAGTCATATATTCAATCCTGCTCTTTTGTAACAATTCTTCCCTATTTCATCTGCATTAATTCCTTACACTTTTAATTTGTTGCTGTAATTCAGCATTTACTTCATCATCAATCATTTCATGAAAGTTCTCATTTGTTGAACATTTTGGGTGATTTCTTTGAATTGTGGTCTACAATATATTTGTCTGAGATTTCCATTCGTATTTTGATCTCTTCCATAATTCTCCCTTCTAATAAATACTGCATTATTTTTATTTTTTGCTTTACCTGCTTAATGCATTCTCTTTTATTCATTATTCCAGATTGATTTTAGACATCAAATCTTTTATTTCTTAAATTCTTTCAATTTTTTTAAATCTATTTTTTTAATTCTTCCTTCAGCATTTTAGAAATCTCATCCACATTTTTTAAAATTCTTCACCCGAATTTTTTTAGAATTATTATCCATATGTTTCAGAAGTCATTAATACAAATGAAAAATAATCATTTTACCATCTGCTTATTCTACTTCTTGTGACTACTGAACTTTAAATTTTTCTATTTTATTTCTATTTCTTAAAATTTTATCTGATTTCATTATCACTTACTGTAAAATCAATTCCTGTTATTTCCTTCTTTTAATCTCCTTTCCTGCCCTTAACTATATTTCATTCTATTTGCCAACTAAATTTCAATTCTTTAATCTTGTACTTTCTTACAAAAAATGTTAAAATCTCAGTTATTCCAACTCTTTTCAGTGCATTATATTATGTAATTGGCAAACACTTAGTTACTATCAGGCTCTATATTAGGCATCATTTGTGTAATGGAAATAAAATATACTGAGTCTATATATTGGAAAGCCATTTATGAAATAGGAATATCATGAAGTGTAATTATGACAATGATCCTAACTTATAACACCAATTATATAAAGTAAACAACTTGGTAACAATAATTTATTTTATTCCTATTGTCATATTTGAAAATGCAAACACAGAAATAGTAAGAATACTTGAGAATTTTAATGTATATAATGATTGCTTAAGGACTGATTTGAGAGAAGTATAGAATAAGACTTTTTTTTAGAAACTGAACACTCATTTCAATAATTGTTTTTTTAAATAAAATCGACAATTATTTTAGTATTTAACTAAATAGTGAAATAACA
Source organism: Epiperipatus broadwayi (assembly GCA_028023455.1). Lineage (NCBI taxonomy): Eukaryota > Metazoa > Onychophora > Udeonychophora > Euonychophora > Peripatidae > Epiperipatus > Epiperipatus broadwayi. The sequence continues at coordinate 5,686,957 of JAQFVV010000017.1, forward strand.
ATTAACAACTGACTACATACTACTACTAAACAATTTTATTTATAAGTATGTGAAAGGAGTTTGCTGTTAATTGAAAGAAGACTCCGATTTTTCTCAGAGTTCTTAAGAAATTGAGCAGCACAAATTTATAACGTCTATTCCTAAATTCTTGGTGTTGCAACTATTATTATTATATGATTATTTATATAGTAAACAAATAGAGATGGGCTGTTAACAATATGCATCAAATAACATGTTGAATTTATTATCAGTTTTTCAAGTTTATGCCTCAAGTTCTTATTGTGATGAAGAAATAGATTTTTATTTAAATGTACAAAATGTTTTTGATCAGACCAAACATTAATAAAAGATACTAAATCAGATTTATTCCTCAACAAGTTCTCATTGTGATGAAAAATTACTTTTATAAAATGTATAAAATATTTTTGATCATACCAAACATTTTAAAATTGTTGCTAAAATTTGTGATTGAAAGATGAAAAGGCTGAGTAAATTTGATTATGATGAAAGAAATGAGAGAATGGACACTTGAGTTCCTGAATAAAAAAATGTTGCATATTAAGAATTTTTTGAGAAAAATATTAAAAATGGAAATGGTCATGGATATTTCAAAATAAAGGTATAGCAGAATTAAGTTATATTTTGACTAACATAAAATATGTATTTCAATACTGAAATGTTCTTAATAGATTCAACATAGAAAATGATCATTGATTAGTGAGATGTAAGATGTGTATTAATGCAGAAAGACATTATTAACAGTTGATATTCCTAATCTTCAGAGATATTCCAATGAATTTAAATTAAATTGCAAAACAGACTTTGAAGATGGTTCAAACTTAACCAAGATGACTGAGAAGATAATTAGTAAAAGTGGCAATTTACCAATAAATTTTATACTGAGACAAAACAATACATGAAAAAAAAAAGAATATATATTTTAAATGATCCATTAAGAAATTGTAAAATGGTATGAAAAATAATCTAATGATATAATAAAATATAATTGGCAATTAGCAAAGAAAGTTATAAAAAAGAATGTCTCAACAGTGTAAATTAGCATCTTGATTTTGGTAAGAAAGTTATATCTGCTATAATAAAAAAGGATGAAAGAATTATTAAAAACAGACATGACATCATAAATATATGGAAGAGTTCCCTATTATAGTAATAAAGAATAAGAAAAGAAAGTATCACATATAGTTATTACATCTTATGAATTGCCCAGCACTTTAAACGAAGAAATGAAACATGTAATTAAATCTATGAAGAGGGAAAAGCTCCAGGAAATGATGAAGTTATTGATATTTTAAAAACAAAGTGAAGAAATAAAAAAAAATGTTGTCTAAACAATAAAGATGCATCCCATGATTGGAAGAATGCAATAGTAATTTATTTAAGAACAAAATAATGAAGATAGTATAAATTAAATCAATCAGTCTTCTACCAGTTCTAAATAAAATGTTTACTAAGGTAAATATAACTCACCAAAAGAAGCTGGATTAAAAATGGTAATCCAAATATTATGAGAAATTATACAAAATATGAGCTACCATTATGCTTTGGATTTGTAAATTATAAAAAAAAACATTTGATTCTATAAGTTTTTCTGTGGTTATTAAAGCAATGGATCATCAATAAACACCCGAGATAGTCATACTCCGAGGAATATTTATCAAAATGCAACAGCAATGATTAAATTACATGGTAAAAACATTAAGAACATACAACAAGGTAATTCCACGTCTTCAAAACTTTTTACAGATTAAAATGGAAGGATAAAGAAGTAAAAAAGTAAACAGAAATTATTTAAATCATTTTGCAGATGATGCAATTAATTTTGCAACTAATACCTCAGAGATTTAGAAAATCATTGTAAAAGTTATTATTTGAAAATAAAAAAGTAAAACTAAAGATAAATGCTAAAAAAATTAAAGTAATGTTCACACGATCACCATTCTTCATGCTTACACAAGCTGTTTACACACAGGTTAAACTCTCCATACAGTAGCGCCACTCAGTGCAAGCTAACTATAAAGTTTTAGATCCAAAATGAAAACATTAGTTAGCTAAAAAAGTAAAAGATGGCTGCTGGAGGGTTGCATTGGATCCTAGATCTATGTGCAGTGCTCTCAGATCCAAGGTTCCTCACTGATTAAAGCCGCAAGCTAGAAACTAATCTGGAGATATTGGATGAGTAGGGACTAGATAGGGATTTTATGCACAAACCGTCTTGCATCCAGTGATTCCTCTGGCTTGCACTGAATGGTGCTACTGTAAGGAGAGTTTAACCTGTGTGTAATGTTCAATGGTTTTTCTCAAAAAAAAAAAAAAAAATTGATAATCATGAATTAAAAAAAATTAACAACTAAAATAAAATATGATAGACTTTTAATGGAAATGGAAACAGAGGATGAAATCAATCATAGAATTAAACTCAGAAGAAATGCTTTTGATAGAAGTAATGGAAATATATCTCTTTGAAAAAAAAAATGTTTTTTTTATATAGATGTGTTTTACCAGCTCTGATTTATGGATTTAGAACTTGGACACTTCATGGAAGAGCAATACAATTCAATCCACTCAATGAAATATGGAAAGATGTATAACAGAAATAAAAAGAAAAGATCGAAAAAGAAATACACGAATAAGAAAACAAACAGGTACTTTCCGACATCAATGTAAGAATTATGAGACTGAAAAGGAGTTGGTCTGGACATATTGCCTAAAAAATAATAATAGCTGAACAGTTAGTTTTAAAATACATCCAAGAGATTATAAATAGCTTAGAAAGAAACAATATGAAATGACTGAAAAAATTAGTTGGCCAGTGTGTTAAGAAGCTAGTGGTAAAAGAAGTTGGATTAAACTTGAAGCATCCTTCATCTTGCGGGGATCAATAATGGTTGATAATGATGTGTATGAATTTTTTTAATAGGTCATAATCCAAAGACTTATGAAGACTCAATCACGACTGATCAGTTTCATCCCAAGCATATATCTTTAAAAATATATTAGATATTTTGAATACTTATCAAAGAAAATTTAAATAAGTATGCAACAATTATTCATCCTTCTATACATTTATTATTGAAAATGTTCTAATTTTTAATATATTTAAAATATTTTAGGAAATTATAAAGTAAATATGAACTTTAAATGAATAATAGCTATTTAAAATTAAATAGAAAATAAATATAATTTCAGTTAAAGTAAATTTAATGGAAGAACCTTAAATTTAAACTATCTTTAAATATATACATAAATTAATGTCTGCATAGTTACAAATTTCTTTTCTAGAAGTTTCACGTAACTCTCTTTTAAATGGATTGTCCTATAATAGTCGGTATGTTGGACTTTAATATGAGCAAGGAAGACCATCCAAGATATCTCAAAAAAAAAAATAAACTAAAGGATTTGCTTACTTGCAACATTTTACAATTCATTTATAAGCAATTTTCATATACTGTCTTCATAAATATTGTCTTTCAGCTAAATCAGGGGTTCCCAACCTTTTTGATCCCCTTGGTTTTTAGTATGTTATCCAGTACCCCTTTATTCATTATAATAAAAAATATAGTGTACCATGCACTATATCATATGCATGCGAAGGCACAGATCCCATGGAGGCAAGTCTCGGAAGCACACCGATCTAGCAAATTTCACTAGCTATCTAGAATCACAATTGTTTTGAAATTACACCGCAGTAAGAAAAAGATCTATGCAACTTCACTATGTCGGAGTCCAAAATGAGACCTGAAATATTGCTGCTGTGGCTGAGAGACAGTACTAACATCAAATAGCCTGGAAATGCTGATATTATTTTTGGAATATATTAATATTTATTTACTTGCTTTTCATCATATCCTCGAATAAACTTCTTGTGAGCCCTGGAGGAATGGGTATTCCAGGTTGGGAATCCCTGAGCTAGATTGTTTTTATCATGGCATTAATTTTGTTCTAAGAATTTCACTATTTCTTATCCAGAAGATTCTTTTGCTCTCACATTCATGCAAGACTGATTGAATGAATGAAGCTCTTGTTTAAATACTTTTCATTTTAATAAACATTTATTGTCATAATCATTACCAAAGTTATCAAAAATAAATATTTGTATGTTGTTTTTAATGGTTTTTATTTTTAAATGAAATGAATAATACATTAATAATTATCAACTTTTAATTAATCCAGTTATTCAACTATTTAACACATGCTTAGCACTTAACATTAGTAATAAAAGAAAAAAAAAGTTTTTATCTAATTATAATTACTTTTAAATTGAAAATAATAAGTATTTAAAATGTTATTTTCTTCATAGTAAAAATCTTTTTTTCACAAATAATACATAGATACATATATAAAGGCAGGACTCGTCCACACAAATGTGTGATGTCTAAATATATATAAAGATTTACTTTGCAATGAATTTTAATCATGAGTACCTCAAAAACTTTGATTTTAAACTTCCTCATTTAAATAAAAAATAAGATTTGAATATTGTATTAATTTTTTTAATAATAAAAAATTAACAATCCACATAATTTTAAAGCTTAACATCACTCAAAATGAAACAAAATTATTTCACGCAAGATGCTGATATTAAATTACAAATTTATATAATTATTTTTAAATTTCATAAAAAAGTTAAATCCAAATTACCCAAATACAAAATTCAACCAGACTAGCCAAAAAAAATAAAATCAAACTCACAAACAATAGTTTCACTGCTACAAGCAGACTTCTCAAGTGTAAAGAATTACAAAACAACACCATATTTACATTAAACATCCATTTACCTCCCATCCATCCTTAATATTAAAAGAACTTTTAAATAAGTTAATTGCTTCAGAATAATAAATTTTCAATAATAAAGATTCTTTAATTCTTCTTTTTATTTCATATCTCTCAAAGAAGACAACCTTAGCTTCATCAAAATTAATGGTGTTGCCTGTATCTTTTTCATGGACATACAAAGCAGAAGAACTAAGATATTTATTTATAACCTTACTTTTATGAACCTTAATTCTTTCATTTAAACTCAAACTACTCTAACCTATGTAAACCTTCTTACAAAAACAAGGGATATTATACACTACACCAGAAATAGTTTCCTATCAAAAATTTCCTTTGTATTATTTAATAAATTATTCAAATTAATACGCCTTTTCAAAGTAATTTTCTTATGTCCAAACAAATTACTATTCTTACATACAATTTTATAAGACAATTTAAATGGCAAAGAAATAAAATCATATTTTTCTTTATCCTTTACATCCTTACAGATATTATTATTAAATAAAATACTTTTAACAAATTTATCAGAGTAGCCATCACTCAAATAATCTTTATAAAATTGACCTTTCTGAAACAAAGCTACCCACCCCACTAGAATTATTTAATTTCTTATTCCTATAACAATAATTTCTTAAAGCAGCTACTTTATGAGATAACTACGAAGATAGAAATATTTGCTATGACAATAAAACCTGTAATTAAATGAGTATTTTTTTAAATTTCTTTAACCAATTTCATTAAGTTTCATTTATTGTATCAACATTTTGTTATAAATCAAGCTCTATGTAACAATTGAATTCAATCAATTAACTATATTTTTGTATACAATTGATAAAAAAAAAACTGTGAAAATATAATAGAATTTGACTGAATTTTCTTGAGGGAATTAATTAAAAAATTCAAGATAACATCACATGATTTTTCATATAACTTTTTAACATTGCTATCAATCAAAATAAATTTTGGAATTGTATTTAAAAGATTTAAAGTCAAAAAAACAACAACACCGAAATTGGTCAGCGAATGTGTTTATACTACGGTCTAGGTAGCATTTTAAAATGTATTCATATTACTAAAAAAATAACGGCAGCATACGACTATTAGTTGCATGGTCCTACATTTAAATTTTAAATATACAAAAATATTAGTAAACAAAATATGACGTCAATTGATTTCTAAAATTATATCTAGCTTTAATTACATTAATATATATTTTATGCATAGAGAAACCTATGCCTAAATTCCTAGTGTCAGATATATATTTCGCTAAAAAAATATATTGACAGAATTTTTTTTCCACAAAGTTAAAAAATACAATTCTATTCAGAAATCCGTAATACCAATACGGGAAATATTGAAAATTAATCCTCCCGACAACAGATTATACAACAAATTTATTTTTAAATCAAAATCTATTAAAACACAAGAGGATCTTCCTACTAGTAAATGAATACAGAGGCTGCGTATGGACTATTAAATCACGAGATCAAGATTTTCGGATATCCAAAAAATCACCGACAGTTCAAATTTCAAAAGAACTGACAATACGCTATTCAAATACTAAAATCTGTTTTCAATTTATATTAATAAATGTTAATTTGTCGTTCATGTGAGCATTTTCAAATACTTTCATTTAACTTTTTTAAATGATTCCTAAATCTACAAATTAGTGACAGAAATGAAAAAGCAAATATAAACAGTTATTTTCTATAGCAAAGAGATCTATTTTGGGGTGTGATAAGCTAATAATTTTGTACTCTAATAATGCAATATACAGAACGCGTACATCAGCAAATTATTGAAAGATAAAAAAATTAGACATATAACGAAAAAAAGAAAACAATATTAATCTACGTATTAGCAGACGATAACTAAAGTAAACCGGATACACGGCGGGAAATCAATTTTGATTTTGTCGCCATATTGAGAAAAATGTTATAAGTACAACAACGGACCGATGTAGTTTCTAATACTATCCACAATAATTACTAATTCATTACTATAAAATTAATGCACGTTCAACTCAACAGAAGATAGACAGCACGTGGTTTATGAATTTTGAACTGACCTTTAAGCAATGTTTTCGTCCGGGTGTTCGAAAAAGAACCAGGATGGAAAATGGCCAGGATGAAAAAATCTTTTGCAAATAGTTCGTTTTAAATTCGTACACTCGCTGTTACTGAAATTATAACTTTTTTTTGCTTGTTTTTATAAATTTAACTTATGTAATACTTACCGTTAATATTTTCAGTAAATCATGAAAAGCAATAATATACATATATATGAGGATAAGCTATAGTAATATTAAACTAAATTTCATCGCGCATTATGATTAACTAGTAATTTTTTCTCGTAAGATTAGAGATTAGTGCGATTTAAAAACGAGAATGGCTGCATATTTGGGAATGTATTACCGGCATAAATTATTTAAAAAAATTACTAAACAGGTTAGTGCAAAAAATATTTTCAAGATCGCTGGTATAAAAGTATGGTTAATATATTTTTGTTCAAATTGCGGTTATTCAATGCAAAAAATTAATTGTCAGATAATTATTTGTCAAACTTTACAATATTTAAATATTTTGAATTAAAAAAAAAGTATAGCTCATTTACTTGTTAAAACAGTTTATAAAAAGCGTGCCAAACTTTACAGATAGACGGAGTTTTTTAAATATATATATATATATTTTAGTGCAATGTATACAAAAATACTTGTCAAAGTTTTATAATTATGGCAATATGACCAATGTTGAGCGTAAAAATAGTAATACTGCTGATTTGGCTTCTTGCCGGTGACGTTATTTTTTGATAGTAAAAGAATATATTCATTGCTTAAACAATTTGTTAAAAATTATTGATGAATTATTTAATAAATAATACAAATTGTCGAAATAATAAAAAAAGTGACTATCATTAACTTATCAAAGAATGAATTCTGGTTTCTGGAACATTGGCATTTTGTCTATTTATTAGAACCTTTTCAGCACTTGATTCTTTACTTATATGATATAAATTATAATCTTTATCTTTCGATGTCTGCCTATTTTTTTTCATATATGCGCTTAAATATGTTCGCGTTTAAAACGTGAATAAAATTTAAATCCTACGTCCAACTAACTAAAGTTATAAATGCTATTGTGGTTTTTATTTGACAACACACATATTCAAACCTCCTTTTTGTGATTATATATTTTATGCCCTCCAATTATTTATCTTGTAATCAACTTTTTCCTTAAAATTATTAACTTTATTTTGTTGACCCCGTTTTGCCCCTAAATATTTTTTAAAGTTCTACAATTTTCTCAACGTCCAGTATTTAATGCATTCGTGTTGCTCTATCACGCCAATTTTTTTCAGCGCTCATTTCAAATTTGTTTTATTTTTAATTATCCTAATTTATTCACTTTCAAAACTATTCGCAGCCACTTGTTTAACTCCATTGTTTCCACATTTCTATTTCTTATTAAAAGCTTTTTTCAGATATGTATTTTATACCCAAATTATTTTCTGTCCAATAAAAATAAATATCGAGTATTAATTTAAGTAAAATTAATAAATACAGTATCTTAAATATTATATACCCATTTCACAACCTAAATTTGCACCATATTTTGACTAGTGTATATGAACACAATGAAAACTGTAAAATTAGTTTAATTTGTGCATGTTTAAAAAGCACACTTGTTGGAAGTTGTTTGATTTTGACAGTTATATAACCATTCTTACAAAGAATTAAAATATGTAGAAAAAAATAATAATTAATAGGAAAATAAACATAGAAAAGCAATCTTTTGAATTTTAAAATCTTTGATTACTATCAAATACTTTTGTGATTATCAAAAATATTGAATTTGTCTAATTACTAGTTCAGATAAACTATCATTATAATATAATAAATAATAATAAAAAATCATACACAACAGCTATAAATAAATCAACAACTCTTGTTTTAAATATGAAAATCCAATATGTATATAAATATTACACAGAGTAAAAAAATTTAAAATAAAAGATAAATACTAATCCACCAAGCACTTTTGGTACTATATACCAGATTCCTGGTGACTAATTGAAACTGAACGGTTAATATTCCAGTACTGGAATATTAACCGTTCAGTTTGAATTGGTCGCCAGGAATCTGGTATACAATACCGAAAGAGCTTGTCGAATTAGTATTTATTTTTTATTTTAAATTTTTTTACTCTGTGTAATATTTATATATGTATAGGATTTTTACATAACAGCTATATAAATATATTAAAAATAATTTTTAGTGCACTTTTCAAATGTTAATCATATATTTTAATGTTAATGTGATGTGATGTGATGTATTGTGGCTTCTCCTTAAACGAAGTCAAGAATATCTCAGCAATTATGCCCAGATAAACCTGTTAACCAATTATTGCATATATAACATCATCTAGTGTTCCCTAATTCAAATAAAATAATAAAACATCAATAAAATAGAATAAACCCTTCATATTGAGATCCAATATAACTTCAAAGAATTGACTACATAATATATGACTACATAATATATAAAATAAATAATACATACATTATACAACTTCATATATATTGTCTTAAATAATTTTCCGTTCATTACCAATTGACCAGAACTAAATTTATCGAAGTTTTGTTATTTATTTTTAATGTAATATGTTTCATATATTTATCTTCTCTTTAGATCTTAAATGTAATTTAATGCTTTAAAATATTTCTTATAGCATCTATTTTATGTCCATATGTTAAGTAATGAATATATAAAGATTTATCATCTCTTCTGTTAATTGCATTGATATGTTCTTTGGCGCTTACCTTTGTTTCCCTGTATGACTATAGTAAATCATATTGCAATGGTCACAGTTAATTTTATATACAATTCCTTTTTCATATTTTATATTATCTCTATAATTATCTGTTAATTTATCCAGACTTTTATTATTCAACCATCCAATATTTATATGCTTATCAATATAATTTTTGTTTTTTTATTAATGAATTATAAATTTTGAGATAATATCCAAGTTGATCCATTTCTTATTTTAACTATTTTTACTATCATCATTATAACTATTTTGCATAGAGATGTTATCACTTACCGTAAATTTCTTAGAATTAAAAAATATCTTTTTAACAGTTTTAGGGTTACAGCTATAATCGTTGTTTAATTTAATAAATTGATTTTTTTGGCAATATATATATAATATTAAATTTACAAAAATAGAATTTGAAAATAAAATTAAATATTTAAATATAGATATTTACATAGATAATGATGATAATATTTTACGAAAACATTTTATTAAGAAAGACCAATTAAGAAAAATTATTTCTATAGATTCACAACAAGCATGGGTACAAAAGATGGCAGTTCTTACAAATTTTAAATATAGAAATGATAAATATAATACAGATAAAAATGTAGCTCATTTACAAAGAAATCAAATTATTAAGATTATGGATATAATTTTAAAACTTAAAAATATTTTTTTTAATTCTAAGAAAAATACATGGTAAGTGATAATATCTCTAAATAGGCAAAATGATTATAATTATGATAGTAAGAATAGTTCAAATAAGAAATGGACCAAACTTTCATATTATCCCAAAATTTATAATACATTAACAAAAATCATATTGATAAGAATATAAATATTAATGGTCGAATAGTGAAAATCTGGATAAATTAATAGGTAATTATAAATTAGGAAATGATATAAGATACAAAAAGAAATTGTATATAAAATTAACTGTGACCTTTGCAATATGATTTATTGTGATCATACAGGGAAACATTAAGAGGTAAGAGCCAAAGTACATAATAATGCAATTAAAAGACAAGATGATAAATGTACTTTATACATTCATTACTTAATATATGGACATAAAATAGATGCTATAAAAATATTAAACGTTTAAATTACATTAAATATCCAAAGAGAAGATAAATATATAAAACATATTACATTAAAAATAACTTAAAATAATTGTAAGAATGTTCGTGAAACTTCAATAAATTTAATTAACAATTGATAATGAATGGAAAATTATATAAGATTATATAAAGTTGCATAATGTATGTATTATTTATTTTGTATATTGTTATGAAATATAGTCAATTCTCTGAAGTTATATTGAATCTCTATATGAAGGGTTTATTTTATTTTACTTCTTTTATCGAACACTATATGTTGTTATATATGCAATAATTGATTAAAATAGATTATTAACATTTGAAACAGGCACTAAACCATGTGACGAAAAATGCTTTTTAAGTATAATTATTTTATATATATAGTATATATAGCTGCTGCATATGATTTTATATTATATATCATTTATATGAAAGAACAGCATAATGGATTTATTTAATTTCCATTTTTTATGACATAATATTATAGGTAAAATAGTTTTTAAAGATAGATGAACATATAGAGTGATGCATTTTATAAAAAATTAATAGAATATTTGATCTTTAATAAATTTTCAAGTCTGTATCTTGGAATATAAAAAATATATATTTCTTAACCCAATTAGAAATGTCTTAGGTTCATTTGTGTGTTTATTACATTGTTTGAAATAATATTTGACTATTGCAGGAAATGTATTGTCTAGTTAGAAAAGATTTAGTTTAATTGAAATGTATACGTATAACTTGCATTTTAATTTTCAAAAGATATTACAATAAATTAATTGTAATATAGGATATATGAGCACAGACTTTCACACCACCCACCACTCTCCACTCTATCTAATAACACCGATACATCTAAACACATATATGCTGAAAGGATAAATAATCACCAATATACGTATTTCATGCTAAACCAGCAATCATCAGTTGGTCCAGACTATCATCTTTACACACATATATAGTATAAGTGCTCAGATATATATTAAGATAGACAATCTTCATAGTTTAATGGACAGGCTTCAATCTACTCCACACTCCAACTCTTCAACCGTCCATCCAATTGAAAATCTGATGATGGAATGCTCAAAGGCCATCCTGAGGTTGAGATTCTTGTCACACCTATGTTGACCTAAGGTCAATCTGAACCTCACATGTACAGGACATAATCCATTTAATACATATGCAAGGATGAGCAGACATCTCTATAATATAATAATCACAGGCTTGTTATATACCTGTATCTATATATATATATATATATGTAATATAGGGTATATGAGCACAGACTTTCACACCACCCACCACTCTCCACTCTATATAATAACACCGATACACCTAAACACATATATGCTGAAAGGATAAATAATCACCAGCAATCGTCAGTTGGTCCAGACTATCATCTTTACACACATATATAGTATAATAGACAATCTTTATAGTTTAAGATAGACAATCTTCATAGTTTAATATATATCTGAGCACTTATACTATATATGTGTGTAAAGATGATAGTCTGGACCAACTGATGATTGCTGGTTTAGCATGACATACATATATTGGTGATTATTTATCTTTTCAGCATATATGTGTTTAGGTGTATCGGTGTTATTAGATAGAGGGGAGAGTGGTGGGTGGTGTGAAAGTCTGTGCTCATATACCCTATATTACATATATAAAGACACAGATATATAACAAGCCTGTGTTTCAGTTATTACATTATAGAGATGTCTGCCCATCCTTGCATATGTATTAAATGGATTATGTCCTGTACATGTGGGGTTCAGATTGACCTTAGGTCAACATGGGTGTGACAAGAATCTCAGCCTCAGGGTGGCCTTTGAGCATTCCATCGTCAGATTTTCAATTGGATGGACGGTTGAAGAGTTGGAGTGTGGAGTAGATTGAAGCCTGTCCATTAAACTATGAAGATTGTCTATCTTAATATATATCTGAGCACTTATACTATATATGTGTGTAAAGATGATAGTCTGGACCAACTGATGATTGCTGGTTTAGCATGAAATACGTATATTGGTGATTATTTATCTTTTCAGCATATATGTGTTTAGGTGTATCGGTATTATTAGATAGAGTGGTGGGTGGTGTGAAAGTCTGTGCTCATATACCCTATATTACATATATATAAACACAGGTATATAACAAGCCTGTGTTTCAGTTAATAAATTAATTGATAATATATGTGGGTGTGTGTGATAATCTAATTATACATTATAACATTTTTTTATTTCCATTTTTTTTTTTTTAAAATATTTAAAATATATAATATATTCTTTAAATTGCATATTATAATTAGTGATAGCTTTTTTTCCCTTTTTGTAAATAGGTTTTAAAATGTACAGGATCAGTCCGGTGGTTAAATCTACAGGAATATCAAAGTAAAGGATTAATGGAAAGTAATGGCATAGTTGTGCAAAAGTTTCGGATAGCAGAAAATGTAAATCAAGCAAAAGAGATTGCTAATTCACTCAGTAAGAAAATTATTTTTTAAAGACATTATTAGATTTATAGTATAATGGGACATTATTGCACTCTTTTATGTACCACGAAGTTGGTTCAACATCCTAAATGATTGTTCACTAATGATCAAGCCCCACTTTGATTGTTTATGTAACAGAATTTTCTTATCTGCAGTATATTGACAGACATAAAAATAACTTAATTTAAAATATATGTTAAAAAAAATATTAATTATTAAAATTGCTGGTATTGATTAAGATGGTTGATGATCAAACCACATCTATTCCTCTGAAAGTCCTGCTAAAGGCTAATGCTATGTTGGCTATATTTTATGATTATGAGTGGATATAATTAAGGTTCTCAGACTGCCACTTTACTGGTATTGTTTATGGCTACCCTTAACTTTAATAATTCTAAATCGTGGATACTGATAATAATGATCAATTAAATTAAATGAAAATAAGGAATGAGTCAGAGAATGGTCGTGGACAATAAATTTATGTAATTATTAAATGACACAAAGTAATAAATATCACACATGATTACACATACTTACAGATGCATACAATAAATGGGTAACTACGATATATGCAATCTATTGGCAAAATTTTTATATTAAAATTTTAATTCTCAACAGACTATAATTTTTCCAGTCTCTTTAAATATTTTGTAATGCCTTACTTTTCAGATATACTTAATTCCATTCGACAATAATAATAATAAATATAATCTTAACCATTGGTCATGAGGAAAAGAGACCCCAAACTGTATATCCTAGATTTGATGATTGCAATGATTTAAATCTAATAATCTTTGCATATAGATTTGCATAATTCTAAAGGAGAATTTTGTTTGATTAAATTCCAAATGAATCAAAGAAAATTGCTCTTGAATCATAATAATACAAAAAAAAAAATTTAGAAATAAAATTTCCTTAAGAATTGATATTTAGAATTAAAGAAAAATGGTTACTTTAGGCCCAAAATGAAATAAAACAAAGTAATAAATTTCTTACCACACTTTTATGAAATTAATATAAGCTGTCAAAGTAATGTACCTTTTTCCTGATATTACTTAGCTATATGGCAATCTGATAATATCTTCAGGCTATTAAATTTTTTTTATGGTCTTCTCAAATCGAATTTGGAGCCCAATTCTGGTGGTCAGTCAGTATTTGCAATAAATCATCATTTGCCGATTATCTCCAAACTCTCTTGGCCTGATATTTTTTGTATATTGAATTATTATTGTTGAATAGTTTTATGATTGGTAAAGTAGACGAACTTTTAAGCATAGGCAACATGTTTCAGGTAATAGACTACTTTAGTTAAAACATAATCTTATGGACTAAGAAACATGATGTATTCATTTCTGAGGAGCTATATGATGATGGTCATGGATAACATACTTCTGCTGGGCACTTAGATCATATTGTGAATTATCACAGTAATAATCAGTTTAAATTTAGCGTTGAAAGTACTTTCACGATTGTTTTGTTACAGACTAGATAGTACTAACTGGTTTTTACACGTTACTTTTTTATTGCTTAGCGATAATAATTGTAATCGGATCAGATCTGATTTTCCTCTGATCATTCTCTGTCTCTGTTAAGGGCTATAGTTTATCTCAATTAAAATATGATGCTTCATATTTATATAGCCTTTTTTCCATGAGTCATTCAAAAACGTTGTCATAGCCCATGTTCTTGCCTTTTTCAAAATTCAATAATTTCTTATAATTGACTTCTATTTTTGCACAACTAATTTAATTAGCTACTTCTACTAGAATTAATTTATTTGTTTTTCATTTTAGTACAATTACAAAACAAAAAAAAAATTACATTTTGCAATTTTAATATGGCCGTATTTAAAGTAAATTTACTTTATATTTTGATAAAATGGCTGTACCTTTTTACTTTTAAAAGCTTTACATTTATGTATTATATTTCCAAATTGATTTTTTTTTATTCTGTAAAAAATTATGACTTGCACATATAAATTACTCTTATATTTAGAAATTAAAATTTAATGGAGTAGATTTATAACCAATCATTTACTAACTTGCACATTTATTCAGTTTTATATACACCGATGCAATTCCTTTTACATCACAGTCCACTGCAGGATTAAAAGATCTCTCCAAGTTTAATCCAGTTTTTCTGATCGATAGCTTTTCTTCTCCTTATCACATCTTCATTATTTCATCCATCCATTTTCACTTATATTTCTACATCTTTTTCAATCTCTTAGGATCTAATGTAAAAGTTCAACGATCCTATTATCTTTTATAACAGCCCAATTTCATTTCAGTCTCTTTAATTCTTTCAATGTTGTTAATGATATTTGTTTTTTCAATCTCTTTCTGTTGTTCCTAATGCACAGTTTTCCATATTTCATTGAGTGGTCTGAAGTCTATTTCAATGTCCAAATCTCAGATTCATAAGTAAGAATTTGCAAAATACATCTATTAAAAACCTTTTCAAACACATAAGCATATTTTCTTACCAAAAACATCCCCATCAAAGGTTAATTCTATGATCAGTTTTTTCCGTTATGTTTTCATCTGTATTAATAATCTGGTCAAAAATATTTATAGGTACTCACTTTTATTTTATGTTTTGATTATTTAGTCTTTTTTAGTTTATCTTTTGTCCTACTTACTTTTATCTGATAATTCTTGCAACATTTCTTGAAGTTTTGAAGCATTATTTGCAAAAACAACCTCATCATCCGTAAAATATAGATGATTTAAATAATCTTCATGAGTCTTTTACTCTCTTAGCTTTCAATTTTCATTCACAAAATACTTTTTTAAAAACACCTGTAATAAATTTTGGAAATATGGATTCATCCAGATTCTCTGTTAATCTTCTTGTTAACTAATCACTGTGGTTACATTTTTGATAAATATTCTTTAAAATATAACAATAGCCTATGTCTGTATATTGATTCAAAGCTTTAATCATTGTGGAAATGTTTATTGATTGAATCACATGCATTTTTATAATCAACAAATCCAAAGTATAATGGCAACTCATATTTTGTTGACTCTTTATAATTTCTCTGAAGATTTGGATGCGATCTACAGTTCTAGAACTACTTGTAAATCCAGCTTGTTTTAAAGGTTGGTGAGAATCCAGTGTTTGCTATAAATGAATTGTAATTATCTTTGTAATGATTTTATATAGAAGACTGATAGGTCTAATTTCTAATACTTTTATCAGTTTTTTTAAATATCAATATTAATACCGCATTTTTCCAATCATTTGGTACACCTTTATCATTTAGACATTTGATATATAATTTTGCCAACAATTTATCTATTTCTGCACCTGCTTTTTTAAAAATATGAAAAATTATTTCATCATTCCTGGGAAATTTTTCCATCTTAGATTTAGTTATATGTTTCACCTTTTTATTTAAAGAACTTGACAATTTAAATGTAGTGTATTACTTTGTTTCCTTGTTCTTTATGAATAGATAATTCTTTATAGAATTCTTCAAATTCTATGTTCAGTTACTCAAAATAATTTAAAAATTTTCTCTCCATCCACTTAAAAAAGTTCTACAAGAATTGTTAAGGTACAAACATTGCAATAAATTTCAGATTCAAAATTTATTTAGGAGCCAGGAACCCCTAAACTAGTTGGGAAAAATATGAGAGAATACTTTAGCATATTATTGATTTTTGTTAGTAGATATCTACTGACATTCATAATTCATACTATTCTTTGTTGGTTTTTTTTTTTTCAAGTATATTTTACTTTTGTAACGGAAAAAAAATTTACATCTATCTCTGTAAGTGATTTTTCAAAGTTATTTTAAAACACTTTAAAAATCTAAAATATTATCTGCATAAATAAAAATAAAAAAAAAAATCTAATGCTATGGACATGTTCATCATCTTGTAGAACTTATGGAAAGATATTTGCTGTTAACTGAAAGGAAACCTTTTGATTGGTCTTAGAAGTTTTAATGAAGCTGAGCATGCAAACTCTTAATGTCCATTCCATATGTTTTATCTTTGCAGCTATTAATACGATAAACAGATGTAGTGTACCGGTCAAAACAGTATGCTCACTTAACAAGATTCAAATCCTAAGCAAAAATACCTCAAATCCGATCATGCTCGAGATACACAGGTCTGGAGCAATCCTGAATTCTAACCTATTTGCCTATTCTTCGAATCTCTGACCCAATGAACAACAATCCTGAAGATACAGTACGATTATCTTAATGCCGGGCCCAGAAGCAAAGTGGTAGAGCATAAGGTAAGACTGATGATGATGATTGAGATCAGAGTAGCCCAGGAATTATATATATTAAAATTATATTTATTAATGCTAAGTTATTAGCTAGAGAAAATAGTTCCAAATATTAACTAGAAAATAATAATTCAAAAACAAACCAGGATTTACATGAAATATATATTTAATAAATATAGAAAACGCATATATATGTTACAAAATGTTTCATGCTTGGGATGACATTGTCTATTTACAAAACTTGGGATTTGTCTTTATAAAATTCCCTTTATTAATTATTTAATGAATATAAGTTTATAGAGTGTGCGGAGTTAGTATGCCAATGTACAAATGTTTACAAATAAAATGCTGTGGATGGATGAAACAAATATAAAAGATCGTGACAGGTCTAGTAGTAAATGATTTTATAAATAGTTAAACATATAAAATCTTAATCATTTATCTACCTTATGAAAATCATTATATATACTTTTATTGGCATTGTTTGGAAAAGACGTCTTTGGAACTTATGCATAAGAAATAAACAATGCGCAAATTTACAAGAATAAATTATAAACTCATTAATACAAATTGATTTACGTCTATGGGAATCGATAACGGTTTTAAACGAAAGCAGTTTAACTCAATGAACTGAATGTATTTTACGAAATGAATCATTATCTTTAACACATCATTGCGACTTACTAAGGTTAGGCGGACGTGATCAAATTAAAGAGCAGAGTAACGGTACTAGCATACAATAAAGAAATACGGCCTCATGGCGATTGTGGATATTTTATCATTTAAAAAGGCAATACTCAATTCGAAATTAGGCGTGGTACATCCGCGCATTTTGGCGGATGGTACCGTTAGAGAGGCTGGGTTTGGAGCGGTCATCCGCAACACATTAACGACATAAACCCCACGTTCCACAGGGAGTAGTGTCCCTGATTACGAACGATTTTGAAAAGTAGGATGGGAGCTTCAGGCTTCCGATGTCCCCAGTGACAAAGACATAAAGAAATGGAAAAGATAAAATAACAGGATAAACGAAAATGTATGCCAGCAACATTATTGTATATCAATATAATTTTTATAATATAATTTTCATAGAGTATTATTTTAAAACTTGCGCATTAATCTGTTTTCAATTCTGGGTCATTTAACAAATCATAATGAAGAATAACTTTGATTTATAATATTAAACTAGCAAAAATTTATATTTAATTTTGATTCCCATGTACGTATTAATTGCTAGGATTAGCCCTCAGTCAACAACAAGAAAAGGTGAAATAATTATATTAAGGTTCACGATCTTTTAAAATGAAAATTTAAAGACAACTTCAAATAATAAAGTAAAATATGCATCCACAATAAAATATTTTAGATAAAAAAAAAACATGAATAACAGATGTAAATATAAACTCAACCTAGCAAACGATTTCTCTTACAAATGAATAAAATTTTACTAATAAATTTAACTGAAGCCACTGCTTCTTTCCCCATTAAGCAAAGAGAAGAAACCCTTATTAGACTCTCTAGGTTGGATGAGATTGGCATATTAAAGAAAATGAATTATATATATATTCGACAAAATAAGTTAAATATTGAGTTGAGCCGCACAAAGCGATATAACATAAATTAATTAAGCGTGAAAAGCAAGTTAAAATACTTTATATTAGTAAGGGATTACAGAGCGAGAGTTTAAAAACAGAATTAGCAGAAGCTTATAAATTAATATATAAATAAAAATACAAAGGTTGAACTACATATTACAAAGTATTTACTTATGAAGGCAGCTCTACATAAGGTGAAATTACCTACGAATAGCAGCATAACGGCAGACAATCAAGTTGGCAATTATACAGTCATCTTGTCCGGGCCAGTCAAATGGATGGAAACTTGACGGCATCAGGATAGGCAGTTCTCCGAGAGAAAGGTACTTCTTTTCTACTCACAGTTCATAGCACTGAACTTCTGTTGACTTCTTAAAATTTTTAAGGTCTTGAAAAACTTCGAAACTAAACTCACTGAAAAGTAACTAAACTCCACTGACTAAAAAAATCTTCTTTTGTTCTATATCTTTTGATACACCTTCCCGCCAAGAATGCAATCTCAGTTGCCCACAGCTATCTCTGTAATTTCTTAAAAAAACATTTAATTAGTAAAATATTTTTAAAACAGATAAGACTCTAAATACCATTTGATATATTTTTAAAGATTTGAAAACAAACTAACAAAAGAATTTTAATTAAGATTTCTAATTTTAATTAATGAAAACACTTTATGTAACAAAATGTCTAATTTTCAGCAATAAATATTAATAGAATTATTGCTTCGTTCATATATATATACACCTGGGTCTCATTTTACGCGATAGATAGGTTCCTCAGAAAACACGCGCAAACGAAATCGTGCAAAAATAGACATAACTTACATTGAAAAAGGGGGGGTGCAGTCTGTGAGTTTTCAAAATTCGCGTAAGAGCAAAGCACCAACGTAAAATTACTTTAAAATTTGCGCAAAAAAAAAAAATAAGGAAATAAAATATGACTAATAAAAAATTTCAAATTTGAAAAAAATTGATACAAGACAAACTTTTTTTAACTATAATATTTAATTTTATTCAAAATAATATATTTTTATGCATAATTTACAGTACAGTAATTGACATTTTTTTATACACGTTTTAATTATTATAGCTATTTGTCAAAAAACACGTTCGTTTGCAAACAACTAGCACCAACTTCACACTCATGTTGTGACAGTGGTTTTCTGGTGACAACGTAATTAGTAATTAATCTTTGAGACGATGATTTTATTAATTGTTTATGAAACTAACAACTAAAAATTAAATTCTTATTTTTGTCTTTAATTTTCAATTCCGTTTAAAAATCAAATTTCAAGTCGCCGTAAGTAATTTTTAAATTGTTAATTACAATTAAAAATCAGATTTTAATTTTTGTCAAATTTAATTGTGCCCACTGCTATTACTGACCTTTCAAAAATAAACTTACGGACACTAAATGATTAATAATTGATTAAACGTTCTTTTTTAAAAAGCAAAACAGAATGTGATTTAAAATGCAAAATTAACACGCACAATGTTTGAACAAATTTACATTATAATCTTGTAAAATTTAATATGTGTATACATAAAATGTGGAAATCATGATTTTAATTTCATTATTGCATAAAATCTTACTATTATAAAGCACTGAAAATATTGAAATTACTAAGTTGAAAGTCGAATTCCAATAATGTGCTATTACTTTCAATATAACGTAAGTGTGCGAAATTTATTATTTAAAGTAATAGCACAATATAGGAGTTCGACTTCCGGTGAAACACGAATCGCGTAACTTCAAAATCGTATTAAATAAGACCGCGTAAAAAGAGACCCGGGTGTATATGCATCACGCAAACTACTGTTTCACTTTACTAAATATAATTAATTTTCCTAATTTCTCTAATCATTGTGCATAGTGTGTGGGTTAATGGCATATATTTATGGCGAGGTCTGAATTGCATGCCCCACAGGAGTTAAGTGTAGATGGTGAAGCATGAAGCTCGATGGTGATTAGACATCGACTGCTTCAGTAGATAGATTTGGATAGTGAGATAGAAACAAGGAAGCAAATAGGCTTGTGTATTTGGTTGGGGAGAAAAAAACTATACAATATTATGAATTCTTTTTTTTTTTTTGAGAAAATCTGAAGCAGAAATGAAATAAGGAAATATCCAAGTAAAGATACACTAGTGGTCGATTATATTTTGATAGAAAATATATATTTTAAGATTGCAATGTCTTTAATATATTCAATACAGAAAATGATAATCAATTAGTGAGATGTAAAACACTTGCTATTCCAAAAATAGAGACAAAAACTATTAAGAAAATGTTAGGCTTCGAAAAAACTGATAAATTTAAACCACAACTTGCAAATCATTTTAAAATTTAAAAGACTTTAATGTCAGCTCAGACTTAAATCAATAAGAATTACTTCAAAGATATCTGGTACTAAGAAAGTATCAATTCTTTAGTAAATCTTCATTTGAAATACTAGGAAAGAATTTTTAAATGACCATTTAGAAAAACCAAATATCTGGAATTCTATGAAGTGATACAAAATTAAATAAATAATGATATGTGGAAATAAAACTGAATTAGCAAAAAAAAGTTATACAAAAGAATGGAAGTCTCAAAATTATAACACAACATCTTGGCATTGGAAGGAAACTTACTTCAGCAATTTAAAAAAAATGGTATTATTAATAAGAGGAATGACATCCGAAGTGTGTGAAAGAGTTCTATAAAGAATTATGCCTAGTAATAAAGATTGGTCTGATGAAGACTGCAGGAAAGTCGAAACTGTCAGGAAAATAAAGGTCTCATTAAAAAAAATGTTTTTTGTATTAAAGTGTATATGAAGGGGTTATTGTAAGCAAATATATATGAATATATGAAGAAATGCAAAGAAAGTAAAAGGAGAAAAATAAGAATATATTCCTACAATTACATTTTTTGAAATGCCAAGTATTTTAAATGAAGAGGTGAGACATGCTCTAAGTCTGAAAAATGAAGTTTCACGAATTGATTGTCAATATCTCAAGCAGATGAATAGATCCAAAAATTATTAGCTAAGCTCATGCCCAATGGCTAAATAATAAAGATGTACATCACATGATCACCATTTTCTATATGCTTGCTCATAACTTATTAAACAGGCAAAACTCTCCATAACAGTTGTGAGCATGCATATAGAAAATGTGATCAGTGGTTTAATACCAATCCTGCCTATTGAGATAGTGGTGGCTATGGTTATTAAAGAGCCAAAGACACCAAAATGTATGAGTGCTGAACTGAGTTCAGAACCATATGACTATATAAGCTAAATGACCTTACATTGAAAATATTTTTGTGTTTTCAATTTGAATCTCATAGTTTTGTAGTTAAGTAGAGATAAAAGGTGGCTGCTGGAGGGTTGTATTAGATCCTAAGATCTAGGTGCAGTGCTCTCATATCCAAAACTCCTCACTGACGAAGGCCAAAAGCCAGAAATTAGTCTGGGGATATTGGATGAATAGGCACTAAATAGGAATTATATGCAAAAGCCTTCTGGCATCCATTGATTACTCTGGCTTGCACTGAGTGGCATTACTGTATGGAGAATTTTGCCTGTTTAATAAAGATGTATTAGATGATTGAAAGAATGCTATAGTTTTACTGATATTTAAGAAAGATAAAAAAGAAAACATTAGAAATCAAAAAGTTATCAATCTTATATAAGTTTTACACAAGATATAACCTGTTTGTATAGAATTTTGTACATAAACCAACCAAAAGAATCTGGTGATTTTAAGAACGATTATAGTACAATAAATCACAAGTATTTAAGAGATGTTATAGAAAAAAATAATGAATATGAGATGCCATTATGTTTGAATTTGTTGATTATGAAATGGCATAACTCGTGATATAAAATTTTGACTATTTATCACAATGTAACAGCAGTGATTAGAATATTATTGCTAGTGTAGTGGAATTTGTAACGTGTATAGTAAGAACATATTTGAATTAGAAGTTAACAATTAGAAATATCGTGGTCAAATTATTATTACAAAGAAATGGAGTACTTTTTGGTAGAAATAAAGGCCTTTGTATTTGAACAAGGTTTATAATGGATATATGTTATCATTTCTCATATGTAGTGGGGTACTTAACAGAAGAACAATAGAGAGATTTTTGGTCACAACAAAAGTTTTAAAAAATTTATTTGGAAGTAATATGAAAGGATCAAAAAAGCTAAATATATGGGTGAAAGAGCAAACGTATCATTGAAAGAAAGTAGACTAAAGTGGAGCTGGACCAGTTATGCTGATGTGATGGATCATCGAACTCTTAAACTAGATTCCAAGAAAAAATGAGATGAAGTTTGTTAAAATGATGTGAGAAAGAGAAGCTATGGTTCAGAGAAACTTGATTAAACTCGGAGGGATGTATGCAATAACTCAATACTATTTGAAAATGATTAAGGTCATTGTAGAACAACACTTCACAAGTAGATAGTACAATTCCACATTGTCTCTGCCAATTAACTGGTAGATAACGAGCCCAAAGTCTAAATTTTTTTTAAAATCAATGTTATACAGCAAAAAAATCAAAAATATTTCATTAAAAGAGAACAAAATAATTTTTATTCGTTTTTTAACAAGCCCATAATTTCTAAGAAAATTTTTGAGACCCAAAAATGAATCATTTTTTGAAATCTAGTAATTTTAAAATAATTTGTCAGATTATAAAACATTAAATTTTTGGCTAGCTACAATTAAAAAAAAAAAAACATGTACAAAGTATTGTTAAAATCTAAAATATTAAACTATGAAATTGAACATAAATTGGATTATTTGTTATAGAATTATTCCATTTTTTTTTTGTTTGCCATTCACGGCTATATTTTTTTGGATCATCTTTTTTACATTATTTTTTTTTGGGGGGGGGGGGGATCACAAAAACCTATCAAATATAATTTTATGACCTGTATCATATTTCTTTAGATATACAGCAAACCATTTTATGGAATTCAGTCCTAAATGGATTAATTTTATTTCTTTTTTCCTACATATTGTGATATATCAATTCTTTCTGATAAACTTGTTCCCATTATGACTGGTAGGTGGATAAAATATAGTAGAGAAGGGCCACAAGTGCAAATATTGTATTAGGCAATTATTCGTTCTACAGTTGAATGCCACCTGGTTACCACCATTAGACAGTCAAGTTATGTCTGGCATAGGTCAGGAGTTTAACGTTTTGTCTGATCTATGAAGGAGTGAAACCTTAATAAAAGGCAAAAGTTAATGTTTATAAGATGAATGTTTTATAAATTTATTTATCCATACAAAAAAGTATTAAAATAAATTGAGTCAAATGCATGAAATAGTATTTAATAAATATTGGATCCGATTGACTGACTCATTAATGCTATAAGCCCATTGCATAAATGATGTTTATAACTGATGTGTTTGTGTTTATGGGTTGAAAGAGTCATAACTCTGGAAGCAGTTTCTTTTTCATAATTCTAAATATCAAAAAATACATATACTGTTTTGTAAACCATATGTTTTTACTGATATTGCCCAAGCTGCTTAACCAGTTATAGGTACTAAGATGGGAATACCTTATAGACATAACAGAATTTCAAGAAGTACTGTCATAGAATCATAAACAGCATATCTTTGACATATATGAAAGAAGTTATACATCTTAGCCATAATGCTAGCCATCTCGTATACAAAACCGGAAAAAAATTTCCATGTCATAGGGAAATACATATAGTAGGTTGGAATTATCTGTATATGGCTAATAAATTTATCTTTAAAGATATGAATATACAACCTATTCAATGTAACGGGAAGTATCCTAACCCTCACTGCTGAGCTCAAACCCTGTAACTCAGCCAGAAGATAAGACGAGGCGAAATAATTAATTTCACTAATTATTATCATTAAAGAGGGGATTCAATTGACAGCTATCAGTTATATTTCCTAATCTATTTGGGTAATCATCTCAATCCAAGTCGGCTAAGCTTAGCCTAAGGCATTTTATAAAGCCAAAAAGCTTTAAGTACCACTTTCATAGAAAGATGCCCTACAAGACTCTTATTGAAAGATACACCAACATTCCCATATGCTAGCTTTATTATCCTAATTCTCAGGGTGGAATAGCCTATCTTACAATATATACACAATATCATTCATATGAACTATGGAGTGAGGTGAGTGAAACATTGAACACCAGTGCTTGGATAAATACAACAAAAAACTTATTTTATTAATCTTAATTAGAAATATATATATAAAATTATTATAAAAATAACACGAAAGAAGAAAAAAAAATTATAATATATTAATGCATAATAAGAGAATACCCCTCCCCCTTATAATTCCTTATTGCACTATAAGAGCACACCCCCTCTCTTCTATTAGTTTCTTATTGTATGCACTCCTGCCGCAATTTTGTGGGCATATAATACATATATATAAAATAAACACAAAATATATATAGATATAATACCCATGCTGATCGGTGATATTACACCAATGGAAAAAAATAATCTCAGTGAGATATATTTCAATTCATGTTTTCTACGTATACATCTTTATCTAACTATACGCATACATATAGCTTAATTATTCTAAGATTAATTTCTTAAATAAATTCAAAAATTTTTTTTTATCTATACACATATATATTGTTTAATTTTGCTAAGATATTAATTTCTTAAATAAATATTTAAAAAAAATCATATACATCTTTATCTAACTCTATATGCATACATACATTCATATACATATAATTTAATTTGGACAAAATTTTAATTTCTGAAATCAATATATTTGAAAAAAGAAACAAAAAACAATACTAAATTTAAATGTTCTTTCCTTACTTATACCAACTGGTGGGGGTGGGAGGTGTACACACTTCATTTCTGCTCTAAATATTTTGAAGACTTGTCTACAATACATATTCATGAGACATTACATAATGCTGGCTTCTATGATGGCCATTTTCCTCTTTGTTCTCGGAATGAAATTTCCCTGGCATGCTCTTACAAAGCTATTGAAATGTGTGGTAGAGAACCAGAGGAAGGATTTTAATTCAGCTATTTTTTCTTGTTAGGCAGGGTTTCAGCATTTCACATGGTGATTATTTGAAGATTAGATCCGGTGCACTTGGTGAATTCCATTTTGTTTAGTTTTATTTAATTCTTCTGTCTGCATTAACTATTAAAAATGAATTTCAAGTATCCAAGAATTTTTTTTCTCTGTCACTAACTGATGGCTGACTTTCTGATTGCCCACTGCTCTCTGGCTGATCACTATATGCACAC
This sequence comes from Epiperipatus broadwayi, assembly GCA_028023455.1. Lineage (NCBI taxonomy): Eukaryota > Metazoa > Onychophora > Udeonychophora > Euonychophora > Peripatidae > Epiperipatus > Epiperipatus broadwayi. The sequence goes on from JAQFVV010000017.1 coordinate 5,713,283, forward strand.
CAAAGAACAAAAATGTAATCTTTTCTCTTTGATCTAAATTAATTTTTTTTTTCAATTGGCTTGCAGATGAGTATTTTTACAAAAAAAGAATTTTTTTATAAAACACTTTACAAATCAAACCTTGATAACATATCTTGGTTCAGCTAAAGAAAAAAAATATTAAAAAAAAAAATTATATCAGAGACAAATCCTTTAATTATCCACCAAAAAGGATTATAAGAATTTGGATACAACAATATCTAATTTATGTTACTTTTATTGGTTTACATTTGATTGATAATAATTAGTGGGAGGAGTGTGTTTTGTGTATGTTTAAATAATAATTTACGTTACTTTTATTTTACATTTGATTAACAACAATTATTGGGAGAGGGTTTTTTTTTGTGTGTATGTTTAAATAAAAATTTAAGTTACTTTTATTTTACATTTGATTGACAATAAATTTTACTTTCTTTCGTTTATAAATTATTTTTCCCAAATAATATTTTTGACAATGGGACAATAATAGTTGCTTTTTAATTTTTATTGACAAGAGGGTCTTTTTTGGTGTATGTTCAAATAGTAATTTGGGTTATATTTAAATAATAATTTATGTTACTTTTATTGGAGAGGGAGTGTATATTTAAATAAAAATTTAAGTTACTTTTATTTTACATTTGACAAAAGCCATTTGGAATCCCTCAAACAAGCTGCCTTTATGAAATGAACATTACCGTTGGCAAGAACGAGACTTACAGATGAAAGTCCAAAGATGTTTATGGACCTCAAGTCGCATATATTCGCCACACAAACATCTCTTTTCTTCCAACATGATGTTTTTCTGCTGTATAAATGTTACAGCACCGGCTTCCGTGTCTGGCAATTCCCATATTTTCAAGTTTTCTGTGTTCGAATTGGCCATATTCTTGCTGTATTTTTATATTGGACTATTTCCATCATCTAATATGTGTGTTGAATGTCTCTAGAAAAGTTTAATTTTAATTAAATATTCCAAACTGTTAGTAATATCACAGCAAACAGGTTAGTATATGCACAACGTTTCGAGAGGTATTTTTCTCCCCTATTCTTCAGATGTTGCTGGCCTGACCAGTGACAGTACTAGCATAGGATTCGAACCTGGGTCCTTAAGATTCTTGATTATTGAAATTTAAGGTAATGCTCTGCATTACCTTAAATTTCATAAACTGTTTGCTGTGATATTACTAACAGTTAGTGCATACACTAACCTGTTTGCTGTGATATTACTAACAGTTGGTGCATATACTAACCTGTTTGCTGTTATATTACTAACAGTTGAATGCATTTGGAATATTTAACTAAAATTAAACTTTTCTAAAGACATTCAACACACATATTAGATGATGGAATAGTCCAATATAAAAATACAGCTAAAACACCATCATCACAAACCTTCAGAAAAACACTAAGCCATATTCTTGGTCTCGGAAAATTACTCGCTAAAACGTGACTTAAAGCATGATCATCAAAATATTGCGCTACCCCACACTAATAGAGAATTTAGGAGGCTTACAGCTTTATGAGGAACAATCACAACACTGTTAAAACTCTTAGCTTGAGTTGGCTTTTTGAATCTAATGTCCCAATTCCTCACTGAAGAGACCCATAGGTCGAAACCGGTCTAGGGACAATCTAAGATAAAGATGATTTGAATGCCTTCTCTTGTAGTAGCATTTATCATAATAAAAAAAAAAAAAGCTTGTTTAGAGCATTAGCATGCTCTTAAGTTTACATATTGGTAATTGCAAGGTATATATAAGTCATGTGACATCTGACTTTTTATTATTACTATTATTATTTTGCTGTTAGGGCTTTGGCTAAATTAAATGGCTAAGCCTATTAATATATGGAGTATCTGAATTAAGTTCAGGCCCATATAATTTTTTCAGTTGGAGAGCTGACTTTAAAGACATGCAGATGTCTAAAGGTTTAGATCTTCTTGAGAATTATCTTTTAGATAAATGCTTAGCTTGAGTTGGTTTTTTGATTCTAATGTCTCAACTCCTCACTGAAGAGACCCATAGGTCAAAACCGATCTGGGGACAATCTAAGATAAAGATGATTTGAATGCCTTCTCTTTTAGTAGCATTTATAATAATAAAAAAAAGCTTGTTTAGAGCATTAGCATGCTCTTAAGTTTACATATTGGTAATTGCAAGCTATATATAAGTCATGTTGACATCTGACTTTTTATTATTACTATTAAAAAGTAATAGTACATCAGTTCATATGAAGAAAAAAAAGGCCCCAATGAAAATTTAAATAATTTTGACACGATCAACTTAACACATCCTCGTATGATACTATTACATAAAATACATAACACAGCATTACGATATAGTGCATAACACAACCAACTATGGCATTTTCCTCTGCTTTTAGCATAGGAAAAAGCCACAGCGTTAGCCGCCAGCCGAGTTAACACTCTTTCTAAGTTTTATCATAAAAAGAAGGCTTAATTCCGAGTTAACACTCTTTCTAGGATTTATTGTAGAAAGGCTTAAATGCTTGGGTACAGCCACAGAAACGGCATATCTCTAGAAATTAAGCTAGAAATAGCGCCACCCAGCGGCTGTTACGGTAGATCAGAACACAACCAAAAAAAAAGAAATAAAGTATGACTAATAGAAAATTTCAAATATTTGAAAAAAATTGATACAAGACAAACTTTTTTTTATTAACTATTTAATTTTATTCAAAGCAATATGTTTTTATGTGTAATTTATTTTACATTTTTTCATACATATTTTGATTATTACCTCTATTTGACAATATGTGTTTCTTTTGTGAACTGGTAAGAAATCAGATTCGTCGATGTGATGAACTATAGCTTCTCCTTAAACCAAGTCAAGAATCTCTCTGCAATTATGTCCAGAGAAGCCTGTTAGCCACTTTATTTTCCATTCCCCAGTCTAGCACCACCTTCAGTCTTGTGCTGTGTTAATGGTTTTCTATCGACAATGTAATCGGTGATTAACCTTTGAGATGATTTTACTAATTGTTTATGAAGCTCGTGATATCCAGATTGCTATGTCTAGCTGTTAGAGAATGCACTTCCACTAATGCAACTATATATATATAACATGCTTCTACGAGTGTGTTAATAATGACTAATGGTTAAATTTTATTTTATACACGTATATATATACATGGAAAAACTTAGACATAAAAAAGTTACAAAAAAAAACTTTTAAAGATATGTTCTTTTTAAGTAGAAATTAAAAGTTCTTAACTATTTTTACTTGTAATTTTTTTTCTGTCTAAAAGTTTCTTCATGTACATAAGTATATAAAAGAAAATATAAACACACTTTAAAGCAACATTCTTTTTTAATAGAAAATAAAAGTTGTTATAACTTTTTTCTGTCTAAAAGTTTCGCCATGTATATATGTGTATAAAAGAAAATATAAACATACACATACATAACACAGACATACAACTACTATTTAGCTCTCATTGGAATTGAAGAGCTGGTTCATTGCAGCAAACTCAGATTTCAGCATTTTGTCTCACACATCAACGTAAAATATATGACTAAATGATTATTACTGAACAAAAATTAATAAATTTTACAGATATTTTTGTTTACTACTGAAACAAAATTTAAATGTTCGCATTTTGTTTCTATAAATATTTAAAAAATGAGATCGCAATCCAAACAAAAAGATTAAGTTTATCATTTCTAGAAAGGTTATTTTCAGTTTACAAAATCTTTGTTATTTCTGATTATGTATTTTTAAAAAATCTAAAAGAATATTTATTTATTTCTGTTATATTTAATGAAATATGTTTTAAAAATTTAAAATTTTTGAATATTTATTGCGATATTTTTATACTGTAAGTATAAGAAGATTGTTTACCTAGAAGCTAAGTTTCTAAATAGCTTCAGGCCACATTCATGTTAGCTGCTAATATAACATTATATTTTTGAAGAAAAAAAAATATTTAAAGTCAAAATACGTTATTAATAATTTATATTTCTTGATATCTAAAAAATATAGTGAAATATGAACTTCTTTATCACATAAAAGAAAACCGCATAAAAAGATATTAAGAAGAAACATGAATCGCATAACTTCAAAATCACATTAAAAAAATCCACATAAAACGAGACCCGGGTGTATATATATGTTAGTGCATGTGTAAGTCAAAAATTTAAATAGTGACTTAAATAATATAGAAGGCACGTGTTAATTCAAAATTATAAATAAAATTTAAAAATAAACTATTTTTTTGTGCTTAAATCTGCTTTCTTCTGTATTTTTTTTCTTTTTGTTAAACAAAATTAATGAAAATTTAAATCAAAGTTTCATTAATTAATTGATAGGTTTTTGAAAGTCATGAAATTATTTCTTTTTAACTTCAAATTCAAAGGTTTTATTAAATCATATTGATTAGATTTTTTTTTATTCATTAGCTTTGTAACTAATTTTTTTTTGTATGTGAGGACAGTATAATTATTTTAATTATACTTACTCCTTATCAGAATGTGTACTTAATAAATAACTTCTACATATTTATAAAAAAAAAAAAAAATTATTTAAGGTGACAAACATAGACCAATTACAAATATATATATATTTTAATTATTATTCATTATGTTAACTGTGCTGGCTTTTACTAAACTACAATGGTTTTACAAGCTTTCTCTGCTGATAGTAGAAAGCTTGGAAGAAAAATATAAAAAAAAAACCGATTGAAGTTCAAATATTATTTTACCATGACAAAATAAAGAAAACCATTTATGATTTCTTTCTCAGATTTTATGGATCTGCTGAAGTAAGATGACTTTCCATGACTTCTGTACAGAAAATTTCCTCTAAATACATCTAACTATGCCTTCTATAAATGAGACCTTACACAAGGATCACTATAATACTGACAATACATCTAATAAGTTAACTAAGAGTACTCTTATTCACGTGGAAAAAAACTAGATATTTCTTTTATATATTAAAAGGCACACAAATCTTTCCATAAAAAAAAACTAGAAAGAAAAAGAATATATATATAAAGACTGATTAATGAGGTCACACAAACATTTATTTCATTAGAATGTAACTTCTTTATTTAATGAAAGGACATTATATATTTAATTTTATGCACTTCAACTGATATATTTTATTGTTTTATATTATTATATAAAAGACATTGAAAGATCTTTAAGAATTTACACTGAAAAAATAAAAAGGTATTCTGCTATCTACCATAATAAAATAACTGTCAAATGGCCTAATAATAATATAAGATCTTGGAATGGGCTCATCAATTATATGCTATTTTAGAAAAAATATTATTTTCTATTAATAACCTGCTTAGGAAAGCTTATTACTTTCTCCAACCTTAACTATAATCTGAATAAGAAAAAATAATAATGTATAATAAATAAAGTAAAATACAATTTTGTTGTATAAAATTGGAATCTATATAAATTTGATTCAAGACATACTTAAATGTGTGTGTGGAAGAATATGGTTTAATGAAATATATTTGATATATTGAGTTACAAATTTTGCAAGTAGATTAATTCGATCATTTTATGTAAACAATTACATGTGAATGGTTAAAATACTAGCTTATTTAAAGTATAATAGCATTAAAGAGACAGGCACTGAATAAAAAAAATCACACTAATAAATAATACTTTATTACTAGTGCTGGATGGCCTGGGAGGATATTATTGAGTGCCTTTGGAATAATGTCGAGAATTGAATTCAAGGTTGCATATGCATTTATATTACATTCCCGTGTGAATTAATATATAAACATCAACATTCATAGTTAGGAAAGTTATTCACTTGGGGCCATGCCCATTGTTACGACTTAAGAAATAAGGATCCGATTTTAATTTCATATACATGTTGTGATGGTGACATCAAATCCTCATAATGTTTTAGTCAGTTAGCACTGTATTCAAGTGTTAATTGACTCATAAAATGTAAAAGTATAAATAAATTTAAAAACAAAAAGGGACCTTTGTGGGCAATATGTGTACACACATATTTATATTGTCATATAGATCGTCAAATATTTGCATACTGCAACTATTTTTTTTATGTGATATTAAATTTTGTTAAATTTTCTTTAATATTTTTACATTTTTTTTTGTTTAAGGGGAAAAAACTAATTAAAATGTACATTAGTTTATTCTAATTAAATTTGTAGAAAAAAAAACATAGTGAATAATGTGTTTTTATGAAGGTTTGTGATGATGGTGTTCTAGCTGTATTTTTATATTGGACTATTTCCATCATCTAATATGTGTGTTGAATGTCTTTAGAAAAGTTTAATTTTAGTTAAATATTCCAAATGCATTCAACTGTTAGTAATATCACAGCAAACAGGTTAGTATATGCACCAACTGTTAGTAATATCACAGCAAACAAATGTTAGTAATATCACAGTAAACAGTTTATGAAATTTAAGGTAACGCAGAGCGTTACCTTAAATTTCAATAATCAAGAATCTTAAGGACCCAGGTTCGAATCCTATGCTAGTACTGTCACTGGTCAGGCCAGCAACACCTGAAGAAGAGGGGAGAAAAATACCTCTCGAAACGTTGTGCATATACTAACCTGTTTGCTGTGATATTACTAACAGTTAGTTCATATACTAAACTGTTTGCTGTGATATTACTAACATTTGTTTGCTGTGATATTACTAACAGTTGAATGCATTTGGAATATTTAATTAAAATTAAACTTTTCTAAAGACATTCAACACACATATTAGATGATGGAAATAATCCAATATAAAAATACGCAAGAATATGGCTAATTCGAACACAGAAAACTTGAAAATATGGGAATTGCCAGACACGGAAACCGGTGCTGTAACATTTATACAGCAGAAAAACATCTTTGGACTTTCATTTGTAAGTCTCATTCTTGCCAATGGTAATGTTCATTTCGTAAAGGCAGCTTGTTTGAGGGATTCCAAATGGCTTTCGTCAAATGTAAAATAAAAGTAACTTAAATTTTTATTTAAATATACACTCCCTCTCCAATAAAAGTAACAAATTATTATTTAAATATAACCCAAATTACTATTTGAACGTACACCAAAAAAGACCCTCTTGTCAATAAAAATTAAAAAGCAACTATTATTGTCCCATTGTCAAAAATATTATTTGGGAAAAATAATTTATAAACGAAAGAAAGTAAAATTTATTGTCAATCAAATGTAAAATAAAAGTAACTTAAATTTTTATTTAAACATACACACAAAAAAAAAAACCCTTCTCCCAATAATTGTTGTTAATCAAATGTAAAATAAAAGTAACGTAAATTATTATTTAAACATACACAAAACACACCCCTCCCACTAATTATTATCAATCAAATGTAAACCAATAAAAGTAACATAAATTATTATTTAAACATAACCCAAATTACTATTTGAACATACACCAAAAAAGACCCTCTTGTCAATAAAAATTAAAAAGCAACTTATTGTCCCATTGTCAAAAATATTATTTGGGAAAAATAATTTATAAACGAAAGAAAGTAAAATTTGTTGTCAATCAAATGTAAAATAAAAGTAACTTAAATTTTTATTTAAACATACACAAAAAAAATCCCTTCTCCCAATAATTGTTGACAATTAAATGTAAAATAAAAATAATGTAAATTATTATTTAAACATACACAAAAACAACTTACCCACGAATTGTCGTCAATCAAATGTAAACCAATAAAAGTAACGTAAATTATTATTTAAAGATCTGTAAAAAAGCCCGTTCTCTCTTAAATTTTGTCCATCAAATTTTAAAAAACAGTAATACTATTTAAAAAACCCAAATTACTATTTGAATGTACACCAAAAAAGACCCTCTTGTCAATAAAAATTAAAAAACTATTATTGTCCCATTGTCAAAAATATTTGGAAGAAATAATTTATAAACAAAATAAAGTAAAATTTGTAAACCAAAAAAAAAAAGTCAATATTAATAGAAAGTCCCTATCCCGGGAATGTTATATTAATGGGTTTTTTTGTTAGCATCAACACCATCAAAGTGGCTGACACGATAGATCAGAACCATAATCTTTTTTTAAATATGAATTTTAAAGTAAGTTTACGTTGTTTTGCTTTTATGCGATTTTTGAAAATTTTGGAATCGATCCCTCATTTTTCAAAGTAAGTTAAATCTATTTTTGTGCAATTTTTTTTAATGCGGGTTTTCTGCGGAACCTATCTACCGCATAAAATGAGACTCAGGTGTATATATATACAAATAAGTAAATGCCTCTTTCTGCACAAATGTGTACTAAACTCCCATATTTTAAATTTTAACTTCTATGTTTTTAAGATGTATTTAAGATTAAAAATAAATTAGGATTAATGATCTTTTTGACTGACCCTGTACGATCCTATTTCTCTCAGCCTGATCTTAATCACCTGTTCTTACTGCAAATGAAGCAACTGCCTTAACACATTGCCTTCTCTCAAATTATTTTTTATATTGAAGTTTGCAGTAAAATATTTATTACCTTAATTAATCATATTCAAATTGAAGCTATCTTTAAATTCTTTCAAAATTTTAAATCTGTTAGGAAATTTAATTCTAAATTAAATTTATTTGAGTATTTTTGAAGACTAAGGATGTCAACTGTTATTCATTGATTTTTTAAATGCTTTTATACAACTTGCATTCTCTGTATGTTAGTGTGTTTGTTTCGTAGTTATAATTTAAGTAAATGAGCAAGAAGGCAATATAGATATTTTTTGGTTTCAATTAAAAGCTTGATTTAATGGTTTATTAGACAATCATATACACATAATAAGTGATATATAAGTAAGAGGTATGCATATTAACTTATTACAAAAATATCAAGTAATATATATATAAACTAGCTTGATTTAAAGTACTTTCTGCAATCTTTTGTATGAATAAACCAATTTGACACTTAGAGTTTAGATATATATATGTATTACATTAAGTAATAAATATGTCATTTAAAATTGAATTCATGTAGAGATAGATTAATTAACAAAAAGGGAATTGCAAAATATCTGAATACTAAAATATAATAGAGATAAAAAATATTTTATAGTAAAAGCTTTTATTTGTCATGCACTAAAAACTGAAAAAAAATATTTCTTCAGTTACAATTAGTTATTAGATTGAACTTGAAATAAGAGTTGGGGTGGGGGTCAGAAATTAATTGATTCCATCCCTATATAGACCCTCTTCCCAAGCTTTTATTTCAAGTTTAATTTAAAAACCCTAATTGTGGTTGAAGGAACAATTATTTTTTTGGTTTTTAGTGTATGACAAAGCATTTACTATAAAATATTTTTTATTTCTATTTTTTCTTTTTAATTTTGTATTAAAATACATTTTGCAATTCAACAATTAGTGATATTTGTTATGAATATGCACTCTTAAAATGTAGTAAAAATGTAATTCAACTCTGCTACATTTTCATTTAGATGCCTTCATGTTCACATTCTTTTAATATTTGTTACAAAAGAATTATAACTGACCTTTTTTCTTCACAAGTTTCACTAAGTCTGGTTATTTTTCTTACCTGCACTTACATATTTTTCACATAATTTTTCATTCTTGTTTTAGTCTTCCGTGACAATGTAAAACGTTGCTTCTTTTTTTTTTCTGATTTCGCAAAATTTAACATTGATATTATGGATATATTTATATACTTGTGTATAAATTTGCAATGGATTTGTTGTTTTAGATATATTGGCGGGAAAAAATATAGCAACTACTTATACTATTATAGATATTGTTGTTTCTGTGAAACGGGGATTAGCATATTTATTTATCAGTCTGATTTGTGCGGTTGTGGTCAAAATAAACCATGAAACACAATTATTGATTGTCAAATGTTTGCATACAATAATAGAAGTGAAGGACTTGAGAAAAGCCACTAGTAAATCTATGTTGTGAATAATTAGGATATCTGAAAAAAAAAAAAAAAAAATCCGTACACTAAATGAAATTTATTTAGCTAGTTATTCACAATCAATTTAAAGGAATTTAGAAATTCCAATCAAGAGATTTTGTTCATGATTTTATTAACTTCTTCAATTCTGCCATTGCAAGCATAAATTTTCATTAGCAAGTGTGGTTTGTGTTTGCTATGATCTATTTGCAAAGCAATTAATCATGTTGCTCATTAATGTACTGAATTTATTTCTGAGACTAATAATATTTACGGAGATCATATTCAGCTGGTTTTATGCTTGGGTTTGGTAAAATAAATAGTTTTGAGATTTGACATGTAGTCCAGATTTAGCACTATGATTGTTATGTTGAAAACTTTCCAAGATAAGCATCCAGAATGGAGATCTTGGCATGATAGTCACATTGTCTGGATTAATGATAAGTTAAATATATTTAATTATTTTTTATACAATTTTTATGAGGCATCTTGTCTACACATATTTAGTATGCTAGTAATATTTTTTATTGTGACATTTAGTTTTTTATAAATTCATTTTCCAAATGACTTTATAATATTCAATGGAATATGCAAATGTTAGTAAACTAGATTTTAGAATATTACATAACGCTAGAAGTAGTGTCATCTAGCTTTCCAAGGAGATTATTCCTAGAAATTACTTTTGATTTCACCTTTGACAGATGAATAAAATAAATCAGTTTTCTGTGGACCAAAATATTTTGTAAGTAGCATGGGCTAAGATCGAGCAAATTATTTTAATTTTATAAAATACTTTATTATTATTTAGATAAAAATTTGAATACATTGTTTTGACGGAATTGGTGATGATTGAACTGAATGCTGTGGAAATATTTTATGATCGCTATGATTACTTTGTAATCTTTTTTTGTGTGTGTGTGTGTGTGTGTTTAAGAATTTTCAGAAATTTTCCAAGATTATTTTATTCTGAAAACTAGGTTACAAGTGTTTATTTGGGGAGCTTTTAACAGTATAGAAAATTAAAGATGGAGCTTTACTCTAGCCTTAATTCAGTTTTTTCTAAAAGTTAGATGATTCTCAATTTTTGATATATTAAATCTTGATGTTTTAAGAGCTTATAGGAAACAGAAAAATGATATTAGGCGATATTTTTTCTGATTATTGTTACATTAAGAAATCTTAAAGTACTATAGTTTTGTTTTGATGTCAATGTTTTAGAATTTGTTTTTAAAATCTAATGTCATTTTTTGGTTTTGGATTTTACATTTTAGAATTTCTGGAAATAATATATATATTCTTGAGATTTTTCTTATTTCGATAGTAAAAAGAAAAATATTAATGACTTAATTTTTTTAGAATTAAGTTAGAGAAGTTTTACTTTATTGATTTTTTTTTTTTTCTAGTTTTTTATAATTTTGGACTCTTAGAAGTCTGATATATAAAGTGGGCAATTATGGTATCATTTTTAAATGTTTTTGCACATACCAAAGACTGCATAGATGGAACTAGATCTTTCAATTATATCTCATACAGTTGTTTTTTATGATCTTTTTCAATCTTTTTTTTTTTTTTTCTGTATCAAGAGATATTATAAATTTGTTGATTGAGCGATCTCAGATTTTGATTTGATAAAATGTGGGGTGATTTATTTCATTATCTTCAAAAAAAAAAAATTCTTTAGCAATTGTTGTTATAATATTTGTTACATTTTTAGTATTCGTTTTAATATATGAATTATATTAATTCAATCAATTTTTTTTTTTAATTTTATCTTAAACCTATATGATTTTCAATAATAGTAATAAGCTTCCCAAAAATTTTGTCTGGATTTATTAGAAGTAAAACATTTCAAGTTATTAAATCAATACTCAGTGATGAATGACTTTAACTGTACCGGTTGTTTTTTCTTTACCTATTTCCAAAATACAAGAAATTAAAATATAGTAAGATCTAGAAAAGGGCTGGGTGTAATTTGTATAGCAAGATTGCAAAACGATTGGTTGCGTAAAGATTATTTATCTGAATAGTGATTACTATATCGTTAAACTTTCTTCAGTTAATGATCATTACATTGTTTAGATGATTTTAAATAAAAATAGCTATATTATGATTACTTTATATTTGGAAAAAATCTTGTATGAAGCTAGATTTTAAAATAAACAAAAGTAGAAGAATGATTAATGTTCTATTGGTGCAGTTTTATCCATGTCAGTGTTATATTGCATCATTACTTTATAAGACAATTTTCATTTTTGATTTTTCAATGCATGGTTTAATGCAGTGTTAGAGTAACAAATTCTAATGTTCAATATCCACAGATCATGGTTCCAACTGTCACTTCCAGTCCTTGATCTTTTTATGAACTCCAAGTAATAAATCATTTAATAACTGTATTTGTCCTTAATCTTGATATATCATCTTCAAATAACAAAGCAAATTTGGATTTTCTGCTTCAGAAAGATGACTGTTCTATAAAAGAGACACCTGTCAATTGAAGTCTCCACAGTTGCCAATATCATATAGGTGTTTGTTTTTCTTTCCCATTTTAAATGTACTATCTCATTTTGATAAATTTTAAAAATTGCTCTCCAATGGCATCAACGTCAGGGTTAATGTTTGTAATTCTATGATTTTATATTTTGTTGTATTTTCTTGTTAATCGACCATTTATTACTAAAGATGAAGTCTGGTTCTTAGTGGAAGCAATTTGCTTCCGATGTAGATGTATGTTACTTGCAGGCGGGTGAATGGGAAAAATCGTTTTACCCCTTACAAAAGTTTTTTAATTAATACTCTTTGTGTAGCTCCAAATATTGAGATGCTGAAATAAATTATTTAAAGAGATGAGAAGCAGTAGCAAATTACCAATAGTGATATGTATTATTGCTTGGTCACAGCACTACATTGTTTTGTTATTTCATTTTAACTTCATGTCAAGATTTTAGCATATTTTTACTTAATTATGATCATTGTTTATAAAGAATATAAGAAGTTATTACATTTAATTGTTTAACACAATTAACTGCTAATAATAGTCTTAATAATTTTAGAATAATCTAGTTTTTATCTGAGATTGTAAAAAAAATTATGTCTGAGCATTCTCAGTCATAATTACTTTCAAAGTTCCTGGTTGAAAAGGTAATTTTTTCTTCTAATGCCATTATTTTTTTAAAGGTAATATATTTTATAGTTCTTATTTTAATGTAATTATAATTGGGATTTATTTAACAGTCTGTATCATTAACTCTTATGTAATGGTTGAAATGATAAATTAAATATTGATTGCTTAAATGTATATATTAATTTAAAAATAATAATGGTTTACTTAAAATAAGTTACTTAAACATATATCTATTTTAAAAAAAAGATAATCTACTTTTTAGTTAATGCATTTCTTAATTAGAAAAATAATAAAGATAATCTTGTAGCAGAAAGCCATTGCATGAGAGTGGTAAAGCAAAAATTACATTACAGAAATCATCATCATCATCAAGCATTATCAATCCACTGCAGGATGAAGGTCTCTCTCCAAGTTCAATCCATCTTTTCCGATCTTAAGCTTCTCTTCTCCACATCACCTCTGCATACTTTCTTATTTCATCCATCCATCTCACATGTGGTCTCTTTCTGGGTCTTTTACAATCTCTTGGAATCCAGTTTAAAATTTCAATTGTCCATCCATTATCATTTCTTCTAGCAATATGTCCAGCCCAACTCTACTTTAGTTTTTTAATTTTTTCAATGAGATCAGTAACACCTGTTTGTTCTTTTACCCATACCTTGCATTTTCGATCTCTTCTTGTTACTCCCAACATATATCTTTCCATACTTCTTTGAGTGGTTTGAAGTCTCTGTATTGCTCTTCTATTAAGTGTCCAAGTCTCAGATCCATAAGTAAGAACTGACAAAACACATTTATTAAAAACCTTCCTTTTCAAACACATAGGCATATTTCCTTTTAGTATCAAGTTATTTCTACCAAAAGCAGTCCAACCAAGTTTAATTTATGATTAATTTCATCCATTATGTTTCCATCTGTATTAATAATCTGTCCAAGGTATTTGTAACTGTTAACTTCTCCTAATTCATCATAATCAAGCTTTATTTTCATATTTTGAGAAAATCTATTAAACATTACTTTAGTCTTTTTAACATTTATCTTTAGTCCTACTTTCATCTGATAACTCCTGCAACATTTCCTGTAACTCTAAAGCATTATTTGCAAAAACAACTACATCATCTGCAAAATCTAAATGACTTAAATAATCTCCATTTACTTTCACTCCTTTAGCTTCCCATTTTAATCCACAAAATACTTCTTGCAGCATTGCTGTAAACAGTTTTGGAGATATGGAGTTACCCTGTCTTACACCCTTTTCAATGTTGACTTTCCTACTATTATTATGTAATCTAATTGTTGCTGTTGATAGATAATCTCTAGTTTAATGGATAACTAATAAACATTATTGATATACTTTCATTTAGTGGTTTGTGTCAATATTGCGAGAGCAGCAACTTTGACAGCTATTAAACTAGTAATTTGCTATCTATATATGTATATATTGAATAATGATAAAGAAGTGTAAGAGATTGTATTTGTGCTGTTGAGCGCTGGCTCAGTACTAAATGTGTTTCTTTTGGATTGTACATCTTTTTCACATGTCGTTGGTCATATCTTTATGATTACACCCCTCCATAAAGTGTTGAAAGTGGATAGAAACCAGTCTCTACTTTGCATGAGAGTAGTGTAGTGGGAAGTTCAAAAAAGTTATTCATTAATTGAAGATTGGGCATTTTTATTTGCTATTAGATTGTAATTAAAGAAATAGAATTAAAATTAATTTGAATACAAATTCTCAAGAAATGATTTATTGTAGCTATAATTATATAAACATTTTTAGATGAATGACTGATGTATTATTTTTTTAAATAAAAATATATCCTTTTTTTTTTTTTTGCTTGTATATTTTTAGAAGTTAAAGAATTTGTTATTAAAGCTCAAATTCTAGCTGGAGGGCGAGGAAAAGGAACATTTAGTAGTGGATTAAAAGGAGGAGTCAAATTAACAAAAAAGTAGGTATTTTTTGTCTGGTGAATAATTTTGCATGTAGAGTATAATATATCAGGTTAAATTCTGGAAAGAAAAAACTGATAGCTACTTATTATATTAATCTTCCATATTTATAATTATAGTTCATTTCAAGAATGAAACCTCATTTTTCAGCTAACTGAAAAACTGCTAACAAAAATCAGGTTTTTATCTATTTATTGGAGTAGTCAGCATATAGCTAAATGCAGATAGTTAATTGTATGTTGTTGATTGATAATTTGATACCTGGTATTTTTAGCTAAAGAATAAATGGTGAAACACCCCCACCCCCATGCCCATTTCTTTCAGCTAGGTAATGATGCCTTTTTGATTACTGTGAACTTTTCAAGAAAACATTTTGAGAGGTACTAAAGAGGCTTTTGCCTTAGTGACTATTTAGTGTTTAAAGCTGATTGCATTACTTTGTATAAATTTAATGAAAATCATTTGCAGCCGTCCTGTGGCCTTTTTTATTTTCTTTTAATACAAGATTAGAAGATCTAACTAAGCTTTTGTATGGATTGAAAAGAAAATGTCACCAAAGGTATTTTTATTAATAATGAAAAAAATAACTTCTTTTATGACTGTTGATTATTAGGAAAAACAATATTCACAATTGATATTCCTAATCTTCAGAAACATTCTAATGAATTTAAATTAGAACTTACAAATAGGTTTCAAGTGTTAGGAGATTTTGAACATGATTGAGATTTGAATGAAATCAATAGAAAAATAACTGATATACTTTTAAAAACTGCAACAGATAGCTGGTAGAAAAAAGCAGTTGTCCAATACAATTTTTTACTGAGACTGGATAATTTATGAAGAAAAGAAGGAATATGATGTATTAAGAAGGATTGAATATCCGGAATTGTGTAAAATGGGTGGAAAAGAGTTGATAATGATATAAAAAGTATAATTGTGAACTAACGAGGAAAGCTATAGAAGAGAATAAAAGTCTCAAGAGTGTGAAACAACATTTTGTTATTGGTAGGAAAATTATTTCTGCGATAAGAAAAAAAAGATGAAACTATTATTAAAAAGAGAGATGATATCATGAAATGTGTAGAAGAGTTCTATCAATAATTATATAGTAATAAAGAACAAGTACCTCCTACAACTATTATATCTTCTGAATTGCCCAGTATTTTAAATGAAGAAATGAGGCATGTAATTAAATTTATGGAGAAGGGAAAAGCTCCAGGTAATGATGTAATTATAATCGATATATGTTAAAAAAATCGGGTGAAGAAATATAAAAAATTTTGGCAAAGTTATATACCAAATGGCTAAATGATAAAGATGTACAAGATGATTGGAAGAATGTATTATTAATATTAGTATTAAAAAAGGTGTTAAAGATATTAGAAATTACACTTACAGATCTATTGGCCTTTTGTCAGTTTTATACAAATGTTTACCAAGATAATTACAACTCGTCTACAGAGAACTTTAGATGTCAACCAGCCAAAAGAACAAACTGGATTAAAAATGCTTTTAGTACAGTGGATCATATCCAAGTATTGAGAGAATTTATAGAAAGAACCAATTTATATGAATTGCCATTATGCTTTGGATTTGTAGATTATGAAAAGGCATTTGATTTTATAAGCATTTTTTCGGTGATTAAAGCATTGGATTATCAAGGTACAGATCCAGGATAGTCATGTTCTGTAGAATATTTATAAAAATGCAACAGCAACAATTAGATTACATAATGATACTAGGAAGGTTAACATTGAGAAGAATGTAAGACAGGGTTACTCTATATCTCCAAAACTTTTTACAGCAATGCTACATCAAGTATTTTGTGGATTAAAATGGAAAGCTAAAGGAGTAAAACGAAGATTATTTAAGACATTTAGATTTTTCAAATGATGTACTCCAGAAAATGTTGCAAGAGTTATCAGGTGAAATTAGGACTAAAGGTAAATGTTAAAAAGATTAAAGTAATGTTCAGTGGCCTTTCTCAAAAGATGAAAATAAAGATTGATAATGATGAGTAACACAAATATCTTGATTAGATTATTACTACAGATGAAAACATAATGGAAGAAATTAATCATAGAATTGAACTTGGGGGGAGTGCTTTTGGTAGAAATAACAATATTAAAACGAAATGTGCCTAAGTGCTTGAAAAGAAAAGTTTTTAATAAATGTGTTTTACCAGTTCTTACTTATGGATCTGAGACTTGGATATTTAACAGAAGAGCAATATAGAGACTTAAGACCATTCTAAGAAATATGGAGTTGCATTTTAGGAGTAACAAGAAGAGATCGAAAAAACAACACATGGGTAAGAGAACAAACAGGGATTGAGTGCTGGTTCAGCACGAAATGCATCTTGGGAGTTACTTGTCTTTTATTATATCTTTATTTATATGAAATTATTTATGAAATAAAAAAGAATGAAGAAATATGGAAGTTGTCTATCTATAAAAAAGATTACTGAGATCATTGAAAGAATAAAAGACTGAAGTGGAGTTGGTCTATATTTTTAGAAGGAAAGATAATAAATGGATAGTTGAAATCTTAAACGGATTCCAAGAGATTGTAAAAGACCCAGAAAGAGACCATGTGTGAGATGGATGAAATAAAGAAGTGTGATGGGATAATGTGGAGAAGATAGGCTAGAGATTGGAGAAGATGGATTGAATTTGAAGGGACCTTCATCCTGCAATGGATTGATAATGGTTGACAATGATAATGATGATGATTCATTATTAACACATATCTGATGAATTAATATTATCACAAAATGTGAATGGAGCCAAAAACTATAAATACTGATTTCATTCGTCTGAATGAAAGTATTGCATATTTATAAATGTAGTTATTTAATAATATAATGATTCAAGCAATCTTTACATTCATTCAAGTCTAGTTACTGAAAATATATGAGAATAAAATAAGATCGTAAATTAATGGAATTTTAAATTCGATTTATATATTTGGTTCGTTTTTTGTTTCTAGTATAGATTGAATTTGCTTATATGAAAATTTGATCAAGTAAAAACTTATAACTTTAGAAGTTTTTGAATATAATCGAGTTATCGTAAAGTTAAATATTTATTGTATCGTCCCATAGATAAAGCAGAGAAAGAGAGACTGGGCTTTTTTATTTTTTTTAAGATTTTAAACAGACTCATGGAAATATATAAAGAAATAAACTTACTTAATCTAGATCAAAATTATTCATTTTGTACTTTTTATTTATAGGTTTTATGAAGAATCTATGTTTTCTAATATTCAGGAAAGTGTTAACTTTTCTAAGTTTATTTTTTGGAAAATTACCTTTTTATTTTGAGGCAAGCCCTGAACTTTTTTTTTTTTTAATGCTTAGAACTTGTTTTTAAATGAAATAAAAAGTAAAAAAAAAATTTATAACACTTAAAAAATTAATTTCTAAATTATGAAAAATAAATTTTATGAATTTGAATTGAAGTTACGCAAAAGTAAGTAATGTTTGAAATGCATACTGTCAAATACTCGTTAATTCATGTCAGCGTAACAATTTCCTTTATATCACTTTTATTTGAGATATTAATTATGAATATAAATCTTGGAATTTTTTTTAAAAATTCCAAATTAATATTTTTTTATAATGTTTCAGTAGATTATTATACTATTTATTGGAAGAGCATGAAATTAATTTTAAAATAATACATATATACACAATGTGAGCTAGTGGAAAGGTGATTGATTTTCTGTCCAAGCTACTTAAACCACCATCTCTAAATCAATGCACATGTTACGTAATGAAGGACATAGGTTAGCAATTCATAAAAATTTTAATATGCTAGTGTATTTGGATCACGAATTACAATATGAAATATGACTGTGTTTCATAGAACCATTCGCTAACATTATATTTTATGTTAAATTGGGTAAAACTGCTACTGAAATATTTGAAATGATTCGAACTGTGTATGATAATGAAGTCATGAATTGATAAAATGTTTCAAATTGATTTGCAACATTTTATGATGGCAAGGAGAACTTTGAAGACAGTCAGTGAAAACATGAAAGTTTTATATTGCAATTCATACCATGCTATACTTAAAATTTTTGTGATGATTAGCTAAACTAT
Source organism: Epiperipatus broadwayi (assembly GCA_028023455.1). Classification (NCBI taxonomy): domain Eukaryota; kingdom Metazoa; phylum Onychophora; class Udeonychophora; order Euonychophora; family Peripatidae; genus Epiperipatus; species Epiperipatus broadwayi. The sequence continues at coordinate 5,732,382 of JAQFVV010000017.1, forward strand.
GTCTCTACGTAATAAACCACTAAAACATCACTTTATTATCATTCCCTATGCTTACACAAGCTGTTAAAACAGTAGCAAACTCTCGATACAGTAGTGCCACCCAATGCAAGCCTTAGTGATCAATGGATGCAGGAAGATTTATGTATAAAATCTCTATTTAGTGTTTACTCATTCAATATCCCCAGACTAGTTTCTAGTTGTGGCTTTTATCAGTGAGGAGCCTTGAATCTGAGAGCATTGCATCTAGGTCTTAGGATCTAAGGTGTGGTTTTATCTTGGGCTCACAGCTTTATAGTTAACTAAGTAGGTAAAAGGTGGCTGCTAGAGGGTTGCCTTAGATCCTAAGATCTAGATACAATGCTCTCAGATCCAAGGCTCCTCACTGACAAAAGCCTCAAGCTAGAAACTAGTTTGGGGATATTGGATGAGTAATCACTAGATATGTGATTTTATACACAAACCTTTTTGTGTCCACTGATTACTAAGGCTTGCACATGGTGGCACTACTGTATGGAGAGTTTGCTGTTTTCACATCATAATACATACATTGAATCAGAAATAGTGCTACAGGTTGCTTAGATTTATGGAGCAATAACCTAGCTCGAATCTTTATTGACCATTGAATTATTAAAATAATAAGAGAAAATGTTAAGGCATTTGATAAGAAGTCTATTATTATGTGTTAAATAATCAAACTAATATTTTGTGCATGAAAGATTTGCTTTTGGTTTATTAAGAAACTTTTGTTAACATCTTTTATATTAATATATTATCTATAGCAATTGAAGTTTAATTTTTTTTAATCCATTTTCCTTATTTTATATAATATTGATCAATGTAGAAATTTATTTTAATGCGAAAAAAGTAATGTGATGTACAAATCCATAGAATGTTGGCAATATTTAATAGATTGTGCTTTGGGTTAATTTTAGCCGTGTGGCAAAATGAAAAACTTATTACCAATCCTATTAAAAGCTGGAGTTGTTTTGGAGAGTCATGGTTATAGGCTTAAATACACATGGTGTGTCTATGTGTTGAATCAAGTTTGTGCATCAAAGTACAGGAATCACCAGAATTAATGTAATGATTGACACAGCAGACATTTACTTTGACATTATTGAATTGGCAGCCAGGTATTAGTGACCCAAGCTACTATTGAATGCATTTAATAGATTAATTACGATAAGGTAATGGACAAGTTGAGAAAAAACTTAAATTTAATGGGAGCAAACTGGAATTTCTAATTACTTTTTTAATAATTTCCAAAATATTAGCATTGTCAAAATGTCATTTCTAGGCTTGCAGAAGCTGTTAAAACTAGCAAAAGCACTGATGGAAGATAAGCTAGAAATTAATCTGGGAATATTGGATGAGTAGGCACTAGATAAGAATTTTACGCACAAACCTTTACATCCATTGATTACTAAGTATTGCACTGGGTGGCACTACTGTATAGAGAGTTACCTATTTTGTTTGTGTTGTATTTGAGTGAAATGGAAAAAGCAATAGAAAGATTAGGAAAAGGGATAGAGATACCGCTAATAGGTAGTCATCATCAACCATTATCAATCCACTGCAGGATGAAGGTCTCTCCAAGTTTAATCCATCTTCTCCAATCTTTAGCTTCTCTTTTCCACAACACCCCTGCACATTTTCTTATTTCATCCATCCATCTCACATGTGGTCTCTTTCTGGGTCTTTTACAATCTCTTGGAATCCACTTTAAAATTTCAATTGTCCATCTATTATCATTTCTTCTAGCAATATGTCCAGCCCAACTCCATTTCAATCTTTTAATTTTTTCAATAAGGTCAGTAACACCTGTTTGTTGTCTTACCCATACATTGCGTTTTCGATCTCTTCTTGTTACTCCCAACATGCATCTCTCCATACTCCTTTGAGTGGTCTGAAGTCTCTGTATTGCTCTTCTATTAAGTGTCCAAGTCTCAGATCCATAAGTAAGAACTGGTAAAACACATTTGTTAAAAACCATTCTTTTCAAACACATAGGCATATTTCCTTTTAGTATCAGGTTATTTCTACCAAAAGCACTCCAACCAAGTTTAATTCTATGATTAATTTCCTCCATTATGTTTCCATCTGTATTAATAATCTGACCTAGGTATTTGTAACTGTTAACTTCTTCTAATTCTTCATAATCAATCTTTATTTTCATATTTTGAGCAAATCGATTAAACATTACTTTAGTCTTTTTAACATTTATCTTTAGTCCTACTTTTTTATTTTCATCTGCTAACTCCTGCAACATTTCCTGCAGCTCTGAAGCATTATTTGCAAAAACAACTATATCATCTGCAAAATCTAAATGACTTAAATACTCTCCATTTACTTTCATGCCTTTAGTTTCCCATTTTAATCCACAAAATACTTCTTGCAGCACTGCTGTAAAAAGTTTTGGAGATATGGAGTCACCTTGCCTTACACCTTTCTCAATGTTGATTTTTCCAGTATCATTATGTAATCTAATTGTTGCTGTTGCATTTTTATAAATATTCTTTAAAATATGACAATATCCTGGATCTATACCTTGATGATCCAATGCTTTAATCACTGAAGAAATGTGTATAGAATCGAATGCCTTTTAATAATCTACAAATCCAAAACATAATGACAACTCATATTCATTTGTCCTTTCTATGACTTCTCTCAATACCTGGATATGATCTATTGTACTAAAACCACTTTTAAATCCAGCTTGTTCTCTTGGTTGGTAGAAATCCAAAGTTCTCTGTACACGAGTTGTAATTATCTTGGTAAAAATTTTTTATAAAACTGATAAAAGGCTGATAGGTCTGTAATTTCTAATATCTTCTTTATCACCTTTTTTAAATATTAATATTATTACTGCATTCTTCCAATCTTCCGGTACATCTTTATCATTTAGACATTTGGTATATAACTTTGCTAAAATTGTTTCTATTTCTTCACCTCCTTCTTTTAATATATCAATTATAATTCCATCATTTCCTGGAGCCTTTCCTTTCTTCATACATTTAATTGCATGTCTCACTTCTTCATTTAAAATTCTGGGCAATTCGGAAGATGTAATAGATATAGGAGGTACTTGTTCTGTATTACTATATAATTCTTGATAAAAATCTTCTACCAATTTCATGATGTCATCTCTCTTTTTAGTAATAATTCCATCTTTTTTTCTTATTGCAGATATAAATTTCCTACCAATACCAAAATGTTGTTTAACATTCTTGAGACTTTTATTTTCTTCTACAGCTTTCCTTGCTATTTCACAGTTATACTTTCTTATATCATTTTCAACTCTTTTCCGTACCATTTTACAAAATTCGAGATATTCAATTCTTTTTAATACATCATTTTTGTATATCTTCATATTCCTTCTTTTCTTCATAAATTCTCTAGTCTCAGTAGAAATTTTATTAGTCAATTGCTGCTTTTTTCTACCAGCTATCTTTGTTGCAGTTTTTAAAAGTGTATCCGTTATTTTCATATTAATTTCATTCAAATCTGAATCCTGTTCAAAATCTCCTAACACTTGAAACCTATTTGTAAGTTCTAATTTAAATTCATTAGAATGTTTCTGAAGATTAGGAATATCAACTGTAAATATTGTTTTTCTCAATAATTTTTGTCTCTCTAGTTTTACATTAACACGTAACTTACACCTTACTAATCGATGATCACTTCCTGTGTTAAATTTATTAAGAACATTACAATCTTGAAATATGTATTTCCTATTAGTCAAAATATAATCCAATTCTGTTGTACCTTCATTTGGATGCTTCCTTGTCCATTTCCTTTTAACATTTTTCTCAAAAAATGAATTCATAATATAAAGTTTTTCTTTTTCTGCAAACTCCACAAGTCTATGTCCTCTCTCATTTCTATTACCATAACCAAAATTACCTACAGCAATTTCATCTTTCATTTGTCTACCAATTCTAGCATTAAAGTCTCCCATAACAATTTTAAAATGTTGTTTATTCTGATCAAAAGCCTTTTGTACATCCATATAAAAATCTTCTACTACTTCATCACTATGAGAACTTGTTGGAGCATAAACCTGAATTATCTGCATTTGGTATCTGCTATTAAGTTGTATAACTAATCTTGCAACTCTATCCGATACACCATCAATCTCCACAATATTGTTCTTCCACTTTTTATTTATAATGAATCCTACTCCACTTGTATTTCCAATATGTGTGCCTTTATAATAGAGTATATGTCCACTTTTTAAATCAATTGTTTCTTCACCTTTTCTTCTAACTTCACAAAGTCCAATAATGTCCCATTTAATATAAGACAATTCTTCTTCTAATTCTTGCAATCTTCCTTCACTTGAAAGTGATCTGCAGTTGTATGTACCTAAATAAAAAGTCGTCATCAAATGGCAGCCTGGGTCCACAATCAGGGGATTCTTAGCACCCTCCGCCTTCGGCCACCAACCGCTGCCTTGGTTGGTGACTTTACAGCCTCCTGGGAATAAGGACCATGCTTTATTTTTGTCTGTCATAATTGTATATATGTATTGGAAAAATATTTATCATTTACACAAACATTCATTCTGCCTTATCAGGCACTGAGAAGAAAGACCATGGTGTTTCTTGATCTTAAACTCAGAGGTAAAAAGCCATTAAACTCACCACACTGGCTAATGCGTGTTGGTGAGCAGCCCATCCATGTTCGTATACTATATGAATAATCACATAGTAATAACAGCTGCAACGACAAGAACGTATGGAGTGGGCATTAGGAATTTGCCCTGCTCGGTTCCTTTAAGGCCTCCAAGAGGAATCTAAGGGTCTCCTTTCAGTTAATAGCAAACTCTTTTCTGCAGCCAAAAAAAAAGACCTGACAAAATATATACTCCCTTACTACCTATTTAGGTTTTTTTTATTACCTAAATAGGTAGTAAGGGAGTATATATTTTGTCAGGTCTTTTTTTTTTGCAGATGATATATTTTTGTGTGCAGAAAGAAGAGAAGATATGGAAGTTATGCTAAGGACATGTGCAAGGGTGGCTAAAGAAATGGGGATTAAATTTAGTGAAGAAAAATCAAATATAATGATGGTTAATACTGGGGAAAAGAAGATGTAGAATTTTTATTGGGAGATATTAAGTTAAGTATGGTGAATAGATATAGTTATTTGGGAATTATTTTAAGTAATCAGAAAAATTATTTGGATGAATGGGAGAAAAAATTGATAAATGAAGCAAAGAAAAGAAAGGCATTGATAAAGAAATTAACAGTGTTTTCATATAATAAATATGATGTAGCTAGAATTATATGGGAGTTGCAGTAGCAGGATTAACATATGGTAATGATGCATTATGTGTTAGTAAAGGGGTATTAGATTATTTAGAAAAAGTTCAAAGGGAAGTAGGAAGACATGCATTGGATGCAGATGTATTGACAGCAAGGGAGGCAATTCAAGGAGAAATGGGATAGTCATTCATATGAGAGATGCAAAAAGTAAAATGAAAATGTTTGGTAGATTGTGTTTATGGATAATAAAAGAATAGCCAAAATAGTATTTAATTGGGTTATGAGTAAAGGGCATGCAACAAGATGGGTGAGAAAGTAAGGAAAGTAGTTTATTGTTTAAGGCTCGAACGGGATTTTTAGCAATAATAGAATATACATGTAAATGGAAAAATATGGGTGATTTAGTCTGTAAATTATGTAAGGAAGGAATAGAAAATATTAGGCATCTGTTAATTGAATATAAATGCTTGAAAACAAAAAGTTATGGAAGAATAAATATGAAAAAAGGAAAGTGGATTATTGGTTTTTATGTTGGGTTTGGGAAAAGATATGGGGGATTTAGATATAAAGGCCATAGAGTTGACTAAGATTATGTTGTGGAAATTGGATGGAGCAGAATATGGGAAAACTTAGACTGAGGAATGTAAAATAAAGTAGCTAACAGGTTTCTCTGGAAATAATTGCTGAGAGATTCTTGACTTCGTTTAAGGAGAAGCTACAGTACATCGCATAACATTACATTGCAAGATGCCCAGATAGAAGACTTTGTAGTTATAAGAATAGCATTATAATATGATCCTGATGAGTCATGAGCTTTCTGGGCACTAATGATCATTAAATCTATATCTGGGAGAGATATGATACAAGCTTTTTGTTGTTGTTGCTGTTTTAAATGGCACACGACTTCTCCACCATTTATTTTTGAATGAGGAACTGTTCTCTATATCTGGTCAACTTTTGTATACAAACATTTATGGCCTATGTTTTTGTCTTTTCTTAGAAGTATTCTGCAATTATTTTTAAGAATAATAATGCATATTTACACAGCTAATGGCTGCAAAATTAATCACTTCTTTTACCTGTCTTATTTTTATCTTTCATTATTGAGCACGTATGGATCTTATAATTTGGTTATATACTATTATGCCTCAAATATGTTGTTAACAGCAAATAGCCACTCTCAAATAATTATGGACTTTCCATCTACAATAAAAAAAAAATTGACAAAAAAGTCCACTAGAGAAGAATTTTGTGATGATTATATAAAATATTCTGTGGACCACAAATATACCCCCTATATACAACATACTGATTTATTAATGTATTTATTTGACATTTTGCAAAACTGCAGCAAATTTTTATTTCTAAAAATCTTTAGCATCTTTTAGTAAGATTAGTATCATATGTGTTATCCTATAAAGATGTGATTTTATAATAGTATAATTTAGTATCATATAATTTTATCATTATACTTTTAGAATCTGGTAGAATATCCTTAAAAATGAAAATTTCTAATGTTTTTATGTTCTATTGGTAAGGTATCCAATATTCATTTTCATCCAATACAATAAGTAAAATCATAGTTCTATATACAAGTAGTTCAGTTGCAGTAGTTACAACACCTATCTTCTAAATTGTTAAAAGTAGGAGCGATATATTAAAATTTGGGTTGCATTTAAACACCTAAGTTCATCTTTCTACTCAAAAAGTTATCAAAATTTTTAAATTGGCTCACTTTATCAAATTGATAATCATTTACTGTATACTAAAAGTTGCTGAAGATCTTCCATTATTGGTTGATAAAAGATTTGGGTTTTTTTTTAAACATTAATTACAAAATCAGTCTTTATAGAATATAATTAACGTTTTAAATGCAATATGTAATCTTTTGAATTGGCAAGGAAACACTATCATCAGTGTACGGTAAATCCAAAATATAAGAAGACAAAATTTGTATTTTTGCTTTTGATTCTAATTAAAAATTTATCACCGAACCTGTGTCACATCTTATTCTCTGATTCATTAAACTGCCTGTACAATTCCAAAGATTAGAACTAGTACTCTGATCAAAGATATGTATAAGAGATAGAGATCTGAGCCAACTGATGAGTAACGGTTCAGCATGAAATTTGCATCTTGGGGATTGTACATTCTTTTCACATGTCTTTTATCACGTTTATAATTACACTCCTCCACAAGGGATTAGAAGCAGATAGAAACTTGACCCTATCTTGCATGAGAGTGGTATAGTGAAAATTACACTACAGAAATGTTACTATGTGGATGATCTCAAGTCTAATGAATGACTAATAAAAGTTATTAGTTACATCTTTGTTTAACGCAGTTCTTGTTTCTAGTGCATACAAACTTTTAACTTGTAGTAATAATATTTTTTTTTTACTATATTATGTAAAACAGTTGTATAATATAAATAAGCTTGTGTACAACTAATTTGAAATAGTATCATAAACCTGTTCAATATTATGTTAAATGCCTTAACTAACTAAATCAAAGTAATAGAAATCACTCTTGTTCCTGATTCTTTTCCTTCAGGTACTTTCCTTGCAACAAAAATCTTACATACAATAATGCTTATTGATTCCCTAAAATCCCATTGAGTCTCTGGTTACCATTCGTTTATGATTGAAAACAACTTATTCAAAAAATCCTTCAAAGTATCTTTGCTGTAGTGGATAATATTAATACTCTGTGTCAATTACTGCATTCAAAGTATTCTTAGATTAGATGGTACAATTTTATGAATCTATAAATTCTCTCCCAAATTTTGAAGTTTAATATAGTATCTCCATTGGGTATCTCATGATGAGCTACACCTTTTCCATATAAGATTATAAAAAAACTGTTTAACTTCACTAAGCTGGATATCTTCATCAAATAATGTTATATTATTAAAAGTTAATCATTGGTTTTAAAACATTGGTCAAAAGACAATCAAAATATTTCCATCACCTTCCATATTAGAGATAATATCTTGGCGTGTAACATGTCCCACTTTTATTATATGGCATGGTAATATTGGTTTTCATAGGATTCTGACTCATTTAACTAATATGTTGATTAGAGAATTTAATTATATATTATTATATGCTGTTCTTTGTATTTTAGTGAGATTTGCATCATTTGTTTGATGGAACAATTTCTTTGTATATATGAAGGGTTACCTAAAAATAACTGGAATCGTTCTCTGGTAGTCACTTCTATTGTAGTACGTTTCTGCTTCTCTTGCGGGTACCCTTTTGCATAAATCTGCCAAATGACATTGTGTAAAATGTAGCACATTTTTTTTTGTAAAGTGCATTTTGCATATTTGTCGATTTTTATAATATCTAAAAATTAAATTATATTTGGAGGGGGGGAGAACACTTGTAATGCTTGAAAGAGTTTACAAGCAAGTTGCTCTGGAAAAACACAACTTTATGTTTTGTAATTGAAGTGTTAAATTCACCATGTCTCAAAAAATATAGCAAGTGAAGTCAAATGTCAAGACAATACTAACTTTTATTTTTTTGAATGCAACCAGCGATTGTTCACTTATATTCGTTCATAATGATCAGGCATTTAAAACCAGTAAGTTCTGTGATGCAGTAAAAAGGAAATGTCCTGTTTGTGGCAAAGTGAGGATGCTTGTTTTATCACGACAGCGCGACTAGCGCATAAAGCTTGAGTGTAAATAAATTTTTAATTAAATTCAGCATGACCCAGTTTATCCATCAGCGACATTCACTCAATCTCATTCTGTGCAACTTTTTTTTAATCTCTCGAATGAAAAAATGTCTTTTTTTTTTGCAAACTTAGAACTGATAAAGAAAAAAACGATGGTGTTAAAATGCATCACTTTGCAAGTGTTTCCAGACTACTTTGAAAACTGACAAATACATTTAGACTGGAGCATTGCATTAAATAGACTATATTTTGAAAACGATTCAATTTGTAACACTTAAAAATAAATATATAGTTTTTTATTACAAAATTCCGGTTATTTTGGGGTCTCCCCTCATATAATGAATGTTATATACATAATTTTGTGCGTGTTATAGTCTATCTTTTTAGTATGTTCAATTATTTTATACAGATTTTATATATTATATGAATAATATATGCATATAAATGTGTGGGATTTTTTTTTTTTTTTAAGTCCCGATGAAGTAGTGCCTATTGTAGAAAAAATGCTTGGTTATAATTTGGTAACTAAGCAAACTTCAGCGCAAGGAGTAACAGTTCAGAAGGTTAGTAAAGAACAAATCTCATTAAAATATTTATTTGCATATAGTTTTGTTGTTGTTGTTGTTTTCTGTAATTTCACCCATTTTAAACTATCAATATAATTTAGAAGAATGTTTCCAGTAATTCAATTTATTTGAAAAATATATACATTTATAAAAATATTGTTTTATTTTTGTGCATAATTTGGAATTAGAGCTATCATTAAATATTTTAACCATTATTAAATAACTTCCATTATTTTTTCTAAAAACCATTCAAATTTTCATATTAAATATATAATATGAACATTTTAAATCAAAAACTAATTTACTTCTGATTTAATTATGAGAGAGAAGAAAAAAATTTAAAACTATTCAATTTGATTATAACTCGAGTATTTTGCATTAGAAATATTTTTCCTTTTTTTTATTAACCTTAGAAAACTGAGCAAAAGTTTATGTATATTGTTTGAATAATTTAACAATTTTAATTAATTTTATCTTTTTAAAATTATAATTGTTAATAATTTATAAACTTTATTAGAGATTTTTTTCTGTATTTATTTATTTGATTTATGACAGCAAAAGATATTGATAAATGAAATTGATTTTTTTTTTTCATGTGTGTTACCTTGGAAATGAAATGTTTAGAGGTTTGAATGGTTTCAGGAGCATTGACTTGCTTTCAGATTTTACATTTTTTTGGCATTTCTTTGAGGATATTAACAAAAAAAGAAGTCTAAATTGAAACAAATTGCATATCTCAAGTTTTTGAGTATTATTTATTTTGTTTAAAAAACCCTATAACTTAAATCTCAACAATCTACAAAGTGAAATGGATTGAAACTAATAGAAAGTTTAAGTAATGGTTATAACACGATGTTTTAAAATGGCATTTTCACTAGAGTGGTGGCAAATTTATCTAATAATGTACTATTTAAAAAATCACTGCATTATCGTGAAAGATTACTTTAATTGTAAATGAAGCATTGCGGGATTATTTGTTTAGTTTTGATGTTTGTAATAGTAGCAATAGTTCCGTCTCCTTTCTTCAGTCATCTGTTGTTAGCATGAATAAGCAATGTACACAATCCACATTTCCAGTTTAGGATCAGATTATCAGTCATTTTCAATGAGGAACAGGATTTGCATTCTCATGATTAACAGCCACTTATTTTATTTATACTATCTGATTCAAGGTAGCAACTTCAATTTTATAATAATACTGGATACCTTTCCCTTTTTACAAGGATAGTTTTTACCAAGCAAATCATTATAGATGTTGGTAAAAACAAAAAATAAATAAAGTATTTTTTTTAATCAATAATTGGAGAGTAGTCGTTTGAGAAAGACATAGTGGAAGTTTAAATAATTCCAAATTTGAAAGCCATCAGACGAAATTGCATAGAATATGATGACTCGTACAAATTAATGCCAGTGTTCAATAATTTCATCCATTGTATTCTCAAGAACAGCAGTTCTCAACTTATTTTTTAATTAGGAGATTCTTTTCATTTTTTGGAAAAAAATTTTGGAACGCTGACAATTTTTACTGATTATAAATGATCAAAAAATAAATGTCCAACTAAATATTTGCCCTAAGTTTTATTTCTAGATCACCTTTTATCCAGTTTTGGCTATATTGTGCTCATATTAAATTCAGTATAATCTTTACCAAGAAATTTCAGATGTTGATTTGAATTTAAAGTTCTTAGAATTAGTAAAGTAATATAATTTTAGTATAAATTATTTTTTAACATGCCATCTAGTAATTAAGCACTACTTTATATTGTTCAAGTTAAATAATGTAATAGAAATAATTTATTCTCTGCAAATTAAGTCTAAATTATATAGATTTAATACTCGTAAAAAAAAGATTACTTAGTTTTAAACTTTCAATATATAGCTGAGCATGCTTTTGGCCTAGTCGATTAAATTTATAACCCTCACAAGCAGGTAAAATGCAATATAATACAAAGAAAGAAGTAAATATTTGTAGAATTAAAGACTTAATGATTTATTATTGAGCATTAACAGCGATTCGGTACCACCCAATATAATTAAAGATACCAGCTGTGCATAAATATTGTACACTATGTTATTGTTATTTAATGATTATATAATAATTGTATTTTATTTGTTTTATTGTGATTGTTAAAAAACAATAAATAATTTTAGAACAAAGCATACACATTTTTTAATCTAACACATTAATATATTGTAGACTTCTCATTATTATTTATTTTTTTGTCAGAATAGAATTATATTTGAAGTAAACTCACTTGATATGGCTAACAGAAACATTTGCAGAACTATTTATATAGTAGCTATTTTTTTGTTCTTAAAATAAAGAAAACAATAGTAAATGTACAGATTAATAGTAGATATTTTTCGATCATTGTTGAGATTAAGAAATCTTCTATGACTATTTTAACAACATCATCATCATCTACAAAATCTAGATGATTTAAATAATCTTTCAGTTATTTTTATTTCTTTAGCTTTCCATTTTAATCTACAAAATTCTTACTGTAAAATTGCTTTATAAAGTGTGGGAGATATGGTTTTACTATGCCATGCATGCTTCTTAATTTTCACCATATAATCTAATCACTTCTGTTGCATTTTTGATAAATATTCTTCAGAGTATGATGATACAAAAGTTTAATTTTAATGAAAATACTTAAAAATCAAATGAGTTTTCATAATCTGCAAATCCAAAGAATAATGGCAACTCATATTTATTAATCCTTTCTATAGCTTTTTTTTAGTATTTGAATGTGATCCATGATGCTTAAATCATTTTTAAATGCAGCTTGCTCTTTTGGTCGAATAGAATCCAAACCTTGCTGTAGATGGGTTATAATTATCTTGGTAAAGATTTTGTACAGAATTGATAGAAGATGCGGAGATCTTGAATTTTTAATATCTACTTTGTCACTTTTTTAAAATGTCAGTATTACCACTATGTTTTTACAGACATTTGGTACATCTTTATATTTACATATTTGAAATATAATTTTGTCAACAATTTTTTCCCCTTCATCTGATCCTTTTAAAATATCAACAATGATTACATCATTTTTGGAGTTTTGGTTTCTTTATAAAATTAACTGCATGTTCCAGCTCTTCATTTAAAATATCTGCTAGTTCAGAAGGTGTTCTAATTGTAGAGAGTACTTTGTTTTCTTGTTCTTTATTACTATGTAATTCTTTATAAAACACTTTCACTCATTTCATAACAGCATAATTTCTCATTCATGATCACCATTTTTTATGCTTATACAAGCTATTGAAACAGTAGTGACTTTCCCTACAGTAAGTGCAAATCTTCTAACATCCATTGTTTGCTCTGAGTGGCATTACTATAGGGAGAGAGTTGCTACTGTTATTTAAAAAGATCTAAGATCTGCCATTTTATTCACAATGGATATTTTTGATTTGTAATACATATAATCTCTTTCTTGCAATGGTTTAATTATCAAGATAGCTTTATTGTTTTTTTGTTTTTTTTTTTTTTTTTTCAATTATCCATTTAAAACTATTTAACTTATTAAACTTACCCACAAGAAAATTTGTATTATTTCCATGTCCACAAACAAAAACATTATCAACATATCTTTTGTAAATTTTAATACCTGTAAAATTGCAATTATTGAAAATCTTTTCATATTTAAAGAAAGCAAAATAGGCAGATCCATAAGCCATTGTTTAGATATCAAAAAAAATAACAGTATTATCTTTTTAGTAACCTCAAGGAATTAATAATAAATTTTATAGTATATTGATAAACGTCTTTACTTATTGTCTTGTTCAGTAATCTGAATGGAATCCAATCTGTGAGTAAAACCATACATTTCTGATTCATCCAGTGAGACAACATAATGTCAGTTTCATCAAGTACAATATTCTTAATTTTGTTTATCAAGTCAAAGATGAAGCATTAATATTTTCAACATAACCCAAAATGTCTTATAATAGTTTACTATTATATTTAAATATATGATATATAAAAGAGCTACCAAAATCCATCATAAATCTCAAAGGATTTCCATCTTTATGTAATTTTACTTCTGTCAAAATATGAGGACATACGAAACTTGAAAGGATATCTAGTATAGTATACTTTTTTTTAAAATGTTAATAAACTTTATTTTTTGATCATTCATATACTTCAGTTAAAAAGAAATTAAGCTTATCCATTCATACTTGAACTTTCTCAATATACTGTTACTTTGGCATTAAACACATTCTCAAACCTTTATTTTCTTTCAAATATGCTATCAATTTTAAGTTTTCATTTAAATTCTGAAATAGCAAATTGCTATGAATTTTCATTTAAATCAAGATTGAATTTATAGTTAATAATTTTATTAATAACTCCATCACCAATACTGTTATCACTACCATTCATTCCTAACGAATTTTTGGACTGCAGCAATTAGCTTTAAATTATAGTCCTTCCATGTTTCATCCACATATTCAGATCCATAACTCAAAACATTTTTGAACTATTTTCTTCCTAGTGATGATAAATTAGCAAAGTTACTTTCATAAGTTTCTGGATATTGCTAAATACACAAAAAATCAATTTTCTTCTCAAATTTTTTTTTTTTTTTGCATAAGTTACATTCAAATAATTAAAACTACTTTTTCAAAATGATTAAATTCATGCCAATAACACCATTCATTTAAGTATTTAAATGTTCAATTGCTTTCAAATATTTAAGAATATTAAAGTTCTTTTTTACATTTTATATTACATTTAATCATTTAAAATTATTTTCTTTTGTATTACAAATATCCATAAAATTTAAACATTTATTCAGTTTCATGTTACGACAATTGGGAATACTCGATAAATTTTACAATTCTTGAACAAGCAAAATTTATATTTAATCTGTGTTTTATTATACTTATTTATACATATATTATCACCATTATACTTTATTATTTTTTTATTATAGTTTTATATTATTATTTCAGGTTATGATAGCTGAAGCTCTTGATATCAAGAGAGAAACATATTTTGCTATTTTAATGGACAGAGTATCTAATGGACCAGTAATGGTCGGTAGTCCAGCTGGAGGCATGGATATTGAAGAAGTTGCTGAAAAAACTCCACATTTAATATTCAAAGTAATAATTATTTGTATATATAATAGTTTTTAAATGGTAAATTAAAACTATTACTTTTTATTAATGTTAAATGTTCTTTCTTTTTTTTTTACTTTTAACTACAGATGTACTCATGTCAATGAACCTTTGGAATAGAATTCCCTTTATGCAAAAATATTGCTTATATCAAATTAATGGCTACTGAAATCTTTTGTCACTGTATATATGGCAAGTTATCTTGTCTAAATAGGTAACAGTCTTCTTACAGTCCATTTTTCAAGCAGCAAGGATTAACTTATAAAACAAATGCATCCACATGGAAACTAGACTTTATTTGGAATTATTGGTTAGACAGTAAAATATTAAAATACACAATAAAGCTATTAAAATAGTCACATCAGGACAACTGAAGTGAGAATCCTAGCTATCGAAATGAAAAAAATGATCATATTGTATTGGCAACCATGCAACACCTCAAGGGCCTGACACACCTATAGAGCAGTCTTCTCTTGACAAAAGAAACATAATAAAATTATTTCAATATTAACATTGAGAGTATATCATAATCATGAGTTAGTTGATCAGCGCAATGTTGATGTAATTGCACTGAGATTCATCATTCTTCGAATAATATATATCTTAAAATTCTTGAATATATCTTGATTATTCATAGATTGCATTTTAATCACAATACATCTACTTTTGTTTCAAATCATCTTGTACAGCAAAAATTCACTAGTCAGATAGATAATTTGTACATATATAATATTTACAGATTTACCAATACAAATTGACCCTACCCTCCTCATCCAGATTCTTCTATACCTTCTGCATTTATAGATTTCAATTGGGTCTTTAACTTTTAGAATGGAAGAGCTTAAACAACCTGAGGGATGATTTAGTTTGTTTTTTTCATCCAAAAATGGTTCTTCATTACCTTCTGAACTAATGATATTAGGTCATTTCTTTTATAGCTATCCTAAATCAAATCTAATCACTCTTGGCATCTACATTCTTATAGTTGGAAGTATCCAGTTTCAAGATAGAATTTAAGGAAAGCCAACTATAATATTATTATACTGGATATCGTGAACAGAATATTAATAGAATTTTTTCAATTTGCTTTTGCTCTGGTAGGTTTTATAACCTTTTAACAACAGCTGCTAAAGAATTCATCCTTAGTTAATATTGAAAGAAATTAATTCCAAGTTGAACCAGAATTGACATTGCTCTTCATAGATTTTTTTTTTTTAACCAAAGATCTAGAAATTGCTGACAATTTTGTAAATCACTAGATAATATCAGGTAAGTGAAAAGAGACATTGAGAAACAAAACTAGATCTTATTGTAATACGTGAACTCTTATCTGGGTAGATGTAAAACTCTCTAAAAGAATTAATATTGCTGCTAATCAGGTTGCCAAATCTTATATGTCAGACCTCTAAACTCAAGATTGATATAGAGAGAAAAAGCCTCACAGTATTTCTCTAATGATGATCTGATCAAACTTGAAGATGCTGGTGAACTTGAACTTGACCTGATTTGTTTTAAACCAGGAAAGATTCCAAAAGTTGACAATATATTTTCAGAGTTTCTAAAAAAATTAGGACTTAAAGCCAAGGCAAAATTATTCAATATTATTCAAAAGTAAATTATTCAAAAAAATTTGGCGATAAATGCAAAACTATAAGCAATCTGAAAACAGAATAAAGCCAGCAATGATCCATAAAATTATCACCCAATATTATCGTTATGGGTCTACTACAATGTTTTTTAAAAGAATTATATTAACAAAAAATTTGCCAATAGTTGAGAGTCATCTTTATAGAGCAGCTCAGTTTATGCCAGGAAGAAGCAGCTGACACATTGAAAAAGACTTGCATAATAAATTAAAAAATGGTACTATCTTTATATCCTCAAAATATGATCCTGTTTGGTAAAATGGTCTTCTAAAAGTTTTTAAAATTCTTAAATGTAGGGAAACAATTTATTTAACAAAATCCTCTCCAATAGAAAAATTCAAGTAACTTAAAGTATTAATCAGGGTAGGTAGTAAATTTTACAGAACCTCAGACTTTAGTTCTCTCATTTGCTTTATTTAATCTATTCATCAATGATTTTTCAGAAACCATGCAGGAAATTAATCTGTATTAAGGATATTGCTTTGACTTCTCAAGAAAAGTCTTTCAGTAAGAATATGAAAAAATTGGAATTCTTGTTTCAAAGATTAGGATTTTATTCCTAATCTAATGAAGATGGTATGTTCAAGTTTTCATCTAAAGAACAGAAAAACATCTTGTAATCTGAGTCTAATGTTTTGCAATAATTGACTGAAAGGAATCCTGTTCAATACTATTTAGGAATAACCTTAAACCATAATTTTTTTTTTTTATTTATCCAAGATTAGGTCAAAATGAATCTCTAGGAATAATATCCTTGGAATGTTGGTTGACATTACTTGGAGTTGACTAGCATACTCAGCTGATATATATTGTGCTCATATTTGGAGAAAAAAATGACACACTAAACTTCTGAATATTCAAATATTATTATGAGAAATATAACTGGTAAACTCAAATCTTCTTTTCATTGTCTTTTTTGTTTTTTCATATATAGTCCTCGGCCAGATATCAGAAGTTGCCTCATAGAAAATATATAAGATTGAAATTTCCAATAACTCGGGATATAATTTCATAATCTGAGATATGCAATCAAGACTCTACAATCAAAGTGTTAGTTATTATATAAAAAGTAAAATTCTTATGAAATTCCAAAATTTTTTCTCTAGATCCTATAATAAAACCAGCTGGAATTGATCTTCCTATATGCAACTGGAATTTCATCAACAGATTCAGGACCACCCATGGTCACTGTGCTTATCTGCTTCATAAAGGGAATATAGCAGCCATTGTTCTACTGTAAATATGGGTAAACACAAACTATGAACCATATAGTTAATTAATGACTGTTGTACTTGTGGCCATAGTGGCATAATTGAAGGATCTAATAAAACCACTGGTGATTCTATCTACTGATTGGAATCTCTACAGATTTCTTTATGATGTTTTGTTAATAATTAAGCTATCTAAAATAATAAATAAAAATAGTTAAGGAGACTTGGGTTAATTACACAAGTGATAACTATAATCAGGTGATGACGTGATTACCATTGACAGAAATTTCCCGTTGTTTGCCACTCTTTTAACATTATTTATTTTAGCAGCTCAAATATAGAAATGCATGACAAATTTTAATGGGTCTACTTCATTACTATAATTTTTCAATATATTTTATTAAATGATACCAAAATAAACCTAATTTTATTTAAAAAAAATTTCAATAAGATAATTTTTAAACATGTAAATTATAATTTAAATTAATTTTAAACTGTGTAACATGAAAGTCTTATTATTCTGAATTATATTGATTGGTTTATGTTCAAATTGATTAGGTATTGTTATAATATTAATAGAATGTTTTTATTTTTAATCTTGACATTTGCGGTGAAGCCACAAACTACGCTATATTTTGTTCCAATTTGCAAGTGAAATAGCATATTATAACTCACATTTGTTGGCAAACAATGATTAGAATCCCTAAAATATCCAATAAACTAACGAAAACCTTAAGCAACAAATTCAGCATAATATTCAGAACTCCACCCAACACTAATAGGTTGATCAATAACTCCAAAGATTACATTGATCCAGCGCTCACCCCACATGTGGTGTACTCCATTTCCTGCCCCCAGGCCGGATGCCACGCCACATATTATGGGGAAACGAAAGCCACAATTAACACCAGGTTGGCTCAACATCGGTACACCTTCAATAGAGCCCAAACGAACAGCAGTACATCTTCTGCATTTTTTGAACATACTAAACAATCAGGGCACAATTTCATACCCGCTAACCCTGTTATTTTATGCTCAGAACCAAACGACTACAGGAGAAAGATAAAAGAGGCATTCTACATTAACAGAGACATCCATGCAATCAACAGAAGAGACACGTGCTTCGACATTTCGAAAAAATGGGCTACTTAACAGTAACTCATTTGAATATTCTCATTTACATATATCAAGTACATTTTCACGAAGGCTATGAGTATGAGGCACGGTTCCTCGAAAACGTTCAGCCAAATTTATTACTAACTATATTTTTTTTCTCTAATAATTTACAATTAAGTATTTTCATTTTTACAAATAAGGAGAAATTAAAACCACATTTGTTTATTAAATTGAAAATATATAATACTTTTCAAAACACACTTAGTATCAATAAAAAAAATTGTTAAAAATAATCTAATAATAAATGAAGGAGAGGGGATATTTATTTTATTTTACAGAGTATATGTTCACTCACACACCTATTGAAGAAATAAGGAAAAAAAACTAAGTCCTACCTTCTTTTTTTTATCTTCAACACAAAGAAAATAGCAAAATATGCTCTGCAATATTCTTTTTCTTATTTCAGTAACTTTTTTGTCTTATAAAACAAAAAACTTGTTTCTTTTTTAAGAAATTGCTATTTCCCTAAAATGATATCTTGAAAAACTGCTATTTTTAGAAAATTAAGCAAAATACTATACACCAAATTCAGAAAGGATAATAAAGGAATATTAAAATAATGTGCTTTCAACATAAACTGAGGATATCTTATCGATATATGTAATTTGTACACATTAGGCTCAGAGAAGGAAACATCCTGCCAAATGTTAAAATTTGTGAAATTTTAATAGGTTTTTTTTTTTGTTGTTGTTGTTGATTTATTTACATTTTTTTTGTTTGTTTAATTTTACTTTGGATACCAAATAATTGAAATCACCTAGTTAGATACAGTGTAAGTGTAGTTCGCAGCTAGACTATATATATTGATAGAATAGTTTAAATTATAAAAATATTTCCCCACATTCTTAATTTATTACAAATACAATTCATCCACTCTAAGCCTTAAAACATTAAAGTAACAGTGGCTCTGAAGAAGATTGCAGGACAGTCGAAATGTAAGATTGTGTACGCATATATGTATAATAAAAGATTTTGCTAAAAAGTGTTCTAAGTAGAGTGGATGAATTGCATTTATATAAGATATTACAGCAAAATAAAGGAAGTGATGAATTTGGTAATATTTTTTAATTTATTGTTTTTGAAGAGATTGAATAAAATAAATAACAGATATATAAAAACAATAGAACAAAAGTTTATACAAAAAATTACATATAAAAAAGTCTAATGATTGATTATTCATTGAAAATACTGTACATATAAAATATAATACAATCGGTAACTTTAACCACAATTTAAATATTATATTTCAAAACATTCCACACATTGTTTACAAAATTTGTGTGTGTGTATTATAACGGTCGATGGAACCTCCAAACCTAATCTGCCATACTAGGGGGCCACTAGGCTATTGGAACCTAGAAAATTTATATAGTAGGCAGATATGACGGGAGAGGTTACTCATTTATTGAACCGAAGACCCCAGTCAGTAGCTCAGGGAGAAGCTAAGCTTAAAATATTCTGAATGTTAAAATTTCTAATTCTTAATTTTAAATATTAATAAAATATATAAAATGAGTTACTGCCAAAATTAATTCAACAAAACATTTTATTATAATGCGCCTACACATTAAGAGGAAAATTTCTGAAAATTAAATTAACTAGTGAATATATTTGATTTAAATTATATGTATGGATGGAAGCATTTAATTGATTTAATACAATTTTAATATTTTACTAAGCGTGAATATGCTACATAGATTACGCATATAACTGATCCAATCCCTTTTAACTTGAGGCTAAAATCCCTCGTAATTTTAATATCGCAATAATTAATTGTTTTAAAAAATCAGAATTAATATTAATTACAGTGAATAGATACGATTACCTTTTTAAAAAACAATCGTATCTATTTAATTTATTATAAAATAAAATGGACATTTATTTGTTTTGAAAAGTATTTGATAGCATTTTATAATAAGATTTAAAAAAGGCAAAAGTTTCAAATAAAAAAAAAAACATATCCATCTTAAAGAAGTAAAAAAAAAAACAAAAAAAATTAAGGCGCAAAATTAATTAGTTCTAATGTAACACATAAAACAATTATCTCTGCATTATACTAATTATATGTGAGAGTTATTTTTTTTTAAATAAAATAATGTTTCAAATGAAAAAAGGAAAAATTAATCTTGGATTTTCAACAACAGATATGAAGAAATGATGGATCTATTAAAAAAAAAAATGTATTTTTAAAATACTGATTTTCAAGGTCAAAAAAGTAGATAATGAAGAATGTAAATTGATCATGTATATACAATTGATTAAGAAGACATTATATATATATATAATAATGATTATTATTAACCATTGTTTTTTTTAATTTTATATATAAAAATTATTTGATTATCTTCACTTTCAACTTTTGTTTATAGTTATTTCTGAAGAGGCCAACTAGTTTTGGCCTAAATATCAAAATATAATAATGTTTTTTGTTTTTTTTCCAGTTAAAAAAAGAAGATGGTGGATTATATTTCTGTAGTGTAATTTCCACTACACCACTCTTGTGTAAGGTAGGGATCACTACACCATTCTCATGCAAGGTAAACATATGATAAAAGATGTGAAAAAGAAGCGGATAGGAACCAGTCCCTGATCTTGTATGAGACTTTTATAATGGAAATTACACTACAGAAATATTATTCATTTAGTGAATAATCTCTAGTCTAATGAATCAACTAATAAAAATTATTAATAATATTGTGGGTTTACTTTTACTATTTTATTTGTATATAAATAAACATTTTTATAGCGTCTGTATACAATTTTAATTACATTCATATCGGCCTTTCAAACCAATTGTGCAAACGCTTTGCAAGTGTTAAATAATAAATGAATACCCTCTGACCAATACAAGATATAGAATTTATGCAGGAATAAAAAGAATCCCTCTTATTCCTACGACTCAAATATTTATATATTAGCAAATCTGAAGTACTGGCACAGAAAGTGTGGCAATATAACAGTCACTTTAAATTACTATATACCATGTCTGAATGAATGATGCCGATGAAATTTTCTAGAATTTACTAAGCGTTGAATGTAATTACAAATTGTATACAGACGCTATAAAAATAAATGTTTATTTATATATATGATTAAGTTTCAGTTGGAATGACGCTTAGTAAATTCTAGAAAATTTCATCGGCATCATTCATTCAGACATTGTATATAGTAATTTAAAGTGACTGTTATATTGTCACACCTTCTGTGCCAGTACTTCAGATTTGCTCATATATAAATATTTGAGTCGTAGGAATAAGAGGGATTCTTTTTATTCCTGTATAAATTCTATATCTTGTATTGGTCAGAGGGTATTCATTTATTATTTAACACTCGCAAAGCGTTTGCACAATTGGCTTGAAAGGCCGATATGAATGTAATTTTATTTGTATGTAAATATAGAATAGGTGGATCCATTTTATTCTTGATTCTTTGTCAGCATAGTGTTATTTATTCAGAACTTGAGGGGGGGGAGTTACTCTATTAATTATGTAAAAGTTGAGCTGTACTAATTTAATATTTTTATTAACTGCTATTTGATTGCTAAAAATGAGATTCTGTTTTTGTCCCAGTACAGTTGATTATTAGTTTAGTAATTATTAATACTATATTTTCATCTGCCTAATATATTGAGTTAATTCTGGATTTCCCTCAATGTTAGTGAGAATAAGCTTTTAAGCATCAAAAGCTTAAAGAATAAACGGATCCATTCTATTCTCGATCCTTTGGCAACACTGAATTAGTGATTATAGCCTGAAGGGATAGTAGCTTATTCCATTAATTACATATATAAAATCAATCAAATTTACAACATTCCTGAATTGCGATATAATCTTGTAAATTATTATTGAAAAAGATATCAGCTTGACTCTTCTTATTATATATAGTATGGAAAAAACTTTTCATTTTCAGATGATGTAAGGGGTTAAATACTTGGATCTTCTAACTATAAATATTACATTGACTTTTTATATAAATATTATGATTGTTTTGTTATTACTTATATGAAAAAAAAATTTTTTTTAATAGGATCCTATAGATATTTTTAATGGGCTCTCGGATGAGCAAGCTAGGAAAATGGCTCAAAATTTAGATTTTAAGGGACCACTATTAGATCAAGTAAGTTTTTCTTAAAAAAAAAAAATATAAATTTTACAATTCTTTACTATAAAAAGATTATTAAATGATATAAATACATATATTTGTGTGTGTGTGTATGTAAACGTAATTTCTATCATCAACTTGGAAAGACCTTCATCCTGCAGTAGATTGATAATAGTTGGCAACGATGATGATGTAGAATTTATATCATCTATTTTATCACTCATTGGATAGTCCAGAAGTTTTTCTGGATTACTGATTTTTTCTTTGTTAAATCAGCAGCAACAATCAACTGCAGAGGAAAAAAGTAATATAATATTACATTAGATATGAGTTTTTGCAATGACTATACAAACCCATCTGTGAACCACAATTACATTCATACATAAAACATGCAGATTTATTTTTCTATTTATTTGATTATTTTGCATTGCTATCTTTGAATATTTTTTGAAGAAAACATTTTTCTGAAATACTTCAACACTGGGTCTACTTAGAACTCTCCAATGTGAAATTTTCTCTATTATATCTTCCCATTGAAGACATTCATCATTAAAGTTCTTTAAAATGTCTTTAAGACAATCTTTATAACATAATACCCACAAAAACCGTGCTCATATTTACCATAAAATGCTTTTTCAGAAAGTCTTACATTGTTTCTTTATTTCACATGTCCAATCTAATGAAGATCCAACCAATTGGAAAAATTGATTGATCTTATGATTTTGCCATTGTATTTTCTAAATTTTACTGAGCAACCTTAAATAAAACTTTTCTAATGATTTTGTTAGAACAATATGGTGTCAATATCTCAATTACATACTATAAATTAAATAAAATAACTATACATAGCTAATTTAGTTGGAATAATTAATTTCACTGTTAGCTATTATAATGGATTTAGCATTTTAGTTCTACATGTTAAGTCCACTTCTCTATTTAAAAGGCTATCAAAGTATTTAAATTGACTTTCATTCTCAAATTGTTACTCATCCGAGCTAAAAAGTTCCTGAATATTTTTTACCCATCACTATCTGATAACGACTTTTAAGGTATTTAAACATTAATTGTGAAAGGAAAGTCTTTATATGTTACATTCAGAATATTAAGTACATTATGTATATCATCTCTTGAACTGATAAAAATAACACAATTATCAGCTTAATGTAACTGATTCAAATTTTAAATTCCATCATCGATCCTGTTGTATCTTCATACCGGATTTAGTTAAGTCAGTTATAAACAGTTCTAGTTTTCTACTTGTAATACTTTGTTTTATTCTAATCATGTAGAAACTGTACAATGGGAATAAATTTTGATGGACATCCAACTAATTTCAATCAGTGTTATAGTGGTTAGAAGTGCTACGGATTATAAAAATTTAAAAGTATTATACTGTTTTGTATATATACATGAATAAGCAAAAATTAAATGTTAATTTGTTAATGATAAACTAAATTGTAAATGTATTGCTTATTGTGCTTGTTTATATATTATTTAGTCATCGTATTTGGATCAGATCATCTAACAATGTTTATAATTGTTTAACCCACATTGTAGACATTTTCCTTTTTTTATTTTGTAATTAACGCTATTATGATGCGCTTTTAAAATAATTTTATTTATTTTTTAAGAAGCTTTGCAATGATGGTGGGCTTTTATTTTTTTTTAAAAGTAGCTCTTCTTCCAAAGAGTAAGCTTGTGGTTGGGACCTGAAGAGGTCCCTACCTTTGTATTTTCAAGCGCACATGCTTAAAGGTTTCTTGCCTTAGTAAATATTAAAAAGACTAATGTGAAATGCACATGTACTATTATTGATCTTTTGATACATTTTCTAGATTTAAAACCAAAGTTTCTATAATTTTTTATTCCTAGTGCTTTTTTTTTTCAGGATTTTTTCTTCAAGCTCATATTAAAAAAACTTTTAGTTACTCATACATAATGAATTACTTAATTTTTTTTCTATAATAATATTGTTACTAACTTCTGCTTATTGGATGATTTTGCACTTATGTGTCGGAAGGAAAAAGAAGTCTGTTACATTCATCTTTAGATTTCAATGCCTATATACATGAGTATGTGTAAATATATATATATCAAATGGAATATATATATTTATATTATTAAAGAACTATTCCATCAACCTAATGATAAGAAATCTTATCAGAATAAGAACAGCCCTCTCTTAGACTGTCTTTTTAAAAATATATATTTAAAAAATTGTAAGCAAATACAAAATTTAAATTATAAAGGCAGAATAAACAATTATTCCTTTTAAATGCACACCTGATCAATAATTCAGCATATATAGAAAATGTAGCTACATAAAGCTAACTCAAAATAAATACAGAAAGAATTAACAATCCACCTATCGATAAAATAATCCTTTACAATATGTGATTTATTTATAATTGCTTAACATTGAGCAGAATAAGAATATGAATACCTTAGACTGGCTTGTCAAAAATCTTTAACAACAATGTATCTTAAAATTAATTTAGATATAATTAATGTCGTAAATTAAATGATTGGTTTAAATTTGAATTATAAAGCAGAATAAACTTATTTTTTTAATATTTAAAAGCACCCCTGTCCATATAAGTATGACAAATTCCTGTCAGTGATGAAGATTGCATCATATTTCAATAGTATTGTTACTTATCTGATGAAGCCAGAGTAATTTAGGACTTATTTTCTAGCTAATAAATGCTGCAGATCTATGTACTAGTCATGAATAACTAACTGGATTGGCTATCTCTAAAAAATAAAAATTCTATATATCTATTTGTGATCTGAGAAATTTTCATGATTCATTCATTTTAGGTTCAAATTTCAGATTAATTGCCTGGTAAATTCAGTAACCCTATGCTATTATGTCCTTAAAATAAATCATAGTAAATAATTATTTAGGCTGATTTTATTATAAAGATGGTGAGATGAAACACTTTATTATTTTTTTATTGCATAATTTAAGATTTTTTTATGCATTGCTGGAATAAATTGAAAAAGAGAAGCGGATTAGAACACACTTACCCCTCTTAAAGCAGACATATATATTTATGGTAAATTTGTTTCACAGTTGTCAACCTTTTATATATTTTTTTTTTAATTAATAAATTAGTATTATTAATCTTAACAACCATGTTTCCCTGAAAATAAGACACTGTCTTACATTAATTTTTATTTTAAAAGACACTATAGGGCTTATTTTCAGATGTTTTATTTTTTTATTTACAAAAATCTACATTTATTCCAGTATAAAAAAACTGTAAGGTTCTTACCCCGGGAGCCTTCCACAATTCTTTTCTTGCATTCATCTGAATAGCTCTTTTTTTTTACACTCATCTAGCGATCAGAATATTATTCTGTTTAAAGTTATCATTAAATCAAGTGTTAATTGAAGACTTGCAAAGTAGAAGTGATAAAAAATAGCGGGAAGTTGGAGTATATAAAGCGAGCAATCAATTAATTCCAGGAGTTGCAGTTAATTGATTGTAACAGTTGCTTTGCAGCAAATACTAGTTCAGTATTTAGTCTTTTCACAGCAAAGAGTTTAAATAAACAGGCCAACTAAGTTTGGAGTCACAGTGGCCGATAATAAAAGAAGTGCAGCAGTTAGTAAGAGAAACCCGTGATTACTGTAAAATTGCAATATGAAGAAGCAAATTGTCAACATGGAAAGCTCTAAAATGTTTGGCTAAAAAAATAGCTCGCCCTCCTTTTCCACACCGTGAAGAAGTCGTGAAGTTGAAAAATAATGCCTGAATGACTACCAAAGAAAATATATACCATTCAGCTGCGAGACAAATCCCTTTTTAATGTGAAGATTTAACAGTTGTGAATTTCCAACAGGTAAATAGGTAAGAAAACTCTAGATAACATTTGAAATATTTAAAAAAAAAAAAAAATCTGTAAGAAAAGCATTTTGAAAAAGATAAATTAAAAATGTAGTTACTGTATTTAAAATGATGAAATGTTATGCACTGAAATAATTTCTTATAGAATAACGTAACATGCCATTGTTATTAAAATTAAAAAGAAAAAAAAAGTTAAATTGAAATACGCTGACAGAAATGGTGAAACGCAATAATGAATTCACTGATTTTTTTAAAGTGATAAAACTTATAACATTGATTCGAAGTTAAGCTTTATAATAAAGCATATATCAGTAATGTTAGATTCTAAACATATTATACTTGAATTTATATTTAAGTTGGCCATAAATTTCATCTGAGAAACTTTGTTTTAAAACTTCTCGTGCTTTGAATGCATTCAGGAACAGAAACCATCTTAAATTGATTATATATATCTATATTATATTATCTTACTAAATAATATATACTTATTCACTATTTGAGATTTTCTTTTGGTAATTTAAATCAATGTGATATGAGACTGTTCTAATTTTTTTGAATATAATGTATGATGATTGAATAGTCACGTTTATTTCTTCATATACTCATTTAAATTATTAATCTCATCTGACAAACTAATTACAAATATATGTGATCATTGTGATTCTATGATTATAATTTCCAACATAAGAGGCCATGCTATTAATGTATGCCATAAAGTTTTCTCTTTCTTAATTGCAAAACTTCTGAGAATTTGTTTTTCTGCATTTTGAAATTAAAAATATTTATCTGAAGTTTAAATTGGAATTAATGCTTATAATATAACTGAGATTCTGAAGAGATATGTTTTTAATAATATAGAAAACTGCAAACTCATTAAATCTGAATGGGAAAAATAA
This sequence comes from Epiperipatus broadwayi, assembly GCA_028023455.1. NCBI lineage: Eukaryota > Metazoa > Onychophora > Udeonychophora > Euonychophora > Peripatidae > Epiperipatus > Epiperipatus broadwayi. Next base: position 5,759,910 of record JAQFVV010000017.1, read on the forward strand.
AATTTAGTAGATGAATAGTTGAAAACTACATGAATGAATTAACAATAGAGAGAAATCATTCGATTGGAGCTTTTGTAGCTACAAGTATTTTGCCAAAGATTCTTTAGAAGTGCATAAAATGAGTCCTACTAATCTGCCAGTTCTGTGGTTACAAATGTGTTAATTAAGAATAGTCGTTTAAAATTACATGAAAGATCTCATACTGGAGAACATCTTTTTAATCGTAGCTTTTGTAAGTACAAGACTTCTCTAAAAGCTTGTTTTTAAATCGACACGAAAAGAATCGCACTGGAGAAAAGCCCTTTAATTGTATCTATTGTGATTACAAATCTTCATACAAATTTCTATAGATACAAAGGATTAATCCAAATGTAAACCAAACTTACCTAAGAATATATTGCAATAGCGAATTAATAGACATGTCTACGAATATGTGCATACCAGGAGAATTTAAATTTGAGAAATTATAAGGAAAGTATCTGTGATGTTCACACAGATATCTAAATAAATCCCTATCATGTGAATACCGGCAGAACTTGGTGATAGAATATAAATAATGGACACTGTATGATCATCAATGATGGGACCAAGTATCAGAAAAGTTACCAATGCAATAGACTAACTGACTATGGAACCTGAACTATCAATAAACTATTAGGAGTGTTATCCAAATACTGTTAGTTAAATAAGTTATTGTTATACAAAACTAACACGTTGTCAGTTTCATTTCACATCATTCATCAATCAGGGCACTTGTTCATGGGAATCTTGTGTTTCCTGAGCTATATCTGGCATAACTTGATCTGGGAGAGTAAGGTTGTAGTGAGCTGGAACTTTGGGAAACCAAACAGATAAGTTACTAGGTGTTTTCAGTCTCTTTAATGCTATACCCTCTGATGAGCAGGAAATATTGTAGGGTGGGGGTAATGTCAGCATTGAGTAACACCAATCATTCTTTTCTTCCTACAATATGCTCATCAGGTAATAAATTAACCACCAGAGGGAGTGGAAATCCCAGTCCGGTTACAATATATATGTATATCATCCTGACTTAACATCATGATAACTTGGTTGAAAGTAATTTTGACAATTTATTGAACTTATATAAAAATATTATTATTGCTACAGGATATTGATGGACCCCTGAAGAGTTAAGTGCAAAATTCACCCTGAGTTTGAATACTGAGCATAACGGAATAATCAAGAGAGGTGTAAATTGGATGAACTGGTTTAAGTTGTATCTGTGTTAAATATTTAATATTAAATTATCTTATTTGAAATAGATTCAATCATGGATTAAACTTTTATCGCGTCATTCATTGCATCCTATATGAAGACCATAAGTTCAACTATAGTTAGATACGTTCACTCTCTTTCCTTTATGAAATGCGGGCCGTTACAATATATTATCATTTATTTAACGCATTAATGTCAATAATATTATTTATTTATACATTCATTACTTTATAATTCAATACATTCATTGTATGTTTTAATGGGCAAACAAAGGCTGTCTATCAGGCAGCCGCTTTTAACTAGGGCTTTTTTTTTTTGGTTTGGTCTTATTTTCGGGGAAACACGATATTACTTGAGTCTGCATTTATTTATTAAATTAATAAATACACATATAAATATGCATGATTTTAAAGTCAAATTTTTAGGGACAGGTTCATAATTGAATGTGATGTTTTCATATCTTTGCATAGAGTAAAAGTGTTTTTTTTACAAATGTATAAATATTTTATTTTACCTTTCTATTATATCATCTCAAAACTGGGCATATCACAATCTCCTCAGGATTGTGAAATTGGTATGTATCTTTGGGTGTTGGAAAACTTGAACGATAAAGCTGAAATAGGGAGAAACAAATGTTTTTTGAGATGTAGAATTGAAAGGGAATAAAAATAAAAAAAATAGAGTACAAATATGTGTAAAAAAAATTTTAAAGAAATATTTATTGATGAAATTATGACTTAAATAGAATTGGCTTAATCATATTCTTAGCAGTTACAAACACAGTATGTTTTTAAATTTAAGAGACTGAAAGTTCATAAATGCTTTTAATAGAGAAGATGATATTTGAAGGAGATAATGGAACAACATGAGTCATAGTGATTAGAACATCTTATTATTTTGTTTATTTAAATTTAAACTTAAGTAACTTTTTTAATGTATTACAATAAAATAATTATCATTGCTTCTCATTCTATTTTATGCCTCACATTACTAGGGAAGGGCTTCTTAGAGTAATAGTTATTTGTAATATATAGAGTATATGTTATTGCATTTTACTCAGCCCAACAGGCATTTCACCTGGATTTCAAATCCAATGGATCTAGAAGAGTTTTGTTTAGGTAACACAATTTTCCAAGTTACCAGTTTTTCACTAAATTGGTTACTATTCTTAACTGGAAGGTAAATGGCCCAAGATAATCTAGTGAGTAGCATTGTTTTGATGATGCAATCTTCAACAAGCTGCTTGATTATTTTTAATCACATTTTAAATGAATTAAATATTTTTAAAATAGTTTATTAATTTTTTTTTTTTTTTAATGTTTACAGGCTGAATCTCAGATTAAAAATTTATATAAATTATTTTTAAAAGTAGATGCTACTCAAGTTGAAATTAATCCTTTTGGGGAAACTCCTGATGGCAGAGGTAAGAACTAAATGATCTCATCTTTTTTTTTAATTTTATTTAAGATATTTACTAATATAATAATCATAATTGAAATTTTAACAGTAGGTTTTCCATGCATAAGTGCCCTATACTATGCAATGGAGGTATGTACTATTCAACATTAAGTGAAAGCAAAACTAATGTAATAGAAAATAAAATCAAGAAAATCATATATTTTGCAATAAAAATAATTTAGTTAAAACATATGGAAAAAAAAATAATTTAGTTAAAATATTAAGAATTATTTAAATTAACAAGTAAATACATCAATGATAGATAAAGTGTACCCAAAAATGCAAATCTGAAATATAAGCTTTTTTTATTGAATTAACAATGTCTGAAATTTATGGATACAAATATATATTAAAATATGAAAAATAACAATATTTTATTTAGTAAACAAACATGCAATTAATTTGTTTTTATAATAGATAATGATTGGAAAACAATATTTTTGAAAATATAACAGTAATATAATTTATTTCATCAACAGTTCGGTGTATTTGTGCTCAAAAAAAAAAAATCTGTAAGAAATTAATTTTGATATGTCTGCAAAAAATCTAAAAGAAACAAATCTCTCAAAAATATCTTTTTGTAGTGATTGGCAATAATAAATGCAAAGCTACAAAGTGGGCAAAATTAATTACATTTGAACATTTAAAACATTCATTTAGATAAATTGTAAGTAAGCCTGGACTGCCATTATTTGATGAGAGCAAATTGAATTAGAAAACGAAACACATAAATCATTTTAAATACACAGTGCATGGAAAGTTATTTATGATAGTTAAAAAAAGTGCAAAAATGTTTAATAAAGAAATTGCAAGTAAATCTTCGATCATCTTTTCCATTCTGAGCGATTGATAATTTTATAACTTTAGAACTAATTACAGTGCTTTTAATTTGGCATATGAGTCCGGTTATTTTAAATCTGAATATTATACTTTTATTCATTCATAAAATTTGTCTTTAAATGTTAAAAGCATCATACAATGCATAAAATGTAAATTTAAGAGGAAAAAAAATGAACGGAACTTCCTGTGAATTTCACATTGCTCCACATATGCTGGAAAATGTTTTGCCACAATATGAATGAAGATCTGTTAATTACATTTACAACACTTTGACATAATGTTTTCTGTTTGTACTAGATTTGTTTTCAAAATAATTTTTACATTCTTGTTTTTGAATTTTTTTTGTTTTTAATCAAATTTCATGTTTGTTTTCTAAATAAATAAAAATTATTTTTATGTTTTCAAATGTATATTTTATTTTTGTGTGGAAAAGTACAAGATTCTTTTCCAAATCGTCTGTTATAAAAATATATTAAGTACTTGTTATTTTCTATATAAATATTATTATTTTATATATTACATTGTTCTTTGTTTTTTTTTTTACATGCCAAAAAATACAATTTCTTTTTTATTTTTAATTTTTTCTCTTTTTTTTAAAAAAAAAAAAAAAATTCAGATTATCAATGTATTGTTAAATAATTGATATTGTTTTATTAAATAAATTATTTTATTGCAAAATATATGATTTTTTTTATTGTATTAACTATCGGTAAATTGAAAAATAAATGCCATTTTATTTTTTATCGATTGTCTGTTCTTTTACTTAATGTTGAATAATATATAGTTCCATTAGGCAGGATAGAACACACACATAAAGTTCCAAAAACACAATACTGTTAGGAATATTTTAAAACAAATATTTTTTTTTGCCAAAAAGTGTTCATATTTATGATATCAATTTTATATATCATATGAGATACACTTTGATAAATCTTTTTATGGTTTTCGGGAAAAATTTATGCAAATATTTCAATTTTTTATTATTTTTCTTAACAAGTTGATCAAACAAGTTTCCATTAGTTAAATATTTTTTATACCAAATAGAGAGAAAAAAATAACACTAATTTAAAGAAGATTAAATGATTCTTAGAAATGATGCTTTCTATTTGTATTTTTATATTGGACTATTTCCACAATCTAATATGAGTATTGAATGTCTTTAGAAAAAATAACTTTATTTAAATATTCCAAATACATTCAACTGTTAATAATAGCACATCAAACAGGTGTAACCTTAAATAAAGTTAAATTTTTCTAAAGATATTCAATACTTATATTAGATAATAGAAGTAGTCCAATATAAAAATACGACTGAAACATCATCATCACAAACCTTCTATTCTCTCAGGGATAGATCAAAGCTGATTATAGTTAGTTTATAATTGAAGTTACTGATATATATATATAATTGCTGATTTAGTGTGAGATTCTATATGTATACAATAGATTAGTTTGGGTTCTTAAATATCAGAGTATTTGGACTTTTCAAGTTATTAGTTTGAATGACCAAATTTTTAATAAAAGGAAAAATTTGATGTGAATTCAATGCATTCTAATAAAAATGTTGATTAAAAGTAGTTGCTTTAATATTTAGAATTAAAAAAAAAATTATCACTAGTTAAATGTAATAAGCTGTGGAAGTCATGATTCTTAGTATTGGTGCACATATAGCAAAAAAAAGTAGTAGTGTTAAAATAAATTTAAATCTTACTTTTAAAGAAAGTTAGGCTCAGAAATTACATTGCATATACAGTAATCACCAAAAAAAAATTCTAAATGTACTTTTTTTTTTTAAAGCTCACCAAAATGACTTAAATTTTAGCTATTGCAATAAGAGCTTGAATTATTTTTCAGTTCGATCATTGTTAAGCACTACATACCAATTACATTAATAGTGTTTCCCAATGGAACTGTAGTTGGTTCTTTCTCCAAGCTGTTTGCAATGTCATTTCTATCATCTAATATGAGTACTGAATGTCTTTGGAAAAATTTAATTTAAATATTCCAAATACATTCGACTGTTAATAATAGCACACAGGTTAGAGAGATATTATTTTCCCCTCTTTTTCAGATGTTGCTGGCCTGACCAGCAACATTACTAGCATAGGAATCGAACCTGGACTCAGATTCTTGAATATTGAATTTTAAGCTAACACTCTAATCACAAATCTAAGGGTCTAGGTTCGATTTCCATGCTAGTATTGCAACATCTGAAGACGGGGGGGGGGGAATAATATCTCGAAACGTGCATATACTAACCTGATTGATGTGCTATGACTGACAATCAAATGTATTTGGAATATTTAAATAAAGTTAATTTTTTCTAAAGACAATCAATACTTATATTAGATGATGGAAATAGTCTAATCAATGCATATATTACGTAGTGACATAGTTTAGCTAATCATCACAAAAATTTTAAGTCCCTAGCATGGCTGGATCACGAGTTATAACTTGAAATTTGACAGTATGTTTCATGCCTTAACCCATACTAGAACAATGCTCTAACATTAATTTTTGTTTTAAATTGGGCAAAACTGCTACTAAAATGTTTAAATGATTCAAATCTTGTATGGAAAAAATGCAGCAGATTTGATCTTTCCAAAATTTTAATTTTTAATCTCTACAATCTATCTTTCCATTGTTTGTTAATAATAAGTCTTTTGAAATTATTTTAACTAATACATATATACATATATATAACAGTTAAAAACTGTATATTATTCATAGCGCAATAACTAAAACTTTAAAAAATCAATAGAATATCCATTCACAATCTCTTGTGAAGACAACTTCTAAGATGATGGATTGAACAGATTGTGGATATGATCTTGATTTATTAAGCTTTGGCTTTTGTGCTGTGAATTACATTTGGAACCAGTTAGCTATTGGCAAGTTATTGTTTATATGTACGTAAATACATCATTAACAATCTAGTAAACAAATAAGGCTTTCTTAATTTCGGGGGGGGGGGGGGATAATAAAAAAATTTAAAGATGAATTTTGTGATCATAAAATAAACCAATCTATGAATTATAAATATGTCCAAAACAAAGGACTAACATATATGATAAAATGAACATATATGCATGTGCACATATATAAAAAGTTTTAACAACTAGTTCACTTTATATGAGTAAGATATTGAATATCTAATGTGCACATATATATATTTATATAAGTAAATGGCAGTTTAATGTTATACATATTGTATTTGATATATTGTGATTATAAATAATACATTTCTAATATTAAAAAATAGATTATTGGAATGTATGTACATATTTATTTTTACATATAAAAGATTTCAACTGATTATTTTGTTTTATAGTTGTTTGTTTTGATGCTAAGATTAATTTTGACGATAATGCTGAATTTCGACAAAAAGAAATTTTTGCAATGAATGATTTATCTGAAACGGATCCTCGGGAAGCAGAAGCATTAAAACACCATTTAAATTACATTGGTATGGATGGAAATATCGCTTGTCTAGGTATTTATATAATTTTTTTGATATATAAAAGTTTGTGGTGATAATCAGAGCATCATTTTAAATAAAGTTCGAATTTTTTTAAAAATATATAATTTAAAATAGATGTTGAAAATAATCCAAATTATATGTTTGTTTTTTTTTTTTAGTATAATAATTAAATTTTATACTGTTTTAGAATAATTTATAATGAAGAATACAATATTCAAAAATTTCCAGATTACAATATTTAATTTTTCTGAAAAGATTTACTTGAGAAAAATCTTTAAAATCATATTTTAATTATATAAATGTATAATATTTAAAAAAAAAAAAGAGTTAAATAAAATATAAATGGACAAAGCAACTTATATAATGTAAATTAAGTAGTTTTTGGACATGTGTTATTTTTGATTACTTCCCAACGTTTCGATGAAATAGTATCCACCATTGTCAAGATTAACTTTTCAAAGCAAAAACATTAGATCCCAAATAGTATATCTCATTACTAATTCAGATCTAACAGCTTTTCTTTGAAAAGTTAACCTTGACAATGGCAGATGCTATTTAGTCGAAATGTTGGGAAGTAATCAAAAATAACACACAGTTTAATCCATTTATATACATCATATAATTGAAAACATTAAATATAATATGACTTATATAATGTATATAATTTGTTCTTAAATATTTCTTGATTTTGTTCCTAAACTGAAGAAAACCAATTTCTGGCTTTAAATATTAACAATGAGCTATATACTTAGAGAAGTACTTTCTATTCTTGAATAATTTGTTAATGTCTTAATTTATTTAAAATATTTTACTTATTTCGGTTTTAAACAAATAAAATGTAGTAATTTAATGATAACTGATTTGAATGTACAAACAATTTTTTTTTCAAACTGATTTATATCTACAATTGTAGCAGACAAACTATAGTCCTTTTTTCTTGAGGATTGCAGTCATCAGCCCAGGTAACATTTGGTCTCCAAAAGCAGAGTGTTAAGAATGACTGAATTACAAATCTAGATACCACTTAGTGATAATATGTTTGGCTTCTTATAACTATAGGGTACTTTCAAGTGGGATAACATTGCATTAATTGAAAGAACTGTTAAATGGATGGTGTTAAATCATAACGAAAGTTGAAAAGAAATTAATCTGAAAATTAATCATGTATTTTAATATAAAGGCACAAATATTAAAAGCGCAAATAGAATTGGATTTATTATAAATAAAAAAATGAAAGTGCCTAGCATTATGGAAATAAAATAACAGGATTACTTATTTATCTTAATGGAAGCCATTAAATGAAAGTAATTCAGATTCATGTCTTAAGGAAGATCTCTTTCTGATGAAGTCAAGGATTTTTTTTTTTTTTTTACAAAATGTACAAGTTATATAAAAACTAGAGCAAACCATATTTAAATTTATCATGAGAGATTTTAATACTAAAATTGGAAAAACCAACTGAAAGGCAAAGTACTGTAAATTTAGATATGGAAGCAGAAGTCAATTTTTTTTCAAATTGATTTAATTTCTCAAGCATTTTACTGAATGAACATGGGCATTATAAGACCGTTTTTTTTTTCTCTATTTAAGGGATATTTTTTCCAGTTCAACAATTAAATGAGTAAGTCTCGACATTATGCAAATCGGAATTTCAAAGTGAATCATACTTTAATTTGTTGAATATGTATATGAAAAAGCATAGCAGTTCCAATATATGACAGTAATTGCACCTGACTAAATCTAACAATACTAAAAATATGAATTTCACACAAAAATAAATCTGTAAAAGTTTTTTGCTATTCCCAAATGTTACTTTAAATACGGACAAAACAATCACTAAATTACAAAATGCTTAAAATATACACATACGGTACTTACCGTGTAATATATAACAGGAATTGTCATGATGAGACAATCCTTCTGTTATCTACTTTATTTTAAGTGGATAAAATTGTGTTTCAAAATGGAGACTAAAAGTAAAAATTTTTATTTTTCCCAATTTTTTTCAAAAAAAATTAAATTACTACACTTTTATTATTTCTTCAGTGTAGTGGACTAATTGTTTGATGTCGTGCAGTATTATTCACATGAAAATAATCAGTAACTGGCAACTCATAATTCCATAGGTTTTCCAAGGATCCAAATAAATTGTCGATTTCTCTTCCATTTTGTTTGATGGCTTCCACCAGAGTATCTACCATGAACTCTCATGATGAAACATTCGTTGGTCTCCCTGCATCCACTGTTTCAAAAAAAGTTTGTCTGGTTTGTTTGTTTTTTTTTTTTTTTTGTGCAAAAGACTCTTGTCAATTTCAATAATTTTGTTAGGGTCGACAATTTTGTTTTTCTTTGCTAAACCAAGCTCTGTTTTCCCCCATTCTATAGATGTTAATTTGTGAGCCCAGCTGTAAATAAATTGTATCAGGTCAAAAATGGAATTCCAGAACCCTCCAACCATATTCCCATACAAAGGTCTATTTTATTATTGCATCCTCGAACAGTACAACGCTATTACTTGTCCGAAGTGTGGATGTACTCAACCGCATTGATCTCAGTAGCAGGTAAACTCCAAATGTTCATCATTTTGTACTGTTTTAAAAAAGAAAAAAATTGTAGTATTAATCAGAAAATTGGAAAAAAATAAATCAGCACTAAAGTAAAAAACATTTTAAGAAGAACTTGTCCTAACGAAATCTAGAAAATAGATAAAAGTGTAAATTTATCATGTTATTGGACTAGATCACAGGATGGTTTGACATTTATCATGAATGTGAAAAGGTGCGTTGCAGGACTAATTAAAGTTTAAAATTTTTTTTATATTAAATGCTTTTATTGACTTAATTTTTGGGCCCCCCACCCATGCTTTTATTTCAAATTAAGTCTAAAAATTCCATTTGTGGTTGAAGAAATAATTATTTTATTTTTTTTTAGTGCACAGTCAATAAAAGTATTTAATATAAAAAAAAAAAATTATCTCTTTTTTTTTTTGTGTGTGTGTCAAAGCATCAGTCGGGAAGTGAACCCTGAGACAACTGCTTGTAAGGCAGCTGTGCTAACCACTCGGCCACCAATGCTTAATCAAGGAGTAAAAGCTTTCTCAGAATTATTTCAATCTGATTGTTGGATCTTTGGTACTAATAAAATGAGCACGGATACCGTTGTTTAAACTTTTTTTTTTTTTTAACACCATTAATGATTCATTGAAACAACAAGTAACCCCAAAAATAGAAAACACTAAATTAGACTTTACAGCAAATTCAACACTGTATATTCTCCTTTCATTGACTCACCCTTCTATTAAATTCACTTTCTTTGGAAAATTATTTTTATCAAGGACAGCTATATCAATCCTAAATGTTGATAATTTTTTGAGCTGCTAATGATGTCATCATTTCAAGTTTTAAGAATATGTATAAAGTTTGCACATTTCATTTTCTAGGTACTTTCCATTTTTCTGCTAGACAGGGGATACATAAATAAGACTCCTAAAATACAATCCTTGCCAAGCTAAAACTCCTATTTTAAATCTGATTCTAACTTAATTATGTTATATTGCCTCAAGCAAATACGATAACTAAGAACTGCCGGTTTACCAAATTTGTCCCTCTCAAGAATGAAGAAAGGGAATTGGAGTTAGAATTGCTGTATGTATAGTTAAATATGAAAATGTAGTTGCAGTAATGCACAATTCAATTGTCACAGTATGGCATGAAAGGCTTATGACAATGGCTTTATACTAATTTAAATGATTGAAGACAGAAAGGAAATGTAGAAAGCCAAAAGACTCTATATCAGAACAGTATATTTTCTTTGATGACCAATATCCTGTTCCACAAAACAGCAGGATGTTCTATTGGTCAGGCACTGTTTCTTATTCACAATTAGCCCTCACATCTGAACATCATTCCACTATTTGCCACCTATGGAGCTACAAACTGGCTCCACAGACCTGTCTGTAACTTGAGCAATGCAAGAAGAAATAGTTTAGAATATCAGTTATCTTCCTATTAATTTTTTTAAAAAATAATTTGCAAATTCCCAATTTAAATTCATCGAAGTGTGGCTGAAGGTTGGGGATATCAACTGTTAACACTGTCTTAATGGTAATTGATATCAATTTATTTATTGCATCATTAAGAACATTATAGTCAAAATGTGATCCAATTCTACTTTCATATTTATTTTGTTTAGCATTTTTCTCAAAGAAGGAATTCATAAATTACAGCTATTTTGCAAGTTCCAATTGCCTGTGTTTTCTCATTTCTGTCTCCATAAACAAATTTACCCACTTCACTTTTATTTGTGAATTGTTTTCCAATTCTAGCATTAAAATATTATGTACATCCATATAGAATTTTATCTTTTACTTCATCACAATGAGAATTTGGAGCATGGACACGAAATTCATTCCATTATTTTTGAAAAAACTAATTTTACCCAGTCTGATCGATATATTATACATCGCCACAATATTGATTTTGTTTGTTTTTTTATTTATATTTTGTTTGTTTTTTTATTTATAATGAACTCTAGTCCATTATTTCCAATATTTGTGTCTTTATAGTAAACTACATATCAACATAAGATAAATGATCTTTTGGAAATAGATCAAATCATAATGTCATTATTTATAGCCCAAGTTATAGTGTGTTTGAAAATATAAGCTTATTCTTCATTTTGTTAATTGATTTTACTAGGTGGATGAGCAACGCTTGAGTTGTCTGAAGATGCATGTTAGGAATAACAAGAAGAGATCGAAAATGTAATATGTGAGCGAGAGAACAAACAAGTGTTACTGACATTGTTGAAATAATTAAAAAGACTGAAGTGGAGTTGGGCTGAACATATTGCTAGAAGAGATAATAGATGGACAGTTGAAATCTTAAACTGGATTCCAAGAGATTGTAAAAATCCCAGAAAGAGACTGCATGTGAGATGGATGAATGAAATAAGAGTGTGCAGGGGTAACGTGAAGAGAGGCTAGAGATCGGAGATGGATTGAACTTGGAGAGACCATCGTGCAGTGGTTTGATAATGGTTGACAATGATAATGATGATGGTCAACACAAATAAAATATATCCTTTTTTATTCATCTATAATAGAATATTATTTGTAAATTTGATAATTGCAGTAAATTAATCATTAATGTATTCTTCTATTATGCCTTGAATTTGGGATTACAGGTTTTTTAGATTTCCAAGCAGTATTAGGATTTTTTCAAGTAACCAGCCAATTACTAACATAGCTAAGCCATCCGCTTATCACAATTAATTTATATGTAACTATTCTTAGTAAGAGAATCTGAAAAGATTTGAAAAAAATATAGGCTTATTCTTTCTTTTTATTAATTAATTTTATGAGTTATTTATATAATACACATGAACATATACTTTTTGTAATCAATTTATAATGAAATTTATGTTGGTGGACTGAAATGATCGTAAAAAAAATAATTATGATATGATATATCTTCATTGCTGAAATAATGTCATAAATATATAGGCTATATTATCTATACACACACATTCTAGATACAGTTTTTTTATTATTACTAGTGAATGGAGCTGGTTTAGCTATGGCTACTATGGATATTATTAAATTACATGGAGGATTTCCAGCAAACTTTCTTGATGTAGGCGGATCTGTCAGAGAAGAACAGGTTCAAGAAGCTTTTCGTATCATTTCCGCCGATAAAAATGTAAGTTGATAAGAATAATAAGATATTAAAGCCTTTTTTTTTTTGTTACCAGAAAATTGACAATCATAGATGAGAAAAATTGAAGATCGCATTTTAAAAAATTTTTTTTTTGGCCGTCTAAGTAATTAAAACTATTGCTAGTGGGTGGAGAAGAAACTTAAAATTAAATTTCCATAATACTGGAATGAAGTCAAGTTTTTCAATCTAGTCTTTTTAAAACTTCCATAGACGGCTATAATTGTTCTTCTCTAACTTTATTAATATTTTAATATTGCAAAAATTAGTTTGGGGGGAGGGGATAAATCTAAAAAATATGAAATAATGAGAAAACATTTTTAAGTACATCTATTTGATTGACTTATACAGTTGTTTTTATTTATGGAAAAGGTCGTAATTTAAAATGTCATTTACGATTAAAACAGCCTTTTCCATAGGGAAGAAACTTGGACTTTTTTTGTAAAGCGTAGTGACTAGGTTAGATACATCTTGAATACAAAAAGTTTTATGAAATTCTTGGTTTTCTTCATTGCTGGAACTCTATTGTTAATGCAAGAGTTACAAAATATAAAAGTGCTTTCAGTCAATAGGGCCACTGCATTTTGTTTCACTTAACATTTTATAGGTGCTGGTCAATCCCTAATTTATGTACTACGAATCTTTGGAAATTTTAAAAAGACCACAGTTTTATAAATGTGAAAAAACTCAATGCATTCTTAATATTATGGAGACTTTATTTCTTTCCCATGCACTTTCAATAATTTTCAGGTCATTGGTCAAAAACAGTCATTTTGCATATTTGTTTTCAGCTTCTTTTTTAATCTGGAAATTGATAAATTTTGATATTAAAAAAAAATCACTTTTTATAAAGAAATTTTTTGTCTAGATTAGAGTTCTGTATTTTTAAAAACTTTTATCAGTCTAATGAGTTTGAGTCATGATAATTCCTACACAGTATTTCCCCAAGGCTTTTTCAATTTAATCTTTTAACTGCAGTTATTGTTCAACTTGTCTGGATTCAGTCTTATCTTGATTGGATTCAGCATTCATCGTTATAGTTCAATGGATATATGCAGAGATAAAATACAGTAAATGCCAGAAAAATACCAATATGTTTATAATATTCAGAGAATTTGATTGCTCTCATTAAATCTGGCTATAAATTGAGAGTCTATTGGAAGTAAAATAAGAAAGAGTAACAAATAAATGTCAGAGCTGAACGAGGGTGTACATTATCCACTATTTTGCTAATGCAGTGAGGCAAGTTCACATTGAACTGGAAGCTGCTAGATATTAAATCTGACACTAGACAAGCTGTCATAATATAACTAGTGTTGGGTAGTCCTAAAAGAGTGTCTGAAGTTTCTTGCTTCAAGAATTCGCGGCAACCAAACGCTATGTAGAGCCATTGTGTCAGGCATATTGAATAGCAGATCTTTTATGTAAAATATATTGCAACTATATCTTAGTTTAATAATTCCATGATAAGTGTTTATTCGCTTCCAAAGAAATAGTTTATTTAAACTTTAAATAATAAACAGCTGAGCAATGCTTTCAACCTAGATCATATTCATAATGCTCAAACTTAGTAGCTGATATTATTATTGAGAGAAAATGACTTAATAAAAGGTAGTTAATATATAAATTTACATATTCCTCTTTCTAGACAAAGCGATAGTCTTTTTTATCACATAGATCTGATAGCAATGAACCACACCGTATTTAATCTTCTTTTCTGATCATTGCGTTCTATGCACACTACGTTAATATTATATGGGTCAAAGATATAGCCAAATTCTATTTCATGCTGGACAAATACCGACTTCATACTAGGATCTTTCTTTGCACAGTTCTAATGGCACTATTAGCACATGATTCACTATAATAAGCTGCTTTACAAGCAAGCTCATTGCAATTAATCCGCAAATGATCTAGAGGGTCTGGTCTGGAGGAAAACTGTCCTTAATATTATTTAGGAGCTCATTTAAGTTAGGTTGGTGTTCGAAAAATGATGTTAAATGTATCTGAACATATATTATGTAAACGACGCAATAGTCCAGGAATGAAGGGAAGGCTTATTAACTTGTTTGTATTATTAGAATCTGGAGGGCTGGTATTCATTCTGGAACAAATTTTTTTTTTTAAGTGTTCTTAGCAAACTTATAATTACAGCCTACATTGACCAAGTCCTTAATATAAATTTCAGTGTTGGTTTTTTGATCCGCTTTGAACTTGCATAATTTTTGATATCTGTAAGGAAAACATTTAAAACTTGCCAATTTGTATGAGGTAGCGATGCGCGATTGGGATATATTGCTCCATGGATATTAAAAGATTTGTAATATTCTGTAATATATCTCGTATATATATCAAGGTCCAAAAGTTTTATGTCCTTATATTCACCTTTTTGTTTTTTAGTCCATATCAAGGATGAGCACCGAGTTAGTTCATTGCATATCTTATTGTTTCCTTCCGATGCACAAATGAGTACATTGTTTATATAGCTTATATAGAATGAGTTAGATGCTGTGGAAATATATTTTAGGGATAATTGCTTCCTCATATTTAGTAAAAGTGATGCTACAGGTTATGCTACTAATAAGTAACTCTCTAAAGCCAGCCATGTTCATCCTTATTGGATAAGGCAATGATATTATTGTCCACTTTAGAACATCTATAATAAACTCAGTTTTATTCGGATTGAAGCTGATCTTGTTAATACATCATGAATTATTTCTATAGATTGTTGTTGTATAATTGATCCATATAGTTCAGCTATATCCCAAGAAACAAGTTTGAAGAGGATTAGTTTTTGTGAGCTCACAATTTACATACTGTCAAACAATTTAATTGTGAATTTACCAAATCCCATGTGGTCATGACCATTCTGCTATCAATTTTGATGTTTTGTAAAAATAAGTACCCAAAAATCTTTCAGTAATCTAAGGGGGTAATTCTGATCTTTGAAGTTGGCAAAAATTCTTGGAGGAATGGCAGCTATTGGATAGATTCTAAGGTATTCAGATTTATTGATCACCTTGTTAAGATGCTTCATTAATTTAGATGCAACAAATTTATCTTTCGCCTTTTCAAGTTGTATGTCTAAATGCTACGAATGATCTTCTAGGTTGAAAGCATTGCTCAGTTATTTATTATTTAAAGTTTAAATAAATTGGCCTTTTCTTTGGAAATGAATAAACTTTAGCATAGATTTACATAATAAAAAAAAGTAGTACAAATTGTTATAGAATTAAACGTACTTGTGTGAGTTCATATTTATCCAGAGTTTAATTAAAGATTTTTTTGCCTATGGCTGGAAACAAACTTAAAATGGCTAAAATTGGCTCATTAGAAGAGTTTGATCCAGGTTATCAAGAAAATTGGCCAATCACATGTAAGTTAATCAGATTAAAAAGTCTGAATTAAACTTAACTATATCCATGACAGTCTGCAGAACATAAGAAGTCTTACGAACACAAGTGACTTACTTCCAGCTAAGCTTGATTTTGACAAGCAATATCTCTACTGTCAATGTTTTCTGTCCAAAACTCCTAATGATAATGCAGATACATTACTTACAGTTCTTTACACAAATGGAGGGGGAGAAAGCAAGATATTCTTATGTTAAGCTTAGGAAGCTTGCCTTGCAACTTCAAGGATTTTTTGGAGATGCTTTTACAAAGAGCATGATCATGAGCTCGGGGTCAAATTGTTAAAAGATCTAAATATTACTTTTGGTTCCCACAGTCTCACGACTCTGGCTGAACTCACAGCGATTTAAGCCACTCCGTTAAAATAAAAGTAATCCAGCATTGTGGTTCGGAAAACCGAACTGTTTAAAATCTTTTCCGATAAGAAAGAGCTTAACTGATTTACTAATGATAATATTGAGTTTATTACAGATGCAAGAATCCAAAACATGCATACACCTGTTTACATTAGGATACAATGTGTGGATAGTGTAAGCTTATAGATCTCTAAAAGCAGCTTGCTTTAAAAATGTCACTCAGAATGGAAAACTCCATTCTAAAGAGCCGGATGGGCAGTATTAAAAATTAATAAAATCAATGCCTGTATAAATAATGTGGAGACATTGATTTAATCTTCAAATGCAGAATTATTGTAAAATGATACACCAATAACCATGTAACTGGATAACACATTTACAGTGTCTATTGTATCAAAAAACAAATGGATTATCTTTATTAGAAATAATAATCATTACCAAAACCTAGCAATAAAGTGATTATTAATATTCTTGGGTGAAACAAGAATCAAGTTACTGTGCCCATTAAAATAATTCATTTGTCTCTTGTCATGCCAGCTGATAAGAACATCATTTTATTAATCTGTGACTGGTTCAATAATTTGGGCTTTAAATAGGAAAAAGGTGATTGATGATAAACTTGATTTGAACCTAGGACAAACTAGTCAGTCATTAGATGTAGTCAGCATGGTCATGAAAATGATGTGAATAGATACTCACCCCAGTGATTGTGGTCAAATTAAAAGAATTGCTGGCAGTGATTGTTCAGACAGCGGAGAAAGCAACATCACAGAGATTACCCAAAGTTGAACTATGGCTCACCAGTCGGCAGTGAAATCTACAAGATTCAAAAACAATGAACCTGCTGATGAACACCCCACATCTATTGATGAAGATTCCGAATCTGACAATAGTGAGATTAGACCTAAAGAAGCCAGAAAATGATAGAGACCTCATCCACTCTCATCTCAGGGGATACATTCTCCAAACTAATTTTAGCTGGGAAGGGAATGTTATGACTCAATTTACCTTCAACTAATTGACTTGATCATTTCAGTCCGGATCAGATTCAGCATTTATTGTTATAGACCAACGGATTTATGCAGAGATAACATATAGCCAATAGTAAAAAGTGATGATATTCAGTGAATTTGATTGCTCCCATAAGGCTATAAATCGATAGTCCATTTGGATTTAAAGTCACACAACAACAAATAACAGTTAAGAGCTGAACGGTAGTAGTTCGTACATTGTCTATTATAGTGTTAAAGCAGCGAGTCAAGTTCACATTGAACTGCAAGCTAACCTGACATGAAGCAAGCTGTCACAATACAGATGGAAGTGTTAGCCAAAGCTGGAAGAATACCTGAAGTCCCTTGCTTCAGTAGTTACACGGCAACCAAATACTATATCTATTGAATATATCAGGCATGCAGTATAGCAGATATTTTATGTAAAATATATTGTAAATATATATTTATACATTTGTTTAATATTTAACCATACTTGTGAAATTAATGTTTATCCAGAGCTTAGTTAATGACACTTTAGAAGATATTTTATTTAATTGACATTTCAAAACAATTTTAGTTCATAAATAACTTGGTAAGACAGGGTCAAACTAGCCTTCAAACAAACTTGTCATGCTGTTTCAAAATATACCCAATCATTATCTATTAATTATTTGCTAAAAGGCAGATCCATCTCAACACAGATTCTTCTATAAATTATCTTTTGCTTTTTTTAAAAAAAAAAAAAGAATAATTACCAGTATTAATTTAGTTTTTTCTACACTTTTTCCTATCTCCTTCTATATTTGCTTACTATGTATATATAAAAAATCTAATTATAATTAGTGGTTTCTGGTAATAGCTTTACAACTTGTGGATCAAATGTAAGATAGATAAAGTTTTATGGAAAAAATTTTCAAATGTAAATTTTCAAAGAATTCGATATTGAAATTATGATACTCTAGCTTTATTTTTCTATTTGAATAAGTATATATATAAAAATGGGAAATTCTATAGAAATCAAAAAAATATATATATATTATGTCCAGTAACTGAAAAAGTGACTGTTTTTTTTTCTCTAAGCTGCCTGAACTTATCATCTGTGAATCAATGCAAGTGTTTTATAGCAACATAATTTAGATATTCACCACAAAAATTTTTAAAATGTGACAATGTTTCATATCCTCATTGATCAATTGCCTTCAGTGCTGTCCGTGTCGCCACAAAATTTTGCAAACCATTGAAACATTCTTGCAATGTCGGTTTCACTGTCCATAGTTTGAATCAATTCAAATATTTTTGCCCAATTTAAAACAAAATGTTATTTCGTCGCACAAGTTAAAATATGAAATCTATTATTACATTTCATGTTGTAATTCTTGATTGAAACAGGTTAGTCTTAAAATTTTTGTGAATATATCTAAAATATATTGCTACGTAATACATGCATTAATTCAGAGATGGCACTGCAGGCAATTTGGAGAGAGAACCAATCATCTTTTCATTGGGGCATAATGTATTTCTGTAGAAAATTTATCTATTTCGTCCACAAATAGAATGACTTTGTTACAAAATATTTTAGCATAAAATAAAATATTTTCCAATAACTTCAAAGCTTAGCATTTACAATTCAAAAATCAGTTGTTTTTTTAAGGTAAAAATTAAATACATATGTTTACTATTAATAATATATATACTGTATATATAAAGTGATTGCTTATATTTATATTGTTTCATTGTATTTGTGTATGCATAATAATAGTAACATAATGCGTTTTTCCTTAAATTTTATTATTTATTATCCAGGTTAAAGCTATTCTAGTCAATATATTTGGTGGAATTGTAAACTGTGCGATTATTGCAAATGGAATCACAAGTGCTTGTAAATCTATTAATCTTAAAATTCCTCTTGTTGTTCGATTGGAAGGTAAAAAAAAAAAATCTCTTGTTACATTTTTAATATTTGCTGTATTTCTATGATTTTAGAAATTAGTCATAACTTTGTTTAAAAGTTGTTGTTTTTTTCTACCAATAACTTATTTTGGAAAAACTTTTTCCCCCATATAAATATTTAAAATTATTTATTTGTAAGATCAAACATATTTTAAACACAGAACATACTAACTAAATTCTCATACTTTTATGTATAATTTCAAATGTCTGGTTTTATATCATACAATAAAATATCCAAAACTAAGTTTATGCTTAAAATGAAGAGTATCCAGAAGTTTTACAACTATAATCACAAATTAATAGATATTTAATAGACAAAGATTAAAACTACACAGTTAATTATGGGCGTAAAAAAAAAAAGTGTTGAATTTTCAGAAAATGATAATTATTTTGTATTTTTTTTTGGAAAAATTTGAAAACACAAATGGAAACATAAAAAAATTGCAAACTTAAGGGTATTCAGAATGAAAGTGAATTGATTGTATTAATGATAATAGCATTTGACAATATTTCAATACTGTAATGATTGCAAGTTTATAAAATATTACGTGTTCAAGATATAAAACCAGAAAGTCAAAGACTACAAAAAAAAATCTACTTATGTAATCAAACACCTATACTTATTAGATGACAAAGAACTTAAAAGTTTACAGAATGTTCAAATGACTTAAGCGATAAACAAAACACATTCTAGAGGTTATAAATGTATTTATTTATTGATGATATCTCAAACAAATCCTAGTTTGCATTAACGAAATATATTTTATAATCTATATGAAGACAGTATAACAATCGAAATGATGAAGAAAAAATAATTGTTGAAAATACCATCACTTTTGATGGCAAGATGCTTGAAATATTCTTAGCAATTGAATAATCATATTTGTTTACACAAATAATGATGGATAGGATTTTGAAATCTTTAATTCTCTATAAAATATTATGAAAAATACAGTATTTTGTAGATCATTTGTGAGAAGTAAATGAACCAATTCTAAGAATAAAGATTGCAATTTACTATTGGATTTTTATTGATTATAAAATGACTTCCGTATGCTTTAAAAATTCAGGAAATTGCTCACTTTTATTGTTAAAAGGAATTATTGATAAATTCAAGATGTGGAATTATATTAAAAGGTTTTCTTCTTGTCTAAAATATTTCCTATAAAACTCGGAGATTGATCAAATTTGTGAAAAAGAATAATTTTGGAACAATATTTCATGACTTTAAATTGGTGTAAATTAAATGTAATCACTTTGAAGGCAAACCTGAAAATGAATTTTAAGACAAACTAATGTTTATTTAGACCATTTAAAACATATTATATTTAAAGAACAAAAAATTAGCAAATTATGCTGAGAATAAAGAGAAAAATAAAAAAATTAATTAATCCAAACTAAGGTTAGTATGGAAATGAGCTAAGGATATAGCAAAAAAAGAGAATAATCATCGGACTTGATCAGGAGTCTGCAAACTTTTTAACATGAAAAGCCGTTTTGTTTACACTCCCACCCTCCAATAAAAAAAGTTGAAAAATATGATTTTCTAAATGACTGTGAATATATTTGAACATTTATTTTAGTAATAGAATAGAATCTGTATACATCTTAATGAAAATAAAAATTCTCTTAAAAATAAATCAATAAAAACAAAAAATTACTTTTAACAGATTTATTCACAAATTTCTAATATTTAAACATTGATCATATGCAATAATTACTATTGTATAATAAGATTGAATTCAAGAAACAAGATTATAGTGTGATTTTTTCTCACCTGGAATTATCAAAATATTTATTTACAAGAGGAAATAAAAAATATGTTTATCAGATAAAAAGACATGAGATTGGGATCAAAGAGCCACAGCTGACTCGCAAGCCGTAGTTTATCTATCCTTGGACTAGATCATTGTGAAAGAAAACTTATAATATGGCTATTAGAATTTTTTTTTTTTTAAAAAAAAGCAGAGGAGGAGGGTTTTATTATTTTATGATATAGTGTGAATTGTTCTATTATCTGGTTATCCAACCCATTCTCTGGATAAAAAATTAACATATAGCATAAGAGCAAATAATTTTAAATGATAAACTTTCTAATTGAAAAACTGATAAAATGATATACATTCAATATCTCATCCTTTTTAACATAGATGTTTTAATAATTTTTCTATTTTTATTTCTAATTTAAATAAATTTTTATTTTAAAACTACCTGGTATAATGCTCTACAAGTCCAGTTCTTTGTATTTTAATATTTCACATAAATTAAAGGAAAAAAAGTAATTGTTAAGGGAATTCCAATGAGTAAACATTTTGTAATCTACTAAATTATTGGCTATGACAGTATAATATAAAGCTATTCATTTTTAAATCCTTTTATATGAACTCTCCATGTCTATGTTTCTGTTGATATATCCACATTTTTGAATTAACAATGAAAAAAATTTGTTCCCGTTTAGAGCTCAAACTCCCATCCTTATGCTTCCCAAGAAAACTCCTTAGCAACTGAGCCAATGGAAATATTACATTTGTAGAATAAAGTTTTGTTAATATTGATTTAACTCATATATAATTAATTAAAATATAAATATATAGAGAATAACATTTCTAGAAAAGTGACTATAATGACATGAACAAAGACTATTAAGAGACTGATGAAGAAAATTATTTTATTTAAATTGAAATTATGTTTTATAAAAAGGAAAAAAAATTTTTTAAAAAAATAATGCTTTTATGTAATCAGCCAACTAAAAAGTAGAAAAATAAAAACAATTTGATTAAAAAAACATTGTTGTTCATAAAAATATTTGAGGCCATAAAAATCAAAAGGCTTTAAATGCTTTTTTGAAACTACATGTTTTTAACCACTAAACATCACCTGATCACCATCTCTATTGAAACGGAAACCTCCAATCTCTTTCCGTTTCACCATCAACCTAATGACCTACTCGTCTGAACTAGTTTCGAACCTATCTTAAATGTAAAAATGTCATATATAAGTCGAGCGGGAAAACTTTGCTATAATGGCCGCTTGAATTGCATCATCCATTTACATACGAAAACACGCTATAATTAGACAGGTTTGATAAAGTTATAGCGGAGAAATGCTCATAATTTATTATAAAATGTTTTATTAATTTTCAGTCAATTCTTAATTATATTCGCTATTATTTCGTATGTGTATGGATAATTTAAACCTGGGAATAACGGCAAAATGATTTGTATATATATATTTAAGTTTAAATAAAGAAGATATAATGTAAAACATTTTCTTTAAACATATTTGACGGTTTTCTGATTTAATGTTTTACATATATAATTGAAACTAAAGTATTTTCTTTAAATTTGCCTTTTTTTAAACAAATAATTTGGTAAAAACAAATATGTTAAAAGTTATTTATTTCAGTAAAATAAAAATCCTTTTATAATTAAAAATGAGAATTTTGTGTAAAGAAGAAATCAATTAGTGACGCACCCGGGTAAAAAGTAAAATCTAGTTTACTGATTAATTTTTCCTTCTGCTAAGCTTTAACATTCTATAACACCTAAAAAGGAATTTAATTAATGAAACTGAATCAAATTATATAATTTATATGTTTTAATAATTTTTTAAAGTAAATTAAATATAACACCTCGGAGACGTTATCTGTTGCAGAAATTGGATTATATTATTTTATTTAATTAAAAGTCAATTGGTCCCGAGGCAAACGAAATTCCAAAAAGGTGTTAAAGTTTAGTCGAAATGTATAAATAGGGCTTATTTTAAGCGGGAAGATATACTCCATCTTGCTTTTGAAGAGCTATTATTATCACAAGTTATAAATCGTTTAATTTTACAATGTCCGGCTAAAGTCAGGCAAAATTTTGCTGCCGTTCCCGTGATGGAACGCCGAGTTCAATCCATCAAATGCCGAAGCAACAACCACACCAAATAAAAGATGTCATAAGCCGCTAAAAGAACTTGCCTTCGTTCCAACACCATTTTAAATCGTCTCGCAACTGAATAAGAACATGCCATAAGCCGCCAAAGAACTCACCTTCGTTCCAGCTCGAATATCTCCAGTTCAGCTATAGGAGAACTGTTTTAATATTATTTAAAATCGCAGAGCTCTGTGTGAATTTCAACAACAATCATTATTTCTTCAAAATCAGGTTAGCTAACCATATTATTGTAATTTCTTTCTAAATTATTTTCCAAATAATATTGTAAACTCTCTAAAATGAAATACTTTTGCAAATTTCTTTATTAATTCAATATTGTAAACTCTGTCTAAATCGTATTTGAAATCTATAAATGAAATATTTTTGCTAAATTTCTTTGTTAATTAATATTTTGCTATATAATTTAATCACTGCAGTTATATTTTGCTTATTTTTAATTATTGTTAATTATGCCTATGTTTCGAAACAGCGTGCATTTAATTACCAATATGTTTTTTTAAAAAGATATCATTTAAAATCTCCGTTTTATTATTTATATAGCGTCATTTCATGCGCTGTTTCGAAACCCAAATTCATATTTTTGTCATTTAGTAAATTAATTAATATAAATATAAAATGTGGCTTTTCAACCTTTATTTATTATGTTACTAAAGATTAAACTAGCCTGGAGTGCAATCATAAGTATATTTTTTTAGTTTAAGTATTCGTAAGTCCCCTATTAAATATACTTTTCCCCCTTTTAAAAGTTTAGTAGTTATAGATAACTAAAGAGATTGAACGGGATAAAGTAAAGTTTGTATCTATATATTCCTGTCAGTAGCATATCGTATTTCTCATGCTACAGAAGAGTTGGCTCTTTTGATCAAGCTGATGATCTAGTGTTCATTTAATATATGATCTTTAATTTATAATATCCTTCGGCTTGGCGGATGTGGGATTTATTAATATTTTCTCGTTGTGCTGTTCTTTTTGATATATATATAAGATGGAGCCACGGTAAGTCCAGCCCATCTTCTCTTATGGGTAGTGCAGTAGCGAAGTCTGAGCTACGGGTCAGATTAGCACGTAAGTCCCCCGCCTCTGAACCAAATAAAGGTTCCCCATTAGCAGCATGACGACCGGTTATTGGGTAAACCGTTGTTTGTCACAAAAACCCTAAAACTATTCTTCCATCCGCAGAGCCACTTTATTATTATACTTTACTTGTGCCTAGCATATTAGTAAAATCGTTATAGTCAACTCTTTCCTCCCTAATATGCAATCTTCGGCATTGAACCGAAGCATTGTTGAAAACCCGTTCGATCTTAAGCTATCTGGGATGCTTTATAAGCCCATAGTTAATATATAAATTGATTATAGTCAGATGTATTAAGTTTCACTCCAGACTTGGTTTGATTTTACGTAAAAGAGCCACTCGAACTGATTATAAAAGGACATAACAAATAAGTTAATGTAGTGATTAGTTGTATAGCAGGATATTTGGCTCCATTAAATCATAGCCACAAACCTATTTGCCAACATCAATTATTGTTCAAATAGTCTAGAGAATGTTACTTTATAAATGAAATGCCTGTGTGCATTTGCCAACCACAATTGTCAATAAATATATTTTAATTCATCATATATCAGTTTCTGTCTCATTATTAAATCAATCCAATTCACTAATTGCCCATAAGTATTCATTAGTAAAGCCCCTATTATTTAAATATGTTAGATTTTATCTGTGGAATGTCTAGTATTTACGTTGTTTGTATATATGTTTAAGTCCATGAGTCTTATTGTTTTCTCAGATTTGCTAGTGGGCCGGATGAAGAATTAAATCTCGTGTGCTACCATTGTTATGTTATCCATTGGGTGTTAGATCTGGTGCTTGGAGAGTGGGTTCGAATCCAGGCTGGTCCCTGACCTAAATCTCGGGCTTGACTGGGTTTGAAGTACATTTTGTGAGTTCCAGCTCGTGTTAGATGGATAAG
This sequence comes from Epiperipatus broadwayi, assembly GCA_028023455.1. Taxonomy (NCBI): domain Eukaryota; kingdom Metazoa; phylum Onychophora; class Udeonychophora; order Euonychophora; family Peripatidae; genus Epiperipatus; species Epiperipatus broadwayi. The sequence goes on from JAQFVV010000017.1 coordinate 5,785,264, forward strand.
CATATTTTGACTGGCTATATAAGCTATTGAGCTTAGATTGAAAATATTATTGGTTTTCAATTTCACTCATAGTTTTATAGTTAAGTAGAGTTAAAAGGTGGCTGCTGGAGGGTTGCATTAGATCCTAAGATCTAGGTACAATTCTCTCAGATCCAAAGCTCCTCACTGACGAAGGCCACAAGCCAGAAACTAGTCTGGGATATTGGATGAATAGGCACTAGATAGGGATTTTATGCACAAGCCTTCTGGCATCCATTGATTACTCTGGTTGGAGAGTTTTGCCTTGTTACATATTTTTAGTAAGATTATTTTATTTTTCTACTTTTTAGTCGATTGTTTACATAAAAGCATTATTTTATAAAAATCTTTTTTTTTTTTAAATGTTATTTTTATTTCATTGTAGTAATTTATTCACCATTATGGTTAATATATTTTAGGTACAAATGTTGAAGAAGCCAGACACATATTGAAAACAAGTGGCCTCACTATTACTCCAGCCGCTGATTTAGATGATGCAGCCAAGAAAGCTGTAGCTAGTATAAAATAAATACTTGAAGATATTAATATTTTTAACAAAAGAAAGAAGATTGTATATATTTTTATAAAAAGTTTGTTTAATATATTTTAATCTTGACAAAATTGTGGAATAGTAATGATGATATTAACTAGTTTCTACAATAAAGAGATTCACTTCTTTTTTTTTAAGCTAATGTATTTTTTATTTATTTAAAATATTATACACTTTTTCTCAGTCAAACAAACAATCTAAAATTGCATCGTCAATATAAAAAATACATTCTTACATGCAATAGTTTGATTTTTACAGAAAACATAGAAAAATATCAACTAGGCTCTCAAAATGAGTAATAACAGGTATTTTTTTTTGTTTCAAATATTTTATCATTGAGAATATACTATATATTAAATATTTTCTTCCACGTGATAACAATAAGTCACAAATAGATTCACAATTATAATTTCCTGCCGTTCCGACATAAATTCTAGTTCCAATGGTTAAATAAATACTTTTAGTGAAATTATTACTGAAGTGACCAAAGCTAAAATTATCAAATCTGTCTGTTCCCGATGAGGATTTTTAGGCAGATCGTCATATGCTACTCTGGGTAATATAACATAATCACTCCCAGTCACTTAAATGCCTGTTGTTCTCTTAATTCAGCAATGAAAGAAAATCTGTACAATCTCTTTCATGCTGAATTTAAGAAAACAACAGGCTTAACCTCAGCAACCACCCGCTGCTTGTAATTCCCCTTCTCCTTTAGTCGTTTCCATTGTAGTAAAAATCTATAAAATAAAAAGAAAAGAATATGTTACTAATCATTACATTATTTTTCCTAAATTTTATTTAAAAAATGGAAATTTTTTAAACGAAAATACCATAATAACATTCAATTTGTAAAAAAAATGTCAATTATTAAGATATTTTAGAAAAACCCCAGCAATCCCTACTTCCTAATTAAATATTAATTTATATATATATCATCAACATATCTTTTGCATCTATTAAAAAGTTTTATTTTTAAACATTATCAATAGTTAATTGGAAAATTGTATCATTGTCTTTGTTAAGATTACTTATTAAGATATATTTTAAATAAAAAGAAATAGGACAAAAGATTCAGTGATCTATGATTTACACAATATAATACTGATGAATAAAAAAAAAAACACATGATCACCATTTAATCTTATACCAGCTTTTTCACAGAGGCAAAACTCTCCATATAATAGTGTCATTCAGTACAAGCCAGAGTAATCGATGGATGCTGGAAGGTTTGTGCATAAAATGCCTATCTAGGGTCTACTCTTCCAATATCCCAGACAAGTTTCTACCTTGTGGCTTTCATCAGTAAGGAACCTTGCATCTGAGAGCACTGCTTCTAAATCTTAGGATCTAATGCAATCCTCTAACAGCCATGTTTTACTCGTTTAGCTAACTACAAAGCTTTGACTCCAAAATGAAAATACAATAATGTTTTCAAGCTAAGCTCAATAGCTTATATAGTCGTATAGATCGGAATTCAGTTCAGCATTCATACTTTTTGGTGTCTGCATATTGGGCAGGATTGGTATTAGACCATCAAACATCATGATCATTCTTTCTGCTTACACAAGCTGTTTTCACAGAGGCAAAACTCCAGTAGCGCCACTCAGTATAAAAGGTGGCTGCTGGAGAGTGGGATTTGATTGTAAGATCTAGGTGCAGTGCTCTCAGATCCAAGGCTCCTCACTGATGAAAGCCACAAGTTAAAAATTTATAAACATCGCATGATCACCATTTCTTATGCTTGCTTATAACTGTTGTTAAAACAGGCAAAACTCACTATATATATTGCCTATATAAGCTGATGGGCTTGAACTGAAAATATTAAGGTGTTTTCAATTTAAGACTCTAAGTTTTGTAGTAAAGTGGAGATAAAAGGTGGTGGCTGGAGGGTTGCATTAGATCCTAAGATCTATGTGCAGTGCTCCCAGATCCAAAGCTCCTCACTGACAAAGGCCACAAGCCAGAAACTAGTCTGGGGATATTGGATGAGTAGGCATTACATAGGGATTTTCTGCACAAGCGTTCTGGCATCCATCGACTCCTCTAGCTTGCTGTGTGTGGCAATACGTATAGTGAGTTTTGCCTGTTTAAGTTAGAAACTAGTCTGGGAATATTGGATGAGTAGGCACTAGATAGGATTTCATACACAAACCTTCCTGCATCCATTGATTACTCTGGCTTGCACCGAGTGATGCTATTGTATGATCTGAGAACACCACCTAGATCTTAGAATCTGATCCAACCCTCTAGCAGCCACCTTTTATAATGAGTGGCGCTACTGAATGGAGTTTTGCCTCTGTGAAAACAGCTTATGTAAGCATAAAGTATGATGATCATATGATGTTTGATGGTCTAATACCAATCCTGCCTAATAGGATTATGGTAACTGTGGTTAGTAAAAAACCAAAGATGCTAATAAGTATGAATTATGAAATGAGTTAAAATCTATACGATTACACAAGCTAATGAGCTTAACTTGAAAACATTATTGTGTTTTCATTTTGGACTCGAAGCTTTATAGTTAGCTAAAAAAAGTAAAAGGTGGCTGCTGGATGGTTTCATTAGATCCTAAGATCTAGGTGCAGTGCTCTCAGATCCAAGGCTCCTCACTGATGAAAGCCAGAAACTAGTCTGGGGATATTGGATGAATAGGCACTAGATAGATTTTATGCACACTATTACTTGCATCCATTGATTACTCTGGCTTGCACTCAGTGGCGCTACTATAGGGAGAGTTTTGCCTCTGTGACTGATGAATAAAGAAAGATAACAGTTAAAAATTAAAAAATTATGTAGAATGAGATTACGTTTTATATTAATGTTCTGACATTGCAATATATATTCAAAAAGGACTTTATGCAAACGTTATGTTCTAAAATTCTCAAAATTAAACTGTACACAGAAAATAGTCTAAAAGTCTGTTTTAACTTCTACTATAACATAATATTTGAAAGTCGTTCAGTCTTCCAATACAAGAATGTCACATATTAAAACAAGAATATTTATATGTATAAAAAAAATAAGTTCTTCCACTTTTTTTTAATGAAAGCTTTTTGTAAACTGTAGTTAATGAAAATTGTTTATTCTACTAATAATATATTTATTTATACAATAAATATTCTTTTCATCGGTTAATTGATGTAGATAAATTGGCTAATCATTAATTTGTTTTCTTTATTAGAAAATAAAACGATTGAAACACAATTTAATCTTGTCTACAAAAAAAAAGTTCTCCCTCTCAATGTATTTCTAATCCAGTTGATTATTAGTATTCATATTACTATCAATCAAATCTTGATTGCTAAAACGAATTCTTTTATAATTAATAATAGGATTGTAAGATTAGAATTTCTCCCTATTAATCAACACATTGAGCATAATTTGCTGATTAATATCCCAAACAAAAATATTGAATTTTTAAAGTGATTCAATTAATTTATTTTATAAATGGATCATTCAATTTCAGCTTGCATTAATTGAATAAGAAGTTCTCCCAAATTTACTAATCATACTGCAGACATTTTTGAATAAAGATAAAAAGTAGCTTATTTATCAAATCTCAATTGCAATAACAATTTAAAATAATTATAAAAATACTTTTATTCAGTGTTTCTTAACCTTTTTGGTGATTGGTATCTCCTTGAGCCTGTAAATATGTTCTAAAAATCTGTTCGGATTTTTTTATAGAGAAAATTATATTTATTGCAAGTATAATTTATTTATTGAAAAATACATTTACATATAAAACGATATTTAATGGGAAGGTTGTTGGTTGTTACTTATTCACAAACAGACTAATCAATAATGCAAAGGACCGAATTGACCCAAACACCCCAGGTTGTATACAGAATTTCATGCCCTCAAGCTGGATGCAGTGCCAAATATGGGGAAACTAAGGCCACCATCAGTAATAGAGGTGCTCAGCATACGTATGCATGTAGGAGAGCGCAAAAGAACAATGACCATTTCAATATTCCTCGAACATGATGCAGGCCAGATATAGATTCGAACCTTCCAATCCCAAAATAGTGTGCAAAAGGAAGATAAAAGTATTTTATCATCAACGATAATAGCGCAGACGCGATATATGCTTCGCTATCTCCATAAAATTGACAAGCTGATTAATTTAATATACATTTGCATATATATCATCTAATAATATCATAACAAAACAATTATTATTTTGGTTATGATTATGAGGGATAACGCCTCGAAAGCACTTAGCCTGGATTAACTTATTTTGTATGTTTGCTACTAACAGCTTAAACCAGCATTTTAAAGCGCTTGTATATACAATCCTCTAATTATACACACAGCAATTCTGATTCTAATCTTATTTCTTTGCTTTCTAACTTGTTACTTTTAATTTCTTTTCTTTTTTTTTTGGAAATTTCCAATTTAGTGATTATAATAATTTCTCTGAAACAATGATAGTCCAGAAATGGATGTGTGTTCATAAATAATTATTCCATCTGGAGAAAATTTAAATGAATCCATATATTTTGTTTTGCTAAGAAATAAAAGTGATTATGCTGTTACAATGTTAAATGTCTTCAAAAATTATAAAATAGCAAATGGAAATTTCCAAGGCAATTTTAAGATGTTTGAACAATAAATACATTGCTTACGTGCTAACATTTGAACATTATTACAAAATTACAATCGATACATAGGCTGATAAAATAAATTTTACAAATGGAAAAAAAAATTTGTCTAAATGAAAAGTATTTATCTAGAAGCCAGTGTGTGAGTTGCACAAATGTATTCCATTGCCATCCCATATATTTACTAATCAATGCTATAATTGAAATAGCCATCTTCCAATCTTTTAGAATTTATATATCCCTTTAAATTTTTTTTTATAATACAAGAACCTGGGGTAAAGCAATTTGGGAAACGTTTACATTTTATCCAACATATAATTACAAATGTGAAATTACTTTGATCTTTTTAATAATTAAATACATTTTTAAATATACAGTATGAATGCTATATTATATATTATGCATTTTTGTAATACGATAATAAACATTTTAGATTGTAAAAAATTAAATATAAGATGCCTCTTCACCAATGGGAATTATCATCATTAGATGTCATCAAACTAACATCAATTGTGGGTAATCATATTAATGACATTTCTTTAGAATGGTTTTTTGGAGCTCTTCAATTGCAGATTCACTATCGTGATAATGAAGCCGGGCTATTTTATTGCTGGACATTTTTTTCATCATCAGACTTTCCTGGTATTCACATTTTTCTAAAGAAAAAGGCTGCCTCAAAATAGGACAATTTCAATGTCATTGGCGCTTCAAGCAAAAATACATATTCTTTGACGTTTACGATTTTTCTCAAAAAGTTTTCCGCCACTAACATAATTTAAAAAAACAATACTTTCTACGCTTTTTATATCCATAGTCTCAGAAAGTAATGTACTTGGAATATATCTCTACTTTCAATATAATTTTTCCCAATAGCAATCTGTGATAAATCTCAGCTGAACTCCCTACCATTAATAAATAATCCAAAGAGAAAAAATGGACAATTTCTAGGGCTTTCCCATCAGTTTTAAAATTGTTATCCTAATGTTTGGATTCACATTAAGTACTCTTTTTTTTTTTTCACTTACCTAATAAGGAACTTTCAGTTGTTAGGTTAAAAGAGTAGTTCTTGGTAATATGGCAGATTAAATGATATTCATTCTGATGCTCCCCATTTGAATAGAGATGAATATTTTTTAGTAGAGTAATAAGATTTATTTTCATATAGCATTAATATCCACAAATTTTAGATTGAGGAAAACCAGCACATATTCCGATAGATGCTTTTATAATTGCCATAGATAGGTGTGGTGTGACTTGCTCCAACAATACCCGCAGGTACTGGGACATACTGCACAACTTTGTTCTACAGCAGCAAAGATGTAACATTTTTATACACAATGAAGAACCTGGATAAATTTGTCTCGGTTACAATTATGTTCAAATTTACTATTTAAAAACTAGAAGGATAAAAAGGGCGGGAAAATCTCAGAACAGAAAAAAAATCTGATAAATTTCTTTATGTATAGCCAAAAGATTGAAAGTAAAAATAGCTTTGCTTTGTAAAATAAAAAGAACTTATTTAACTATATAAAACATAGATAAAAACCAGCCGAATGAAACGTTGAATGGGAGTTAAAATGATAGTGAAAAATGTCAACTTATGTGAAAGATGCACAATTTCTAAAATTGCAGTAGGTAGAACACATCATAAGAACAACTGATAATTGAAGACATATTTAGGCCCTTGCCTAACAGTGATACATTTACAGCTAATAATAAAAACTAGTAACATTTACATTTTGTTAAGTAGTACAATAGACTGAATTCTTTGAAAAATCTTATTTCCTAATCACTGTAATTTACTAATACTTTCATATTAGAAGAATTTTTATCTCAAAAGACTGCTATATGAATAAAAAAAATGTACAGTATTCAAATTTCATTAGTGGTTTGTGGATAATGCCATATTTTGTATATTCTCAAGATTTATGTTCAAGTCAGATCTCTTATTTCTTCCAACATTTCATACATAATATCCGAGAAGAAATTAATATCTGCAAATCTCTACTCACTCTCTTTCTTAAAGTGTTAAGACCTCTTTTGTCCGATTCAGTTTTCTGTAAAGTTGTAAATCATTTGTATAAAAATAGGTTTCTTTGCTCGACTCCTCTTTTAAAACAAAATGATTTGGTAAAAATGTATGTTGAAAGAAAAAGAATTAGTAGATGGAGCTAGTGTTTTCTGAAAAGATAATATTACATACCTGGATGACTATTTTCTAAAAAAATCGTCAAGCTATTCTATGAAAGATTTGTCCAAAGTGACACTGATAATCTTGATGAAAAATCAACGTCTTCATGGTATTGTTAAAAGAAAGTTTATAAATCATAAAAAGATATGTGAATTATGTAAAAATTGAAAATGATACCATATACTGAAAAGATATTTTCCTATGATATTTTTTGGTTGTCATGGAGTATATATTCTTGCTAAAAAGCTAATAAAAGTAAAATTTTATGTCTGATTTAAAAATATTATTTTTAGACATAGATACAAGGGAAGAAGTAATTTACCTCTGCACACGTAGGATGTATTCCAATAGTATTATGAAAGTCATCCATTGTGGCTCCTAATTTCATTGCTACTGCAAATCCTTGTGTTATTTCACCTGCATTTGGTCCAAGAACATGGAATCCTATTACCTGATTCTTTAATTAAGAGAAGAGAAAAAAAATCATTATAAAATTTAAGATTATAATCTGCATTTTGAAATTAAAATTTTTACCTCTCTGTATTTTAAACAAATAACTTTGGCATAACAATCATTTTCCATCCTCTTAGGAACAGTAAATTCTAGTGGCCAATAAAAACTGTGATAAACCTAAAATAAAATATATACATTTAAATACGTAAGAAATAGACTCAATGCATATTGTTTGTTGCAATCTTCTTAAGTATACTGAATTAGTTTGTATTTCAATATACTTAAAAACATTTCGGCAAACAATCAAGAGGGTATCCTCTTGGTCGTCCTGTATAAAATTCCGACTTTATCTTTATTCACAAAAAGCATAACATTTGGGGGAGTGATTAGACATTTTATATTTAAATATACACCAAGCATCTAAAATAATTTATTACCTCAATATTTTCCTGACCAAACTTTTCAATAGCAACTTCTTCAGCATAGCCTACGCAACCATACTCAATTGGAGTGAAAACGGTCGTCGGAACATTAATGTAATCACACTAAAAAATATGAGTAAGAAAAATTAGAAATTTCATAAAAACTTGGAATTTATTACAAAGACTTCAAATGTGTAAAGAAGTAAAACAACCGAGACAAAGACGGCTGAATAATTTTAACTAATATTTAATTATTAATTGTACATAATAAACTATCTACAAAAATCAATTACTCTTTCAAATCTAATCAATTCAACCAAATGAGCAAGAAATGAGGTGGTTGATTTCAATCTCTTACCATTATAGAATTGCTCTAAATAGAAATTATTGCAAATTACATTAAGATATTTTATACTTTTCTATTATTAAAATAATAAACTTCTATATAAAGGATATCATCAAAATACAATTACAATTCACGAAGCATTCTGCACAATTTTTTTAAATGTATAAAAACTACAAACACTTTTTAATAAATTTGTATACATAGATTATCTTATTTAAAATATTTGAAATGCTCGATAGCTATATTCTTTCAGCTGCACTCCCTCTTTGCAGCCCATTGAAATGAAATAGCTATATTCTTTCACCCACATTCTATTTAAATAAAGAAAAACTTGGCTGAAAGAATATAGCTATGAGGCATTTCTAATATTTTATATAGACTGCAGCTAATGTTATAATTGTTTCTATAGATTATCTTATGCAGTTTTTGCATTATTGCTTACTATTAGCTATTTTACATGACAGGAATAAATTTACCAACAGAAAGTGTAAATATATTACGTTCACTTAATCTAAAGATTCCGAATTTCCTGCATTTATAACTGACATGCTCTCTCCATTTATTAAGTTAATTATTCGCAAAGTTATTGAATGAGTGGATAGATAGATGTTTCAAATCAATACATAATAAAAATATACATTTTATTTTGAAATTATAACTGGAAATAATTTTTTTATTATTAATTTAAAAAAGTAATTGAATCAGTTTAGATTATACAAATTCGAAGAAAAGCATAAGGATTTTCATACCGTTTTTTAAATTAATTTGGTCTAATTAAAATGTCTGCTAAAAACATATGCAAATTAGCTTTAATTAAGAGTAAAAACTTCGGAAAAACGACAACACGTCAGCAATGGGAAAAATGGTATAAAATGTAGAAGAGTAATCCAAAAATTATTTTCTATGCGAAATATTAAAATTGTAATGGATTCTGGTACTCACAAATTGTTAAATTAATAATAGTGCAGTAATTAAGGCAAAGGATGTAAATTAAAATGGTATCTGATAAATAGAAGATGTTAAAAGATGACCGGGGATTACAATTACTGAACATATGATGAAATTGATATTTTTTTAATTCTTTGGCTGATTCTGAACGACTTTGATAAATAAACATCAAGGAAACCTTTTTTCTCCCTATGGATTTGAAGATTATAAATAGCTAAACATGCTTGCAGATATATATACCTGTTTCAATTATAAAATCATGGACTAGTACATAATGTTCATTTAAGACAAATATGAATTACTATAATATATCATTATAGATAAAAAAGAAAAACAGTTTTTTTAGTAATAGTTCATAGCAAGACAAAACTTTCCCAAGAACTCTTCGTAAAGGCAACTCTCCCTGCTTGCAAATTGCCAAAGGTGATAATTTGAATATTTACCCATTCTTGCTTTATTCTCTAGCTAAGAAAAGCAGCTATTTGAAAAAAAAAGATCATATATCTTAGATTAGAATCACAAATCATAGGCATTATATCTGCAGTAAAAGACCTTTAGCCATAAATTGCTTTTACTGATTTTTATTTATTTAATCAGTTTTTTAATAAATCATCTGTTATTAATATTACTGGTGAAAGAAGAGATTATCACAAAACCAGTCGTGATTCTTTTTAATGAATGTTAGAATAAATTCATTTATATCCCCAACACAATCCTGAAGAGATTTTTAATTCCATGCTTAATAATGTAATAATACTGAAATCCAAATTAGTGATTTCAGTTTTTAACTTTCTCGAGAATATGATTTGGAATAAGATCTACTTTTTAATCCTATCATTTTAATCTTAGAGCATATTATTCTATGGACTACCCAAAAATCTTCGCTTGTAAGTGCTCATGCAAGATGCCATTGTTTTGAATGTGGATGTACCCATATTCTTTTATGGCAATTTGCTGCATAAATCAGGTTTTTAGTTTTTCATAACTGTTCAAACTTAGTACATATGGTAAATACTTCTAAATAATGAACATTAACTTTCTTCAGCACATGATTGGAATAAGAGCTACTTTTTAATGCTGCTATCATTTTAATCTTGCAGCACATTAATCTATGATCCATCCGAAAGTCTTCATTTGTAAGTGTTCATGCAAAATGCCGTATGGATACATTCATATTTCTTTAATGATATTGCCGTAATAATGCCATCTAACAAAGAATAAAAGCTTTCCTTCTCTGAATCTAAAGTTGGAATGTAGGAATTAATAAAATGGCGCTTGTAATGATCTCTTGGATTTTTTTTTTTTTTTTTTGATGCTCTGAAAGATACATATGGACCCAAGAAACAGTATCGCAACCCTATTAAATTTGGTAATGGCTCTGTCTTATATGATGATGATATTTTAAGCAGGAGGAAGGAAGATTTTGATCATCATTTGAATAATGAGACAAGACCTGTCATGTGTTTGAAAAGGTTTTCAATAAATGTTGTACCAGATCTTTCTTGCTGATCCGCGATTTGGACACTTAATAGAAGAGCATTGAAATAATTAAGAGACTGAAGTAGAATTGGGCCAGACATATTGCTGGAAAAGATGGTAATATATGGACAGTTAAAATCTTAAACTGGATTCCAAGAGATTGTAAAAAACCCAGAAAGAGACCACATATGAGAAGGAGGGATAAAAAAAAAAAATTAGCAGGTGATGTGAAGAGATTAAAAATCAGAGAAAACAGATTAATCTTGGGGCACAATGGATCGATAACAGTTGAAAATGAGATGATGGTACATACATATTTAATTATATATATGATAATTATAAATCTCTACAATTTTTCTCAAAAAAACTTTTTTTTAAATCATGTTCATAAAAGCCCCTCCCCGCAAAAAAAAAAAAACTTTTAGTATAAATTAAACTAATTTTTTGTTTTTGGTATGTGAGTCTGTTTTATCAAAACACAACGAGCCATACATTCAAACCCACAGCCGCCAACATCACATGTATCGAGCGAAAAAATGACAAGCTAAAGATTAAAGAGGTGTGACATATAGCCAACAACCCTAACACAATGAATAAGGAGGAGTCCTGCTTCCCCCTATCGAAAAAATAGGCCATATAATTTATATAAACTTACCAAGCATATATATATGCATCTGCCCATGCATACCATAATGCTATGAATATGAGGCCATATGTAGCCCTCGAAAGCGCTACACTTCAGTAAATGCTCTATTATTATTTGCTTTTCTTATGTTAGCGCCTAAGCACATATATGTTGAAATTACAATGGTATAAGAAAAGTTTGCTCGTTTTTTGAACTATTTTAATTATTTAAATCTTACCTGTATTTCACTATCAGCAAAAAGACGCCTAGCCAGAAGCTTGCCAGCTTGAATTGCTACAGGGGTCAGTTCTGGCCGATTTTCCAGAACGTCACCAATGGCATAAATATGAGAAACATTGGTCTGCTCATTAAATGTAGGAATTTTACCAGTTCTACAAAGAATGAATAGTAATAAAAATTAAAAATACTAATACATGAAAAGAATTAGTCTGTTCTGTATTAAGTTTTAACTGGAGAATTTAAATTTGCAAATCGTATGTTAATTTTACAATTGGTTAAACTGAAAGCTTATTATAAAAATAAAGTAAAAAAACTTAATTCTTCATTCATCAAATCCTCTTTAAATCTCACTTACTTTAAATTATACTGGACGCAAGTTTTATCTAAACCTATATTTAAAGTACATGCGTCACGCCCAATCGCAAGAAGCACCTATAAAGAAATAATTTTTTTGTCACATTATATGAAAATTATATCATTTAAAAAAAAAAAAAAACTAAAAATATTATAAATTTTTAATCATTTCAGAAATGAAGTTCATAGCAAATGAGAACATTTTCTATTGTTAATGATTTAATTTCTTTAAAAATATCTCGCTTTCCAAAATCAATAATTCATACTATCAGTAAATAAAGAGATTATTATGAGTAGCATTCATATATAAATCCACACATTCTCGTCAAACATTTTTGAAAATTCTATTAAAATTGATGCAATTCACAAACCATCCTGTTTTAATGATTTTTAGTGTGACTGAACAAAAACGCTATGGTTTAAATTAATACATACAAAAAAAATAAAATTACAAATTGAAGTCAGATAATGAATTAAGAGATGAAAAAATGAAAGCAGTTTGCGTAGAAGAACTATCCATGCTGCTACATCTTAAGTCCTAATTCCTTAATAAGAAAACCCCTACAATTTCAAGAATAAGAGTAACAAATAATATTTCAAAATATCAATGGAGAATACACCAGCGACTCAAAATGCTATAAAATTATAACAATTTAATTAACACTCGCAAAAGCGTATGCACAATTAGCTTGAAAGGCTGATATTTGAATGTAATACGATTGTAAACATGCGCTATATAAAAATAAATGCTTATTTACATATGATTAAGTTTCAGTTAGAGTGACGTTTAGTAAATTGTAGACAATTTCACCGATATCATTCATTCAGACATCGTATATAGTAATTTAAAGTGAGTGTTCCATCCTCACGCTTTCCTTGCCAGTATTTCAGATTTGCTCATATATAAGCATTTGAGTTGTAGGAATAAGTGGATTCATTTTACTCCTGCATAAATACTATATCTTGTATTGGAGAGAAAGTATTTCATTTATTATTATTAACACTCGCAAAAGCATATGCACAATTAGCTTGAAAGGCTGATATTTGAATGTAAAACAATTTAATATGTACAATATTTCCACAAATATATATAAGATACACACTATTCCCATTATACGATGTTAATTTCTCACCAATATTATTTCCCATACTATTAAGAGTCTATTAATTAAAGTACGAATGATAGTAATTACTTTATACTACCTTCAAGATCTTTTCTTTAGCCTCACGGTCCTTAAGGCTTTCTAAAATAATTATCAGGTTGGGGCGACCTGTTTAAGTCCCTAATTGGCTTGCTAACATTCAGGAGCCGAGATACTGGGAAAAAGATGTCCCCTGCTGGTTTTCTTCTGCTGCTTCATGTCTGCGTTGGAAGTTGGTTTCAAAGATAAAAGAGAAGATAGTGTTTTCTTTTCTGCTAAAGTTTATATACTTTTTCATTCTTTTGTTCTTTCTGGAATATTTCAGCCAATACGATGGTTCCAGGTCATGGTTGTATTATCAGTTCAATTAGTCCAAATCTGACTTTGTAAATTTAATTAGTATTTTTAATCTGTACTAATTAAATTTCTTTCATTATCAGAAATATTTTCCCTTTCAATAACAATCTCTTTTGATTTTGAAATTTATTTTTAAAACAAAGTATTTACTAAAAGAATTTATTCAAAACTATTTCCTTACTTCAAATTTTAATCTCCAAATTTAGTATTTAATTAATCAATTTAGAACATATATTTCACAAGCCATTACATTTGCACACAATTAAGTCAATCTATTTGTCAAGTTAAAAAAAAAAAACCTCATTTCTTTATCTGATGACTAGTTTGGCATGAATACAAAAATATAATGATAGCCATAATTTCTGAATTTCTAAATATGTCTGCACAATGTTTTTATTTGTGAAAGATGAAGAAAATAAGATATTAGCATGGTTGTACCACAAGTCGCAACAGTTAATGTGACAGTGTGTTTCAAATCTTTGTTTTAAATTGGACAAAACTGTTACTGAAACATTTTAAATGACTCAGACTGCATGTAGCGATGAAGCGTGAATCAAGAATGTTTTCAAGTGGTTTGCAAAATTTTATGATGGCAAGGAGCGGTTCTCGTCACTGATGAAAGCCACAAGCTAGAAACTAGTCTGGGGATGTTGGATGAGTAAACACTAGATAGGGATTTTAAGCACAAACCTTTCTGCATCCAATGATTACTAAGGTTTGCACTTGGTGTCACTACTGTATGGAGTTTAGTATTCATATCCTTTATTAATTTAAAATTCGTCTATTTCATAATAGATATTTTATTCTTGAATTAATATTGCTTTTATAATATCTCTCTTGGTTGATTTATATATGCTTGCTTCATATATCTTAAAATATATATAAAAAAAAAATTAATACTTACACATGAGTCTTTTCATTATATTATAATGAAATAAAAAAACAATTATGCACTGGCAAATGAGGATATGCTTATAGTACAGAATTCAGCAAACTTTTTAACATGAAGAGCCATTTTATTTAAAACTCCCTCTCTTCTTTAACTAAAGAGACATAAAGAAAGAGGTAAAAAAAGAGTCATTTTGTTTATATCTCCCTCCCTTCCCCCATATTAAAGAGCCACAAGAAAAGATATTAAAAATATATCCTTGAAAATTTTTGATTACCTCTGGAATTATTTGAACATTTATTTTAGTAATAGAACATCATAGAATCCGTATACATCTTAATGAAAATAAACATTCTCTTAGAAATAAATAAATGAAAACAAAAACTTGCTTTGAGTTTGGTGTATTCACAAATTTTCATCATATACAATAATTACTATTCTATAACTGAATTCGAGAAACGTTTTCCTCTCCTAGAGTCATCAAAATATTTATTTACAAATTACATGAGGAAATAAAAGATATATGTTTATATTTATAACGATAAAAAGAGCTGCAAGATTAGGATCAAAGAGTCTCATTTGACTTGCGAACTGTAGTTGCCGATCCGTTATAGAGCATTATTAATGTTAAAGCTTATATATGTCATTATAATTTACTTCTGTGTTTGAATAATTAAAGTATCTTTTAAAATTAACCACGAAACTTAATATTATCAGAATTGAATTTGTTTTTAATAAAATATCAATAATCAACGTATCACACAAACTATCGGCTGAATCATACTAAACTTAAGACTTTATAATTTTTTGCACTATTTTATGTCATATAAATAAAAACAAACAAAAGAATGTATTTTTCTTTGGCTAATATTTTTTCTTTTTACAATGTGCATTATTTCTCTTATGTTTACTTTTATTTATTTCTTCAAAAATGATGGGATCCAAAAATAATTCATCAACTGACATTATTTCAACAATTAAGATAATTTATCTTTTGTTTGTAATTCTAAATACTTAGCTATTGTATTAATTATTATTATCGTAGGTGATTAAAAATGAAAGACTATCTCCTGCAATAGGTTAACTAAATTTGTACAATTCAATACTAGATTATAACATCAGGCGCACAATAGACCCAAGCCCTGATTTAAGCATGGTCAATGAGAGTTGGCGAATGCACGGAGATTTGTAATATTTAAAAAATACCGCATTATCGGAGGTTGACTTCCATTTTAAAAATTTCAAAATTTTCAGCGCTTTATAATTTACTATTACATTAACATAAAAGATAACAAACCCAGCGAAAAGAAAACATAGGCACAACTTCTCATTTATTTTATTTAATTAGCTCTCTAAGAAATTTAACTGATGAAAAACAAAGGGTCTTCTCTCTTTTCTAGTGCAATTTTTAGCAAAGCATAATAATTGGGAAAATATGAAATAGGTAACAATGGAATATATAATACTTAAATTGATAAAAAATCAAGTCAGATGACCTAATTTTAATAAAGCTCCTATTTACAAATGTTATATATAGAGTAAGTTAAAAACAAACTCTTATGAAGCTTCAAAAATACCCTCAACCTCAGACCGCGGTTTCTGCCTCTAGCGTCATCAGTGAGGTGCTAGGGAATAAAATACTAGAACTAGTCCAGCATTTTATCAATGCCTAACTATTGAGAAGAAAATCTGAAACTTTCAGACATTTAAATGTCCAAAAATCCAGCTATCTAACTCAAATAGCCGTATGGGACTGAACTAAGTTCAGATACACCATATATTAATAGCTCTAGCAATATAAAATCGCCAAAGCATTAATAGCAAAAAACTAAAATTAAATTGATAAAAAATCAAGTCAGATGACCTAATTTTAATAAAGCTCCTATTTACAAATGTTATATATAGAGTAAGTTAAAAACAAACTCTTATGAAGCTTCAAAAATACCCTCAACCTCAGACCGCGGTTTCTGCCTCTAGCGTCATCAGTGAGGTGCTAGGGAATAAAAATACTAGAACTAGTCCAGCATTTTATCAATGCCTAACTATTGAGAAGAAAATCTGAAACTTTCAGACATTTAAATGTCCAAAAATCCAGCTATCTAACTCAAATAGCCGTATGGGACTGAACTAAGTTCAGATACACCATATATTAATAGCTCTAGCAATATAAAATCGCCAAAGCATTAATAGCAAAAAACTAAAATTAAATTGATAAAAAATCAAGTCAGATGACCTAATTTTAATAAAGCTCCTATTTACAAATGTTATATATAGAGTAAGTTAAAAACAAACTCTTATGAAGCTTCAAAAATACCCTCAACCTCAGACCGTGGTTTCTGCCTCTAGCGTCATCAGTGAGGTGCTAGGGAATAAAAATACTAGAACTAGTCCAGCATTTTATCAATGCCTAGCTATTGAGATAGGAAAATCTGAAACTTAGTTCAGTCCCAAGGGTTTTTGAGTTAGATAGGTGGGTTTTGACATTTAAATGTCTAAAAATTTCAGACTTTCTAACTCAAATAGTTAGGCATGTGACTGAACAATGTTCAGACTAGCTCTAGTATTTTAATAGCTCTAGCAATCCTAAACTGATAAAGCATTAGATAGCAAAAACTGAAATTAAGATTGATAAAATATCAAGTCAGATGACCTAATTTTAATAAAGCTCCTATTTACAAATGTTATATATAGAGTAAGTTATAAACAAACTCTTATGAAGCTTCAAAATACCCTCACCTCAGACCGTGATTTCTGCCTCTAATGTCATTAGTGAGGTGCTAGGGAATAAAAATGCTAGAACTAGTCCAGCATTTTATCATTGCCTAGACTATTAATATATGGTGTATCTGAACTTAGTTCAGTCCCATACGGCTATTTGAGTTAGATAGCTGGATTTTTGGACATTTAAATGTCTGAAAGTTTCAGATTTTCTTCTCAATAGTTAGGCATTGATAAAATGCTGGACTAGTTCTAGTATTTTTATTCCCTAGCACCTCACTGATGACGCTAGAGGCAGAAACCGCGGTCTGAGGTTGAGGGTATTTTTGAAGCTTCATAAGAGTTTGTTTTTAACTTACTCTATATATAATATAATACTTAATATAAATATTAATAATAGAGATAAAAAAAGTTTTATATTAAATGCTTTTATTGACCGTGCACTAAAAAGAAAAAAAAAAATTGTTCTTCAACTACAAGTGATTTTTAGATTTAACTTGAAATAAAAGCACGGGGGGAGGTGATCCAGAAATTAATTAAATCAATACGTTGTTATAAAAAATTGGGATTGACTTAATTAATTTCTGAACCACCACCTCCCCTGCTTTTACTTCAAGTTAAATCTAAAAACTCCAATTGTAGTTGAAGAAACAATTATATATTTTTTTTTTCAGTGCACATCAATAAAAGCATTTAATATAAAAAATATTTTATCTCTTTATTTTTATGATTTTAGTGAAAGAAAAAAAAATTATATCGCCCTCTAGTGAGTTAACAAATAAACAAATAGATTTTCCAACTTCAATAAAAAGCATTTAAAAGAGAATTATTATTATATGTATATGAAAAATGAATAAAAGTTACCATTTACTTAATCTACTTAATAAATCTTAATTATCAAATAATATTTACAAAAACATTAAATCACATTTACCATAATTATATTAGTGAGTATAAATAAGATTTAATGTGCTAATTTTAAATGGATCATAGCAGGCTGTGTATTATTTAAGATTAAGTTTATAATGTTGTTCCTAAATAACAAATCATGCTAGAAAATCCTGGTATTCATTTTATTCGAGTTTTCTATATTGGTTTATAGGTTTTGATGTTTGTTTATCAACATTATTTATAAAAATTAATATTTTAGATATTCTACTGATTTTTAAAAATGTAAATCTTGTTGTAACTGCAGCAATGTATGATAAACCCAACAAGCATTTGTAGTTTAGCTAATAAAAAGTCCATTGCTATTTATCCTCAAGATTTATCATTTACCCTTACTTCACACTATAATATATATAGCGTATTAACTATTGAGGTTTTCTGCACATAAAAAAATCCTAAAGAATATTTGATATACTTTGCCTGTGAAAATATTTGTGACAATGTATATATATGTAATACCGCAGGCAGTCCATAAACTATTATGAGTGAAAAAATAAATATTGAAAATTTTATTATAATTATTAACAAATTAAAATGGATGCATTGTTTGTAGTTCTCAAAATGCCTTTTTTCGTTTGTTTGTAAAAATAAATGCTTACAAAATTTTTATATACAGTTAAAAATATAAAAATTGGACGTGTTTTTAAAATCTCATTAATATGATACATATATAAAAAAAATTCTAACTTTTTCCACATTACATTTATAATATATTTGTCATAACGATGAGACTATAAGCTATTTGCGAAAAAAAAAGAGAATTTCTACTTTCAATAATTATATTTTTAAGGGGAAATATGGAGACTTGCATATTGACAAGAATTTGTATACATCTTTTTATTTTAACTTACATAAATAAATTAAATTTAACGCAGCCAAGCATATTCCCATTGAAGTCTGAAAAACGGAAGAATACTGAAAATTTAACATCTTGTCAGTTATTTACTCTCAATCTTATAATTCTGCTAGTTATAATTTAAAGAATGAATTTAGCCTGCAATGGCTACAATTGGTATGTGATATTATTATCAATTTTCAAATACCTCACTTTCATATTATTTTTAACATTGAACAGGTTCTACATCTCAGTACCTTTCTAAGTCTCTTATTTTGCAAAAATCAAATTAATTTCAATTTTGCTTGCTTAATTTAAATTTTATGCCCCCCTTTTCTGATTTAGCGGTATCTTATATGGCTTGCAATCTAAAAGACTGTTTATTCAGCTTTTTTCCTACATTTTAAAAAATATATAATTTATTGTAACTAATAGCAACAATAATAAAAAGAAAATTTCTTTCATTATAATAACTAATTATAAAAAAGCAGTTAAATGCAAATAATATTATTTCTTAATCTTTATTATTTTTTTTATACAAACATTTAAATATATATTATAATTAATGCTTATAATTAAAAAAAATCAAATTTGAAACGATGTTTATATAAAACAAATACTATTCTTAGGAGTGGTATGAGATACTGCTTGTAGTCTAAAATGTATTATACGACATTATAGTCATTGGAGATTTTAATAAAAGTAAATAACAAAACTTCTTTTCTCTTTCAAGATAATTTTATTTGACCTATATAAGTGATTACAAAAAAATAAATAAAAATAAAATAACAAGAATTAACTAGGCGAGCTTACAGGGTGATATATACAAAGAAGAAATGATCCAAAAGTCAGAATACAAAATGAGTGTTAGTGAAGAACTTAGTCTGTGGATGCGAGGTGAATATTAATCATCTAGACTATAACGAAATACCTTTGTTAGTAAAACCTGTTTTGGTAAGTTATGGTTGGAGGGTTTTATTAGATCATAATAGTTATTTTCATATAAATTATTTAGGGGTTAGTTGGTCAGGTGCTGTTTAGGCCAGTTGTGAATTCCCAAGTTAATATGGCCAGGTATGGATCAGCCTCTCTCTTGTCTGTTTCTTGGATATTTTTAATTATGTTGAGGAAGCAGTTATTGAGTTCATCAAGTGGTAATTTTTGAAAAATCACCTTGCATCTGGTCAACCAGATGGCAAAGTTTATGTAAGTGGGAAGCCTGATTTCAGCGAAAATGCCTCTATTTAAAACCCCTTGAAGTAATGTTAGGTCTGGACCATTCTTATTAATGTGTTTCTAGAAGTTTTGTCTTAGCCCTTGCCAGACCGGACAAAGGCGAAGGATATGGTCCATATCTTCCGGCTGGAAAGACAGAGACAATATATGGGATCTATGCGGAAGCCTCTTCTATTAAGAATTGTAGCAGTGGAGAGACTACCAAGGTTAATTTTGAGAAGGAAGTCTGTGTGTTTAGGTGCTAGTTTCAATCTACGGGCTAGTTTGCGCAGTTTGTTTATGTCGATGGGTGGTAAGTGTGTGCCTTCTGGGTATTTGAGTTGGATAGGTTGAAGGCTTCCCAATATGTTATTTTTGAATTGAACATGGTCGCAGAGGTACTATGTGTGCAAAAATGAATGAGATCTGTGTTTGAAGCCAGACGGGAGTGAACCTCAAAGGGGCGGTCTATCAGTGGGAAGAACTTGTTCTTTGGGAAGTGGACATTGGAAGGTCCTGCAATCAGGGTAAAGTTTATGAATTATATTGTAAGTTCTCTGTATTGCAAATACTTTTATTGAGTTATCCTATAACATTTTAGACAAAAAGTGTACAAATTCAGCCTACAAGTCAACTATAACATCTATAAACTAGCAATTTCATTTTATTTATCTATTTATTTCTTGTGCTAATTAAAAATAAATTACTCATACCATTTTGATTTGTACTTTTATCCGAAATTAATTTTGTTGGATATATGGAGACCTGAACTCTCATTAAATATCTATATATTTTCTGTTTTTGATCATTGGTTCAATTGTTTTTATTTAGTCCTGATACTCAATTTTTGTACGCTTCATCTTAAAAATGTTCCAATAATATTCATAATTATACTTTACATGAAAATGCAGAGAAATGGCTTTTTATTTTGTTTTTAATTAAGAAAAAAAAAAAAAATTCACTCTAAAGTCAAAAGACTTTCAGTAATAACAACCAGTAATCAATAAATGTTTTTTTTATAAAAAACCACTTTTATTTAATTTGATGAATAATGCCTTAAAAACTGCAAATAGTTTTATTTCTTTAACTACAATTTTGATTTATAACTTTAAATAAAAGCATAGGGCATCCATATATTAATTAATTCAATTAGTTTCAAAAATAGTGATTGAATTAATTAATTAATGAGTAAGCAAAATTGTGGTTGAAGAAAAAAAAATATATTTTGGTTTTTTAGGATATTATTCAACAAATAAAAACGTGTTTTAGAAAATATTTTTTATATATATTATTTTTTAGTATTCGGATATTTTGTAACTGACTTTTTGTAATTATTCATATTTAAATTTAAAAACTGAAACACTAAACAATGTCACTGTAATTCCTCTATTTGAAATTAAATTCCTGTACGTTAACAATTGTTTATTAATGTTATTATAGAGTACGTAAAAAACAAACTCTTAACAAGCTTCAAAAATACCCTCAACCCCAGACCGCGGTTTCTGCATCTAGCGTCGTCAGTGAGGTGTTAGGGATTAAAAATACTAGAACTAGTATTAATACTAGATGCAGAAACCGTGGTCTGGGTTGAGAATATTTTTGAAGCTTGTTAAGAGTTTGTTTTTTACGTACTCTATATATAACATTTGTAAATACGAGCCTTATTAAAATTAGGTCATATAACATCTGACTTGATTTTTTATCAATTCAATTTAAAAATTGTTTATAAGACTTTTATCTATATGTAATGATGTTAACTGTTTATACTTTGTCTATTCCATCTTGCTATGAATATGAGAACGCCATAAGTTCTCAAAAGCGCTAAGTCGTAGTTAATTTATAGAAATAACAAGCTTCTCCATAGTTGCATAAAAGCGGACTTATTACATTTATTATAGGATTTTTGCATTTATAAAGGTGGCTTTTAAAAAAAGGAAGTAAACATTCAAGAGAAATTAAGATTTCATTCCCTATTTCTTTTTCATTCTATTTTAATTAACTGAATAAGCTTTATCGTGAATTAGTTATGAAATTAATGCAGGCATACTTTTAAAGAATATACCGCTACCTATTGATTATCACTGAACATTTTGAACCAAGATCAATGTAGTTGAAATTCAGCTCACCAACACTGTTAGACTGGTTAATCCTGAAATAGCATTGTCATATTGCAGTATCATTAATACCTAATATGTATACAAAATGTGAAAAAAATCTGTTCAATAGAAATATGTTAAAAATTGATTACAAGATTTGATCCAAATAAACAAACAAACAAACAAAAAAAAAAAACAAGCAAACAGAATTTTAAACTTAAATAAAATTCTTTAAAAAAAAATATGAATCGTAACCAAAAAAAAAATGAACGATTTGTTGCTCAGGATTCCCAACAAAATTCACCTATTAGAAGTGGCAGAATTGTATTCCTATTCATGGAACTCCAGTTCTAAAGCATGCCGATTAACCTTTAGTAATTAAACGATTAATTAACAATTTGAAAACCATTAATTAAATTGAATATACCATCATAAAAAATGTACGTACATGAATCATGGTTAGCATTTATGAACAACAAAATGGCTACAAGTACATTTTCATTACAAAAGTACTATTAAAAAATTAGTATATGTTAAACTAAAATACTCTAAAAATTTTAAATTAATAAATCTAATAATCAAACAAATAGAAAAAGCATTTTTTTAAAAAATAAAGGCTTACAGTATTATATTCATCAACTATTTCTTCTCCGGAATTTGTGACACTAGTAACCCGTAATAATCCTGGTTTACCCTCTTCTATCTGTTCAATCTACAAATATAACCAAAAAATAATTAAAAACTTTGTAAAAATAAAGATCAAAATGTGATTATGCAAACAAAATGATTTAAATGTTAGGACTTTCTGGTCGGTGTTTTATCATCGATTTTATGAGAATATTTAAGAATTTGGTTATTTGCAAAATACATACACCGATGCTATAAAAACTCAATTTATAATATAGCTTTACAAATGTTAAGAATAAATTGTGATAGGAAAGTAACAAGCAAATGACAATCAAGTGTTTATCACTTAATCGTAGTATTCTATGGTTTAGTTACTAAACAGAAAAGATTTTCTTTCAAGATAATAGTAAAAATAAAAATTATGCATTTATTGCGTTACCGAAGATATTTTTAAGAATACCAACCGAGTAGCATCAGTAAGTTTCATTAAATAAAACTTCACACTAATTAAACTTAACATAATTTATTCACTTGCCAAAAAAAAAAAACCAAAAAAATATATATAAATAAAAGAATTAACAGTTCTTGGAAATTACTTTGTAATCATTACACCCCATAATAATCTTCTGGATTCGTGATTTATTTCTTCTCGTGCATCACAAATTTAACTAGTTCATGTTCACTGATATCACCATTTACTGGGTTTCTTATGCACACATAGTATGTACTCATAATATGCACAATTGCTACACATGATGATTCTATAATTTACTTGCTATCAATACAAACTAGACTAAGGACAGCCCAGAAACGAACTTACTGACTGACAGCCATACACACACCCTGTAGATCTCTGCAAGAATTTATATTAAACTACTAAACATCACATGATCACTACTACTACTGTATGGAGAGTTTTGCCTGTTTTAAAGAATTTATATACTAGTCAAATCTCACAAATCTATCCTCATGAGTATATATATATTAATGGCATTCAAATGTGTGCGATATATGTAAATTTTCTAGAGTGTTAAATAACGACTAGAGAAATTTATTCATGCACTGTGTGATTATGATTACACTGATTTACTAGCGAACTTTATTCATAATGTCAATATAGACACATAAGCGCATAGACGAACAGTATCTATTTAAGTCAGTATTTTATTGTTCTTTTTTTTTTGTCCAGTTATATAATTAGCTTTATAGAAAAAAGGCCTCTCGGCGTGCTATTAAAAATTCAGACTTTATCCACAGAATAGGATTGTTTAAAAATCATTGTTTGGGGGAGGGGGCATTTTACAAATATTTTAATAAAATCGATTATTAAAATTTGATAACCATAAACAGGTATTGAGCAAAGTAACAAGAATACCTGTGAAATTTTCGTTATCATGATGTAACACTATTAATTGCATCAACAACTATTTACATTCTGTGTGATGAAATTATATAATATATGGACTGGACGATACCAAATTCTCACTCACTGTTCAAAAATGAAACACAGAAGCTTAATAATATGCAAATCAATATGATTAGGAAAGGTATAAAGAATCGGTACCTCCATGAAATGAAACTAACCCCTCACCTGTTTAACATTCATAAAAAGATCACACTCTTATTCGATTAAATGGAATACATTGTCTACAGCCATTTTTTGTATTATAAAACTAAGATTGCCTTTTACGATGATAGCATGAAGATTTTTACTATAATAAGCCTTGTATTTTATTTTTAGTGATATAATTAGAATGGCATTGAATTAATAACATTCAATGTATCCTATATATTTCTTGATTTCAAGTAAAATATGTTGACATATTTCTGAGAAAATCAAAAAATTGGTTCGAAATTAATAATAATAAATTAATTTTAGCCAATACAATCTAAAGATACAAGAATTTGGCTGATTCAGAAATGGAAGAGCTCATTTTAAAAAGGAACGTGATCTGCCTAATTAACATATTTTCCCATTAATAAATTGTACGCCATTTAAATATATATATATTCAGCTTAATAGGTGTTTCTTATTTGTGTTTTGATATCTGAACCAATAAACCCACTTGACATCTAAAGATAATCTTGTTTGGTTGCTGAAAATACATTAATTGAACCCAAATATATGTTCCAATAAGCACATATAAGTACTGAAGTGTTTTATCTTTAAATTAAATATTAAAAATAAAGAACCTTTAAAAAATGCAATTTGTATATTAATATGTTAAATAACCTTTTTTTCCCATTTAGACTATTTATTTAATGTAAATAAATATTTTATTTATTCCTACGACATGGGATTTAAATCTGGGAAAAAAAAATTAAAATTTTCTTGAATTTCAAGGATTTTTTGCTTTACCTTTCAGCTATTCGGCTAATCAGCCAATTATATATCAGTAAATGAATACCTAATTATTCTTAGCTGGACAATAAAATGGGGGGGGGGGTGGACACAACACTATAAACCTTTACTAGTCAAGCTAATCTATTATGTACTTCCATCGTGTTGTTTTTCTAGAAAGGCCTTTATTGCAAAGGTTATTTAAAAACTGTTTTATCCAACTATTTAACAAATATATATATATAATACATAATTTCAGTGGAATTTGAAATTTATAATTGACGCTTTGTTAGTCTGCCTTCAGAACAGGTTATATTTACCTGTTTAATGAAGTTTATTAAATAAACTTTTTTGAATTAATAATTTCACTCTCTGTAATCAAGTTAAATCTTTAGTATCTATAAAAACTCTTTAGATCATAAAGAAAGGTGGATTTCCACCTTTATTATTAAAAGGAGGTTGCCTTGACAACAGATTGAGATTGTTGATTGCTATTGTTTAAGTGTTTAACTACATTCATGAATTTATATATATATGTAAGTGCACATGTATGTCTATATAGAGCTTTGGTATACTTTTTAATACTTAATGGTAAAATTACTGATACACAAGGAAGCAAATATATCCTATTGTTTTAATTCTAAAACAAATAACTTCAGTTTCATTTTTAAAATTAATATTTTTTTTTAAAATTTATATATTTTATTTTATATATTTAATATATAACTTATAGTAAATAATAAAAAAGTATATATAATAGCTATATAAATATATTAAAAATAATTATACATAAAATGCCTCTTGCGGACATGGTTTAGTGCCCTTTTCAAATGTTAATAATCTCTTTAAACATTAACCAGTTATTGCATAAATAACACCACCTAGTGTTCCATAATCGAAGTAAAATATCAACAATAATAAAATAACATCAGTAAATGAGAATAAAACCTTCATATAGAGATCCAAGATAACTTCAAAGAATTGACTATATAACATAATATACAAAATAAATAACACATACATTATACAACAATCTATATATATTGTCTTATATAATTTTTATTCACTTCCAATTTGAACAGTTGTTAAATAAATGGAAAATTTTATAAGATAATATATATAATGTGTGTATTATTTATTTTGTATATTATGTTACATTGGGTTTCTATATGAAGGTTTTATTTTATTTTAATGATGTTTTATTTTGTTATTGGTGTTATTTTACTTCCATTACGAAACACTAGATGGTGTTATACATGTAATCATTGGTTAACATTAAAATAGATTATTAACATTTGAAAAGGGCACTAAACCATGTGCCGAAAATAGCTTGTTATGTATAATAATTTTTAATATATTTTATATATGATTTTTTTATTATTTATTATAATTTATATAAAACAACAGCATAATGGATTTAATTAATTTCCATTTTTGATAATATTAGTATAAAATACATTAAATTATAGTAAAATGTAGAAATAAAATAGATAATTTTAGTTACCTATTTATACACAGATGCAATATCATTAATATGGCATTCTAGGCTTCCTTAGCCTTTCTAGATTATCAATTTTGGGAAAAGGTAACTATTAAGTGGTTCTGTCTCTAAGCTCTTTGCAGCGCCATCTCTGAATAATGCATATGTTACATAGCAACAGTGTAGCTATTAAACACCAAAAATTTTAAAATGCTACCATGTTTGGATTACGAATTACAATATGACATATGACTGTGTTTTGTATCTTAATCTATGATGGAACAGCATACTAATGTAAAATTTTGTTTTAAATTGGGCAAAACTGCTACTGAAGCAGGTTGAAGTGAAGCCATGAATCACAAGAATGTTTTTAAGTGATCTATAAGATTTCGAGATGGCAAGATGAATACCAAAGACGATCCATGTCACATTTCAATAATTCGTAATTCAGACATGCTAGTGTCTTAAAATTTTCGTGAACACGTATTGATTCAAAGATGGAGAGAAGTAGCCATTTTTAAGTACGTTTTAAAAAGCAATACTTTTAATTTCTTTTTTTTAAAAACTATCAAATATCGCATGATCACCATTCTTTATGTTTACACAAGCTATTTTTCAGAGGCAATTAGATCCTAAGATCTAGGTGCAGTGCTCTCAGATCCAAGGCTCTTCACCGATGAAAGCCACAAGCTAAAAACTAGTCTGCGGATATTGGCTGAATAGGCACTAGATAGAGATTTTATGCACAAACATTCTTGCATCCATTGATTACTCTGGCTTGCACCGAGACATGCTACTGGATGGAGAGTTTTGTCCCTGTGTTAAAAAATTAATGAACCAGAAGGGAATTCATTTCTTCTGTGATGTATTTTTATAAAATAAAATCACCATAAATGCATCATTGTAGTTAAAAGTCTTTCCAACATTCCTCTGTAAAAAAATAATGAATACTTGATTCATTAGGATAATTAAATTGTTGTTGATGAAAATTTTTAGTTTTCGTTCTTTGCTCTGAATCTGGAAAAATTAACCAGTAATTGGATGACTAGTAAATAAGCTACAACACAACTGCATAAAAAAAAAATCCTGAGCTTCCTTGAAAATCCTCGCAGTTATCGAAAATAATTTTCAAATTCTACTTGACTTCAAAGACCGCGGACTTCGCAAGTGGATGTACTAATATTCCATAAGGTTTTTCTTATAAACTATGTGTGCATACATTAAATATAAATTTCTGTGAAAAAATCTAAAAGATGAAAGCAAAACTACAACAAATTAAAACTGGAAGGGCAAATAGAAACCATGGGAATTAATAAATAACAACACAACATACGTCTTAGCTATTTGAAGCTAAAAGACAGACCCTATTTTCTTGTTTCATACTTAGATTATTATACGAGTTAATAGCCAGACATACATACTGAAGCAATGGATCTGAAGTCCAATCCATGCTTCACATCTTCCTATAAACTTAATTAGTATTGTAGACCTGAATTAAGTTTATAGTTCAATATCAGCAGGGTTTTGCATTAGAGTTAAAAATAATTATGCTTATTAAATGTGTATTACATTTAAATATTTTGTTTTAAATAAATTTCATTCTATTAAGAAAAAGTGCTTAACCTATTAGTCAAACATATATATACATCTAGCGTATATATATGAGTTAATGCAAAATTCTGCTGAAATAAAATGCTTATTCTATTGTAAAATAATAATATATTGTTGTTCAAATTTTATTAAAATATTTAGTATGATTTGATTTTGAGATAAGCCCACCAACATTTCTGAAAGAATGTATATTTTAATTAGTGAGCCGTTCAAGTCTAATTAAAGATGGCATTTTCTTTCTTGCTTTTTAATTAATAAAATTCCAACGTTAAAGTAAGAAGTTAGAGTAAAAAAATTGAAGTTATTTTTAGAACGTGTTGTTTTGAAACAAAGCAGCAAGGGGGGGCTTATCAAGATCTCAGATCATACAAACAATGGAAGGTAGCTGGCAGAGAAAGTATAAATAGTAGGGAGAACAAAAGAGATAATTCATTCAGACTTTTCTTTTTGAAGGAGTCAGTTGATGTTGATTTTGCTTGTGAAGGCGATTTATTAAGATTTTTCTTGCTGTTTTATTTCCAAGTTTTCTGAAAGTGCATTCAGATTTCTCTTGGGAGAAATCCGTCAGATTTTGCTTCACATTTAGCTTGTGCTCCAAAAAAAAAGTTATACAGCTGTCATTTTCAAACAATGGAGAAGTTGGAACCTGCTCCAGTTAAAACCAACAGTATTTTGAGGAAAATGGATATGCTTGGCTAGGCAAATCATAGCTTTGCCTATCGCCGAGGTTCCTAAATACCATCCAAAAATGCCTTAACATCCAATCAATAACCATATGAACTCTATGCCGTGTCTGGAGAACTTTTCATGGAAGCCATACTTCATATTTTCATTGTCCGGACAAACACCTATCGTCGGTCGGATCAAGCCACGGACGTCGTAGGGAACATCACGGAAAAAGGACGGTATCGTATCTCCTATATTAAACTATCTCGTATGCTACTTTTGATTCATATTGTTTTATTGTTGTATTGAAATATATGTCTTTGCTATGTAAACATTTTATGAATTAACCTTAAATATATTTTGGGATCATCTAGCTATATGTAACCTTTTTACCTTCGCTATTCTTCCTTACTAACCATTGTAAATATTTAGTATTTCGTTGCGGTTAAATTTAATAGTTAACTTTTTGTCATTTGAAATCTCTTTCCAATTTTATTTATGTTGTTAATTAAATCCAAGTCAGTTTCTTTTGTGTGCCAACTTGATCTCTTTGATAACACCTCTTTTTGTCCGCCATTTGCTTATCACGTATATTTGATTTAGCTATATACGTTCTAAGTCAATTTTAAACACGGGTTTTAGCGCAAAGCCATAAGAAATGCTTTGCGAAAGGTTTTTATTATCTATCGTACTTTATCGAGAAGATCGAGTTGGAATTTTTTTTTATAAAATTGGGAAGAAAAGAATTTGACCGCAAACCTATTAACTTGTTTTCTTTTTATTGTCTAATTAGTTTGTTGCAGTAATTTAGGGGAATAGCGGAGGCCCATTAAAGCCTTATTCATATTTTAAAGCCATTAATTAAACATTATTTAATCATCAAAACTTGAGTTTCTTAGTTATATTAAATGCTTTATTTTTACTTTTCAATGATCCAGGCACGCAAAACGCAAACACCACCACATCTTTTTATGTACTTTACACATTTAGCTTTTAGCTCTTTAGGATTTCCCGTCCATGTCTCTACCGCTGTTGCTAAGCTTTGTGGCCGGTTGAAAAATAATTTATGCATGGCTCAGATGGTGTTGTTTGTTTGTGATCAGGCCTCGAGAACAGGCGAATGGGCAGAGGTCATATGTATTCTTGATTTATATCTCGCGTATGGTTGGCCTTGAGGTACTTTCGCCTAGTATTCGAACTGGGTTAAATCTACACACATCATCTGACTGTCACAGTAGATTTTTTTTTCTCCGCATTCTGGACGCCCATCGTGTGGCTATTCGAAATTTTCCATACCCTGCAATGCCCTGTATAACATTCGTAAGTGTGTAGAATGTTTTTCCTTTTTCTGTTTTAAATTAAGGAAAATATGGGTAGACGTATAATTTTTTTTTCCGATTCTGACGCTAACAACGTGGACGAGTGTCATTTTTTTTTTCTTTTCTTCAAAAAAATTTTTTAACAGTACCCTGAGAAGCTAGTTTTAGTTTAATGTATTTATATAAAATAATATATGTATAATTTTTTCAAGTTGGTTTCCTAACGTGAGCTAAATGTCATTTTTTTAATTAATTAAGAAGTTAAATGTGCCATAAGCTAAACATTTTTTTTTCCGAGTTTGATATATATGAAATGAATATTTTATATTTAAAAAGTTAACACGCCGTCAGTTGTTTTTTTTGTGTGTGATTAGAAAAGAAGATTTCAGAGTTAAAGTAATTTTTTTTCCCCTAATGAGTAGTTCCGTCATGGCCAGTGCGCCATATTTTTTTGTCGTATAAAGTAGATAGCTTCGATAAGGCGGAAGTGTCAAATATATACCCACCCGCCCTCCCTTAAATTAGCTTTCGTACTTTAGATTGTTTTTAGTATCGCTCAAATATGAAAAAGTTTGGAATAATAATGTTTTTTTTCGAAATATAGTATAAACGGTAGTGTTAATATTTTGAGTAAAAAAAAAAAAGTACAGTTACATAATAGATTTTTATTTCCGTTTGGATAAATTTTTGTAAATATCTTAGATAACCTTTTTTTTCGTTAATAGAATTTTTTTTTCATAGATTGAAAGCTTTGATAAGTCAAAATTACACGTGTCAGTGTATGGTGTTAACAAACATTTTTTTTCACTTTCTCTGCATTTCGTTTTTATATAAAATGAATGCTATAATCATGCAAAATTCTCGTTCACTGTTAAATATTTTGTAATTACGTGTCCTACCAAATATATATAAGTTTTGTTAATAAAATAGCAAACTTAATTTTCAACTTAATAAAGAGTAAATGCGTATGTCGTTTAATTTATATTTTTGTATAACATATATGTCAGCCACCCTTTAGTTAAGATTTTTTTTTCTCCATTTCGGATTATGCTATTGAATCATTTATTGAGTAACCGTTAGGTGAAGACCTTTTGAGTAACCGTTAGGTGAAGCCCTTGTTTTTTTTAGTGATCGTTTATGAAGATTCCTTGAGTAACCGTTTAGGTGAAGACCCCTTACACTGTAGAGTTCAGAATTGCTGAGTAGCCTGAAATAATAGGTCTATGTCTGCAATTGTTGTTTCCGTGTCATAGTTGTGACCAGCGTTACTTGCCTGAAATAATAGGAGTATGCGGTTTGCAATATGACATTTTTCTAATAAAGTCATGTACATAATAATAAAAGAAATATTTGTATAGGTATATCTGTTTGTATATTTATATGTAGTCATATATATGCTTATTTAGTGTGTACATATTCATATATATGGGTGTATATGGTATACACTTCGTTATAGTTTGGTAAAACCCATTTTTATATAAATGTTTTTTTAACAGTTTTTGATCTCAATGCGTGATTCTGTAAAATTGCTTGATAATTGTTAATCTATTTCGGGTTGTGACCAAAATGGTAGTTGGTTTCGATCCCAGGTTCATAATTCGGAGTGGCAGTTATCATGGGATTTTACTTTTATTTTAATTTTTTTTGTATATATTTTGTTTTGTTAATCGTACTTTAGGCTGTTTAAATTGTTTTTTTTGTGTGTCATGACCAAAATGGTAACTGGTTTCGATCCCAGGTCAGACAAATTACCGTACTTAGTTGTTATACGTCTTAGATTTAAATAATATTGTGTCATTTAAAATAGCATTTACTTATTCATGCAGAGATTATTTTTTTCGTTCAGCAGAATCAAATTAAATTTTTTTTAAAGTGAACTGAAACGCAAAGTAAAATTTTAATTGCATTGAAACTTTATAAACCCTTATAAATGTGTGCTTGGATCATTATCCATTAATATGTATATTTGATATGGCCATTGTCTTGTCGACTGGCGCCCTTCTCAAATAAATTTGTCGGCAAGTGCAATCTCTCATATCGGATATCAAATAAACCAAACTATAGTAGATGATCAAAATAAAAATGTATGTGTAGTGAGCCAAAATAATTTTTAAACATGACTTATGTATATTTTGCTCACATATTCCTTTTTATATATATACTTGTATTAATGTAAATGCATTTTTTAGTTGTTTCAGGTGTCAGAGAAAGCCAGGTCAAGCTGTAAGTTTATTATTTTTAATGATATAGTAACAAAGTAGCAGTGATATTTAAGTGAAATATATAAAAATAAATAAAGTAAAGTGAGGAGAATATATGTAGTATAAATATTAAAACAGACACGGCAGGATTTGATATTTTTTTCATGAACAAACAGACACATAGGCATAGGTTTAAGATGGGACCTCGTGAGGTAGGCAAAGTTAATTTCTGAAAACATAAAGAATTTAGAATACTGACTTATTTTTTAAAGAACTAAAATTTTTCTTCACATACAGGATATAGCTCCTAGATACACGTAATACAATATACTTATATAGATTGTTATTAAAATACGTTTTAGAAATAAATTGTGATTTTTGTGTAGCAAAATAGCCAATAAAAAAATGGAGGAACAGAAGAGAGGCGAAGTTTATAGGTCAATATGTACTCATAGTGACCAAGAAAATGTGAAAGATCTCATCACAGAAATGAGACAAGGATACAAAATGATGATGAACATGTTCCAAGAATTCATGAATATGACATCACAAAGAATGAACCGTTTGGAGGAAAACATGGGTCTCCAGCAACAACATACTACCAGAACAAAAGTATTACCAGATGATGATAATCAGGGAAAGGGACAAGACCAACAAGAGCAAGGTGATATTCAGGTTGAATCACTGATTGATGAAGAAGCATGTAAAGATAGTCACCACTTGGACTTGTCAGTCAAACACAGAAGGCAAAGTGGAGAACAAAATTGTCGAATCATAGAGGATAGCAAGAGCACAATGACGCTTCAGACTGTGGATTTGGTAAACGAAACTGAAAAGATGGGACAAGACATTAATAATAAAATGAGTGACTTGACTGGAGCTACTCCGATACATTTGCAGTATGCCACAGCATGTCTTCAGGTATTCAAAACCAAAATCTTAGTGGAAGAGGAGAAAATAGACCAACTAGGAAACCAAAAGATCACAAGCGAACGATTAAGACGGGCAGTGCTGCATCGGAAGACAAAACGAAACCGCCAATATCAATTCAGGCAAAGGAAGCAAGTGTGGCTGAGAGATCTGAGGCCAACTAGTATAGTGCAGAGAGAAGTAAAAAAGTTTTTTCCAATATATAAAGGCCCTCATTTGTTAAAAAAGAAGTGTGGAATAAGTGTTTTGTTTTGGAAAAAAAATCTCAGCATAAAAAGAGAATATAATATTAGAAACAGAAACTTAAAACCTTATATACCACCGGACCCCGGAAAATATGCAAATTAAAAATAGATACATACCATGTTAGACTAGAACCAACACTAACCAGACCCTAGTTATATATAGTAAAAGAAAGAAAGATTAGTCAGTAACAAATGAAATATTACAGCAAATAAAGAGTAGGCTTGAACTCACCTGGCACAAAATTCTTACCTCTGACCTGAAGCAACAGCATTTTTTTTTTAAACATTTTTTTTTTGCTCACTAACTATTGGGAAATGAAGCAATGGATCTGAAGTCCAATCCATGCTTCACATCTTCCTATAAACTTAATTAGTATTGTAGACCTAAATTAAGTTTATAGTTCAATATCAGCAGGGTTTTGCATTAGAGTTAAAAATAATTATGCTTATTAAATGTGTATTACATTTAAATATTTTGTTTTAAATAAATTTCATTCTATTAAGAAAAAGTGCTTAACCTATTAGTCAAACATATATATACATCTAGCGTATATATATGAGTTAATGCAAAATTCTGCTGAAATAAAATGCTTATTCTATTGTAAAATAATAATATATTGTTGTTCAAATTTTATTAAAATATTTAGTATGATTTGATTTTGAGATAAGCCCACCAACATTTCTGAAAGAATGTATATTTTAATTAGTGAGCCGTTCAAGTCTAATTAAAGATGGCATTTTCTTTCTTGCTTTTTAATTAATAGAAATTCCAACGTTAAAGTAAGAAAGTTAGAGTAAAAAAATTGAAGTTATTTTTAGAACGTGTTGTTTTGAAACAAAGCAGCAAGGGGGGGGCTTATCAAGATCTCAGATCATACAAACAATGGAAGGTAGCTGGCAGAGAAAGTATAAATAGTAGGGAGAACAAAAGAGATAATTATTCAGACTTTTCTTTTTGAAGGAGTCAGTTGATTTTGATTTTGCTTGTGAAGGCGATTTATTAAGATTTTTCTTGCTGTTTTATTTCCAAGTTTTCTGAAAGTGCATTCAGATTTCTCTTGGGAGAAATCCGTCAGATTTTGCTTCACATTTAGCTTGTGCTTCAAAAAAAAAGTTATACAGCTGTCATTTTCAAACAATGGAGAAGTTGGAACCTGCTCCAGTTAAAACCAACAGTATTTTGAGGAAAATGGATATGCTTGGCTAGGCAAATCATAGCTTTGCCTATCGCCGAGGTTCCTAAATACCATCCAAAAATGCCTTAACATCCAATCAATAACCATATGAACTCTATGCCGTGTCTGGAGAACTTTTCATGGAAGCCATACTTCATATTTTCATTGTCCGGACAAACACCTATCGTCGGTCGGATCAAGCCACGGACGCCGTAGGGAACATCACGGAAAAAGGACGGTATCGTATCTCCTATATTAAACTATCTCGTATGCTACTTTTGATTCATATTGTTTTATTGTTGTATTGAAATATATGTCTTTGCTATGTAAACATTTTATGAATTAACCTTAAATATATTTTGGGATCATCTAGCTATATGTAACCTTTTTACCTTCGCTATTCTTCCTTACTAACCATTGTAAATATTTAGTATTTCGTTGCGGTTAAATTTAATAGTTAACTTTTTGTCATTTGAAATCTCTTTCCAGTTTTATTTATGTTGTTAATTAAATCCAAGTCAGTTTCTTTTGTGTGCCAACTTGATCTCTTTGATAACACCTCTTTTTGTCCGCCATTTGCTTATCACGTATATTTGATTTAGCTATATACGTTCTAAGTCAATTTTAAACACGGTTTTTAGCGCAAAGCCATAAGAAATGCTTTGCGAAAGGTTTTTATTATCTATCGTACTTTATCGAGAAGATCGAGTTGGAATTTTTTTTTATAAAATTGGGAAGAAAAGAATTTGACCGCAAACCTATTAACTTGTTTTCTTTTTATTGTCTAATTAGTTTGTTGCAGTAATTTAGGGGAATAGCGGAGGCCCATTAAAGCCTTATTCATATTTTAAAGCCATTAATTAAACATTATTTAATCATCAAAAACTTGAGTTTCTTAGTTATATTAAATGCTTTATTTTTACTTTTCAATGATCCAGGCACGCAAAACGCAAACACCAACACATCTTTTTATGTACTTTACACATTTAGCTTTTAGCTCTTTAGGATTTCCCGTCCATGTCTCTACCGCTGTTGCTAAGCTTTGTGGCCGGTTGAAAAATAATTTATGCATGGCTCAGATGGTGTTGTTTGTTTGTGATCAGGCCTCGAGAACAGGCGAATGGGCAGAGGTCATATGTATTCTTGATTTATATCTCGCGTATGGTTGGCCTTGAGGTACTTTCGCCTAGTATTCGAACTGGGTTAAATCTACACACATCATCTGACTGTCACAATACTATATCTGGGAGAATTTAAAGTATATAAAACTTAAAAATTCACAAGGAATCAAAGCTCTCTTGCAACGAATTATGTACATAAATTTAATTAAAGATTTGCATGAATTTATAGTTGCAAAACATTAAATATAAATGAGAACTTTTTTGTAATGATCGAGATAAATTTTTCAGTTATGATAAAGTCAAGTTTCAACAAAGTAAATATGGAAGACTGCAATCTCTTATAATAACTTGAATTATAGCTTACATATCCCTTGCCAGATGTCATTTTTAGCTTGGTCTTCTGGCATCAATTGATTATAGCCTTGATTATATCATAATAGAAAAATTGAATTAGATAATTACACTAATACTCCTATTTAGTTCAGTAAGTCTGAAACCATTAAAATGGAGAGTTTTGCATCTGTAAGTCTGTAAAAATCTTTACTATATATGTATATAAATGTCATTAAATTTATCACCTCCTTTATTTAGCGGTAATATTTTATATAAAGTTGAACACTTTACAGCAAAAATTTTATACATTGTACCAGACAGCATACACCTAAAATCCTGCAATAGAGGGCACCACTAGACCTCAGACCTAAAAAATTTATAATTTGTTGCTGAGGATATTCAT
This sequence comes from Epiperipatus broadwayi, assembly GCA_028023455.1. Taxonomy (NCBI): domain Eukaryota; kingdom Metazoa; phylum Onychophora; class Udeonychophora; order Euonychophora; family Peripatidae; genus Epiperipatus; species Epiperipatus broadwayi. The sequence continues at coordinate 5,822,146 of JAQFVV010000017.1, forward strand.
TACAAGGGCCTACCATAGCTGTCCCACCATACATATAGCTATTATTGCCGCTAGATTAGAGAGAGTAGAGATTCTTAACGAATAAAATTCTAAACAAATCTAACAAATAAAAATATTTTTTAACAATTAAATAACAAATTTACATTAATAGTAAGGTTTAAACGCCGAAGTTATAATAAACATATGATTTAAATGATTACTAACTCTTTTAAAGTAATTAAGGAATGTAATCTATATCTGCTAGCTTATTATATTCTTCTTCCCCTCAATGTTAACTTTAATCTCTTTTATAATAATTGAATTTTACAGAGACTTGATAATTTTTAGATGTGCACATATTTGTTGTAATATGAACCACAAGCAAATTTAATTAATATATCGGTTCACACGCGATAACATTTACTTAACAAAGCTCATGTGCGGTGCACTAGATCATAACTACAAAAATAAATGTATAAATGGCAATAATCAATAGGCCCCCAACTAACCCCTGTTAAAGAGTGAATTATATATGAAATCAAGAGAAGGAGAAGCGCTTTATATCCAATGCTATCATCAACAATCGAAATTTCAAGCTGTTAATAAATCACGGGATAAATACATAAAATAACTTGTAGAAATGAGCATGGGCAAGAAGGTCACTGTCCCGATGCAGAGAAAAATATATAAATCCATGTACGTACACAATGCTAATCACAAGAATAAATCAAAAGCGCTGAACATAGAAATAAAATTTTGTGTGGTATCTAATTTTCAGAAACATATGATATAAATAACAAAAAAAAAAAAAACTGCTAATTATTTAAACAATTCAACATTTTATATAAAAAAATTATATAAACACATTTATGGAGGTCAAATCAATAAGTAATGACAATTTCCAAAAGTTTCAAGGCATTATTATTTATCAAAAACTAGATACTAAAAAAAAAAAAAAAAATCAATCTAGATTTTTGAACTTAATAATCTAAATTCTAAAACTATCGCAAAAGTGGAGGGGAGAAACTTATTTCAAATAATTTTCTTTTAAAACTTTATGAGGGGAAAAAAAAAGAAATCAAAATTTAATAAACTAATTAGTTTAGATTAACTCTATCAACTGTCAATTGTGACAGTTTTAATTAGAAACTTTGCTGCTAATAATAATACTAAAAAAATATAATACGTGAAAGATATATATATTTTTATAAAATCGATAAAAATAGACATATAAGACAAAATTACACACCGTCTTATGTCACTGACTTACTGGTAATATCTTAATAATAATTCAGGCAAAAAGTTTTTACCTTCAGTCCAGAGAGAAGGGCTACAGTTATTACTTTCCAGAAAGAATGATTAATAAAAGTGTACATATGCATGACATGTCCTTAACCAAGTATTGAAGTTTCATGGAGCTGCTTCATCGGCAAAAAGAAATACATTGCTTTGATAGTCTCTAAGATGTCAGTAATTGTTTGATTTTATTGGTCAGTTGACAGACAAGGTGAACATTTTTCACGTTTCGGTAGTTTCTGGTTGACCTTCTTTTACACACTATAAAATGAAAGTTAATCAAGCTATGGATAAGAAAATATCTTGTTCGTATTTCTAAAAACGTAGCTATATTTTCTAATTAACTGGCCTACTAATTATTATGACTGGGATTGCCAACGAAGTTAATTTTAATTTGTAAGAGGTCGCTATAGTCAAGACACTCCTACCTTCCTCGTATCCCATAATTTTGACGCAAGTAACTAAAAGATCGAAATTATTATTTTCTGTAACTTTATTTATTTTTTTAGAGAAGATTATTCCCGGAGCTTAGTCAACAAATATTGGCAAAGATAAATTATACACTCAAATCCTAATAAACTAACATTAATAAATTTAATAACTATCATTAATAACGCACAATGAATAGTTGATATTAGAAATAAATATTTTATTCTAACAAATTAAAATATTAAAAACACACAAATTACTAATAAGTTGGAAAGAATACCCGCATGCTAATCCAGACATGAATCAATTAATTAAAAAAGGTTTAACAATTACAGTTCACTTCCAAATTTGTTCTAGAAAGTTCTTTAAAATGAAAGTTTCTTGAATGAGAAAATTAATGTCTCTACCAGGGTTATATTATAAGCTAAATTTTAGTCAATCGGGATATAATAATTTTACCAGTAAGTTTTGTAGTACGCGTTTTGAAAAGCCCATTGAAGTTAACTAGTTTCACTCTGACAACATTTTCGTAGGTTCTTGGCTTGTCCTAATGATTAGACTCGATGGTTTTTCTGAGTGACCTATATGAAGAAAGGTATCTGAAAACACATCAGTTCCACTCCGCACGATAATTCACTTCAGCATATGAGTAGTGGTAGTCTTGCAGTAGTCCGGAATAGGATATTTTCTTTATCCCAGACCTAATGGAAGCTGCTAGTTAAGGAAAAGACACAGACCCAATTTTAAGTTTATCTGACCTTTTATAGTCGCGATCCATTTTTAGACTTCTCTGCACATCTACTTTCTTTTTTATCAAAATATCAGATAATAATCTAGTACACTCTTTCTTAAATTTAAGTTACAAAGTTTTTTGTTTTTTTTCAGCATAATTCTGCCATCTTTAATTAGCTTCCAAAAAAAAAAAGTTTTAACGATTGTAATCTTTTAATTCGGAATTTTTCTTTTTATTTGTCTGGATTAGTAATCTGCGTGTCATTTATTCTTTCCAATTTTAAGTCTTACTTTTAATCAAAGTAATAATTCGAAACAAAAAAATCAACTCTCATTGTACGTTTTAAAAAAACAATTACACTAACTAAAAAAAATTAAAATTGCGTCTTTTAATAAAATCGCTAAATTTACTTTTTCCTTTAGCTTTTACCAAATGCAAATATATTTGTACCGTATATAAATAAACAGTACAATACGATGGCTATAAGTTCATGCTGCAGGGTGAAGTTTGATTCTGGTGCTTTAGCACCACATAGCGTTAAACAAGGTCACTGGAATAAGTTCTGAGTTCATCATCTAATCATGCACAGGAAAATGCAGTGGAATCATTGTTGAAGAAACTGGAACAAAATGCAGAGCAGCAGAAGAGTGAGTATGTATGAATAAGCAAGCTCTAGTCGCAACAACAAGCAAGTAGAATAAAATATAATTGTTAGCTAATCTTTTATAGATCTCAAGTTAATTATTTTTTTCCTCTCAAGAATTTGAAAAATGTATATTAATTAGTAAGTCCACTATTAATTGAGCAATTCATCAAATTTATAATTACATCAATCTGAAATTTTAAAGATAATAAACATAAAGTCGCAACAATACTTAATGAAAGAAAAATATTAATTTTGTTAAAAGTTTAATTAATTCAATGGATGGATTAATAATTGATAAAGAAATTTTTTAAGAATAAGCATTGTTCGTAAAATATAATAAAAATATTTTACAAATTGATAACAAATTTGGTTACAAAATTCATATTTAAAAAAAAAAAGCTTTTTTTACAGTTAAATAAACAGAGTCAACATTATAAACATATATTGTAATGTGTGTGCGTATATATGTAATACCGCACCTAAAAAAAAAAACCGTAAAAATGAAAATTAACTTGTTCTTGGCCACCATACAACTTCGTACTTACAATAAATATTGGTATGGCAAAGCTCCATCTTAATATATATCTAGATACACAATCTGATGTTCTGACAGTCCTGCATAAGACTGAAATGTTAAATTATGTATACATGTATTAAAACTAATTGAAGCAATTTCTATTTATATATCCATAGAAATGTATATTTAAATCACCCACCCCAAACATTATATTTCAGCAACGCCTTTTGTGAATAAATATAAAGTCTGAACTTCAAACAGCTAAACTCAAAAGATAGCAGCGCCCTCTGTGAATAAATATAGTCTGAACCTCAAACAGTCAAACTCAAAAGGTTATCTCTCAAGTTTTATGCTGCAACGATGTTTTATATTGAAATTCAGACCTATTCTAGCAAAGTGTGTGAAATTAAATGGTATAGCTAAATATCATAATATTTATTATTATTATTTTTTTGATACATTTAAGTCGGTGATTTAACGATATGCACTGGAAAATTTTCTTACAATTTTTTTTTTCCCCCTACTATCTTTGATAGGTAAAAAAAAAAAATCCATACATTCAAATTTTAAAAAGATAAATATTTTTTTTTTTTTTGTAAATTAAAATGCTCAAATTCATTCAGCAATAATTACGATTTGACAAGGAAATGAAAAATTGTGAATAATAATACCTTTGTAGGAATTGTTTCATAAATAAATTTAATGCCAAGATTTTCCATATATTTGCCAATTCTTTTAGCCATATCTTGATCAAAGCCTCGAAGAAGAATGGAACGAATCATTACAGTCACATCTAAACCTATCCCCTTTAAAAAGCCACCACATTCTAATGCAACGTATGAAGCTCCTACTACAAGTGTCTTGCCAGGGCAGTACGAAAGAGAAAAAAGATCATCGCTGAAAATATAACAAAAGACGTGAAAATATATGCAATAAAAATATCATTATCAATGCATATGTACAGAACAATCAAGCCTGTAATAAAATATAATTAATTATTACGTTCAAAATAAATATCAATAACTTTAATATGCTTCCAAGAAAAAATAAAATTTTATTTGACAATTTAACAAATAATTTGCTGAGCATTGTTTTCGACCCGGGAGGTCATAATCATAGCGCTCAAACTTATTGGTCATGATTATGACCTCCCGGTCGAAAGAAATGCTCAGCGAATTATCTGCTAAATTGTCAAATAAAATTTAATCTTTTCTTGGAAGTGTATTAACATTATATAGAATTACATAACCAACAAAAAAAAAAGCAAAATCTGATAAAGTTACAGAAATATCAATTACATAGATTATTTTAAAAAATTGCTTTATTTATCTAAACTAAAATGGAATAAAACTTCAATTTATAAAGTTTATTAAAAAATCATTTATGAAGTAAAATATATATATATATATTTTAAAAACAGGTGGTAGTCAAAGGCATAGGGTACTAAAAATGTGATTATAGAAATTAAATACAGTTTATATGAAAGTGTTAAGAAATTGGCTGATGACAGACATTATCTTAAGAAACTGGTAATGTTTTTATCATTCTAGTTTAGATATTTTTTAAAATTATTACACAAGGAATTGAATAGAACTTTTAATTGAATATTATTACACAATTTATAAAGAATAAATTATTTATTAAGATTAAATAATATCACAAAAACATAACAGCAGAGGTTAATTAAGATATTCTCTACTGTAAGAGAATTTTGATGTAGCTATATCTGTAGAGAGAAAAACAATGTACAATTGTTTTTTTTATAAATATTTTTTAAAAGATATATAAAGTTAAACAAGGATGGTTTAGTCGGGTGAAAGACTTAAGAATACTAAAAGTGACACCGAGAAAACAAGCTCCCATGAATAATCCACAAACCCAAAGGCAAAACTATTGATACAGTAGCGCCGCTCAATGCAAGCTAGAGTATAATCAATAGATGCAGGAAGGTTTGTGCATAAAATCCTTATCTAGTGCCTACTCATCCAATATATCCCCAGACTAGCTTTCTAATTTGTAGTTTTTATTAGTGTGGAACCTTGAATCTTGCACTGAGTGGGGGTACTGTATGGAGTTTTGCCTGCGTATAAACAGCTCTTGTAAGCATAAAGAACGGTGATCGTGTAATGTTTAGTGGTTACTCCCATGAATAAGCTTTACAGTTCAACATATCTGCCTTTTACTCTAGAGACGTAATGCAGCAACTACTGGTGGGAAGTTGATTTTAAAAATTTTTGGGGGGCTAAATAGAGCCTCTCCTATTAGTTGTAAAGAATGCTTTTTCTGATTTTTGTTATATATCATTTCTAAAAGAATTAGTCACCTTTCTGGATTTAAATTGGAAACTAAAAAATTAATAATAAAAATCATTAAACTACAACTACTCTGTCAAATGTTAAATTCTAAATATTATGAGTTATTTATATCTAACTATCCATCATTAAATTATATATATATATAACAATGAAACTAATAAATATAACTGTAATTTCTGCTGATTGAAAGACTGTATATAATAGTTAATTACCATTATATTTATTAGTTTTAATGTTATTACAATAGTTTTTTAATTAACAAACATTTTATTTGTAATATATAGTGAAGCTGTGCATATATATGCAAATACATATATGCTGGCTTCACCATTCACTGTGGTCTAGCTAAGACCCTAAGTCCTACCACAATGAATGTATGTTTTTTTTTTCCTAAAATAAATTATCATCTGCAGAAATAGTTACATGGTTAAAACACCTGTAGAGGTCACTGCTATCGCATTTTATACGCATATTATCGAGGTTATAGCCTCAGTAAATATTACATAAGTTAAAGAAGGAAATTGTTTAAAGAAAAAAAAGATTTAATGAAATAAAATATAGAAAGTTTAAATTTTTATTTGTAACTATTTTTAAAATATGGCAGAAATAGGTAAGATAAATGTTCTTAATTAAATAGAATCCATTAAAGAATGCAATTAATTTATGAAACACTTTAATTGAAAGAAAAATAGATTTGTTTTCCAACCATTCATTTTGATTTCTAAATATTTTTATTCATTAATAAAAAATACAAAATCATCTTTTTTCGAGATTGACTATGTATGTATTCATAATTTTTTAAAAATTGTTTAATAGTAGTTAAGTGCACTCAGCTGTATCTAAAAAGTAAATAACAAAACCATATCAGTTGTGAACATTAAAAACGTTTTGTTATAAATACAAATGAAAAGGAAGGAACAGGAATACTGTAGTTTCATTTAACCTACAATAATGTTTTTTGTTTTTTTTAAAGTTTAAAGAATATTATTTAAAATCTAGGCATGCCACATTTCTCAAATTTCAAGACTATATTTTGTTTTATATATTGTAAACCTCACATTTGGGTTTACAAGCATTGCTTTAATGCGAATATTTTTCGTTAACATGTATAACAAAGTATTAAAGTAATGCATATTGAATAAATTTTAAAGTGGTTTAAGATGTTAAAAAGAAAATAAATGTAAAGATAAAAGAATATTTTTTCTTTTTAAAACAAAAATTTTTTTATGGTAACTAACAGAAGCTTCCAAAACTCATCTGCTTTTCAAGAAACTGGGAAAAGAATTGTAGCGCACTTTGCCATGATATCTCTTACTGTCAAGAAATCAATGAAATTTTATAAAGATTTTTAATTTATGTCATGCGTTTTATGGAGAAGATAATCCTCCAGGGTGCTTTCCCTGATCTTTCCAGTACTGTAGCTGAATGTAGAGCTGTAAACAAACAATATGCCTTAACATTTAATCTTGATTTTGCCGATTTATTCATCGTTATTGATCGCTAAAGAAATATTTAACATTCACTTGCTGAAGAAAGAAAAAACTAGTTATCTAAAGTCATTATTCCATGGAAATGTATTTCTATAATTAACATGCAAATCTACTTATTTTAAATGCTCAGAAAAAAACTGCAATAGAAACTCTCATAAAAAAACTGCCTCGGAAGAAACGAACAGAAGCTAAAAAACATTAAAATTTAATGATTAATGGTCCCGTTCCTACGTTTTCGGATACAAAATATACATAGGAGCTCATAAAGATGTCAAAATAAATCAAGTGAACTTTCTGAAGTTATCCTCAAAGATATTGTAAGTTACAAAGATTTTTACCCTTTCACACGAGATCGTCATATAAGTTTCTTAATTGGAAATATGTTAATAGATTTTTTATTATTATTATATAATACTATTCTTTCATTAAAGTTATTGTTTGTTGTTAATAATTTTGTGTTTGTCATTTTCATCCGAACTAAGCTTAGTATTTAATTGTTAATGTAATAACTAATTATGTGGAGAGCGGTAACAATCAGGAAATATAATTGAATTTGCGTGGAAATTTGTTCTTATGTAGGCTCAATTTGATTGTTACTTGTGACTAGAATCTACTTGTCAATTAAAATAAATTGTAATTAGTCATTCCATCATGTACATGGTCGCCCTTTAGCTATCTTTAAATTCCCCTAGACAAAATTTTAATTGCCAAATATCATTTATTTTATTGTTAACTGGATTCATTACCAATCGTTAAAGAGACACAGTTTCAATTACCAACAAGTTGCAGGATATAAATTTTTTTAAAAAACAAAACCTAACAAAAAGCAATAAAAAATGACTACTATATTTGACATATTGTAAATTAAAAAGAGTAATTTTAAATTATTAATACATATATATTGAGATGTTTTGTTCTTAATAAAAAAAGGGCAAAGAATAATTAATTATCTAAATGCATAAAATATATGTAGATATATGTTTATCTGAAGGCTGTCATGTTCAAACTCAGATCCATGTGAGTGTATGTTTGTCCATAAGGCTGCCAAGTGTCAAATTCACAATTAATTAAAAAAAACTTTCGTCAAGCGTTGTTAGCCGAAAGGTCATCGCAGCGACCTTGCAAGCAAGTAGTTGGTTGCAGACGGTTATGGGTTCGCCTCCCAGCCGATGCTGTGACATATGAAAAAAACAACAACTTATATTTGTCTATTTCAAAGGATATGCGAAGGAAGTAATTCCACCAATAATAACCGCAACTCTTTTACGAAGCATTTCATGCAAATGAACTAATTCCTTCCTTATATTTAAGAGGCTTAATTTGATTACGAGCATTTTATTCAAAGTAAGTAATTCCACAAAGCAAAAAAAATTTGTTAAAGCAATCAATTAAAAAAACCTATTACAAAAACGACAGCCTTTTAGGCTGGGCGCATTTCTCTCATTTATTTATATATTAAAATTTTTTGTTTAATTTACATTAAATCTTTAAAAAAAATTGTTAAAGCAACCAATTAAAAAAAACTATGGTCTTTACATGGGCCGGGTACATCTGGTATAATATAAATACACTATATCCTAATATACAATAAAAATAAATATCTCTTCCAATCTAAATAATCATATGTATATTAATTACCTTGTTATACAATAATCTTTATCACCTGGTATGTCTGGATATCTTGGTCGCATTCCAGTTGCTAAAACAAAATGCCGTCCTGATACAAAGCCTTCTTTTCCTTTGTTATTAACATGCTGAAGAAAAAAAAAGATAGTAATATTAATAAACAAAACAACTGTAATTAAAAAACACACAAAATAACTATAATTAAAATATTTTGATCTCAATAAAAAATGAAATTTCTGATAGTGAAAACTAAAATTCTCAATGATGAGATAGTTTAAAATACTATTATTGAAAACATGAGTCATTTTTCTTACATAATGACTAAAGAAGTGTACATAATAACAAAAAGCAGCAAATAGAAAACTTTCAAAGAAAATAGTATAAGGATTTCCGAAATAGCAATATTATGAAAAACCTTGGTAACTGACTTTATCGCAAACAATATTTGAATTGTAAAAAATAATAAAAAAATGTTAGAGATAATTTCAAGATTTTAATGTAGCTTTTCAATCATAAACTCGAACACTTTTGGAGCCAATAAAAAATATTATTGTAGTAGCAGAAAAACATATTAGTATGGAAGGAAAATACAAAAGCTGTGGGCAAGACACAAAAGTTTAAATACTAAAACATTATTTACAATTTTTAAGTAAATATCCTAGTTTACAAAAACAAACATTTTATTTTTAATATAGTTTAGTTTTTAATAAGCAACAATAAAAATTACGAAAACAAAACATAAATATAAAAAAGTTTTCACAAAAACAATGAAGTAATTACTCACCCTAATTTTATGCGGACTAACAAACTCTGCAAAACTGTTAAAATACTGAACTTGCTTATCCCGAAGTTGTACTCGATAACCCCAATTTAAAGATGCTACATGACTCTTAAAAAAATAAAATTTAAAATATGTTGTGTCATTTAAAAATAAGATTGATAGTAAATACTTTTATTTTATTTTTTTAATTTTTTATTTTAAAAAAAACTACAAAATCGAATTTTGAAATTGTGAGCGATTTCAATCACATGAGAAAATTCATTTCCAAAATAAAATAATACATGTTAATACACTGTGGTGCTGGATAATATATTTTAATGTATAAGGTGACAATAAATATTTTTTTATTAGCAAATAGCTGTGCTCTAGTATAATTTTAATGATCAACTTGATAAAAATGTCTGTGTATATATCCACACACACATATAAATCTATATATAAATCAGATCAAATAAGTATAATAATCAAATACTCTGGAGTAAACTCTATAATATTCAATATATCAATAACCAGATATATCTGATGAGCTTTATTGATTTACAAAAAATTTTAAATACAATATTTACTCAATATATGCAATTATGATGCTAAAACATCAATGTTTAAGCAGGAGTCACGTGATAAATGTCATGATATTTTATTGGTTCTACAAAAACGTTTCTAGTTCACATTTACTGGACTAAACAAGGCAAAACTCTCCATACAGTAGTGCCACTCTGTGCAAGGCTTGTGCATAAAATCCCTATCTAATGCCTATCCCCAGTCTAGTTTCTGGCTTGTGGCCTTCGTCAGTGAGGAGCTTTGGATCTGAGAGCACTGCGCCTAGATCTTAGGATTTAATGCAACCCTCCAGCCACCACCTTTTATCTCTACCTAACTATAAAACTATGAGAATGAAATTGAAAACACAAAAATATTATCAATCTAAGATCAATAGATTATATAGTCATATGGGTCTGAACTCAGTTCAGCACCCATACATTTTGGTGTCTTTGGCTATTGAGCTTAGATTGAAAATATTTTTGTGTTTTCAATTTCATTCTCATAGTTTTATAGTTGAGATAAAAGGTGGTTGCTGGAGGGTTGCATTAGATCCTAAATTCTAGGTGCAGTGCGCTCAGATCCAAAGCTCCTCACTGACGATGGCCACAAGCCAGAAACTAGTCTGGGGATATTGGATGAGTAGGCATTAGATAGGGATTTTATGCACAAGCCTTCTGGCATCCATTGATTCTTTCTGGTTGGCACAGGGTGGCACTACTGTATGGAGAATTTTGCCTTATTTATAAACAATTATTTGCTAGTATAAGAGATGGTGATCATGTGATGCTTAATGATTTACTAGACTCTTGTTAATTTATGGTTATAACTTAACTACAAAGTTGCATCCAAAACAATTTTTTTTCCAATACATTAACAGTCACTTATTCTGACCAAGTGATCTGTCCCTAACATTCATATAAATTATGTTTATTAAAAACTTGTTGGATTCCATGCTGCCATATGCTTTTTTTTTTTTTACATTTGATCGAAGAAACATATCACGGATTGCAATACATTGTTATGAATTAAAATTAAAACTCATTTAAAATATTTTTAAAGTTATTTTATTCATAAATTGCAAATTTAGATGGACAAATTTTAAAACTGAATTTTTGACCATACATTTATTACATTCCTCATCAAAATGTTGTTAAAATGATGTATAGATTGTCCTCCCATTGATTTTTCATGCTATCCCTAGATAAAAAATAAAACATATTCTCTAATCAATTATTATCACAAAATATGCTGTATATATCAGATATATTTCTTCCTCTAACAAAGTGGATAAAAAAATATTATGTGGACAAATTATTGGGTGTATTAAAATAATATAATTTTTATTCACCCGCACACACATATACATAGAAAAATGCTTGTACAGACTGATGGCATTTTATTAGCTCATGCATACCCATTTTGGATAGAGTTCTACAGTTTTCATATCACTAGAATAATCTGCATAAGCCTACATACATTAGCATACATTAGTTTAATGCAAATTCAAATACATGCTTTGCATATGTCAATTGTCTAGAATGGTTATAATCGGGGAATTTTATTCACTTCTTGTCTGACAATAATTATAACATATAAACTTTATTTACATAACATAAAATATACATATACACAGAGTGCTAGATTTAGTCACAGTATACACCTTACTTCACTCTAGAAAATAGTTTGATTAATCAGAAAATATAATTCTTTAATTTTGGGGGTATTCTGCAATCTCTCACACATCTAGATGGTGATATAGGTCTTTCTCCTGTCTTATAACTCTCTCTTCTGTTCAGACTTACTTATTATAGATAGATCATTTTCATCTGCCTAATTCTCACAATATCTTCATCTTGCGCCTCTGATGATCCATCAGCGCAGTCATCTTTTACTGGAGTGCTCACTTCTGCTAATGGAGGTATCATTCTTACATTTACTGGTTTAGTAACTCATTTTGACAGTTTCTCAAATGATGAATGTGTCTTCTAGCTTCATTTTCATTTGCGAGCTGTAGCAATTTTAATTGTTTCGATAAAACTTTTAACACAATTCTGGCAACCCATTTTTTTCTCAGAATACCATGAATTCAGACTGTACCTCCGACATTAAATTTTATGCTGTCAAAATGGTTTTCTCATCAAGCTCTTACTTGAGACTAACATTAAGACGTACAGAATTTCTGTCTCAGTAATGGTGTTTTCCTAGAAATACTCTGGGTAAAATGTTGGTAAAACACGACATCTGTTAAGGCTTCATCAATATTTTTAATATAGGTTTTATTTAGCATTGACTTTAAATGCTGCACTGCTTTTTCAACTAAACTGCTCGACTTGTGGTGATATAGTGGGTTAACACACGATGAATTCCCTTGTTTGTTAAAGTCACTTAATACCAAACTGTCATTGTAAAAAACTAGAAATCATGGTTCATATTTACAGGAAGTACTCTGTTACTTCCTTGCTCTACATAACCTAGAAGAGGAGGCTTTTGATTGGTTAAGAAATGGTGTTGAATAATATGCTAAATAAATAAATAATTACAGTGAAACAAAATGTTTCAGGCTATCCATGAGATGTAAATAATTCATCTAAAACTTTAAAGGTATTCTCTACATTTGTCCTTTAAAACAGTCTGTATTCAGTTGATATACAAGATTGAACACAATCAAAAAAAAAAAAAATCCATTGAAAGGTTCAGCGTGATCCAAGAGTAACTTCTGCCAAGATTGAATGGCTTGTGGCCAAGTTTCCAACTTAATTGTTTGTTCAATCTCACAGCTCAAACTAGGAAACCAATAAAAAATCAAGCCAATTCTTTCATTCAAACAATTTCCAGATATCCTTTATAAAGCAATTCTAACATTAAAATGCATCAACTGCACATGGATAGGCTTTCATGGAAATGCTATGTCATAATCTTGAATTTTCTCGCGTGGTGCATGGCTTCTATTTCTGAATTGGAGATATGTCCCCAATTTCCATGTTGTTGATTTAAAATACATATTAACTGATCTTTTATCTATTGATAAGTTTCTTCCTCGGGAGCTTTAGTGTCACAAAGACAGTTTGCCATCGGCATGCTTAACATACATTTTCCAGCCCGCTGCATTGTTAATATCAAAATCGCTAATGGAACTATTACGCAGTCCCATAGTGTTCCATTAACACAAATTTCATGAACTAATCTACTATGCCTAAATAATTTTTCTTGTATTCAGGGTTCTCTTGAAATATCAACTGCACCAATATTAACTGAATGGCTAAAAGTAAATTTTCCTGCCCACTGCATTGCTAATATCAAAATCGCCAAGGGAACTATTATACAGTACCATTCTCTTCTTTAAAGATCAGCCATGGTAATCTATTAATAATCACAAATTTAATGAATTGTTGAAATGAGCTAAACTGCTATGCCTAGACAATTTTCTTTCCACTATCACTCCATGTTATCTTGAAATGTCAACTGCACCAATCTGCTAAATACTGAGAGATATTATTGGCAATACCAACTGAATATATATCGCTAAAATTTTATATGTAAAACTCAATTCAAAATTTAAAACGTAACATCATGAGTTTATTAGCCCGAAACCATCTTCTTGAATAAAGAACAACATAATTTTTATGTAGAGATTTATTCTGCATAGGCACAGGCTTATCTTATAGCGGAACTTAACCATTTCGTATGTTGTCAGAACTTATCTTTCCTCTTCTCCCTTACTCATGCACATTTTGAATAGTGTTCTGCAATTTTTATATAACTAGAATAATCTGCATAAATCTATATATATTAACATAACTAGTTTAATGTAAATTCAAATGCAAGCTTTGCATATGTTAATTTTCTAGAGTATTTACAACTTATGGATTTTATTCACTTCCTGTTTGACTATAATTTCAACAAATATATGAACTTTACTTACACAACATAAACTATACATGTGTACATGCACACACAGTGCCAGATTTAATTACAATACACTCGCCGACAATTTAAAAGATACAGTAAATGCACAGGATTTATTTTATATTCCTTTTTTTTTTTACATTATCTTGTCTCAGTTCTTAATAGAGTATCAGTTATTGTTTTACTGATTTCAGTCAAATCTGAGTCATCCTCAAAATGTCTTAATGTTTTAAAAATAATTTTTAAATTGTAATTTGAATTCATTGTAGTCTTTCTCAAGGTTAGTAATATCTACGTTACATATAGTCTTTCTTAATAGTTCTCCTCTTTCCAGTTTTGCATTAATGGGTATTTTATACCTTACCAATCAATAATCACTTGTGTTGAATCTATTAAAAACATTACAATCCTGAAATACGCATGTTTTGTTAGTCCAAATATAATCCGATTCTGCTGTATCTTTATTTGGATATTTATCTCCGATTAGTTTTTTCAAAGAATTTGTAATTTAGGTTTCCTTTTCACAAATTACACAATTCTATGCCTTACCTCACTTCTACCATTATAGCCAAATTTACACTCAGCATTTTTTATCCTTCAATCATTTACCAATTCCAATTATTAAAATTTACCATGACAATTTTAACATGTTTGGCCCAATCCAAAGCATTTTGTACATCCATATAATTCTCTTGTTCATCAGAATAAGAATTTGGTGATGCATAAACTTGAATTATTTGTAATTGGTGTCTTTAATAAATTTGAATAACTAATCGACCATTGTCTGATATACTGTCCATCTCAACAATGCTGTTTTTTCCCTTTTTATTTATAATCAATCCTAATACATTTGTGCTCCAATATTTGAGTTTTTATAATAACCAAATGTCTACTCACCATTTCTTCTAACTTCATAGAGACCAACAATGTCCCTCAATCATACAAACTTTCTTCATTTAAAAATAAAATGCAATTAGAGGTATTTAAATAAAAGATCTGCAATCAGAAGATTCTTAGAACATTCCCCTTTCGGACACCAATTGTTGCCTTGCCTGGTGACTTTATTCTCCTGGAATAAAGGCCATAATTTAATTTGGGTCTGTTATGGTTGTAAATATCTATTTAAAAAAAGGTCATTCAATCTGCATTCAAAAAAACTCTAACTGATATTCCAGTTTTACTATTAGGCAACTAAAAAGAAAAACCATTATATTTCTTAATCATAAACTCAAATGTAAAAAGCAAGAAAATCCCTATGCTGGTCGATCAATTCAAGTCCATTAACCATATCTGAATAATCCCATAGTAATAACGCTGAAATGGCAAAAGCATATTGAGTATTCATTCGGAATTTGTGTTGTTTGGTTCCTTTAAGGATTCAAAGGAACTCCTTTAAGTTAACAGTAAAAACCCCTTCTACTCACAAATATATCTATATATGTAGAACAAACAATTATATATATATAATTATGACATTTATAAACATACTTGCAGGCCACTTGCAAAATTTGTTTATTATTTTTAATATCTGTAAGCAATTTAAAACAATAAAATTATGTATATATATATTTAAAAAGCAAATACATCAATTTATATATATCAAAACACATACATACACACCGATGGCAGACTGACCACTACGTTTTACTTTATGATAGTACTATGCAAAGTAACATTTCTTATGATTCATATTTAAATATAATCTAATAACGAATTAAAAATAATTTATCCTATAAATTCATCAATAAATACATCATAACTTTTACAAGTACAATAAAATAGCAGTTTAATTCCAACTAAACTAACACAACACTTAGAGAGATAATACCTTTTAAAAGAAAATTATATTTTCTTCATTTGTCAAAAAAAAAAAAAAAGAAGCTTTATTTGTGTCATATTGCATTACAGAATACAAAAGCAGATTAAAGACATATTACCGTAGGAAATATAAAAGTCTGTAGAAAAGATTTGATGAAATGCATGGTGGATAAAAAATATGCCCAAAACCCTGAGAATATGCCATTTTTCAGAGAATCTATGATGTATTCATGAATTCTCGATTTTTTGTAAAGGTAAGCTAATAAAATAAAATGAACGAGTAAAAAGATGTGGCTAGTTTGGCAATTTTGTGTTATATTTATGAAGACAACACCAAAAAAGATTCACTAATCTGAAAGATTTTGAAGAGGCACACTGTAATAGAAGCAATATTTAATTTGATTCATTTATGGAGGGGAAAAAATGAAATTCCATAAAAGCTCCGTTCAAACATTTGCATTGATGGGGCTTTGCCAGTTATGGTGGAGAAATTTCTGATTCTCTTACAAGAATAAAAAAAAAAAACACCCAAATGTTAAAAAATATCCATGTTGTCTTCACCCTTAAGAATTAGTAGTGAAGCATATGCCTTACAATCTAAAATTTAATAAATAATGTCATAACATTGTTGATTAAATACCCAAATTTTCGGTATATTACACGAAAGTATGGAAAGTTTGCATGCAACTTTATTTCTATATACAGAAGTTGTTATATTTGAGAATAAAAGATTAGTGTTGGATGAAAAAAAAAGAAATATCTTTACGATATAATCATATATATAGATCAGTTCAAAGGTACTTCAACATGAAACTAAAACTGTGGGGTGACAATATAGATGTGGAATGCTTTGAATGCCTTACTAATTTTTTAATACCACATAAAATTTCTCCAAATCAAGATATAAAGAATTCAATTTTGCATAAACATTAATAAACTATTTTCCAGCTGAAAATAAATATCAACACATTTGGAAATTCATTTGTAGATTTGTTAAACTTAAGTTTTTCTGAGAAGAGAATTGCAAATATGCACAACAATGAATTTCATAATGAACTCAAAATTTCAAAAAATAGAATTGTTAAGATTTTGGATTTACTGATATCAAGGCTTTAAAAATGGTAAAATAAGATTTCCAATTACAATTTATGTGAACGAACTTTTTCACTGGATTCAGTAATAAAATATATATATAAACAAATTTAACGAACTTTTTCACTGGATTCAGTAATAAAAAAAATATATATATATAAACAAATTTAATATGGATGCTAATTTGCGATTACAAATAACATCTATAATTGCAAGATTCATGTGAAATGAAGCAGGTTCACCCATAATCATTAGCTGTAAACAATTCAGTTAGGCAAACCCCGTTTTTAAGCTACTAAGATAAGGAAAATACTTTTTCGTTAACATAATACTATTTCAGTGTTTACTTGCTTTTATTTTTAAAATCTTTTTAGGACTTTAGTTCCACAATTTTCCCCCCTTAAGAGGATTCTATAAAAGCAAAAATTTTGAAAAATTCTTAATTATGACATAGATTTAAAAAAAAAAAACTTAACTTCCCATTGTGCTATATCTTTAACATATAACAAATATTAACACTAAAAGCTATTACAATATTTGGTTCTCATCTGATCCTTCGTGTCAGCCAGGTGGCACTATTTCTAGATAAATTTCTAAAAATATGCAGTTTCTGCAGCTGCACCCAAGCCTTTAAGCATTCTTTCTAAAATAAATCCTAGAAAGATTATTAACTCGGAGTTAAGTCTTGTTTCTACACTAAAAGGTAGAGTGTTAACTCAGAATTAAGTCTTCTTTCTACGATAAAATCTAGAAAGAGTGTTAACTCGGCTTAGCGGCTAACGGTGTGGCTTTTTCCGATGCTAAAAGCAGAGGAAAATGCCGTAGTTGTTTGTGTCACGCACTATATCGTAATGCTGTGTTATGTATTTTATGTAACAATATCGTACGAGGGTGTGTTAATTTGATCGTGTCAAAAGTATTTAAATTTTCATAGGGGCCTTTTTTTTAAGACGAATTGATGTACTGTTACCTTTTAACAATTTAAACAGTGTAGTGATTGTTCCTCGTAAGCTATAAGCCTCCTAAATTCTCGATTAGGTTGGGGTAGCATAAAATTTTTAAACGATCACGTTTTAGCGAGAAATTTTCCGAGACCAAGAAGATGGCTAATTCAAACAACAGAAAACTTGAAAAGAATGGAATTGCCAGACACGGAGGCTGGCGCTGGAATATTTCTACAGCAGAAAAAAAAACATCCTGCTGCTGAAAGAAAAGATTGGATTGTGCGGCAAATATATGCAGATTTGAGGTCCAAAAACATCTTTCAACTTTCATTTGTAAGTCTCGTTGTGGCCGACGGAAATGTTCACTTTGTAAAGGCAAGCTTGTTTGAGGGATTCCAAATGGCCTTCGTCAAATATAAAAAATAAAAGAAGTAACTTCAATTTTTATTTAAACGTACATCCCTTCTTCTCCCAATAATTGTTGTCACCGACAATCAAATGTTAAATAAAAGAAGTAACTAAAATTTTTATTTAAACATAGCCCAAAAAACCCTTCTTCTCCCAATAATTGTTGTCGTTGGCAATCAGACGGACAAATAAAAGGAACGTCATTAATTATTCTTTAATCGTACAGAAAAAAAAACCCTCCCACTAATTGTTGTCGGCAATCAAATGTAAACCAATCAAAGAAAGACCGTAAATTATTAGTTAAACATAACCCAAATTACTATTTGAACATACACCGAAAAAGACCCACTCTTGTCAATCAAAATTAAAGAAACAACAACTATTATTGTCCCATTGTCAAACCGAATATTATTTGGGAAAACCCAAATAATTTATAAATGAAAAAAAAGAAAGTCAAATCAGTTGTCAATCAAATAGTAACCGATAAAAGTCACTTAAATTTTGATTTCAACATACACACAAACAAAAAATAAAACACAAAACCCTTTCTCCCAATAATTGTTATCGGCAATCAAATGTAAAAAATAAAAGAAAACGTACAATTATTCTTTAATCGTACACAAAAACATCCCTCCCACTAATTGTTGTCAGAAATCAAATGTAAAGTACTAAAAGTAAGGTAAACCAATTATTTTTTAAACGTAACCCAAATTACTATTTGAACATACACCAAAAAAGACCCGCTCTTGTCAATAAAAATGAAAAAAACAACAACTATTATTGTCCCATTGTCAAAAATATTAGGTTTTGGGGAAACCAAAACCATAATTTATAAACGAAAAAAAAAAAAAAGAAAGTCAAATCGGTTGTCAATCAAATGTAACTGATAAAAATAACTTCAATTTTGATTTAAACATACACAAAAAAACAACCCCTTTCTTCCAATAATTGTTGTCGGCAATCAAATGTAAAATAAAAGGAAGGCAAATTAGTATTTAATCATCACCCAAAAATACTCACCCCTCACTAATTATTGTCAGCAATCAAATGTACACCACCACTAAAAGTAACGTAAACTACTATTCTTTAAACGGTTACACCCCTTCTCCCAATAATAAGTGTCGGCAATCAAATGTAAACCAATCAAAGTAAGACCGTAAATTATTATTTAAACGTAACCCAAATTACTATTTGAACCTACACCAAAAAACACACTCTTGTCAATAAAAATTAAACAAACAACAACTATTATTATCCCATTGTCAAAAATATTTATTTGTAGAACCAAAACCATAATTTATAAATGAAAGGAAGTAAAATCGGTTGTCAATCAAATGTAAACCGATAAAAGTAACTTTAATTTTTATTTAACACGAAAAAAAAAAACACTTCTACCAATAATTGTTGTCGGCAATCAAATGTAAACCTATAAAAGTAATGTAAATTATTATTTAATCATACACAAAAACATCCCTCCCACTAATTGTTGTCGACAATCAAATGGAAACCTATCAAAGTAACGTAAATTATTATTTAAAGATCCATCAAAAAAAACCCGTTCTCTCTTAAATCTTGGCAATCCAATTTTACAAAAACAGTAATACTATTTAAAAAAAAACCACAAATTACTATTTGAACACACACCAAAAAAGATCCTCTTGTCAATAAAAATTAAAAAAAAAAACAACTATTATTATCCCATCGTCAAAAATATTATTTGGGAAAAATAATTCAGAAACGAAAGAAAGTAAACTTTGTAAACAAACAACAAAAAAAAGGTCAATATTAATAGAGAATCGCTAGCCCGGGAACGTTATATGGTTCTAGTAAACTATTAACTGTGCAGCCTTTGGTGGCGCTGTTTCTAGTTAAAAACAGAGCGTTATAACATTACCGGGCCGCTAGATTTTTTTTATCTAATAGATCGTATTTTAACATACGGCTGTAATTTTTTTTTTTTAATATTTAATATATTGTTGTTGTTTGTTTTGGACATAATTATTTTTTTGGTTTTCATTTGATAAATTTAAAACTATAAAGGAGACTTTTACCTTTTTTTTGGATCTCAAAAGTACATAATTTTTGACATACGCTTTTATTTGGGGGGGGATTTCCATTCTAAATCTACTGTTTCTTTTTTACAGACGTCTTTTATTTTTTTGTTTTGGATTCGATACATTTCAAAGTAATAAGGGACAGTTTTAACTTTTTCAATAAAACGTCCGGTATTTTTATTCTTTTTTAACAACAAAAATTAAGCTCGAGTTCATTTTTAAAATCTACTTAACGTGCTGTTTATTGATTTAAAACAACAACAACAAAAAACCTGTTTTTGCTTCTAAACGGAACGAATAGGTATGTCAAAAGAAGAAGTTTTTTTTTTAAAAAAAAAATCAATCAATCAAGAGATGTCCAACAAACTACGCCGCCCCATTTTAACACTGTCATTCTGGGTGTTAATTACATGATTTACAGATAAAAATAATCACAAACAATACACAAATTCTTTCCAGAAAATAAATTTATTAACCACATATGACTGAACTAAATCAACTGAAAAGAATGGCAGGATGTTTTGGGCTTGAAAAAATGCAACTGCCTCACTTTCTCTGTTTGGGACGTCCCACAAATATAATAACGTGGTAGACATTTTGTTCTTCTTTTTCAACTCTCGTCCGAGTCACGACAGAAACGGTATTTTTCCGCAAACAACTCCAATCGTCTGCCAGAGAGCTTGAGAAATTGTATGTCTTTTTTGACCCCCAAAAAAGCCAAAATTAGCCAAAAAATAAAATTTTGATAAATATCAATAATACGCTGAAAATTACTAGTACGCAAAAATCTTTCAGTTGGGAAATACAGAAAATCATAAACATCAACAAATAAACACTTGAAAAAGATGACAATGCTCACACTCTCATCTTAAATTCTAGCGAGGATACAAATTCTGTCAATATGCATAGGAATTCAACCCGCAATGAAATCAACGGCAAACTATATGATCATAGTATTGTTAGTAGACGTAGTGTTATTGATACGCGGAAGAATTGGCCGCGTATTATTACCACTACATACGATCTACTCGTATATTAATGATCACTTGTATATTACCCGTAGGTTCGGCTGCGAAAGCGGTATAATTCTGTGTTTTTACACAGAAACAACGCCAACACAGGCTGCACAGTGAATAGTTTACTAGTACCCGTTATATTAATGTGTTTTTGGTTAGAAATCGCACCACCCGCGGCTGACATGAAGGATCAGATGAGAACCCAATATTTATAAGATTATACAGTATATATATCCAGTAAATATGCAAAATCATTCTTAAAACATATTATCTCAGAAATAAATAATAATTCAGTTTATTTTATCAATACCAGCCATACACAATTATTTTTTTTTTATTACATAAATTCTTTCAATAAAATAATGCTATTATATTTTTAAAACTTTACAATAGATTTCATCTCTTGGAAATCCTATTATATTTTTAAACGAACCTCATTTCTTATTTTTATCATCACGGACATATTAAACAAAATAGACAAAACATATTTTATTCAATTTTATCTAGCAGCAAACTAATTTTATCTTTTCGTTAATATACTGTTTAAAGGGGAAAGGAGTTAATCTTTTTTTATTAAAATGAGCATAGGAAGTATGTAAATACTTTTAGAGAAAAGCTTTAACTGTTATCATATGTATTTTGAACATTTATAATAGTCAAACGATGCTTCAGATTGGCCTACATATGTGGGAATTTAGGTTGAAGACACGATGGCCGTTCTTATCTTTATATAGTCACTATCTTGTGTCGAGAGATTTGAGAGGTCCCTCTATAATCAAAAAAAAGACATTGTTTGACTATTATAAACATTTAAGGTGCATATAATAAAGGTTAGAGCCTTTCTCTAAAAGTAAAATGAGATAAATGACTTGATTTATTATTCAAATGAACATTTTCTTTAGGAATCCTACAGGAAATGCCAAATTACTAAAATTTGCATTTTACAGAAAGTCACAATATAACAATGTTTGGTTCTGTAAACAGCCATTTGATTTGTAATTTATATATTCATTTTAAAAGCTTGTAAATTTTATTTAAATTTTTCATCAAGACATGAATCACTTTAAACAAAAAATTGGCATTTATGACAATTAATTTTTCATTTTTAATGAGTATTACTTATGTTCTGTCAGACATCTTTAATTCATTTTGTTTTTAATTTAGCGAAAATTCTTTAAACAAACTTTTTTTTAAACTTTAATTATATAGTTAATATTTATTAAATAATTCATTTTCCATGATAATTATAGTACTAATTATTTAATTTTCCTTTTTTAAAAAAAAAATTTATAATGTAGACTTTCGTTACATTATCAATTAAAAAAAAAAAATGAAGCATTCAAAACATTTTATGAAAACATATATGTATTTTACTTTCCATTTTCATTATAAAAGTTAGAATTATAGAAATCTATTGCATAGATATATTTTTTTTAACAATACATTAAAAAATTAGATCGGAATATCAAAAAAAAATTTTTTTTTTTTTAAAGAGAACATCGATATCAACGAAAAAAAAGTCAACTATTCTCTCTCTTTTTTTTAAAAAAAAAGTTGATTAGCTTTATTAATTACAAATTTCAGGATATTTACTATTTTAAATTTTTATACAAATATGTACTTCAAATATTGTTAAATGTAAAAAATAATCTAGGCTTTATAAAATGTTTTAAATACAAACATTCAAAAAAAAAAAACCATTTTAATACATCACAGCAATAAAGCTTTAGTTTATATTTTTTTCGCACGGATCTCAGTATCCAAAAAGTTGTTACTTTTCGTAATATTGTTTTTTAATTTGCTTTTATTTTTGTTTATAAACATTTACTTAAATGTGTTAACATATATATGTGCTTTGTGCACAGATAATGAAGTTTGTAAAAGCAAATAATACTCTGCAATTCAATGAGCTGAGTGCTTTCGGAAGGTTTTATGCTTCCATAATCATAGCTACTAAAGTGTTGAGAACTATACAAATGTAGTATGCAAATATATGTAAATTAATGCAAAGTGATTTAAAGAGACCATTTTTGAGAGAGAGAAAAACATGTATCGCGTCTATTGATTGATGTACGTTTGCTGCCGTTTCTTTCAGAACAGACAACAATTGCATTGGGTGGTAGAAAATAATGGCCAGTGGCCCTTTCATGTTCAGCAAAGATTGAATTACCTTCTAGCTTAGTTATAGTTTTATTATAAAGATATTTATGCTGTGCAATTCTGGTTGTGATGTTAGTCCTGGTTTCACCGTAATATGGACGCTTGGCAATTGTTCTGAAGGCATGCGATCTTATAAACGACTCGAGGGGTGAGTTCAGCTGTGAATCTATCTTTGGTATTGTTGATGAGTCTATTGGTATTAGGTAGCAAACGAATTAACGGAATGTGAATAATAATAAAAAAATATGACTGTGCTAATAAAATAATATTATAGTGAAGTATATTTGGCCCATCCTAATACAATATATGGATTTGTTGATATATGTTTTCATGAATGAAAAAAATGAATAATTTACTTAATGGAGAATTTTATTTAATAGTGCAGATCCATTTCCTATTTTACCATTATTATGAGGTGCTACTGTGTATAAACAATTACACGCCTACACAACTTGGTTTTTAAAATTACACTACGCACAGACAACAATATACAGTAAAAATATTAAAGTTTAATATATATATGTATAAAAAATAGTCTGCAGAAATACTAAGCAAAAAACAATAGTGATGGGTTAATAAATTTAACTCACCTGAATAGCATTTTTCATAGTTGTCCAATTATGTTCCACTACAATGAATAAGATTGTGAATAACTATGGTCATATAAGCAAATCCAGATGTATTTAAAAAAATATAATATACATTCCATGTATAGTAAAAGTTAATGTGTAAGCACGCAATAGTGTTATTATTTAAATATATATATATACTTTGTACATGTGTGTGCATGTCTGTTTATATATATATTTTTTAAATTTCTCATCTCTTATGCTCATTTGTTATGGTCTACGTAGCATAATACATTCATGGCATTTAAATCCATGTGTTTAAAATTAATATATGTTTTATTTAATTCACTTTACCCAGAAATAAGTTATATTTGCACTTATATATATACAATAGTTTTTTATAAACAACAGACCCTTTGCAACCATGACATTTGTTCTCAAGTCTTGATGCAGATAATGGAATTCCCCAATAAAAGAGAATTATATTAAAATAAGATTGTTTACAAATAAAATTTATTCCTGAATAATAAAGCACGGTATTAAAATAAGAATGTTTACAAATAAAATCTTTACGAAATTTCAAATATGAATTGCAATGAACGTATTATCGTCACCATATATTACAATAAAGCATACAACAAAAACAATAATTAATTACAAGTTAATTTCATAGACTGAAATAAATATATAACAATATTACTATTATTAGTTTAGGTCAGAGCACTTCCTTTGGAAAAATCACTAAAGAATGTTAAATTATATATTTCAAAGTCTTGCTATTTGGCATCTACCGACATTACCAAAGGCATATATAAAAAAAATCATTAGATTGTTAATAGTTTAACATATGTATATGGTTATGTACATAACAATTGTATAAATTCTAAAAGTTATAGTAATCTGCTTGTGAGCCATCAGTTCATATTTTTATATCAAAAAGAACGACTATATTCATTAATTTAGTTTACAATTCAGGAGGTCGTCAAATTTTTTAATTGAATCCCAATATGTAGATTAAACAGTATAAGTACAGAAATAAATGGTTATCATGTATGACCTCAACCCATGTTTAAAATAAATAGAATATCAACAATCTGTTGGCAAGGCAACACTCCATTTATTATCTAGATGTCGCCTTGACAACACATTGATGTCATTCTATTGGTTTATTTTAAACATTGAATGGATAATGCAATTTGTGTGTATATATATATATGAATTGGTAAATGGACATAACTCACAATTCACATTAATTTATTAAATGGGTAATAAATTACTTCTATTTATAATTAGACTAAATGTACTATTAATAATTCCCATGAGATTTGCCTATACGTATATGTTTAGATTAAAAGGGTAGAATGATTCATTCCATCATTTCAAAAGACTTTATCTTGTGTTTGGAAAGGAGAGTATTCCCTCACAAGTCTTTATTACTTTAAAGCGCATGTGTAGTTGGTGATTCCTAATGATATTACAGATTAAAAAAAACATAGCGCTATATAAATAAATTACTCATTATATATATGTTTAATATTGCCGTAAATTGAAAAAATTTCACAGACATCAATAATAAAAACATAGCAACTAGAATTGAAAATGATTAATTAATACCTTCAAGCTCTCATTTCCAAATGCTTAAGATTTGCCTATATATATACGTTTAGGCTACAAAGGCAGATCTTTTCAAAAGAGTTTAAATTGTGTTTGGAAAGGAAAGTATTCCTCAAGTGTTTATTGCTTTAAAGCGCATGTGTAATGGGAGATCCCTAATCAATATTACAGATTATAAAACATAGTGCTACATAAATAAATTATTCATTATAGATATTTTTTATTAACTTAAGGTTATAACAGTTTCCAAGGATAGAACATATCTTGAGGCCATAACATTATCTGGTTTCTGTAAAGAAGTATTTAATATTCTTCTGGTCCTAAGCGAGACCACTTTAAGTTGTAAAAATTTGTTATGAAACAGGATTGTTTTTTTTTTTTAAATTGGAAAATCATTTGACATCTGCAATGCCATATTAAGTATAATAAAGTAAGAATATATTATCACTTTCTTTTTATCTTTGGCATTAAAGGATGACACAATGAGAATATTCTGCTAGTCAGAAAAAAGTGTTTACCCATTACAAGTTTACGTAATTTTAGTACAAAACCGTCTCATATTCAGAAAACTGATTGCAGAACATGATCTGTACATACATTTAATACTCAGCCTAATGAGAATAAAATACAGAATCATACGCTCTATAAACAGCTTAATGAGAATAAAATACAGAATTGTATGCTCCACAAATATTTCAAACTACCTTATAACTGAATATTTGGCACATAAATGCTGTAAATTTATAATATTTAATACCAACAATAATTTTTTATGACTAAGCATCTTAATGTCTTGAATGAGCAAGCTCTTCGATAATTTAATGTCAGCGGAAACTTTCTGACTGATTATTTTATTGAACTCCAACGTTTATTTTAAGAAAGGAAATGTGAATCTATATTTGTAAAAACTTTGCAATGATTTCTTTGAGATAGAAGCACATAGTAATTCTAAAAACGTTATTGGCATTTCAATATGCAAAAAGATAATATCCCAGATAATGACTATATAATCAACACAAAACATCACAGAAATATTTTTCAATGCCGATGTAATCAAAAAAAATTGAAGGAATGTAATTAAATTTTCCAACAATATAAAAAAATCAAACAAGAAAGATGATATAGCAGGAAAGCCTTGATAATATCTCTCTTTGCCTGGGATATAATAGGTTCTAAAAAGTTCCTCGTCACAATAGATCCTTTTAATGTAATCAATGAAGAGAGGCCCAAATTTAAATTTTCAGTTATCAACAAAAATACTTGTGTGTAGTATCTGAATCGCTATTAATTCTGTCAAAACTATTTTCATTAATAAGTTTGATTATTTTATGAAAAGACTAAGTGTACCTTACATAAAAAGTGCACAATCAACTGGTAAAAATTTTTTCTTCACAATACATTTTTTTTGTACAGTTTAGAATCTGTTTAACGTTCAATTTGTGATATTTCCACAGAATATATATGCACGTACTGCAGAATTAAGTTCCTTTCTTTGAATTTCAACATCACCCAATGAAATGGATTTTGGAGAATTAATCATCGATCTACCCAGTAAAGTTATTCAATGTCCAAATAAAATTTGTCCATTAGACATGTTTAATGTATGCATTCATTGTTGTTTTAAGATTCTAGAGTCGATGCATATTCTAGCACCATGTTAAAAAGAATATCAGATTGTTTATTTAAAAAAATTAAATGGAGATCTATTTCCAAAACATTCTAGAATGTATTTCAACATGTTATAGATTTCTTTAAGAAGTAATTTAGCATGAAGGGATCTACTAAAAATTATTCGATGCATATTTGTATTAATAGACTTTTTCCTGAATAGGACAATATACACATGAAGATATGGCTGCTGCACTAGAAGCCTGAAAAAGTCATCAGGAATAAATTGTATGACATTTGAAAATCTTATCCATAATTTCAATAACTGGGTGTATGCAAGGTCAGTCAAATTATACTACGATATAAAAAGCAACCTGGAACTAATGAAACATTTGGAGATATCCACTGCTTGAGGGATATATTATATGACTAATTAAATATGTAGAATATTATTGGGAAATGAGGATGCATCATTTGGAAATGACAACAACGACATATCCGCACATTCCAAGGAACAATATCTTGTTAAATGATTTCAGAAAATACTGAAGTGACTCGCGATAATTACAGATTGAGTTCCATGGTTAATAATGATTTCAATGATGAAGAGTGTAGATGACATCTTTATCAACTGAACCATTTTGAGATTGTGGAAAAGGTAAGTGATAAATAATCCAAATCTACAAATAGCAACCTCAATCACTCTATTATTAAAAAAAGAAGTGCATTTCCAGGTAGAGGAAAAACTTTTGAAAATGTATTAAGCCAATAAACATCACATGATCACCATTTTGAAAATGTTTTACTTGGTAGGGTAGTTTAAACTTTACACCAGCATTACTAAATGCATCATACAAACTGTACACTGCAAAATATGATCAATTTGAGTATTTGCTCTACGTATTAAGATTTTTCACACTTAACGTTGAACTAATAATCACACACACAACTATCAACGTACTTACACTTCAAAATCAAAATTGAAACTATAAGCGCATTTTAATGCAAAACTGTCAGCAATATAAAATTTTTCCTGCCAAAATTGTAAACCACAAAATAATAAAAATATATTACTGGAGATACTTTTGCATGTATAGTGTATTTATATTAATGATTAAAATTTAAAAAAAATTGAGACTAACCATCCTTGTTAATTACCCAGCCAAATTTTTTTGCATCTTTAATTGCTTCACCTGAAAAAAAAAAAAAATCAACACGCAAATAAGAAAATCTAAAAATACAAACAAACATTTTTTTTATCATTAAAAAAAAAATTAAATACTCAATTACTAACCTAGGAGAGATGCCTGATGCATTAATTTTTTGGGAATGCAACCCACATTTACACAGGTTCCACCCAAACCTAAAAAACAAATTGCATATAAATGAAAACATAGTATATATATAAAAGCCTGTGTTGTGTATGTATACATTGTGTATAATATAATATTATTAATGGATGTTTTAGATGGAAAAATTTAATGTGTAGAGTTATCCATTTATAATTACATAATTAGAAAGCACTTTATCTAGATCAATAGCTAATAAAAGCCAATTGCCAAGGCCGAGGGTTAAAGTAAAATGGTCAGACCAATTACATATATATAAATATTGTAAAGGAATAAACTGAAGATGGAATAGGAAATAAATTTTCACTTGATGAAATTGATCATAGTATAATCATACCATATGTTCAATAGTCCACTGTAATGGAATAAAAAAATTAAGGAAAAATAGGGTCATATCATTAACTAATGATGATTAAACACAACAATACATGTTAGAATTAATGGCCATAACTTGGATGCACTATTTCTATGTAGTTTAATATGTTGTGTTGATATGTGAATAACAAAAATATAGTTATTTAACTGGAAGGTGCAAATGGTAATGATGATGAGTACCAAATATCAAAAATACAAATCCAACAATAATTCCAATAATCAAAATGAAGGTAAAGAGAGAAATGCTTTAACAATCTAACTAACCTATCACAATTAAATAGCAAAGATCTTTATGTGTTTACTTTACATTATATACCTATGACACTATTATTCCTATCATATGGGCGCCATGTCATAAAATCAGAGGTACATAATAACAAACATCATTTCTTAATCTAAAAAAACCCATTAACCTACCTTTGAAGAATGATAACTTATGACCTGTAGCCAGTTGCTATATAGACAGTTTGCAAAATTTTATTGCAGATCCAGTCATTATTTGGAATTGGTTTACAGTATTCCGAACAAGGGAAATGCTCTTAAGCCCTCCGAAGATTATCAAACATCATCAACAAAGAATATGGCTTGGACAATAATTCCAAAATGTGTAAGAAAAGACACCTTCAGAGCATTGTTCACTTTTCTCAATTAAAGGGTCTATATAAATTGCAAATAGTAACGATGCAAGCTGAGAACCCTGTGGAATGGCATAACTAGGTTTGAATGGTGTGAATTAGTTTAATTGATCTATTGGTAAAATAGTTCTGGATGACAATTTAGGATACCTATGTTCAGGCAGCAATTTAAGTAGTTTGCCAAACAAATATTTCCAACTGATTAGATCAAAAGCAGTCTTAAAGTCAACTTGGCATGCAGCGTAATTTGTAAGTTTGTTCTCTTCTTATACTAAAAGAATGGCTTGAGAGATTTGGCAACCCTTTACTGTATAATGCAAAGTAGAATGAGTTTATTCAATATTTTTAGGATAATTCTTGAAAAAAAATTTTAATTGATGTCCTCAAATGTAATAAGATGTAAGCTATTTACAGAAGAGTATAAAGCATTTGAAAGTGGAAAGATTGGAAACACTAAACTTTCTCAAACATACCTCACAGGAATACTAGTACAGAACATAAGATCTACTGTTAAAGAGGTCTGAATTATAAAGTGTGGTCAACTGGTTGCTTGAGAGTCGAATCGACATCATCATCACATTGTTTTATATGATTATTTGAACGATAGTCTGTTAATCGATTAGAACAGCAATTGCTTAAAAAAATTTTAAGATCAATCAAGTTTCGACTGGATAAGATTCTGCAGCTGATAGCCTGCAATGATTGTCTTAAAAATTTCATCAACAGTTAATTTAAATTCTATATGAACCTGCTACTTGATTGCAAACTGAGACACTCGTATGTTATCCTGACACATATATAATACGAGTCACCCAGCATGTTCAGAAAATGAGACACTGAATAGGTAGATTGGAATTTGGGTAGAGATACAAAATAAAGAAATCAAGAAGATGTCCTCCAACGAATGAAACAACATATGGAGGATACAAAAATGCCTAACAGTAGTTGTAGGGCAAGTTGATAAAGCTTGAAATGTAATGTAGGTGGTAGCCAATTACAAGAGCAATAGCAGTTGCCATACAGTTTCCCTGAGGAGTGCAATGCTACATCTTTTGCGTTTTGGCTTGAATATATAGCTATACAATAAAAGTGCTGCAATTGTATTATCAGATATGTATACCATGCTTAATTTGGTTAATGGAATGCGCACTTATTAAAAGCTCTGTACCCTGAACTGATCTGATGCTTGATTTATGAATAAAAATAGTTTGTATTTAAACCATTAATGATAGCTGGTCAATTTGATTGTGAGATTTTTTGTTTCTAATAATGTAAAAATACCATAATGATTTTCTAAAAATTGAATTTGCTGTGAGATTCTTTTAGGTAAGTTAAGACCATGCACAGTGACTGTAGCAATATTTATGTGCATATTATGTGTTTGTGTTGTTGGACAGTGCTTGCTATTGGCATGTTTAATACCCAGATCAAGTACATTGGCTCTTTTACTGTTCTCAGCAGCAGAAAAAATGATTGGTCAATTGTATCACTAAAACCACAGATAATTTTCTATGTATGTGGTATCATAGTAAAAGTTTAGAAATAAATTCTGTATATCAATATTAAGACTGGTTCATGGATACTTGGATATTCATAGATGACTCTTGGGGATTGAATATTGCAAGTTATAGGTCCATTGGGTGTATTGGATATAGTGCTATTAGTTCTGTTGGCTGATCTACTAAATATTTTGTCCACTTCGGATGTTGTCAGTAGATCATATTAAGTCAGCAGGGTGCATACTTATGTGTATGCTCATACCTGAAGTGGATGAATTGTTTCTGGAGACCAAGACCTAGGTTTTTGCTTATTATTATATAAATGATCAAGATAGTCTCAACCCTGCCACATCTGCTGCATTTACCAACAATGGATATAGATACTAGGGATAGATAATCTCTAATACTAATAGTAATTGGATATAGCACATATGAAGTACATCGAAGAAGTTCATCTACTGAGTGATACTGCTTCATCTTTAATGGTGATTTTCCATGAGTTAATGAGAATTTTGAATGGTATATTAAGCATAAGTTCTCTTGATATATTAGGTAACAATTACATTTCCAACGCTTCTCTGTAGATCACTTGTAAAGTCAGGTAGAGCATGCACAATATTGCCATATAGAACCAAATTCATATCTTTAGTGACACTATAAACCTTTTTCAATTTTCTTTTCGCTGCTGCTTAGTGAAATATTCTAGTCTTATGAAGGACTTAGTTGGGAAGACAGCAGTAGACTTAATTGCTTTAATATTATATTTTTGCAGTTCCACTAAATAATCAGATAGCGATGGGTGTGATAATAATGGCTCCTTATTAAACAAATTAGTTTCCTATACTACTGATAATTGGTGTGGTGAGGCAATAGCTGTTTGCAAACATTTCGTGCCAGTAATCACTGAGCCTCCAAAAAACGTGGGATTAATTTCGTAAGTTATGTTTATTAATCTTGATAGTGTTAAAATCAACAAATTTTCTATTATTATCGATATTTATTGGACCCTTAGTGCAATTTTAAATATTTGCTTCATTTGTTTTCGATCTCTGTGAAGTCAAATGCATCCAAGACAGTATTACTATTAAGTTTCGTTAAAGATTTACTTTTACATAATTTACTTTGTGGACTAAAAACAATATATTATTGATGGAGCATTAGACCCTCCTTTTTTGTCTGTGGATCTGTTCTTTCTTTACAACCTTCCTCTTGATTTCCAGCTCTGTCAGTTTGACTAATACAATTCATATATATATATACTCCCAGAGTGCGAAGTTATAAAAAAAATCAATTTGAATTCTGGATATACAAAGTGATCTTAATTTCTATTTATATCTTGGTTTAACTTGCTTTTAGGATATATGGATATAATTGTCATTAGAGTAGTGAAACTATCTATATTTATTTACAAAAATTCACATACTGGATATAGTTGAAGAAACCTATATAAATAATGATATCAAGAAATCATCCATAGATGAAATTTATAGAATCTGTAAACAATCATCATTATCAGCATGGTTTCTCCAAATCTCTAATTTCTCTTCTCCTCATTACATCAGCAAACTTCTTTATTTCATTCATCCATCTCACATCTTGTCTTTTTCTAATTCTTTTATAATCTCTTGGGATCCAATTTAAGATTTCAAGTGTCACTCTATTGTTATCTCTTCTAGCAATATATCCAGACCAGCCTTTTAATTCTTTCAATGTCAGTAACATCTATTTGTTCTTCCACCCATGTGTTTCATTTTTGATATCTTCTTGTTAATCCTAACATACATCCCTCCATATTTATTTGAATAGTCTGAAATCTCTGTATTGCTCTTTTGTAAAGTGTCCAAGTCTCAGATCCATAAAAAACACATCTATTAAAAACTTTTCAAACACATAGCCATATTTTCTTTTAATATTAATTTATTTCTACTAAAATCACTCCAGTTTTAATTCTATGATTAATTTCATTTATTAAACTTCATCTACATTATTATCTGACCATGGTATTTATAATTGTTAATGTCTTCTAATTCACTATTAATAATCTATATTTTCTTTTGAAAAAAATCCATTGAACATTATTTTAATCTTATTAGCATTTATCTTTAGTCCCAATTTTTTTAATTTCGTGTGATAACTCTTGCGACATTTCCTGAAACTCGGAAGCATTATTTACAAAAACAGTCATATCAAAATCCAGATGACTTAAATAATCTTCTTGTGAAACAGCCGTAAAACATTTTGAAGATTGGAATCACCCTGACGTGCATTCTTCTCAATAATTAATCAACATCCCACACAAGCGCAAGGAATTAACAATTATTGGAATTCGTTATGCCTTAGTATTGAATTAGAATGAGAAAATAAATGAAATTAGAGATATACAACAGGGGAAAATCATGACAACAATGAATGGGCTAAAAAACTTATAATATAGTAGTACTCGTGAAAACGATCGTAGTTCAATTATCTGTGGATTCAAAAAATAATATATAAATTAAAAATTTA
Source organism: Epiperipatus broadwayi (assembly GCA_028023455.1). Lineage (NCBI taxonomy): Eukaryota > Metazoa > Onychophora > Udeonychophora > Euonychophora > Peripatidae > Epiperipatus > Epiperipatus broadwayi. Next base: position 5,856,053 of record JAQFVV010000017.1, read on the forward strand.
TTTTTAATTTTCAAAATTTTGCTTTTATAATTCATAATGTAATTCCCGGATGCTACAATCACAATTTACCTCAAGCGAATAGCAACAATAGATCTTTTATCATTCCCCTTATTATAAACCTGCGGCTAAAAATACTTTTAAAAAGAAATAATTAAAACTATACTTTAATTGAAAATTTCAGTATAATTATTTCATTCAAATATACTAGTTGAAAATAACGTCGCAAGTTAATTTTGACCCGCATGTACATCCCAAGAGCTCTAATTCTAATAAAAAGTCTAAAAATAAATTCTGAATCCAATAGAAATGAAAAAATTTAAATTAAAAAACTAATTTTCCATTGCTATAATTTTCAGACAACAGAAAAAAATAAATCAAAACATTCATTTCACTTAGACTTATTAATATAGGTTGTTTTTTTTTTCCTTTAATTTTATTTTTTAATGAGTTTATATATTCAAAATGTATTCTCTTATTCTTCTCTTTCACTATCTTCATATAATCATATATATATTTCTTATAACACTTTTTTCATATACACTTCAATGCAAACAAATTTTCTTAAACTTCTTTATTTTCCTTACAGTTCTGACTGTCCAGCAGTCTTCATCAGAGCTCTATCTTCTCCTCTGCAAGCAGAGGAGCTCTGATGAAGACTGCTGGACAGTCGAAACTGTAAGGAAAATAAAGAAGTGTATATGAAAAAAGTGTTATAAGAAGTATATATATTCAAAATGTACATATACGTTTAACATATATGTATACATGTGTTCGAAACCATATTTTATATGGTTCACTATCATCTGTAAATCTGGCATCTGCAACAAGGCAGAAATGTAGAACATATATAATACATTAAAAACCATTTTTCTTTAAGTTATATAAAAAAAAGATACATACATATATATGTATTTTTAAAAAAAACATTTCCATAGAATTATATTGTCACTGAAGTATTCATACAAAGCAAGAGTTCACTCTTAACACAATACATCCATACTTATTAAAATCATCTCACTTACCCCAAGTTGTTCCTATAGGAGTAGGAACAACGAAATCAAAAACAGCAACTTTTTTCCCTAAATTAGCAGATTCCTAAAATTAAAAAATAAATCTCAATTCTAAATTTATAAAAATATTTCTTTTACTGAAGTACATGTATATTATCCAATATTGATTTTTTCCTTTGTTTGTATTTGTAATTCAAATTTGCATACACATGCAAATTTGTATATTATTTAAATATATAATTTTGAATAATATATTTTGATAGCCTGCAAAAAAAAAAAAAATCACAGTCTTAGCATTGTTATAATCAGGTTCCTAACATCAGGGGCAGAGAGGGAGATTCTGAAATCTGTGTAGAATAATTTTTTTAATTTAAATTAAATCAAATTTTTATTATCAGTTTAATTTAAAACATTATACAAATAAAAAATTATTGGTTATATATTTTTTTTAACATAACTAGCAACTTTTTTATTTATTTATTGAATAATTGAAGCAATTTCAAAATTCATAGTTCTATACATATATATTATAGAATAAAGAATAAAAATGATGGGATAATATCCATGCAAACAGAAATAACTTTTAACCTTTCATGTCATCAAGAAATTATTACTACTAATTGATAATCCCAGAGGCTAAACAAGTTTTTTTATTAACCTATAATAGCTTTTTAGTTGGATTTTTTTGTCAAAGTAAAGGGAGTCTTCTTTTATTTCAAACCAAGTCCTTATATGAATTTAAATTCAGGAAGTTTATTGTTTATAGGTACGAGAATATGAAGGAATAACATCTTTCTTAACATTCTGCAAATAATACTTCAAACTTCTTCAGACAGTTGTATATGTTGAATTAAATATTTCCATGGGTTATTATAATAGAGAATAATAATGTCATATCCATACAAACAGAGATAACTGTTAATCTTTGACATTGCCTAGATATGATCAATTACCGCTAATTAATAATCTACAGTCCTTATTATCCTATAATAGCACCTTTGATGGAGTTTCTTATTGAAGTAAAATGGGTCCTCTTTTATTTCAATCCAAATTCTTATATGGATTTAAACCCAGAAAGCTATTTTATATGTATATAATGCACACACATAAACAAAATATCTAATTACACTCATAAATTCAGCACATGGCTAGACCTCTAGTGTAGAGCTAAGTTTTTGTCAGGTAACTAAATAATTCCCAAATAAGTCCCAGAAATTTTTTCACAGCTATTTTCATCTATGTAAATTAAGACAACTCCGAACGTATTGATGTAGGGTGATATATAGACTTATATGAATTAAATCTGTAATAGTTATCTATACTTCTATTTAAAATTGCTATTGGAAAAAAAAAATGTTTTTTTTAAAATAAAAATTGGAACTCTAGCCCTGCAACATATAAAAAAATATCTGGCAACAATTATGAAGAAATCGGGTAATAAAAGATAAAAAATCTTAGCGTAAACTAATACAAATGAATGGAATATTAAAAAAACATAAATCAAAGAATAAATTCCTAGTTAGAAGATTAATATAGTATAAAAAGTGAGTAAAAAACTTCACTGAAAAATAATAAATAAAAAAAGTTGATAAAAACAAACAAGAGAATTAACAAGCCTCAAATTAAAAATATTATGCATGAAAAAAAATACCTATTTATAACTAGAGATAAACTGTTTGCTTATGACTCTTTATTCTGATAAGGATTCTCTTTAAAAGCAAAAAAAAATAACGTTATAGTTCAAGCATTGAATTTTTATTTATTTATTTAAAGTATAGATTTTTTTTACAAGCATATAATAATCGGAATGGAAGACGGCTTCCCCATTGGCTTTTATTAAAGCGTTCAATTCTGGTACTGTATGTAAAGACTGGATACTCATTACCAATCACGTAAGTTGGCGGTTACTATATTCTGTTTCTGAGGCAGAAAAATAGAGAATTACAAGATTGTTGGTAAAATTCCAGTAACATTAAAAAAAAAATCAACTTATTTGGTACCTTATAAGAAAGCCATCCATCTTTTAAATCGTAACCCTCTGTTTATTTGAAGAATTTACTGGTTCAAAATCCAGAAAAGAGAACTTGATTTGCGATTTGTCTTAGATGATGAAGCTATATTTTGAGTTTAATGATAAATCTGATCTGGATAATATAGTTTTTCAAATATTTTTTATGAAACAACTTTAAAAAGAAATTTATTAATGATATGTATTATTAATTACACATGAACTGGCTCTAAACATACTTGATCAATGATAAAGATAGGTAAAAGCTCAAATAATATAAGCTTTGTGATTTGAAATTCCTTTTTAAGGGTTGGGTAGAAATTTTCCATAAGATCTAGTTTAAGTAAGCAAGCAAAAAAAGAGGGGTTGGTGGATGAACATACTAATAGTTCCATAATAAGATCTAATAGGATCCAAATGAATACATATGCAAATTAGAAAAAAAATAGAATGCTTGCTTCTGCATAAAAAAGCAAAACAAATTAAAGCTTCCTTAGTTAGTATTATTGAGTCAATTTTCACATAGAGTATGTTTTATCCAATAAAAATTAGAGAGACAACAAAAGAATTCATAAATTAACTTTTGGATCGAACAAAAATTTTAAGTATATTATAAAAATAAAATATGTAAAAAAAAAACTTTTCAAATGATGCTTTTATGTAAATAGCCACTAAAAAGTACCAAATAACAAAGTAATTCATCTCTTGATTAATTTGCTGTTCTTGGAAAATATCAGAGATCTCAAGAATCTAGACTTGCTATAAAACAATTGGAAACTGCAATAATATCGTTATTTCATAAAAGTAATTGAGGTTCAAATAAATCAAAAAATTGAAAAAGGCCTCAAATGCTTTTATGAAGTGACAATATTCCTGCAATTTCCAATTGTTTTATAACAAATCTAGATTCTTAAGATCTTCAAGAACAGCAAATTAACTAAGAGGTGGATTAAAATCATTATTCAATAATTTTTTTTACATATTATTTTTTTCCATTTTAGTTACATTTACACATTATTTTAAAAAATGGTTAAAACAAAAAAATCTGGCAATTGTAATTTAATAAGACATTAAATAAAAAATACACCCTCTAACAAATGAAGTCTAAATTTAAATATCATGTGATCATTTATTATATAAAAATATTTGTATTGGCTTTTCAATTAATTCTCTAACCCTTTTTTTTTTTACACATTTATTATTTTTTTCATAAAATATTTATGAAATATTAATTATTTCAGAAAAATATTTCAGATTTTAGTAGAAAATAATTATGAATTAAATGAAAATATTAACAAAATTTTACTCTACAAATATAATATTTCTATTGGCTCAGTTGCTAAGAATTTTTCCTGGAAAACCTACATATGTGAGTTCGACTTCTAAAGGGGAACAATTTTTTTTTCTTTAATAAAAAAAAAAAAAAGAGGACAAACAAACAAAAAAAAAAAAAAAAAAAAAAAAAAAAAAAAAAAAAAAAATTCAGGAAAGATAAACACAAACTAAAATTATGTAAATAAGGCACAATCCCCCCCTCTCCATTTTCTTGCTTGTGCAAAAACAAATAGAACAAAAATATTACCATGATTACCCAATAGAGAATGTTGTTAAATTCTATCCACAAATTCTTTACATGTTATGCAGTAATCATAATACATGCTTTTATATGTGCAGTAAGTTATATATATTCTAACCTTGTAATTATGCATCTTCACTTCCGGATAATATATGATATAAAATAAAACAGGTTCTATCTCATTTAATAATTAATAACTAAAATATTCAGTATTAAAATTAAAATATTTCACTAGCTCAAATTTAAAATACGAATAAGGTTCAGTTTATAAAAATAAATTAAATAACTATTCAATATTTTCATGAGACTTGAAGTGAAAATACAGGTGACAAGATAGATTACATTGAGCCAATAACCTACAGGATACTACCTCAATGGCATAAGAACACTATTCCCCCTTTATTACTATTTCAAATAACAAACTCATAGCATTCTTACGACTTTAATAACTTCTACTCACTAAGATTAAACTAATAATTAAATCTTAATCTTCTATTTAATAATAATCTAGCTCAATAAAATAATCTCAGGTTCATAAAGTTTATTCTAAGTTAATTTAAAATACGGTAGTAAAATATGAGAAGGGATTTTATGTCATAATCTACTACACTTAAACTACTAATAATAATAAATAACAATAATAATATTCTTCATTGTTTAACTAATTCTGTGTATCTTTTCTTTTTACTATAATTTTATTACCATAATAAAATAGTGAAATAATATAATATGATCTTATATCTTCATGTAATGATATAATAAATACGTGGTAGCATTTTAATAATCTGACAAACAAAATATGTGTGGCAACTGATAGCATATAATTTAACATAATATTATGATAACTGATTTATGACCAATAAATATTGTAAGATTATGATTATTTAATTATAATGAATACCAATAAAATATTTAAAATTCTTAAAATAATTCTCTATCTTTTGTGCAACATTATATATTTGTTTCAATTATTATGCATATATTGTGTTTTCATGCAGCGATGTGGAGAAATAAACAACTCTGACACAAAATTTTTTAAATAACAAAATTTAACAAAGTTTATTACTAACAATAAATAACTAAACAATTTATTTACATTATTTACAGTGGATATCCTTAACCTTTTTTTTTTTTTTACTTTACAGTTTGATTTACGAGTTACAAAAAAAATAATTTATATTTCAATCATGTCTTTATTTAGATTTAGGACAAAATTTAAAAAAATGTTATTATTTGGTTTCTCATCATGGTTAACTTATTACAAGTATATTTATCTACTTTATTAGCAACAGCATTTTATCCTTAATATTATTAAACTATCTTATTTTTTTAAAAAAATTCATATTTAGAACAAACATTCTATAGAAAACAAAATTTTATAATGAGTATGGATTTCTCAAAATATTAAAAAAAAATAATTCATCTTGCAAAGTCAAAGATGTTACACAAACTATTATCCAAAATTCAGTACTAGATTTTAGTATTTATCACACAATGTTTACTAATCATAATATATTCTTCTTTAAGCCTTACTTTAGTATGATATAAGTTTAATCATTAATAGATTTCTGTTAATCAATAAACAAAAATATACTATGCATATTGTTTACATAATCTGCTTTGTACTATTGTATTTTAAAAAAAATATGCAATACTTATTTTTCTCTTAAAAAAAAAATATACTAAAGCATTTAAAATTATTATCACTTTAAAAAAAATATCTTTGTTTAGATACCTTATTTTAAAAATTTTATTTCATTTCCGAAATAAAATTCAAAATATATTTTATGATTCTTTTCTTTCCCTAGGACACTTTGGATCTTCAATTTTAAGTTATAACATTCTGCTCCTTATAAGCAAATAAACTAATCTTATCCAAAAAACGATAGCACAACCTTAGTTCTAAATTATTTATCATTTCTCTTAAACATATCTTACTAAACGATGCAGTTATGAAATAAAGATAGCGAAAACAGATGCATAGGATTAAGGAAGAAAGCTAGAGTATTATTCTTAACATATCTCAAAATCATGGCACAGTGCGAAGAGGTAGGACATTTACTTGCCTAATATCCTCTAGTACAGGGACGATGTTAAAGCTTTTTCTTCAGCTTTATTAGAACATCAATATTTAAAGTAATATAAACACTGTCCAATAAAATGTGTATCAGTCATAGGGCTATGTTAACTATGCTGATAACCACATAAAGACTAAATATTATTCCCGTTCCTTATAACATCCTATTTTTTTTTAAAAATACATCATCTTGGTTTCCTGTTCACTAAGTACTTCCAAGCCACTATCTCAACATTATTTCTCAAGATTTTTCTACATCTTACATCGATAAATAACTATCTGCATTTACAAAACAATAAATAAAATTCATTAATAGTTAAACAATCTTACTATCCCATAAGAAAAGTTGTTTACTTCATTGCTCTGTATGTTTAATCACATACAATCTACTTAGACAATATTTGAATATCCCATATCATAAAAACTTTAAAAGAATCACATAATTATTTGTTATGTTGGATTATATCACTAATAAAAAAAAATCAAAAAAAAATTGTCGTATACATATTTTCAAATTAATCCTATCTCATAATGTTTTTTAAAATGTTGTATGAAATGCGGTACATATAAGTAAAAAAACTTTTACACTTCATTCTTCCAATTTATGGATGATCTAAAGAAAACAAAAAATATACATTATAAAATTATCAATAGTTATTATTATTACCAATAACCTTTATCTAATCATCGTGTTCAATAGGCTTCCTTTGTCCACTTGAGCATTGCAGATATAAAAATTCACATCCATACACTTTATATTAAAATATTTTTTAGCTAAATTATTAAATTATTATATTATAAAATTTTAATATTAACAAATTAATGTTTTTATGTTTTTCCTAATCTTATATAAAAATTTAGATTTAAACTAGGTTAACAAAATAAAAGAATCAAAACTATAGTTACATATTTTCTTGACGATAGTTCCTGATAAGTCCAAAATGCTTATTATTTTCTCTAGAGTTTTTTAAAAATGTTCTCCAAGCGCGTTAAAGTTTAAAACAAAAATAATTATTAATCCATATAATAAAATTTAGAAAATAATCCTTGGTTTTAATTTTTAAGACGATAATATTAATTAATCCCGTGAAGTTTTTTAATCTTCTCTACCAATATTCTCTGCGTATCCGATGCATCAATTCATTTAATTTAACTTTTAAAAATATTCGATAAACTTTTAGGTACTATTTGTATTTCCATGGATCCATTTTTTTTTCATCTATGTGTTCACTTTTTATCTATGCTTCCTTCTTGATACATTTAAACTTTCGTTTGGTATTTTTTTATAAATCTCTTTTAAAATAAAAACTTCAAATACTTTTGAACAAATCTTTTCCAAGTACATTTTAAATAATTCGAAGAACGGATATTTTAATACCAAAATGCTTCTGTAACATATTTTCCTAGGTTCTTTATTTAATTCTTGAAAAATATTTTTAAAAATGTTACCTTCAGAAAGGATATAACATTTTACTTCTTTGAATATCTTATTATATAAAATAATCCATGAAATATAATTGTCTTATTACTATTTAAAATAAATCTTGGATCAGCTTATAAATAATACGTTTCAATACATTTTAGACTCCGTATAATGTCCGAGCTGTGGTTTTTTATGTACCAGAACAGTTCTTCGGTTAAATATTAATAAAGCTGTATCAATAAATATTTCAAATATTTTTACAGTATTACAATTTCTATCCATTTTATTTCGTAGTATATCCATTTTTTTTACTGCGAAGCTAAGGTTAAACTTTTAGATAAAATACTACTGATAAAGAACTTTAAAAAATTTAACAAAACATATTAAACGAAATTATTAAAATATTTTTTAGTTTATACTCTCTTTTGCGAAAAATATTTTTTAAAATTATCAATTAGTTTTTTGCAGATAAAGTTATAAGAAAGTACTAAAAAAAATTGACTAAAATAAAAGATTTTTAAAAATACTATCTTTTGATAGTTATAATTTACCTTTCTTTGGTTTCAATACATTATTAATCTCCCGCTATAACTTAGTTACGACGATATTTATCATCTGTAAGAATACCTATTCCTATTGGCCAATTCTTACTTTAGCTTGAGAAAAAATTTACATATTTCCAATTTATAGTAGAATTATATTTGAAAATAAAAATGATGACGTAATGAACTTAAAATATTATTTTAAAATATTACCTTTAAATAAATTATTATCTTATTAAAACTATTTAAACATTTAAAATAACTTTTAAAACAACATTTAACAACTTATTCCATTTTTTAATATTCAATTTATCTATTTTTATTTAAATAAAATATTTAATTTTTATATATCTGTATTCGTCTTTATTACATTACTATTTAAAACATTACATCATTTAAATATGCAATAACGACAGTTAACTTAATATTTATTATTATTTGCTTTTATGATAGGCAATAATTCTATCCAATTCTATAATATAACTTTTAAAATATTTTAAACTTTGTTATTATTTCAAACAAGCGTGTGTGTAATAGTATACATTAAAAATCACGTGATTATAACTTTGACAGACGATTTTTAATCTATTTCTCTGCCTAGACTAATAAAATTGATACACTTATTATATTATATAAAATAATTATAAAAAATTTGGAAGAATAATTTAGAAAATATAGAACTAGATATAATTTTCACCATCATAAAGTTTATTTTAAAATATACTATATTAATTTTTGCTTATTAAATATGATAATAAATTTAAACATAGCATTTATTAACTATAAGTTTTTAAACTATTAAAATCGAATTTATTAAATATACTTTTAATTATTTATAGCTGTGTTATTTAATATGGCCAGCTTTTACAACCATATGAAACAATATTTAAAGCTTTATATAACTATTTTTTAAATGATTTTATATACTACGTATTCTCTTTAGCTTCAAATTGTACTTTAAAGATATAATTGACTTAATATAATTAATGTATTAAAAGAACATATTCTAAATTTAAAATTTTTTAGTAATTGACTGTTATAAATTATTACTGACCTATAGAAAAGGGCACAATATTTATGCTAAAATAACATGAACTGATTTCCTTTCATATAATAATTGATAGGAATATTTTCACAGGTTACAGATATAAATGATATATTTAAATATAAGATCAGAGAGGCCACTGAGATACTTAAAAGACTCAAATTGTACCAACAAACATTATGACACATGCAAACTTCCTTCCTATCGGGAGAATTTTTTTAAAAAAAACATCAATCTGAACAGTTTCAGACTTTTATTTTTTTCCCAATTTTATATACCTGTTTTCTATTGGTGGAAGTTTAACATTGTTATAAATCAATGCTTACAGCACCTCTGTAATCACTTTTATATTCCATGCATCACCTAGTCTCGGTATATTTATAATAAAAATCATATATGGATACACCCTAAAAAAATATCATTTATATGAAAAATAAATGTATGTATAAACCTACATAAAGCATCCAGTTATTATTCTAGCTTCAGCTGAAATAAAATTTAGTTGCAGTTATAACACTAATATAGCAGTGCTTCGAGGTAAGTACAATTAATATGGCTATCTGCTTATGTAAGTTCTATATATTGTAATGGATATATAGCTCCATACGTGTAACTTTATTAGAAGGCACCACGAGATAATAAATCTAGACTTCTTATATCAAATTGTAATTTAATAGTGGTAAATATTATTAAAAAAATACCATAGAAAGAAGTTTTCTAGTAAAGTCGCACAGAGGCTAAAATCTCCATACGGAAGCACCATTCAATGCAAACCAGAATAATCAATGGATACAGGAAAGTTAATGCATAAAATTCCAATCTAGTGCCTACTAATCCAATATCCCCAGACTAGTATCTAGCTTGTGGCTTTCAAAAGCCTTGGATCTGACAGCACGGCACCTAAATTTTAGGATCTAATGCCGGGGTGGGCAAACTTAAAAGTAGCATGATCAACTTTTATATTTATTATCTATCGGCGATTGACATTTTGGGTAATAAAAGAATAAATAAAATTTAAATTTTGTTTACTGATTATTCATTTATAGTTAAAACTCCACAAAGCGTGTGTGCATTAGCTTAATGGTTGATTATTAATCTTACAGTTTATAAAACATAGTGCTTTTTTTTTTCATATGTCAAAGCGTTGACTGGGAAGCAAACCCGGGCCAGCTGTTTGGAAGGCAGCTATGCTAACCGCTAGCCACTAATGTTTAAGCGTTTTAAAGATTGGTTGGAAGAATTCCTACAGTGTGTGAATTGCTGTAAACTAAAAAACTACCTTACTAAATATATCATTTTTATTGCTAAAATAAGGGCAACACAAAATACGTAAAAACACATATAAATACTACATTGTACTTACCCTCAAGCACTACCATCAGTCAACTCAGTTATAGAATTCATAAATATAAAAATAAAAAGATTCAGAATTCAGGCAATAGTAATCTGATGGCAGAAATGTCTGCGACTGTCAAGCTGTGCATGACTGACCGTTTGCCCATCCCTGATCTAATGCAACCCTTCAGTGGCCACCTTTTACCTTATTAGTTAACTATAAAGCTTCAAGTCCAAAATGAAAACACAAAAATGGACTTAAAGAACAAGCCTTCTTGCATCCATTGAATACTCTGACTTGCACTGAGTGCTGCTACTGTATGGAGAACTCTGTGTAAACAGCTTGTGTATGCATAAAGAATAACGAATCATGCGATGTTTAATGGATATCAACATTTTATATATTTTATAATAGTCAATAATAAAAGAGACAAAAATAATTTTTATTAAATAATTTATTTAAAAAAAATAAAATAACAATAATCTCATTGTAATAGCCACCAATATCTAAATTAATACATCAAAATCAACAAATATATGTATGATCAACAATCTGAGACATTGCCAAAACAAACTAAGCCATCCTTGATCTCAATACCTAGTAACACAGTAAGCTATACACCGAGGGCTATAAAATTAAACAATGAATGAAATGCCTGTTATATATAAGCTTAACTTTCTACTATAATATTCATGGTAACGGCATAGAAACAACAATTATTCTTAAAACTTTATATATTTAATTAATCAGTATAGCCATATTATTTATAAAGATATAAACATTACCCATGCTTAAGAAAATATTCAGTTTAAAAACGAAGTCATTATAAATATGAAGCCATAGGAATCTCAAATATCAATTCATATAGCATTAGTTAATTCTACATATATAAAATAAAGAATTATTACTATTTAAACAATCATTATTAAAAATTAAAAATATCATTAAATAACACAGATTATATTTTTCATAATCTGTATTGAAATATGATGTCTGTAAAATAAACTATCATTTATTACATCTGTATTATTTTTGAACATTATATTTAAAACATTTTGAAAATATTACTTGCATATAGCTTTTTATAAATAGACAGAGAGATCAATATAATAACCACTAAACATCACACGATCACCATTTCTTATACCTACACAAGCTGCTCACACAGAGGCTAAAACTCTCCATACAGTATCTCTCCTCACAGATAAAAGACACAAGCTGGAAACTAGTCTGGGGATATTGGATGATCTAGATAGGGATTTTATGCACGAACTTTCTTGCATCCATTGTTACTCTGACTTGCACTGGTGGTGGTACTGTTTGGAGTGTTTAGTCTCTGGGTGATCGATACAATATTTAATAATTGATCATTTATATCAGCATAATATTTATGCGAAAAACAATTTGTTACAAATTAAAAAATATTTAATAAAGGTTTATAGGTTGTTTTGTAATTTTAACTTAAATACCAGTAGAAAATGTTAACATTCTTCAAATTGAAGATATAGCAGATGATATCTTTCATTATAATGGCGCTTCATTAGAAATAGTAAGTAGGCTCAAATGAAGATATTAAAAAACCATGATTTTGCAGCAGTTGACGACTACGAAGTAATCCTATTTAAAAATAGATGAAAATATGAAGAAATAGATTATCCATTTGAGTCTTGATTCCCAAATTCTTGGGATTAAAACTATTTATTAAAAAGTTCATTTTGAGACTTTAAAATCCAATGTTTTCTTTTTAAATTCAATAGCTAACAATTCTGTTCATGTAATCAAAACAGTTTTCTCGGAAAAAAAATCATTCTTGGCTACTTGCCAATAGAATAATAAATAAATCTACAGTCTATTTAAGAATATTTAAAACAAATAATTGACAATTTTTCCAAATTACTATTTTAAATTCAACAATTGAATTTCTTATTAAATTATCATTTAATAAATCAATTTTTATTTAAAAGAGTATATAATTGTTGCGTATTCAGCTATGAAGCTGACTACTAATTATTACAAAATTATTAATTATCCAAAACGTTATTAAATAACAATACATTTACATATTATATATACACATATCAATTAAGATTTAACTAAATAGTCTTCATTAGTTCCTTAATATACACATAAACAATTAGTCCTTGATTTAAAGTTCTACATCTTCAAGGCTATAGTCGCCACCAAGCAAATAAATATTGCCATTGCAATAGTGGTGGACCTAAGTGAATACTAAATGTTTATATTCACAGTACTCAAAACACAATCCTCATTGGGCCTTCTCGGGTGTACACAAATAATAAAAGACCGATGAAGTCTATAAACAATTTCCCTAGCCGGCTATCGTTCACCTTCAGAGGCATGGGCTCTGGGACACTTCCATCACTGTAGAAAAGTAGGGCACTTTCCTCTCAGCTTTTCACAAAGATCCTTATGATAGCAACGATAACAGCACACAATGAGTGGAAAAAGCTGATGATGCACGCTCTTTTTGCGTGAAGTATTTATACTCTTTTCTCCTTGCTTGAAATCATTGATAAATCCCTATCATTCCAATGTAAAAGTAAATCCATTTGACTAATGCATTTTTGACAATGACAATAAAGATCTGGCTTCTAATTCCAACCGTTCGCATTCCTCAGCAATTAGCTTCAAATATTTATTCCATTTGTTTTCTACTAAAATACTTTAATAGTTTGATTTTAACAATAGACAGTTTTCTTGGTATTTTAAATCCACGAGTTATTTCCGGCTTTGAAAATAATCATTTGCATTACTTTTCAAAAATCTTTTATAGAATGCTTTTAACTTACAATCTTTATCTGTTTAAGTCTAATTTATCTGCAATCAATCTTTCCCCATTAAATTAAACATAAACTCAAATTATCAAAATAAGTTTCCTTTATTTTTACAGAATTTATTTTCCATTACTTTTTAAAACTTATATATCTATTTAATTTACATCTATGTTTCCATTAATTATTAGCGATCTTTTTATTGCTTTTTAAACTAGATATGTATTTACATTTCATTACTGTTTTTTCTCTGAAATAAAACTTAGCTTTATAACTTATAGCGCTCTGGTTACTAAAGCCTAATATATTTTCTACAAAATATAGCAATAATATATTTAAATAATAATGCAACTTAATATTTTAAAATATGAATGATATTATACTTCTAAATTAATAAAATTTCTTTTCTGTACATCTACTTAATCTACACACCAATAAAGGAATATACTATTTCAATATATATAAAAATCTATATTTTCAACATTTAACAATATAGAGGGGGTGGGGGCAGGTAGGAGAAGTACTATATCTTTCCTTCATAAATTTGCAGCAAATTAGTTTAAATAAAAGGTAAAGTTTAGTAGTAAGACTATTTTACTAAACCAAAATTTAAAAAATGGAGGGAAAAAATAGTTTTCATTCTTTAATACATCGCAGATGAAATATCATGTAATTTTTTTACTTAAATCAAATCTGAATTAAGGAAATTTAGTGGAATAGATTACTCATAGAAGTTGAAAACTGCCTACACTTAATGTATAAAATGTGCACTAATTTTCATTATCACGAACAGCATATGAACTGATTCATTTCCACAGGGCAAAGGTTTACTGTATATATAACAACTTATCAGTGAAACTCATTCTGATTTTACATAAGACATAGGTCAAGGGCACTGACCTTTTGATGAACCTGAACATTATTCTTGGGCTGATCATTTGCCACACATAAAAATGTGTTTGGATTTATTTATAAGGAGTCTGTGCAATGGTTTTGGACAATTTCAAGTTTTACCAGATTGCTAAACCCATATCAATTATTATTAATATCATCTATGTTCTTTATTACTTTTTACAATGCTTTTTTACAACCCACTGTTGATGGTTTCGATTGCCCCAGCAATCTTCTTCAGAACTTGTACTTATATTTCCAAATCTTAACTGACTACTTTTTACAATGCTTTTGGAAATATAAGTAGAAGTTCTGAGGAAGATTGCTGGGGCAATCGAAACCGTCAATAATGAGTTGCAAAAAAACATTGTAAAACGTAATAAAGAATATAGATGATATTAATATTATATAGATTTGGCAATGCAATAAGAAAGATAAAAAGATCAAGTATTAGTCTAGTAGATTTATTAAATATTTAAAGCTTTAATATAAAACTATAATGTATTAATAAAAAAATTAAAACAGGCAAAATTCTCCATACACTAGTGCCACTCAGTCCAAGCCAGAGTAATCAATGGATGCCAGAAGGCTTGTGCATAAAATCCCTATCTAGTGCCTACTCATCCAAAATCCCCAGATTAGTTTCTTAGCTTGTGGCTAGGAGTAGGCACTAGATAGGGATTTTATGCACAAGCCTTCTGGCATCCATTGATTACTCTGGCTTGCACTGAGTGGCATGACTATATGGAGAGTTTTGCCCGTTTTAATAATTATGAGCAAGCATAAGAAATGGTGATCATGTGATGATCAATAAAAGAACTTTTATGTCATATGTTCAATCCAAATCAAAAGCAAAATTAAGGGGAGCACTTATAGGGTCTGAATTATTAGTAAAGTAATAGTGCTAATCAAGAACAGTAAAAATTATCAATTCATAAAACAAAGATGACATTGTATAATTATCCTTAGTGTGATTTTTCGACAATGTATTCAAATAGTAAATTTTAACGTCATGTCAAAACTATATACAAACTGCACTATTACAATCATTAAGGCAAAATGAGGACAAGTTATTAAGAGATCTGCAATAAAACTATAGTGTACCCATATTTGACATACATTTATATATATTTTCCAGTTATTGATATTATTTTCAAGCACGAGTGTGTGTGTGGCGCAACTGTTCCCAAAAGCTATTAATATAAAATAGATAACTAAAAATAATAAACTAGCTGAGCACTTTCAAAGGATCTTGCCTTCATAATCAAAGCTTGTTAATACATTTAATGATATGCAAATATGCTAATTCCCTTTTTAATTCCATTTTTTCAATAAAGCGTAGCACGTGTCCTTCCTATTTATGGCATCACTATCTCGTGAAATGAATAAGGCCTTATGGGGAAAGCAGAGCATCTATGTCCACACGATTAGCACAACATAAATATTCATACAATAGAACTCGCAACGATCCTTCTACCTATTCAGTTTTCTATAAGCACCAGAGCACAAGTCACCACCATTCCAGACAATCCCACAATTGTGTGTAGAGAGAAACATAACTTTAAAAGAAAAATCAAAGAGGCCTTATTCATTTCACGAGACAGTGATGCCATAAATAGGAAGGACACGTGCTACGCTTTATCGAAAAAATGGAATTAGCATATTTGCATATCATTAAATGTATTAACAAGCTATGATTATGAAGGCAAGATCCTTTGAAAGCACTCAGCTAGTTTATTATTTTTAGTTATCTATTTTATATTAATAGCTTTTGGGAACAGTTGCGCCACACACACACTCGTGCTTGATTACATATATTTTCCAAAAGTAAAAAATTATTTGACTTAATGATATTATTTTATAAATCTATGCATGAAACCAACAAGTTCAATACTAAGATAATTCACATGCTAGATTCCCAAAGAATAATTTTAAATGAACTTGTAAATAATACCCATTTTTTGTTATATCAATGCTAATGTATTTTGTCTGACAAAAAATTAAATGTGATTAATCAGTTATTCAAACGGAGAGAATTTTCTGAATATATATATTTTTTTTTATTCCATAACATCAAAAAAAGTCCATTATTTCATATTAAGTCAATTATATTTGATATTTCCTTTCCTGCCTTTTAAATTAAATCATAATAATAAGAAAATCAAGTCATACATCATGTGACTTAACTTATTAAACTTGTACTACAAAAGTAATATAATGAGCATGCTAATAGCTCTATAAAAGCTTTTTCCAAAAATGCTGGAAGAGAAAGTATTTAAAATCACTATCTAGAATTATCCCTATTCCAAAACCGGTTTCGAGCTGATGGCTCTTTTCAGTAAGGTATTAGGATATTCAGACACTAGATCTAAAATACCAACTCAAGCACAGCATTTATCTAATACTTAACTATTGAATAGAAAATCTGTCTTTAAATTCAGCTATCTAACTTAAATAGCCATATGGGAAAAGCTTGTTTAGAATTATTAGCACACTCATATTAAAATTTGTAGTACTAAGTCACATGGTGTATGACTTGATCTTCTTACTATTATAGTTTTGCTTTTGAGGCTTTAGCGATGTTATATTGCTAACGGTGTATCTGAATTTAATTCAATTCCATATGGCTATTTAAGTTGGTTAGCTAGATTTGAAGACATATAGATGTCTGAAAATTTAAAATTTTATACTTAATAATCAAGTATTAGATAAATGTTGCACTTTAGCTGGAATTTTAGATCTAGTGTCTGAATATTCTAGCGCCTCATTGAAGAGAACCAAAAGTTCGAAACCAGTTTGGAGATAGGGATAGTTCTAGATAGAGATTTTAAATGCTTTCTCTTCCGGCATTTATTGGAAAACCTTGTAGAGAGCTATTAGCATGATCATTATATTAAATTAAATCATTCATGCATATAAAAATAAGTAAGAGGTTATACCAAAAAAATTATAAATCTAATAATTCTATACTTTTATTAAATGTAATTATTTTTTGTATGATTAATTGCTCAGAAGGTGAAGTGATATTTAAACATCAAGTAATCAGAGCACAAAATATGGTCTCTAAATAATTGGACACTGGAACTTATTAATCCAAAATAAATGGTCTACTGATCAATTTTCCTGAAATTATGTTTAACTGAAAATAAGATCTGGTCTTATATTAATTTATGCTCCAAAAGACAGTTTAAAGACTTACTTTCAGGGGATGTCTTATTTTTTTCATGTACAAAAATCTACACTTATTCAATATTACTAATTTTAACAATAAATAAATAACTTTTACGACTGCTTGAAAATGTCACAATTAGAATTATAGTCAAATCGCAGAACATTCTCGTTATATATGAGAACTTTAAAAGTTATTTATATGCCGTTGAAATTAGTAATATTTTTAAAGTATTAAACAAGCTTTCTTTTAGTGTACATGTTGTGTGTATTATTTATATTGCATTAATTTAAAATAATATAAGAAACACTAAGTTGGCTTCATTAATTTGTGAACTAAGAATGCTCGCTAATGATAAGTTCAGCCTTTTCGGATATCAATGTTGATTTATTTACTATACGGTTGGATGTCAGATGAAAGAGCATTTCTTATATCAGACTAAATGAAGGCACATTGATAAATGAAAATGTATTGCAAGTTTTTAAAATGATTAGTTATAAATCTGCCGGCAAAATAATTTTGAATAACATTTATTCAAGTACAAAAATCTACATTTATATTTATTTATACATTCATTACTTTATAATTCAATACATCAATTGTCGTGTGTTTCAACTGATGAAATCTGCTGGTCTGACAGACAATCATAACTAGGATTTATAAAGAGTAGGTTTATATTATCAGTATCCTGAAAAATGATACTAGAGATTATTTTTTGGTTAGGTCTTCTTTTTGGGGAAACACGACAGATCTAAAATTTTCAATCAACAAAGTCTTCTTGCAAGTTACTAAGTTTTTGATTATCTCCCTTAACAATTGTCTAATACTGTCAAATCAAAAAAACAAATGATGATGATTAATATATTACTTCTTTCGCACTACATTTATTTTACAAAATGAAGTTGTTTTATATATAAAATATCTTCAGAATACCACATTCTCACACCTATTAAAAAATAGCTTTCTGTATTTAAATCCATTTAATAAGTTGGCTTTGAAATAATAAAGAACCTCCTTTTACTTAACAAAAAACCTCAACAAGAGCTATTATATATTAATGTGAAAAGCTTGTTTAGCCTCAAGGGAGTTGTCAATTAATAATAGTTGATATCAAAAAGCAAAAAGTTATCTCTGATTACATGGATATAATCTCATTTCTATTTTTTATTATAATAAATGACAAAAACATTAAATTTTATTTTATAGAGTATACTATAAGTTCAATATTTAGGATTAATATATATATATTTATATTTTTACCGACCATGAAGTATCTGCCGAATTTAAGTTTTAAAAACATTGAAGTAAAATAGAAACAGTTTAAAATTTTAACTGATTATATTCACAATCAATAATACAACATTGTATTCACCAACTTGTTGCAAACTTTAAGGAAATCGAATTCATACATAATACATTATAAAATGAACCCTCAAAAAGATAAATTACGATGAAAGTCTCTGTAATAAATGGCGGCCAAAACAGGAGTATCAAAATGTAGAAACCATCATATCAATGACAACCATATAAACTTCATTTCCTATAAAAATTAAAAAACAATTATTTCAATCAATGAATAAAATTTTGTGAATGGGCCAGCCAACCATATGTATCACACGATTACCATTTTCTATGGTTACACAAGCTGTTACAACAGCAGCAACCTCTCCCTTAGTAATCAATGGAGACAAGAAGGTTTGTGCATAGAATCCCCATCTAGTGCCTATTCATCCAATATCTCCAGATTAGTTCATCAGTGAGAAAGACACCAAAATATATAGATACTGAACTGGGTTTTGTTCTGTATGACTATACAAACTAATGACCTTGGGTTAAAAATGTTTTCATTTTAGATTCATAGCTTTATAGTTAACAAAAGGTTAGCTGCTGGAAAATTGCATTAGGTCCTAAAGTGATCTCAGATCCAAAGCTCCGGATTGATGAAAACCACAAGCTAGAAACAAGTCTGGGGCTACTGAATGATTTAGGTACTAGATAAGAATGTTATGCCTAAACCTTCTTGCATCCATTGATTACTAAGACTTGCACTAGGTGGCACTACTGTATGGTTAGAATATACATGTAAATGGAAAAATATGGGTGATTTAGTCTGTCAATTGTGTAAGGAAAGAATAGAAAATATTAGACATCTGTTAATTGAATGTAAATGCTTGAAAACAGAAAGGGTACCTATAATGAAGTTATGGAAGAATAAATATGAAAAAAGTGATTATACAGAAAGTGGATTATTGGTTTTATGCTGAGTTTGGGAAAAGATAAGGGGGATTTTGATATAAAGGCCATAGAGTTGACAAAAATTATGTTGTAGAAATGGGATGGAGCAGAATATGGGAAAACTTAGAGTGGGAAATGGAAAATAAAGTGGCTAACAGGTTTTTCTGGGCATAATTGCCGAGAGATTCTTGATTTCATTTAAGAAGCCACAGTACATCACATCACATTAATGAATCTAGGGTATAGGCAAAAGTAAAACTATTATCATGTTTTTCACAGAAGAGATTTTCTGGGTAGTTGGAATAATACAAGAATAAGATTATTATTTAAAGGAAAGGGTAAGGATCATAGAAAGTTAAACAATTATAGACCGATAGCATTAACATCAGTTTTATATAAAGTTTTCTCATATATGATGGCTGGAAGAGTTGCAAAATGGGGGGAAGGAAATAATGTAGTGGGGGAAAGGCAAGGAGGTTTTTATTTGTAGTTACACAATTTATGGATATGAGTAGAAATTCAGGTAAATAGTTATATATGAGTTTAATAGATATAAAGAAGGCATATGATAGAGTAGATAGAAATAGATTGTGGGTAAGATTAGCAAATTTGGGAATGGATGAAGCTTTAGTTGATATTATTAAGAAAATAATTACTATACATATCAATTAGGGGATGTAGAATCAGTTAAAGTTAAAAATGGGGTGGGACTAAGACAAAAATGCCCTATTTCACCTATTTTGTTTTTGTTGTATTTGAGTGAAATGAAGAGAGCAATAGAAAGACTAGGAAGAGGATTAGAGATACCATCAATAAGTGGCAAGGAAAGTATATAATTTGTCAGATCTTTTTTTTGTGGATGATGTCTTTTTTGTGTGCATAAAAAAGAGAAGATATGGAAGTTATGCTGAAGACATGCGCAAGAGTGGGTAAAGAGATGGTGATCAAACTTAAGCAAAAAAAAATGATGGTTAATACTGGGGGAAAAGATGAAAATTTTTTATTGGGGAATATAAAGTTAAGTGTGGTGAATAGATGTAATTATTTGGGAATCATTTTAAGTAATCAGAAAAATTGCTTGGACGAATGGGAGAAAAAATTGATAAATGATGCAAAAAAAAGAAAGGGATTGATAAAGAAATTAACAGTGTGTTCATATAATAAAAATGATGTGGCTAGAATTGTATGGAAGGAAGTGGCGGTAGAAGGGTTAACATATGGCAATGATGTGTTATGTGTTAGTAAATGGATATTAGATTACTTAGAAAAAGTACAGAAGGAAGTAGGAAGACATGCATTAGATGCAGAGATGTGGACAGGAAAGGAGGCAATTCAAGGAGAAATGGGGTGGTCAAGTTTTTATATGAGAGATGCAAAAAGCAAATGAAAATGTTCAGTAGATTGCAGTTTATGGATAATAAAAGAATAGCCAAAATAGTATTTAGTTGGGTTATGAGTAAAGGACAGGCAACAAGATGGGTGAGAAAGGTAATGTGGTATGCAGAAGATTTGGGTAAAGAATTTATATCAGTATACTTTCAACAAAAGGTGGAATGATTGTGTTAGGAGGTTATAGTGGTACAGAATGGAATAGAAGAATAGATGCATTAATAGAGAATAGGGAGTTGGAGAGATGGAGAACTAGTATGGAGAATAAAAAGTTTATATATATAGAATAAACGGAACATTGGGTGAGAGTTAATTTATGATAATAGCAAGGAAAGTAGTTTACTGTTTAAAGCTCGAACAGGATCTTTAGCAACAAAGGGAATATACACATAAATGCAAGAATATGAGTGATTTAGTCTGCAAGTTGTGTAAGAAAGGTGTAGAAAATATTAGGCATCTGTTAATTCAATGTAAAGGCTTGAAAGCAGAAAGGGTACAAATAATAAAGTTATGGAAGAATAAATATAAACAAAGTGATTATACAGAAAGAGGGTTATTGGTTTTTATGCTGGGTTTGGGAAAAGATAAGGGGGATTTATATATGATGGCCATGGAGTTGACAAAGATTATGTTGTGGAAATGCGATGGAGCAGATTATGGGAAAACTTAGGGTGTCGAATGGAAAGGGAAGGTAATATGGCTAACAGGTTTCTCTGGATGTAGTTGCAGAGAGATTCCTGACTCCGTATAAGGAGAAGAGGGGAATGGAAAGGGAAGATAAAGTGGCTAAGAGGTTTCTCTGGACATAGTTGCCGAGAGATTCCTGACTCCGTATAAGGAGAAGTCACAATGCATCCCATCGCATCACATATTGTTGTAACAACAATATGTATAAAATGCCAAATTTCTTTCCACTATTCTGTTTAGTCATGTTTTTTATAGAAAAATGATCATAAATTGACAGAATATCCATTACATAATTTGTATTGGTATTTTTATCCAAAAAGATAGAAAGCAATATGGCTACTACATTGCAATTTTCTTATATTCATGGCATAACATATTAAATATAAAAATTTAATTTTGCATAACTCATTGATATCAACAAACATTATCTGCATAAAATTGTTTAAACAATTATTAAGATTCACATTTAGATTATTAACAGACAGTAATTTTTAATTGTTGTAGATTTATAAACAGATAAGTTTCTTTACTCCCTTTTAAAATTTTTTACTTATTTCATATTTTCGAGAGGTAAAATATTTTAAATTGAATTGAAAATTTAATAATGTAAATTCATAAAAAAATTTCATGGTTCACAATCTTGTTTGTGATAGTTTCTCATTAAGCGTTAGCAGTTTGGGTAGTATTTTTCATATCAATTTGTAAAAAAATTAAATTAAATAGCTCTGGAATCTCCTTGTAAAAGTACTCTTTTGAAAAGTAGAGTTCTGTTAAGTAACATCTTGGGCTACAAAACAGCTGCTACTTCAGTCCATACAACAATTAATACTTTTCATTAATTAAATCAACTTTTCGAATTAATATGCAGTACAAAAATATCTTTCCAACCAGATCATTTACATAAAAGTGTTTTCCTGAACTTAAATTGAGTACTGATTTTAAAATGGTATCCACAGATAAAGTCGATCCCTATTAAGATTATCCCATAATATATTAATATGCAAATTAGCGTCATGATCTGCATCTTGCAAATCAGGAAGCAGTAACAATTCATAAAAGTCAAAACCCGCTATATCTTGAAATTTGTTGGTTTTAAACATCATATTTATTCCCGAGCACACACTTAAAGGTGATGGCAAATATTTCTTAAAATAAAACATAGATATGATACATCAATTATTTTAAAAATAAAATTCCGGAAATGATTTTTTTCCCCTCGATTGAACAATACTCGTCTAATCAGTATAAATGAATAAGTGAACATTTACACTCACTTACATAATAAACGTTATTGTTATTTAGAAAATTTATGTGGTTTTATTAACAAAAAATTTTAATTTAAATTTACTTACTTTTGATGCCGCAAGTCCTCCTGATCCACCTCCTATGACAATCAAATCAAAATCATATTCCTCTTCGACACAAATAACAGTCGGCGGAGGACAGACCATGGGCTCCAAAAGTCCATCATTATGCAATTTCATCGTTTTGTCACAACCACCAATCAGGTGACCATTAATAAATACATAAGGGACTGTCTTTTGACCAGTTATCACTTTAAGTTCTTCATGTAATTCAGATCCATTATCTTAAAAAACGATAAAAAATATATATTCTTACTCTACATTTAATTATACTTTGTATAAAGTGGAAAGAGAAAGTGGGAGGGAAAAAAGCATATTGTTTATTCATAAAAAATAATAATAATAATAATAAATCTTGAATACGCATATACCAAGCTTCATATTGATATAGCAAAATTAACAGTAATGACGATGATAAAAATAAAATAACTAAATCTGTTGGTCAGCGAAAACAGTAAAAGACATTTTGATACCTTGCCTCTCCGCACTTTGGCATAAACAAATTAATCTTACATTAAAATTAAAATAGACATCACCTATGAGTGATACTGATGAAGATTTCTTCAATTTGAAATATAGAGAAAAAAATAAATTTAAATATTAACATCAACATATGTTAAGACAAATACAACATATCTGAACATTACATGATCACCATTCTTTATGCTTACACAAGGTGTTTACACAAAGGCTCTCTATACAGTAGCACCATTCAGTGCAAACCAGAGTAATCAATGAATGCAAGGTTTGTGCATAAAAGCCCTATCTAGTGCCTACCCGTCCAACATTCTCAAACTAGTTTCTAGCTTGTGGCTTTCATCACTGAAGATCTCTGCACCTGGATCTGCACTACTCTCAGATCCTGAAAGCCATAAGCTAGAAACTAGTTTGGGTTATTGGATGAGTAGGCACTAGGTAGGGATTTTATGCACAAACTGCTTGCATCCATTGAATACTCTGGCTTGCACTGAATGGCTACTGTATAGTTACCCTCTGTGTACAACCCATCTGTTGACATGTGAAGAGAAATTTTATATCTTAGCTTCTCTCTTATTAAAACACTAAAAGTTATAAATCAGATTAAACCTAGCTTATGAAGACATAAAGAAACATTGTTTATTAAAAAACAAACGGTCAAATTAAAAATTACCAAGTGACTGTTTTGCTTATGAGGGATAAACAAGAGTGACTTAATCTTGCAACATGTTATTATATATTTAACTATTACCTAGGTATCCTCATTCTATCTATCTTTGCTGGCAATATAATGTATAAATGTCTCAGTTAGATTTAGTTACTATAAAATAACACGAGCTTATATTTATCCATCAGCACTTTAATGTTATTGAGCACCAATATCAAAATAATTAAATTCAAAAAAAAAGAAAGAAAATAACCTCTAGTATTTTCTAGATATTTATTATAATAATAAAATTTATAAAAACAGGCAAAACTCTCCGTACAGTAGTGCCACTCAGTCCAAGCCAGAGTTATGCATAAAATCCTATCTAATCCCTATCTAGTACCTACTCATCCAATACCCCCAGACTAGTTTCTAGCTTGCGGTTTTCATTAGTGAGGAGCCTTGTATCTGAGAGCACTGCACCTAGATCTTAGGATCTAATGCAACCCTCCACCGGCCACCTTTTATCTCTACTTAACTACAAAAGTATGAGAATAAAATTAAAAACACAAAATATTTTCAATCCAAGCTCATTAGCATATATAGTCATATAGGTTTGAAGTCAGTTCAGCACCCATGTTTTGGTATTTTTGGTTCTTTAATAACCATAGCCACCACTATCCTATTAGCAGGATTGATATTACATCATTAAACATCACATGATCATTGTTTCTTATGCTTGCTCATAACTGTTATTAAAACAGGCAAAACTCTCCATACAGTAGTGCCAGTCAGTGCAAGCCAGAGTAAGCAATGGATGCCAGAAGGCTTGTGCATAAAATACTTATCTAGTGCCTACTCATCCAATACCGCCAGACTAGCTTCCAGCTTGTGGCTTTCGTCAGTGAGGAGCCTTGGATCTGAGAGCACTGCGCCTATATCTTAGAATCTAATGCCCTGAGTGGCACTACTGTACGGAGAGTTTTGCTTGTTTTAATAACAGTTATGAGCAAGCACAAGAAACAGTGATCATATGGTGTTCAGTGGTTTAATACCAATCCTATCTAATAAGATAGTGGCACCTATGGTTATTAAAGAACCAGACACCAAAATGTATGGGTACTGAACTCAGTTCAGACCTATATGACTATATAAGCTAATGAGCTTGGATTGAAAATGCTATTGTGTTTTCCAAGTTTTTTAGTTAAGTAGAGATAAAAGGTGGCTGCTGGAGGGTTCTATTAGATCCTAAGATCTAGGTGCAGTGCTCTCAGATCCAAGGCTCCTCACTGACGAAGGCCACAAGCCAGAAACTAGTCTGGGGATATTGGATGAGTAGGCATTAGATAGGGATTTTATGCACAAGCCTTCTGGCATCCATTGATTACTCTGTTTAGCACAGGTGGCAATACTGTATGGAGAGTTTTGCTCTGTTTATTTAATTATTATAATTCTATACAAAATATTTTGCAATTTTAAAAAAACCTAAGCTTATAAATATATAAAAACAATAACCACATTGTTTTACATAATACTTTCTTATAATTATATTATGCAATTATTTTTATTTTATAACATCTATATTTTTATTATATAATAACATGCATACATAACATTGTTTTAATAGTTTTATTCCTTTTTTATAACAATTATATATCCCAGACCATTATTATAAAGGTGTTATCTGTTTAATCCATTATATAGATGGCAGACAAATCAATTGTCTTCAACTTCCTCTTTTGGTTTTTTAAATACAGTACTTGCATTTTTATATTAAAAAAAAACTAATTCATCAATTTTTTTCTTTCATTTTTAACTTTATCCTTTAGATTTTATCTCAATCACACACAATCAATTTTTGTCCCTTGTCTTTATTAAATTTGAAGTTAATTTTAATATATTATGCTTTCTTTATTTTTCTTTCTTTTTTATTACTTATTTTGTAAATCCTTTTGATACTTTTATTTTCAAATATTCTTTATTACAATTTGCTAATTTCTGATCATACTATGTTATTTTGATATGGATTTACTGAGATAGAAAAGATATTCATCGGCATGAATAAAAACATTTGAAAAAGGTAAATGACCCCAAAATGCATTCTTCACATAACAATCTCAAATATGTCTTTATTATCTTTGGCCATTATTCATCAATATCAAATTATTATAATTTAATCTAAAGATGGTATGTTTTTATTTTCAAACATATGTCTAGTTTCTTTACTATGAATTAGTGATTTATTGCACCTGTGTTATTTTGGTCTGGATTTCCAGAGATAGAAAAGATACTGATTCACCTTAATAAAGACATCTGAAAAAGGTAAGTGACCCTCAAAATGCATTACAATATCAAATATGTCTTTATTATCTTTGGTTCGTATTTATCAATATCAAATTATTACAATTTAGTCTAATGAAGGCCGATTACATGCACAACTATTGTGCCATCCTATCCAGATAATTTTCTACGTAGTTGGGTTTAGGTGATAAATTAATCTTTAATTAAAGTTTTAAATATATATTTAGCCAAAAATGATATAACTTTTAGCCTAATAAATAATTGGTGGGAAGAATAATGTTTGACACCTTTGGATTAAATCCTAATAATTTGATATTGATAAATAACTGAGCAAAGATAATAAAGACATATGAGTAATTATGATCTGGCCCAATCGCAGAAAACTATTTCATGAAAAGCATCTTAGGGATCATTTACATTTTTAAGAATCTATTTTTATGATTAAGTATATAAGGTTAAATGCAAAAGTTATTGATAATAATATATGTTGTATATATACTTTTGCCTCTAATGTAAATATATTAATTTATTAAGCGCAAGCAGATGAAATAATAATAACTTGAAAGGCTGAAACCTTTGACAGATGCATATTTGTCCAAGGTTTCAGCCTTTCACATTATTATTTTTACCTCTAATGTAAGTAATAATTAAATAATTATATTAAATGATATTACAACAATCAAAATCATATCAAAATTAAAACCAGATGTTGAAAATTTATATAAAATACTTTTTTTAATCAAAACATATTTTTCAAATTACAAAAAAATATACTTGAAAACAAAAATGAAAAAATTACCATTCAAATCCAGATCATACGCGTAAAAATTAACACTTAAGGAGGTAAAAAGTTCTTTAACCTACAAAAAAGAAATAGATATTAAATAATGTAAACAGGAATTCATTTGAAATGCAAATTTACACACATGTAATGTTAGACTACATTCACACATGCACAACTAAATTGTGCTATCTATGATTTCGATTACAACTATTATTCAACATAGCAGGAATAATTATTTTTTCCTGTTAATAATCATCTGAAAAACATATTTATTAAAAATTACTCTACAAACTTAAATTATATTTTCATTTTTGCTTCAAATATTTATTATTAAATATAAAATACGAAAAAGCAAATCATCTTAAGAAAAGAGGACAAGTTATTTTTAATGCAAGTTTTCATTGCAAATGGCTACTTTTAGAAATCGCTTATTCACAAATTGTCCAATAAATACATAAATAATTATTAATCACTTTCTTATTATATTAGAAACATTCATTCAATCTTAGTTTAAAAACTTTGATTGATATTATCAATGTCTTCATTTGGCATATTTATATAATTAAAACCTAATCTTTATTATTAATCACAAGGATGTTGATCATTTGTAAATTGCTGTATTTAATCGTTGTCTTTGTACAGTAAATAAAATAAATAACCAAATGGTTTATTGCTTGGGAGTTCGTTAAGAAATTAAAGTGCGAGAAATGAGAGCTGGCTCTGTGATCCACAAAACCTTGGGCTCCAAAATATGCCTCTATACAACTGCATTAAACCACACAGGGCATTGGTACAATGCTTCCAATTCAATAAAAGAATAAAATAAAGACCATTTAGGTTGCAGACTAATTTGCTCAAATATACTTTTTCAGCCATTACACATTCAACGAATTACGTATCAAACGCTGATAGAATTTACGTAATTCTTGAAAAGTATTTAGATATGCTATAAATGCAATCAGTAAGCTGAAAAGCTTCAATATAGAAAACTAAAAAAATAATACCTTAAAAATCACAAATTTTACATTTGT
This sequence comes from Epiperipatus broadwayi, assembly GCA_028023455.1. NCBI lineage: Eukaryota > Metazoa > Onychophora > Udeonychophora > Euonychophora > Peripatidae > Epiperipatus > Epiperipatus broadwayi. The sequence goes on from JAQFVV010000017.1 coordinate 5,884,836, forward strand.
AAAGTGACTTCTGCTAGTGGATATATTTTAATTTTTGGAGCAAAAATTAGTAAATATTTAAGCAAAAGGACCAATGTTTCAGTAAAAGCACATAATTTCCAGAATTATATAAGATGGAGCTGCACTGAACTGCTTAAAAAAAATGAAAGGATGTGAATGTTTAAATCGCTCAATTTGTAATCGCAAGGCATCAAACAAATCAAGTGAAAGTCAACTAAATCAACCCAATTTTATTAAATAGCTGATCATGTGACTGTGACAGCATATTAGTTTAAAAATAACACCAGTGAGTTGATAAAGAATTTATTTACCTTTATCTGCCTTTTGCAAGCCTTATACTTCTGTGGATTGAAAGACTATATATAATAAATTACAATTATATTTATTTTTATTATTATATATATAAAAAATAGAAATGAACTATTATAGGTTAATGAGAAAACTTATTTAGCTTCAGGGATTGCCACTTAGTAGTGACCAAGTTTCTTGGCAACATTCAAAGCTAAAGGTTATCTCTGTTTACATGAATATAATCTCATTTCTATTCTTTATTATAATAATAATCCATCAAATATGTAATTCAATATATAGTGTCCCAATGGAAAAGGTTACTCCAAGATGCCTGCAGTAAAACATCTCTGAATTAATGCATGTGTTATGTAGCAACGTAGTTTAGCTATTCACAAAAAAATTTTTAAGGTCCTAGTGTATCTCAATCATGACTTACAACATGAAATAGGAGTGTTTTGCATATTAATCGACGATGAAACAAGATGTAACATTTTGTTTTAAAATGGGCAAAATGGCTAATGAAACATTTGAAATGATTCAATCCATGAATGACAGTCAAGTCATGAGTTACAATAATGATTTCAAGTGGTTTACAAGATTTAGTGATCACAGTGAGAACATTGAAAATGATCCATGAAATTATGAAGAACCCACCACATTTTGTGTTGTAACTTATCACCCAGACATACTAGTTCCTTAAAATTTTTATGATGAATAGCTAAACTCTGTTGCTATGTACCAAATCCATTGATGCAGAAATGGTAATGCAAACATCTTAGAGAACTAGTCATTTTTTCACTGAGACACAGTATATTTGTTTAATTAATTTTAAAAAAAGGCACAGAATTTCAAAGTTAATTTATTAATTCAATTAAAATCATTATTCCATTTTAATAATCGAAAAGGTAAAGAATGAAAATAGAATCTTTTGAGTTTGTGTGTATAACAAAATCAATACATACAGAGGCAACTCTCCATCAGTAGCGCCACTCAGTGCAAGCCAGAGTAATCAATGGATGCAAGAAGGTTTGTGCATAAAATCCCTATCTAGTGCCTACTCATCCAATATCCCCAGACTAGTTTCTAGCTTGGGGCTTTCATCAGTGAGGAATCTCGAATATGAGAGCACTGCACCTAGATCTTCAACCTTCCAGCAGCCACCTTTTATCTTATTAACTAACTATAAAGCTTTGAGTCCAAAATGAAAACACAATAATGTTTTCAATTCAAGCCCATTAGTTTGTATAGTCGTATAGATCTGAACTTGATTCAGTATCCCTACTTTTTGGTGGTGTTGTTCTTTAATAACCATAGTCACCATAATCCTATGGGGCAGTATGCTGTTTGCACAAAGGCAAAACTTTCCATACAGTAGCACCACCCAGGGCAAGCCAGAGTAATCAATGGATGCAGGAAGGTTTGTGCATAAAATCCCTATCTAGTGCCTACTCATCCAATATCTCCATACTAATCAAGCATGTGTAAGCGTAAAGAATGGTGATCATGTGATGTTTAGTTGTTCAATACATACACATTGGTAATGAAGAATAAACAAGCCCATATACAAGTAAAAATCTTGATAGATTTTTGAATGAGACTTAAATAGAAGAGAATATATGTACCACGCATTATGAATGAAAATTCTTCTAATGTGATCAGCACTAATGATCCAGATAAAAACCTGAAAAAAAAGATATTGATTCAAATATTGAGCTCTATAATTCACTACAATCTAATATAAGTTTTGTGCCTTTCACAAGTCCGTAAGCATTACTGCATTCACTTCATTATTTAAGATGACTTTTTTTAATTGATTACAGTTTCAACTGTTTCCAGCCGTCTTCGTCAGATCTACAAATTTAAACATTACATAAATACAATCACATTTTACATATTTATACATCTACAATTTAACTATTTTACATTATATTATATCCAATAATTTATCATCTAATCCTTTTAACTTTAATACTATTTTATTTTATTTTCACTTTTATTTTTATTATTTATTTTTATATCCTTTCTATCATATTTTATTATATTAGTAAATCACTTTTCATCTTTTACCATATTTTACATTTATAAATTTTTTTATAAACTTCAATAAACTTACTAAACTATTATATTAACTCCTAACCAACATATATTCTATTTTCTAATTTATAATCTTACAATTTAATCCACTAATTATTTAACCTTTCTCAATCCATTAGTTTTTCGGTAAAGGTTTACTTTAGCAGCCCCAATATGTTGGCCCTCTATTGTTTAAAATTATAACAAAATTTTCCGGAAATTTTACGTATATGTTACTATATTACAATTACATTAAAATTGATTCAAATGTAAAAGATAATAAAAAAAAACATTTACCTTTACAAAGAATTTGAATGTTGGATTAATTACACGAATTAAAATAATTAGTTTTATTTTATTTGAAACTTAAGAATTTAAACTATCTACAACTTAAGAATTTAAATTATCTACATTTATAGCACATCTTACAAAAAAAAAAAGAGACCCTCTGTGTTCAAAAGTTCAAATTACACGCACACCTGTACAGTTTTATAGTTGGAAAAAATGGCTGCTACATGTTTAGTTCCAGATGATAAAATTTTGAATGTTGCTGCTATTCTGGCAGAAGACTGGAATATGCATGTTATGGAATGCCATCCAAACTCCAGAATTGGCCATCAAATGGCTTGCACAAAGACTCCTTCTGAAGAACTACTTCTAATGCCAACAGTGTGGTGTTCGTTGTTCGCTGGTGATGTATTCTACAGGCTTAGATGGGTATAGATGGCAATGCAGAATATGTCGCCATTGCAGCTCAATCAGAAAAGGATCTTTCTTTTTCCAAAGTTATCTACCTCTGGGAACAATTATAAACAGTGTATTTTTGGGCGTATAATTTGCCCCAAGAATACATTGTGCATGAGACCGGCGTCGGCAAAAAAATAGTAATTGACTGGGCTAATTTTTGCCAGGAGGAATGTGCCAGATATTTTGACACAAATCCGATGGTTCTCAATGAATTTGATGACAATGGGGAGCCGTTAGTCGTCGAAATTGACGAGACATTATTTCCACTGCAAATACCACAGGGGGACTATATGAAGATGTCATTGGCGGTATAGAATGAGGATCAAGGAAGGGCTTCTTGACAGAAGTTCCAGACATGACAGCTGATACACTGGAGGGCCCTGATACAGCAGTAATAGTTGTTTATTTTGATCATAATTACAGATAGTTATTAACAATTAAACAACAAACCAAGGAAAAAATGTAATATAGCTATAAGAATGTGAGATTTCTCAAGACATTCAAAGAAGAAAATAATTATTCTATTAGCATATCATTGCCAGAATCATGGTCTTCTTACGTTAGTATGATTTAAAAAAAATCCTTGACAAACAATATCATGCAAAAAAAAAACAGTCTTCCCTTAATGTAACGACAGAATATGGAATTTGTTTCACAATATGTGAAAAACGTGACGACAGTCAAGTCTCAGTTAAAAATGTAACAAAAAGTATTCTCAAACTGTAACCGATTTAGAATTATTTTTAGCATTGAAAATCAATCTAGTCTTAAAAATAATCTTATATATATATACACTAACTTTTAAAGCTGATAAATTGCGATTAAATGATTAGACTTAATTTTTACGTTTTAAAATTAGCCTTTTTTTTTTTTTTTAGCTTTCAATCACTGTATTCATACAACTTCCAGATTTATTTATTTAAAATGAGAAATTTTTATTAATTTATCCATCATATGAACTTTTTTTTTAGACAGTTTAACTATTACCACAATACCATAAAAGAACCTGTAGATTTCAACCAAAAAATTGATTCATTAATGGATTTATTAAGTTCTTTAATTTTGCCATTATGGCCATAAATTTAAGTTATTAACTATATAGTTTACGACTAGGGTTTATCCACATTTATATCAATCAGTGGCTGTTAAATTCCAATTATGAAGCTGATGAGCATAATAATGGATTGTCCTGAATCTGTTGATGAGATTTCAACTACATCTAAGAAAGATCAAATCTAGCTAGATTTATTTTTGGATCAGGGAAAAAGAAATTGGAACCTCAAAAGCATTCCATTTTTTATGCCATATTTCTTTGACTGTAGATTCTTGGCTGAAAATTCAAAAAGTATGGCTTGATTGAGTTGAATCTTAAGTGGCCTATCTTTAACATGTTCCTCCACTAGATATCAAAAAAGAAATTGCCTCTCAAGAAAAGGTATATAAAAAAAATAGATTGATCTTGCCAATAATTCAAAATATAGTTTTGATGTTGAATTGAAATTATTAAAACTTTACAATTTGTATATATTAAAATTAGCTAACAATTTGATATTTCTTTTCAGTTTTCAAATATATTCCCTTTTTGTTATTCATAAAAATTGTATTAATATAATTTCCTATTAGAACTGTGTATTAAATAGCCAATTAAAACACTGCAAAATGTTATATTTAGCTTTATTCAAGCTATCATTAGAAATGTATTATTTATAGGTTGCTAATTACGACCATTAATCAATTTAATTAGATTTATATTTTGGATTATTTGAAGAAACCAAAGCTAAATACCTAAGAAATAATGCAGCCAGAACTTATTTTGCTGAAGCCACAATCAGGTAGCCTACAAAAAATCCTATCTAAAAAATCTTACCATTTATTTGGAAAATTCTCATTCACATAAAAAAATTTCTAAGCACCAGAAGACTAAGTGAAATAGACAAATAAATTAGCACTACATCGTAAAACCCTCTAAGTATTTGCTGATTACTTAAAAGAAAATAATAAGCCATAGACTCGGTGATTAGAAATGATGGCTTCTTCCTCCATATTGAAAATTGTGCCATATTAATGATTAATTTTTTAGTCATGCAATTCAAGATTGCCAGAAGCATTCTTCAGAAAACAATCGCTAGATATTCATTTAGGTATTACTGTTTGAATGACAAAAGAGGTTAGTTATGTATTGACTAGCTGAAAACAACCTTCTCCAAGCTCATTTTTACGTGTGTAGTCACGGTATAAAATACATACTGAATATGATGAGATTTTAAGCTTGGAATAGTATCTACCTTCATAATTTATTATGCTATACAGCTGAAAATATATTATTTTTAATTTTTACTAATCAAGTGCAGGATGAATGAATCGGATTTTATTCCAGCACTTTCAATTGATAGTTTCTCTTCGCTAAAACGACCTCAAATTTATTTTTATTCAGTCAAATCATTAAAGTCTTTTTCCATCTTTTAAGTATTTTTTTAAAATATAGTTTTTTATCTATTATCATCTCTTCTAACAACATGATCTGTCCAATTGTTTCAATCCCTTCACTGTCTTAATATCAGTGAACAAACCACTAAACCTTCACAACTACCTTTTCCTATGCTTACACAAGCTATTAAAACAGTAGCAAATTCCCCACATTAGTGCCGCCTAGTGGAAACCATAGTAATCAATGGATGCTAGAAGGTTTGTGCATAAAAGCCCTATCTAGTGCCTATTCGTCCAATATCCCCAGACTAGTTTCTAGCTTGTGGCTTTCATTAGTGAGAAGGATATGATCTGACAGCACTGCATTTGGATTTTTTTGATCTAATGCAACTCTCCAGAAGCTACCTTTTACCTATTTTGTTAACTATAAAGCTACGAGTCCAAAATGAAAACCAATAATTAAAACTGGAGGGTTGCATTACATCCAAAGATTTAGAGGTTCCTCATTAATGAAAGTCACATATTGGATGACCAGGCCCTAGATAAGTATTTTATGCACAAACCTTTTCGCATCCATTGATTATTATGGTTTGCACTAGGTGGCACTACTTTATGGAGAGCTTACTAGCTTTAAGGTCAATGATGTCAATTTATTTTCTCACGTATGTCATTTCTCTTCATTATTCATCTTAAAGTACATCCATACATACTTTACTGTTGTAGATGCAGTCACTGTATTGTTCTACATTGTACCAGAATATTGTTACAGACCTATTAAGTATCCAAATCTTACATTCGTAAATAATTAGCAGAAAAATAGTTATTAAAAATCTTTCATATCAATCATTTAAGCAATTTCATTTTAGTAAATTAGTTATTTTTAATACTCCATGTTTAATATTTTAAGATTAATTTTTCATGACTTTTCATTTAAAACAATAGCAAAAAAATTTCTTCACAATAGCGCCATCTAGTATACGCTTTAATAATCAGTAGATGCTAAATGATAATGCCCTATAATTTCTATCCAGTGCTTGCCCATCCAATATCCCCAGACTAATTTCTAGGTTATGGCTTTCAGCAGTGAGAAGCTTTGGATCTAAGAGCTGTATACCTGGACTTTTGGATCTAATATACTTCTTTAGCGATCACCTTTTATCTTTTTGCTTAACTATAAAATTATCAGCCTAAATTGAAAAAGTGATCATGTAATGTTTTAATAGGTTAATGTTTTCATTTACATTAACAATTTGTTCAAGGTATTTATAATGTTCATATTCTGCTTTAATATTAAAAACTTTAATTACAAATATATATATATTTAGAGAGTCTAATGCCTTTTTATAAATTATAAATCTATGCAAAATGGCATGGAATTTTCTATAACCATTCTTAGTATTTGAAGGGTTACTTCATTTCAACTTTAGTTTAATCAAGATCATTCTTGCCAGCAGATGATCTATAATGATCTTAGTATGTGTCATGTAAGCATAAAAAGTTTCATTACTTAAAAACTACTACTAATGGATAACATTTGATCATAGTCATAGCAATACCAACGTTTGTACTTCTTAATAAAATTTATTCTGATATCTCAATTTCAAAGATGTGCTATCAAATTGACAAGTTCTTCACATTGTTGATAAATATATCAGATAAAAAAATTGAAACCCCTCCCCCCTCTTTTTTACATATTAATATGAATTATTTCATGTCAAATCGTCCGATCAAAAAATCTGACCAGTATCAATTTTTTTCAAACGTAACTACCAAATGTACGTCCAGATAATAAAAGAAATTCAGTTTAACCTAGTATAGTTTTGAAATTACACCAGTTAAAAATCTCTGGAAATATTATAATTTTGTTTTCATATACAATTATACAAAAAATTAATCAAGCTACACTTAAAATATAAGATTATATAAAGTACAAAATCAAAACTTATTTTATAAGTTTTCACATAATCCGTAACATGCAAAGTTTTGATAGTTTTTAATTTCAATGCCATTTCCTAAAGTTTTCAATGTAATTTTTTCAAAAACTTAAATTTACAGAAAAAAAAAGAACAAAAACGTTTACAATTTCACTATGGGATGACATTATGATATTTTTTATTATTTTTTTAAAATATTCAAACCGAAAAAACAAATATGTAACAAACTGAAACATTAATTGTAATTTTTGATTATTTTTGAAGATCAATTCCATTTTAAAACAAAAAAGTTTTTATATTATTATGCTGAAGTAAGTTACATAAATTGAACGAAACTTTGGAAAACAACAAAAGCCCTTGATATATAATATCCATATAATTTTCATTTTTTCTACGTAACTTGTCTAAAATATTTTTAAAAAAGAAAAATCATAATGATTGTGCATTGTTAGATATGCTAGTAGCCACAAGTTGGTCCATTAAGCATCACATGATCACCATCTCTTATACTAGCACATAATTGTTTATAAACAAGGCAAAAACTAGTCTGGGGATATTGGATGAGTAGGCATTAGATAAGGATTTTATGCACCAGCCTTCTGGCATCCACTGATTACTCTGGCTGGCACAGGATGGCACTACTGTATGGGAGAGAGTTTTGCCTTGTTTATAAACAATTATGTGCTAGTATAAGAGATGATCATGTGATGCTTAATGGTTTAACACCAATCCTGCCTAATAGGATAGTGGTGGCTATGGTTGTTAAAGAGCCAAAGACACCAAAATGTATGGGTGCTGAACTGAGTTCAGACTCATATGATTATATAAGCCATCGAGCTTTTATTCTCATGGTTTTATAGTTAAGTAGAGAAAAAAGGTGGCTGCTGGAGGGTTGCATTAGATCCTAAGATCTGGGTGCAGTGCTCTCAGATCCAAAGCTCCTCACTGACAAAGGCCACAAGCCAGAAACTAGTCTGGGGATATTGGATGAGTAGGCATTAGATAAGGATTTTATGCACAAGCCTTCTGGCACCCATTGATTACTCTGGTTGGCACAGGGTGGCACTACTGCATGGAGAGTTTTGCCTTGTTTATAAACAAGTTGGTCCATGTGTACAACCGTAACTGTCCTTTGTAAGACAATTTTTAAGAATCATAGATGTCTCTTCCATTTCTTTTTTGAAGTATAATAACTAGAAAAGTCCTTGTGATTCACTATAGTGTTTGAGACTCATCAAAGTTGACCTAGATACATAATAAAAAAAGTAAAACGTTCAGAATGAAGGAATTTCATTTTCATTATCTTAATTGTCTCACTCTTAATTAAAATCTATTCAAGCCATCAAATGAACATTATATTTGCATTTATTTCTGTTAATGTATTTGTTTCAAAGATTTTCCTGGCCAAAAAAAACTTGCAGGATTCCTCATACTGCTTCTGACAGTAATATTTTTTATGACTTAGAAAGAAATCAACGGAACTTTTCAAGCAATTTTCTCTTCTACTATGGATCCTTTTATACTGAAGAAAAAAGTTTCATTGAATCAATATTGGACTTATTCCATGTAAACAGCTGAAAACGCGTCACTATTTGCTCTTCATATGGTTGCTGGAGACTTGACTTTCCTGAAAATTATCGTATATTCCTTTATCACGAATTATTGTCCGTAAGTGCCACTTATCCTTTATCCCAAAATCATTTTTACGGTGATGTATATTTGAAAATTTTTTTATTTTTAAACTCCGCAACAGAAGAATATGAAAAATAATATAACTTTTTTAATATCTAGTATCAGTCCTAATCTTATCTTCTAAAATAAATTAATAGCAATTGTGTATATTATATTTAGAAACCAACAATTATTTGCTTTTACATTATCCGAATCCTAGACTCCTATTGCAAAAAATGTTGCAGGATCATTGTAAAACAAAAATATAATTTTCAGCCAAACAAAAGATACTACAATCTTTTTTTTTTCTTACGTTTTCCGTCAAATAACTGTAATAATCAGACTACTTTTTTAGTTATAAAACAATGTCTTTTCAGAAACAACAATCATTTACACAAGGATCCACAAATTCCTGCCTTTTCAGAACCAACTATTATTTGCATAAGAACTCCATAAACTTCTGTGTTTTTGGTGAATGTTTCAAATGTACACCCATCTGCCAACATGCTCACTGTTTATGACCTACCATTTCTTCTTCAAGCCTCACATTTAATCCTTGTTTAAAATATCAGGCAGACTTCAAGCACATTCATTAAGGTGGCACGAGTCACCTGCCTCACCACGAATGAAGGTAATGTTCCTTAATTTGGTAACTTCTATCATATTATAATTTTCTTCTTCCTTTTCCTAAGTATTGATTTCTACTTTAACATATCATAACATTTACAACTTCCTTAAACACTTTATCAATACTTTTATTTATATCAAAACTAACACTTTCGACTGTCCTGCAGTCATCATCAGAGCTACAATATTCAAATATATAATTATATAATTAATACACTTATCCACATATTCATATACATAATTAAATACATAAAATAAACAAAAAATAAATTATACACTTTAACCTGACAATTATAAATAATCATTTCCCATTTTATTACTTTACTCGTAAATAATTCTATCAATATTTATTTTATTTCACTTTATTTTATTTTTTAAAAAAATTATTATTTATTATAATTATAAACTTCAACATTTATTCTACTATTTAATACATATTATTGTTATTTTACTTATATTATAAACCAACTTCTAACCTTTTCTTATTTTTATTAAATATTTTAAATTATTTATTTACAAAGGTCAGGTTAAAATGTATATTTTATTTATTTAATTATGTATATCAATATGTGTATTAATTATATAGTTGAATATTGTAACTGATGATGACTGCAGGACAGTCAAAACTTAGTTTTGATATAAAGAGTATTGATAAAGTGATTAAGAAAGTTGTAAATGGTATGATAACTTCTATTGTAAATTTCATATTTTGATGTTTTTGTACAAAGAAGAATGAATGAGCACCATTTCTGCTAGCTAAAATAGTGTTTGGATAATAATAAACTTAGAATATCCTATCTTTTCAGTAGAATCTTTTGTCTTAAACAGCACATACAGCTTCATTAAATTTCTCGATATTACTCTTTCTTTGTACATGTGCATTAATCATTACTAGAATTCATCAAAGTTTTTTCCTCAGGCAAAAAGACAACTATCATCATCATGTCCCTAGGTTTGGCATTTGGTGTTGCAAACATGCCCTTTTCTCTTATTGGGTTTTTTTTTTTACTTTGCTCACCATTCTAATTCCAAATTCTTCTTCACCATGTCCAATTTTTTGGTAGTACCAATAAAATTGGAATTTTTTTATTCGTACTTAAATTTTCTTCTAGAATGGTTTCTTTCAACTGACTTACCATTTCACAATTAGAATTATTTTCTATGACACTGTGATGTTCATCGTTTTCTTTGATATTTTTTCTGTTAAATGTTTTATTTTTTATTCCTTTTGATCACAATAAATGATACATGCTATTTTTTCTAATTTACAAGTGATTCATGAAAACTGCCTATGGATTTTATGAGATAGTCCAAGCTACCATTTAAGTCTAAGAACCCTTTAGCTTCTTGACAATAGTCTGGTGCCTTAGTCCTTGCTACTGATACACCTATAACTGTCACCGGTATATTTAACTTTGTTTTCATAATGTTCAACAGCAATTATTTTCACACGGTTTTCTATATCTGATACATCATATATCTATCCAAGGCTCCTCACTGATGAAGGCCACAAGCCAAAAACTAGTCTGGGGATATTGGATGAGTAGGCACTAGATAGGAATTTTATGCACAAGCCTTCTGGCATTCATTGATTACTCTGGTTGGTACAGGGTGGCACTACTGTATGGAGTTTTGCCTTGTTTAATAACAATTATGTGCTAGTATAAGAGATGATCATGTGATGCTTAGTGGTTTAACACCAATCCTGCCTAATAGGATAGTGGTGGCTATGGATGTTAAAGAGCCAAAGACACAAAAATGTATGGGTGCTGAACTGAGTTCAGACTCATATGACTATATAAGCTATTGAACTTAGATTGAAAATATTATCGTTTTCAATTTCATTCTCATAGTTTTGTAGTTAAGTAGAGTTAAAAGGTGGTTGCTGGAGAGTTGCATTAGATCCTAAGATCTAGGTGCAGTGCTCTCAGATCCAAGGCTCCTCACTGACGAAGACCACAAGCCAGAAATTAGTCTGGGGATGAGTAGGCACTAGATAGGGATTTTATGCACAAGCCTTCTGGTATTCATTGATTACTCTGGTTGGCACAGGGTGGCACTACTGTATGGAGTTTTCCTTGTTTAATAACAATTATGCGCTAGTATAAGAGATGGTAATCATGTGATGCTTAGTGATTTAACATCATATATCTATTTTGTCAGACTTGAGACTTCTTCTAATGTCTTTATTAAAAGAGTACAAAAGAAAAATCTTAGCAGTTTTGCTTATACTTTAAGCCAAGAATTTCAAATAATCACACAACACTGTTTGTTTATGTGTATGTGCATACTTAAAATAATTTAAAAATAAAAACAATGTAATATGCAAAATAAATTTTCACTTCATCCAAAAACAAACTGAATAAAGACTAATTCAACAACAAAATACGTCAGACTAATTTGCAATTTGGTGCTGACCCAAGATCTAGATATCCATATGACTACTGATCAGACCCATCATGCATAACTATTAATGTTCTAAAACTATCTCATTTTGAAATCTCGTTTAAGCTAGTTTAAATCTGTTTTAATAAGGTATTCTGGTTAATCAATTTTTGAATAATGTTTTCATAATTACAAAATTATTTTTTGATCAATTGTGAACCCTCAATGAAATTTTTCAAAATCATGCCAAGATATATATATTTTGGATGAATTTTTCCCGTCCAATATTTAAATTTGCAAGAAATTCATGGTCAAAAATTTTAATAAATAATCCTGAAACTAAAAAAAAAATAAGGATGTTATATACCATATAAATAAAGTTTAATAATATTCAAGGCTAAATGGGTTTGCAAGTAATCATTAAAAACTAGTCAACACTTAGATAATCCCAATATCAATAATCAACAATTTCAAACTGTTGTCAAGGCAACCTCCTTTTCCACCTTTATTGTTAAAAGGATGTTAATCCACTAAACAAAGTTTTGCCTGTTTAAAAGGAGGTTGTTTTGACAACAGTTTGAAATGGTTGATTAGTATTAATACTGTCTAAGTGTTGACTGGCTTTTAATGATTATATAAATAAAATATAATTTAATACTTTTTCCATCTTTCTAATATATTTTTAACTTTTTTTTTTGTAATTGCATATTAGCAGTGAATTGAGATTTTTTTCGACTTTTCAATGGGTTATAACTTAAAAACAACAATAAAAATCTATAAATTTAGATTTTTATCTTTAGTCATACATTTGACAAATTCTATATTTTTAAAATTGATACTTTTCCTCGATTCCTATTCTTTTTATCTTGATAAATTCTTCCAAAATATTTTTAATATCTTTTTTTAAATACTGAAATACTACTAACAATATCAAGAAGTGGGACATATATTCTACTTATAGTTTTTCTTATCATTTCAGTCATCGCTTACTCTTTTTCACATTATTTTAAAAAATTATGCTTATCCAATTCTTCTAAGTTTATTTCTCAATAAAAAATGTTGTGATTGAATTGCCACTTTTTTGTGTGATCTGGCTATCTGTATGGTTATTTTTAATAAAATGCCTGTTGTTTTCTTATTAATTTTGTTGAAGGACCATTTTCAAAATTTTTTAATATTGAAAGTGATTTTTTTTTAAGTTCCAGTTTAAATGTCCTGGAACATTTTTCAAGGTATATTAGTGTTTTCCTGAAGGTTTGTGATGATGGTGTTCTAGCTGTATTTTTATATTGGATTATTTCCATCATCTAATGTGTGTTGAATGTCTTTAGAAAAGTTTAATGTTATTTAAATATTCCAAATACATTCAACTGTTAGTAATATCACAGCAAACAGGTTAGTATATGCACCAACTGTTAGTAATATCACAGCAAACAGGTTAGTATATGCACCAACTGTTAGTAATATCACAGCGGACAGGTTAGTATATGCACAACGTTTCAAGAGATATTTCTCTCTCCTCTTCTTCAGGTGTTGCTGGCCTGACCAGTCACAGTAGTAGCATGGGATTCAAACCTGGGTCCTTAGATTCTTGATTATTGAATTTTAAGGTAACGCTCTAACCAACTGAGCCATCTTTCCAATGGCAAAAAATCCCATAAGCCAACCTAGTGTGACTATACATAATGTATGTAAACCACTAGTCAACTTTGCTCTTAGGAAAAAGTGGAGAAATCAGGAGGAACTTCATAGATAAGTATATAAAATTACTATATATTGTTGCCTTTGGCAGAATGGCTCAGTTGGTTAGAGCATTACCTTAAAATTCAATAATCAAGAATCTAAGAACCCAGGTTCGAATCCCATGCTAGTACTGTCACTGGTCAGGCCAACAACACCCAAAGAAGAGAACTACCTCTCGAAACGTTGTGCATATACTAACCTGTTTGCTGTGATATTACTAACAGTTGAATGTATTTGGAATATTTAAATAAAATTAAACTTTTCTAGTAAAGACATTTAACACACATATTAGATGATGTCAATAGTCCAATATATAAATACATAAAGGTATATTAAGTTGTAAAACTGACATTTTTAATAATTGTTTCTAATTAACTGATTTATTAAGTATAATAATCTTGAAATTGATTTTATATTAGACAAAATATCCAATTCTGCAACAACTTCATTTGGAGTTTGTACTTCAATTTTATCTTTGAACCTCCCTCCCCATAAATCAATATGTACAGTGTCTGCTTCCATATCCATCAAATGTTTTCATCTTTCATATATTTTCAAATTATAATATTAAAATCATTCACGACAAATTTTTAAATATTGTTGAATCCATTGGAACATTAAATTGAATAACGAATGTTGCTAGTCTGTTTAATATTATTGCCAATCCTCACACTAAACTTACAAACTTATATATTCAATACTTGTGCTTTTAAACTAAAAATCATTCCCAGTTGCGTGTTAATAATGAAACTGAACGTGATCAGTAGTCACGATCTTAAGTTCAAAATTTAGGACAACTTTAAACACATCATATATTTACCTAGATTTAAAGAAGTCGGACTTTTCTTGCAAGTTACAGATGCAATGCTAATTCAGCTAAACATGAAATAACGGTGCGATATACAGCTTTTTAATTTTAATAGGATAAAAAAAAAAGAAAAACTCTTATCAGCCGACATCGGGCTAATCTAGCAATTTTTTCCAACTGCAAAGAAATGTAAAGACCTTTGCCATACAAAGAGCTAATTGAAGACTATCTTGTATATGAATTTATGTAATTATGACACGTTTGGTAGGAATAACCGTAAATCTAGCAATAATTGATTTAAATTCCACTTGGCTAATTACGATAACTATATTTTAATAAATTATTTTAGGTTAATAAACAGTAGTATCTTGTAAACAAAAATAATATAGATAAGCACACATTTTTTACGACTGCCTAAGTATTATCCAATAACCAATTTTTTTTCAACCAAATTTAAAATGCTTATAATTATGTATATAAAATCCTGTACTTTTATGAAAGACAAAAGTCAAATTCTTTAAGATATTTTAGAAAATTGCTAATAATTAGTATGTAAGCTTATACACAAATAACGTTTAGCGAATCAAAAAAGGCTTATTTTTCTCCCAT
The DNA here is from genome assembly GCA_028023455.1 of Epiperipatus broadwayi. Lineage (NCBI taxonomy): Eukaryota > Metazoa > Onychophora > Udeonychophora > Euonychophora > Peripatidae > Epiperipatus > Epiperipatus broadwayi. The sequence goes on from JAQFVV010000017.1 coordinate 5,900,151, forward strand.
AAATAACTAGTGAAAAGAAATAACTAACCTTATCACAAAAAGGGCAGCTACTTTTACTAAAAATCAAAATCCGATGCGTGTTTATGTACTGCTGCACCTCTTTCACCGTATCGAGAGCTTGCACGGGCGCCATGTGTTTGGCGGTCGTTTCGTAAAGCGGATCTCCGGCACGTTTAACCTTTCCTATATGGCAGCCTATGATGAAGAATTATCCACAAATCAAAATGCATATATAACAAGCCTTGATGTTTAAGGCGCAATGTTTACAACTACTACATAAGAAATGTGCGTGATAATAAAATTCCTCACAAAATGAAAAAAGCCTACCTAGATTCAACTTTTAGGTATCGATCTGTTACAGACGCGGGATCTCGTTAACTATTCTCATACACTATTTTTAACTCAGAAAGTGTCAATCAAAATTGCGGACGATCACAAATACAGAATTTAACAAAAAGATAATTAAAGTAAGTGATAAACATATATTACTGACTGCTTTTAAGAAAACTCTTTTTAAAAATTGACGTCACGTACCAGACTTGAGTAAACCCGTAAATATCATTTTCGAAATTGTCCTTTAATCAAATTGTATGCTTTTAAACCGGATAAATACTAAAATAGTATATATTGTATTTATTTATCTTCTTAACGTTATAAAATATTTTTTACTAAACAATGCGCGAAATTTATGCTATGACTTGAACAGTTTGCGCGGGCTTGATAATCTCCTAATTATTCAGTTTGACTAAATATATATGTTTTTTTGTTGTTATTTCTTAGTGAACGTTTTATGAATTACAGTATTGTGAATATCTTTCATTATTTGATTGCAAGAACTACTCATTTAAAGCAGCCTTTAATTATTTGCATTTTTTTAAGAAACAAGTTGAAACGGATCTTGCGATAAAAGAACATTGAGATTGTTTGTAATCCCTAGCGGAATTTATCTCAAGTTTTAATATTAGCACGGTCTTGCAAACCGATAAAATTAAACATTTATTACCAAACAATATTAATATTTTTTACGTACTTTACCAAAAATATTATTTCTATTTGAAGTATAAATTTTTACATGATTTATATATCACATTAGTAATGTGTGACATTAATAGATATTTTTTCCCTAAATGATTTGTTTTTGCAATTATAGATATCGTATATTATCGTAGTAGGAGACTACATTAGTCTTACTCCTTCGTGTCTCCATTTATGTTATGTTAGTAAATATTTCTTGTACTGAAATATATATTACAATATTATATTGTGTGCGTATATATATATTTGAATAGTAAGAAAAAACATATTGATAAAGATAATAGTTACGGTTCATGTGTGCAAATAATAGATAGTATTTGTCACGTATTGATAAAGATAATAGTTACGGTATTCATGTGTGCAAATAATAGAAAGTATTTGTCTGAAGGTTTGTAATGATGTGATATGTTGGTGAGACCTATAGCTCTGTTGAACAGTTATTGAAGGAGCACAAACTAATGGTTAAAAGAGAAAAAAACAGATGTGTCTACCATAGTAGATCATGTATGTACTAATAACCATATGCTTAAGTGGGAAAATACAAAGATATTGGATAAAGAGGAAAAAATGCATAGAAGAAAATTCAAGGAAGCTGCTCATATGACAATGGTAAATAATCCTATAAGTCAATACAGTGTGGCAATACACAATGTATGGAAGCCTCGAATTAACCTTGCTCTTAGTAAAAAAAAAAAAAAAATAGCCTCGTTATAAAAAAAAAATTGAAGGTCTTGAACCAACCTTCATATATAAATATGTCACATTTCTACTATGTGTTGCCTTTGACAGAATAGCTCAGTTGGTAGAGCGTTTGCCTTAAATTCGATATTCAACTTCTGTACATATAGGCCAGCAACATGTGAAGAAGAGTAGAGAAACATTGTGTAATTTTCTATACATTCAACATTCACTCATAAATGATGGAAATAGTCCAACATATCATATCTAATAGAAAGTATGGAATGCGAATATCAGTAATCTAGGTGTATCCGGTGTCTACTAGTCTCTAGCTTGTGGTTCATCAGTAAGGAGCCTTGGATATAAGAGCACTGCACTTAGATTGTAGGATATAATTCAACCATCTAGCAGCCACGTTTTAGTTAACTATAAAGCTTCAATCCAAGCTCATTCACCATCACCCTATGGATAGGATTGATATTAAACACTTAAACATCACATGATCAACATTCACATGTTTACATAGCTGTTAAAACAGTTCTCTCAGATCCATGTTTTCTCACTGATGAAAGCCACAAGCTAGAAACTAGTCTGGGAATTTTCACTGAGTAGGCACTAGATACATATTTTATGCACAAACCTTTATGCATTCATTGATTACTCCGGCCTGCAGTGGGTGATACTACTGAATGGAGAGTTTTGCCTCTGTTTAACAGCTTGTCTAAGCATAATAAATGATGATTATATGAAGTTTCTGTATTATTTGATTGAAATAAGAATTGAAAGATAAATTATTTTGATTTTTTTTTTTTGTAGCCTTCAGCAAGAATAGGAGTCTGGTTTATCTGGTAATAATTTTATAGTAAGTCTGCAATTTATAGATTTCATTCTTATTAATCACGGATCAGCTTTTAATAGAAATAACAGATTATTGACCTATAATCCAGTTTTGTTGCCATTCTCATATTATTGTTTTTAAATTTGGTGTTAAAGATTGGACTTGCATTCTTCACTCACAATGTGATTTACTTTGAAACTCCTTTCTATGATTTTGGTATATGTTTGATGGCAAAATGAAAAGTATTCCTGTTGTTTTCATGTGTACACAGGGCCTTCAAACACTTATTTGAAAACCAAGATAGGTAAAATGTATATTATGCTCATAGATATTAGCTGTGAGTGGACTTCAAAATGGAAGAAAGGTTTCAGAACTTAGAAAGCAGTAAAAAACCAAGGTTCCAATGAGGACAAACTTGAACAGAGACCCAAGAATGAGACGTCATCAAAATACATTGAAGTTTGTGTGATAAGTAAGATTATCATGGAAGGAGGGAATGCTTTGACAAAACTCACCACATTATCTTCAGTCTATCACAAAATATAATAACATGGATTGAAAAAGCAGGAGTTTATATGAAACAGATTGTTAAAAGAATTAAAAATATTACTGAATAAAAGAACAGAATTATGAATGCAATTTTACATTGTGATTGCAAAGTGACTATACATGTGAGTTCAGCTTCAGCACATTTGTTGTCATGGATACGTATAACCAGACCAATACTTGATTGTGCAGAATCTAATAACAGTTGTGATAGACTGGTACATCATCATTAGGAATGACAGCTAGTTCAAGTTATCAAACCTAAACTTTTTGTGTATGAAATAATGTTCTTGTTGTAAAGAAATATTAATTTTTATATGCATATGAGTTATGGGTTCAAATACCCCATTTTTATTTTTATATGTGATTTTGAAATCTTTAAGATTAAAAAGAAGTAAATCGTTGACTGAATCTGCAAAGATAACAATTAATATCAATATTTAAATAAAATTTATTTTAATTAAACCTATTAATATAACAATAAATATATATATTTCATATTTTTTATGTAAAATAATGCCATTATAAATTTCACATTCATATTAATATTACTTTATATATAATGTGTATTAAACCACTAAACATCACATGATCATTATTCTTTATGCTTACACAAGCTGTTTACACAGAGGCAAAACTCTCCGTACAGTAGTGCCTCACTGATGAAAGCCACAACTAGAAACTAGTCTGGGGATATTAAATGAGTAGGCACTATATAGGGATTTTATGCACAAACCTTTCTGCATCCATTGATTACTCTGGCTTGCACTGAGCGGCAATATTGTATGGAAAGTTTTCCCTCTGTGTCTGTATATAATGTGTGGGTATAGAAATCAGGAGTATGAAAAAAAGGAAAATATTCTATGATGAAATATAACTCTTGTGTTTAGATTTTTTTTTGTTTATATCATTGGGTTAAGTCAGTGAAGTGTTAAAATAAGCGGTAGACTTTACCAAATATAGTATGTGATATAATGATCCCCTTTGATCCAGCACTGATATCTCAAATATAGCTATTGAAATATTTAAGTCCATTCCAATAGGAATGCCATCCACATTGTTCTAGGATTGTAGCAGAGCAATATTTCATATATAAGTACAAATTTCACAATTTTGAGTCAATAATTCTGACCAGTCGGTCATTACATAAGATTTAATGTCACTGTACATTTTTTTTCATTATTGTAATGCATAGAATTTCTAACTATTTCTATGCTTACACAAGCTGTTAAAACAATATGTGATGTGATGCACTGTGAATTCTCCTTGTATGGAGTCAGGATTCTCTCAGTCCACTATGCCCAGAGAAACCTGTCAGCCACTTTATCTTCCCTTTCTATTCCCCACACTGTTTTTCCATAATCTGCTCCATCCCCATTTCCACAACATAATCTTTGTCAACTGCATGGCCTTCATATCTAAATCTCCCTTATCTTTTCCCAAACCCAGCATAAAAACCAATAATGCACTTTTTGTATAATCACTTTGTTCATATTTATTCTTCCATAACTTCATTTTTTGTACCCTTTCTGCTTTCAAGCATTTACATTAATTAACAGATGCCTAATATTTTCTATGCCTTACTTAACTTGCAGATTAAATCACCCATATTTTTCCATTTATGTATATATTCCCTTGTTGCTAAAGATCCCGTTCGAGCCTTAAACAATAAACTACTTTCCTTGCTATTATCATAAAATTTACTCGCACCCTTATTAATGCATCTATTCTTCTATCCCATTCTTTACCACTATAACACTTAACAATCCTCCTAACACAATCATCCCACCTTTTGTGTGAGTATACTGGTATAAATTCTTTATCCAAATCTTCATATCACATTACCTTTTTCACCCATCTTGTTGCCTGCCCTTTACTCATAACTCAATTAAATATTATTTTAGCTATTCTTTTATTATCCATAAACCGCAATCTACTGAACATTTTCATTTTGCTTTTTGCATCTCTCATATCAAAACTTGACCATCCCATTTCTCCTTGAATTGCCTCCTTTGCTGTCCACATATCTGCATCTAATGCATATCTTCCTATTTCCCTTTGTACTTTTTCTAATCTAATAGCCCTTTTCTAACACATAACACATCATTGCCATATGTTAATCTGCTACTATAACTCCCATATAATTCTAGCTACATCATATTTATTATATGAAACACTATCAATCCCTTTCTTTTCTGTGTTTCATTTATCAATTTTTTCTCCCATTCATCCAAATAATTTTTCTGATTACTTAAAATAATTCCCAAATAACTATATCTATTCACCACACTTAATATCTCCCAATAAAAATTCTACATCTTCTCTTTCTCCAGTTTTAACCATCATTATATTTGATTATTTCTTCACTAAATTTAATCCCCATCTCTTTACCCACCCTTGCACATCTCCTCAGCATAACTTCTATATTTTCTCTTTCTGCACACAAAAAGACATCATCTGTAAAAAAAAGACCCGCCAAAGTACACACCCCCTTACCACCCATTAACGGTATCTCTATCCCTCTTCCTAGTCCTTCTATTGCTCTCTCCATTTCACTCAAATACAACAAAAACAAAATAGGTGATATAGGGCAGCCTTGCCTTAGTCCCACCCCACTTTTAACTTTAACTGATTCTATATCTCCTAAATGATTATGTACAGTAATTATTTTTCATATAATTTCTTAATAATATCCACTAAAGCTTCATCCATTCCCAAATTTTCTAAACTTACCCATAATCTATTTTTATTTACTCTATCATATGCCTTCTTTATATCTATAAAACTCATATATAACTGTCTACCTGAATTCCTACACATATCCATAAGTTGTGTAACTACAAATAAACTATCTCCTATATGCCTATCTGATCTAAAACCTCCTTGCATTTCGCCCACTACATTATTTTCTTCCATCCATTTTGCAACTCTTATAGCCACCATATATGAGAAAACTTTATATAAAACTGATGTTACCACTATCAGTCTATAATTGTTTAACTTTAAATGATGCTTACCTTTTCCTTTAAATAATAATCTTACTCTTGTATTACTCCAGCTACCCGGAAAAACATGATAATAGTTTTACTTTTGCCCTATGCCCTAAATTCATTACCATCTCTACTGCCCATCCATCTAAATCTCTTGCCTTTCTACTTTTCAATTTCTTCCCTATCTCATTCAATTCATTTTCTGTAAATCTAATATTCCCAATATTATATGCTTTCATGTCACCCTATCCTTCATATCTAACATCTTTTCTATATCCATTACATATCTATTTAAGATTCTCTCTAATTCTTCTCTAGAGCTATACTCTATTCCCTCATCATCTAGTAATACTATCTCTCACTCCCCTACACTTCTCCTTTTAATGTAATTTCAAAATTTTTTACTCCCATCTCTTCCACTTTTATTAATATCCTTCAGTAATTTACTATTCAATTTCATTCTCTCTCTATAATTATCTATTTTAGCCAACTTCTTCTTTTCTAAGTACTTTTCCCATTTAGCATTAATATCTTTTTCATTTTCTTTATTCTTAATAGTACACTTATATTCTCTGCATGTTTTTCCTCTCTCTTTTACACTTTTACTAACTCTCTTTTTTTTTTACTTTTATTCCTCTGAATATTCTCACCTAAAACTCTATTTGGCACTTTTTCTATTTCATCACTCCAGTCCTTATGCTCAACTCTCAAACCAATTCTTCCATGTTTTCTTCAACTTGTATTTTATACTCTTCCAGCTTATTATCATTCACTCTCCATCCTCATCTTTCACTATTGTTTCTACTTTTATTTCTATTCTCCATCACATTATTAACCATTTCTATTACAATGAAGTTATGATCACTATGACATACTCTCTCTTCATTATCATTCTCCATCACATTATTAACCATTTCTATTACAATGAAGTTATGATCACTATGACATACTCTCTCTTCATTATCAAACACCTTAACTTTCCATACTTTATTTATTCCCCCTTTCTCTACCAATACATAATCTATTGTAATATATTATTTCTAGACCATGTGTATTGTCTCTCTTGATAAATTTCTAATGCTCAAATTCACTCTCTGACAAAATTTATTCAAAAGCTGTCCATTATTATCTACATTATCAATTTCTTCAATATGCCCATTCATATCCCCTATAATCATTATTTTCTTCCCTTTTCTTTAAAATTCTGTATATCCTTAATTAGGCATTCATATATGTTACTGTTCCACTCCATTATAGTTGACTATCTCCAGTGGCTATATAAACTATAGTCACCATCCATTCTTTTCTTCCCAACCTTATTTCAAACCATAAATATTCTTGACATTTAACAGTATTTAAATATTGTTTTGATATAACACCTATACCACCACCCCTTTTTCTTTTCTATTTAAACCCTGCCATACCAAATTTTCCAGTCTAGGTTCTTCTACTTCTCTTAGATGTGTTTCCATTACTGCTAATACCTCAAGCTCTTCATTTTCAATTGCTTTATTTAATTCCAGTCACTTTTGTGGTCTCCTACTACCTTGCTTATTTAAATACCCAATTTTAACAATTTCTTCTTTCCTAAATACTCTTTTATAAATTCTTTTGATTCTTTCTTCTCCATTATGTTTATAAATAACTTACTTACCATTAATTTTACATACTCATTACCTTTCCACATCTACACTTATATTTAAATCAACTACCCTTTGCAGATAAGTGCTGGCTTTGAGTTGGTATTTTGGATCTGGTATCTGTAATATTCTAGCACCTCACTGAGAAATGCCAAAAGCATGAAACCGATCTGAGGATAGGCATATTTTCTAGATATACATTTTTTAAATGCTTTCTTATGCAGTATTTATCAATAAAGCTTGTTAGAGCTATTGCACGCTTTTTAGTTTTTATAATTACAAGCTTATTAAATTAAGTCACATGATGTATGACTTATATCTTACTATGCTATTTTTCAATTACTTCTGCAGTAAATTTTTCTTTCACAAAGATTTCAGTAATATTCAAGGAAATAGTAATTATATTAGCTATGGTTACATAGTTAGAAATTAAGAAGAAATTATAAATTATTTAATTTCCATCAAAAATAGAAAATAATGAAATGTATTATGGCGTATTATTTGATTTGGATAGTTGGGTTTTAAGACATGTAGGTGTCTGAAAATTTCAGATTTTCCTCTCAATAGAGATAACTTTTAGATAAATGCTGGCTTTGGGTTGGTATTTTTAGATCTAGTGTCTGAACCTATCCTAGTACCTCTCTGAGGAGTGCCAAAGTATGTAACCATGGTCAGAGGTTGGGGGGGGGATCCTGACAGATATTTTAAATGCTGACTCTGGTAAGTATTTATCACAAAGCTTGTTGAGGAATTGGCAATCCTCATTGATTATATCTTACAAGCTTAAGAGAATTGGGTCATGTGATCTATGACTCTTATTTTGACTATTTGTATTATGGTGTTCTTTCATATAAATTATAATAAATAATAAAAATTAAGTAATTATATAATAATTACTCATAAAAATTTTTTTTTAGCACATGGTTTTATATCCTTTTCAAACGTTAATTAATAAATTTAGTTAAAAACAGATCAATTAAAAATGAATGAAAATTATATAAAATAGTATATGTAAAGTTGTGAAATCTATGTATTATATTTTCTTCGCAGAGGCAAAACTCTCCATACAGTAGCTCCACTCAGTACAAACCAGTGTAGTTAATGGATGCAGGAAGGTTTGTGCATAAAATCTCTATCTAGTTCCTACCCATCCAAGATCCCCAGACTAGTTTCTAGCAGCTGGCTTTCATCAGTGAAAAGCTTTGGATCCGAGATCATTGCACCTAGATCTTAGGATCTGATTACTCTGGCTTGCACAGTGGCGCTACTTTATGGAGAGTTTTGCCTCTGTTAAACACAACTTGTGTAAGCATAAAGAATGGTGATCATGTGATATTATTTATTCTGTATATTGTTACACTATGTAGTGTATTCTTTGAAGTATATTGGATCTCTATATGAAAGTTTTATTCTATTTTTCTGATGTTTCATTTTGTTATTTTACTTACATTATAGAGCACTAAATAATGGGTGAAAATGATGATGATAATGAAAACTAGATGGCGTTTTATCTCCAATAAGTGTTTAACGTTAAAATAAATTATTAACATATAAAAAGGGCATGAAACCATGCACCAAAAAAGGCTTTTTATGTGTAATCATTATTGGTATATATATATATATAATTATATAGCTATTGTATACGTTATTTATTATAAATTATTTAATTCTTTAGAATAATTTATATTATTTAATAAGTCATATAACTTTGCTATACTATTTAAACAACCCTTTGTAATGAAAGTATATTAATAATTTTTATCAGACATTCATTAAACTAGAGATCCAATAATGCATAATATTTCTGTAGTGTAATTTTCACTACACCACTCTCATGCAAGATAGGGTCTGGTTTCTATCCACTTTTAACACCTTGTGAATGGATGTTGAGCCTATTGATGAGTGCTGGTTTAGCATGAAATATGCATCTTGGGAATCATATATCTTTTTCACATTTTTTGGACAAGATTATAATTACTTCCTTTCACAAGGTGTTAAAAGTGGATAGAAAGTAGTCCTTAACTTGCATGCGAGTGGTGTAGTGAAAATTAAATTATAGAAATATCCATCATTATATAATCTCTGGTCTAATGAATGACTAATAAAAATTATTAATATACTTTCATTAAGTGATTTGTGTCAAAGTTGTGAGTGCAGCATATTTGACATTTATCAATTAACCTGTAGTAATTTGCTATCCTTATATATACTGAACACTGATAAAGATATGTGTAAAAGATTGTTGTCTGAGCCAACTGATGAGTGCTGGCTCACCATGAAATATCCATTTTTGGGGATCATAGATCTTTTTCACGTCTTTGGTCATATGTTTATAATTACATCCTTTGACAAGGTGTTAAAAGCTGTTAGAAAATAGTCCCTACCTTGCGGAGAATGGTGTAATGAAAATTACACTACAGAAATATTATTCATTATTGGGTAACCCTATATAATGTTTTTGAAAGAGTTTTTTAAACTGTTTTAAAGCAAAAATATTTTTCTCTTAAAACATTATAAATGAGTATTGATAGTAAACAAAAAATTAATTTGCATATTTAGATAAATAAACTACAGATTTAATCAAGTTTTATAAACATTTATTTCAGTACTGTTTTCTTTTTTTTTTTAAATATTAACTATCAACTATCGATCCATTTTCGGAATTTTTTTTATTAATTGTTAATGCAATTTTTTCACGTTTATTAGACTGCAATCAAAATTGTATTTTAAAATTATATAATAAATTTGTTTGAATTAAATTTATTTTAATAGAGATGGAGCAATTATTTTTAAATATGCACTAGTAGTACTTTTAAGTGACCGTAATAGTTCTTAAATCTGATGTAATTATAACCAGAGCTTAATTTCATGTGAGCGAACTCTTTAGAATATTAAATATATTAGGGGATTCGAACTCAGACTTTCACACGACTCTCAAATCTCCATGCCATCTCATATTGCTGACCCACCTGATCATACACATGTTGAAAAGATAAATAACCACCAATAACGTATTTCATGCTAAAACATCAATATTAAAGTATACTCCTGCCAAGTTTTTTTTTACATGTTCATAAATTTTAAAAATATTTTAAGTCAAAAAAAAAAGTGTTAAATAATCTTCGTATAAATAGCATTCCTTCATAAAATAGTGGCAGTTTTAATATTGATAAAATTTATGCTTTTTTTTTTTTTTAAACATAATCATATTGATTTACTATGGCAACTAATTTTGTCATTTTATTACATATTGATCAATTTTATTTTTATAAACATATTTAGAAATTTGCTAAAATCAATTGGCTTAATTCTCAACAAGTAAAGCATTTAAAATCATTTTTGTAATTATTTAATAAATAATGCCACTTATTTTTGTTTTATAAGCAGAATCTTTTAATGTCTGTAATATTAATATACTTAAGTATTCATCTAATTGTTTTCTTGTGAAAAAGAATTAGATGCCATCTGTTTTAATAACTTTATACTTTTTTAAAAATTGCTATTGAATTTGAATTATTAATTTTAATCTAAGCTACAGATAAGTTCAGAGATGAACCTTTTTACCATTGAAGGCCGCATTCAACTTGGGCAATAGCGAAAATGCCGCACGGAGTCGATAGGCCATTACTGGAATTTTTAAAAATTTATTGATATTAAACTTATTATTGAATACATTTATGATACTAATACAAAAAATAAAAATTACATTGTATGATGCATTATTATTAGTCGCAGTAGCGTCACTAATACAATAATATTCAATGTGCTATGGGTCTCTGAGCTAACGTGAAATCTTGGTTACGATAAGCGTTTGTTGATATTTTGATTCTTATAAAACTTATTGACTACAACCTTTATTATATCTCGTATTAAATAAAAAATACATTTTTAAAATATGGATAGGGTGCACAAGAAACTTAATAAGGCCACAGGCGGCCTTAAGGTCACGAGTTTCCTATCTATCAACAAGTTTATAAAATTAAAATAGGCAAAACTCTCTCCATACAGTAGTGCCACTCAAATCAAGACAGAGTAATCAATGGATGTTTTGAGTGGCACTACTGTATGGAGAGAGTTTGCCTATTTTAACAACAATTATGAGCAAGCATGGGAGATCATGTGAAGTTTATAAAATACGGTTACAATCACTGGAAAATTTAATGAATTTATTATCTGTGAAAATGTGTATATATGAATTCTTTAGCCATAGACAGAGATCCGCAAGTCCAATATTCTTTGGTTACATTTAAAATCTAGAAACTACCATTGTTGGTTATCAATTATTTATTTATTAGTTGATTCCATTTATAAGAGTTTCTTTAGAGTCAATAAGTTTTTCGTTATCTCTAATAATATTAGGCTTTCTCCTAAATTGCATTAATGTTATATATACTGTACCGGTCGAAAAACACACATCGATCCAACAAATCATTGAATACAGGTAAAGCACCTCGAGTCCGACCATGTACAAGATAGATAAATTAGGTACATCGGTCAAAGATCTAATCAATAATCTTTCTCGACGATACAATCGAATTTCTTTATTTTCATTGTGCTGGCAGCTGGGTCTTAAAGCATGAGATTTCGATTTTATTATATTTAAATGAGAACTTGGGTGATTGGTTGATCGGTATATTTAAAAATCAAAATTTATTTAAAATAAAAGTAAATAAAATGATTCAAAAAACACTGGAAGTTTGGTTTTAGTTATATATATATTTAAAAATCATTTATCATTTTACATTAGTTTAACTCAAGCTCTAAAAACAAAAATATAATCTTTAAATTAACTTTATAATTATATGAGTTCATGACGACTTTATTTATATTAGCGGTTAACATTGACATTATTGAGTTTGTACAATTTATTTTGTGAATTTTATACACCTTTACTTTGGTTTACATTTATTCTTCTTTTAAAATAACAAAAATTATTTTATAATTAAATGATCACGGATTTCAAAATTCCCCGTGCACATTTAGTACAAGCTCATTTCTCTTTAAAAAAATAATAATTTAGATTTTCAATAACTAATGTTTTATGACATTAGTTTATAAATAACTTTAAAACTGTAAGTGGTTATCATAAAAAAATAGATCAGTTAATTATCAAGCAAACAAGCCACTTTAATTGGACTTACAACTAAAATCAAACCTATAAGAATTATAATGTGAATTAGCCAAAACCAAACGATTTTAACTAATTACGAAAAACAAATAAAAGAGTTGATTACTCAGATCAAAGATCCTTTCGTAGAATCAATTCCCTATGGCTTACGTATTAGATAGGCAAAATAAAATCGAAACAATGTCGGGTTAATAAATATACGAATGCACAGGAGAGAAGAAATGTAAGTAAGAAAATACGAGCCGGATTACGAACACTCGTATGCCTTTTCCAACGAAGAATAGAAAGGGAAATCGATATGTCCACATGTCATGTCCATATATCGATAGGAGATAGGACTTACGGAGAGCCCTCATATTCGCCTCTACGAATTGTGCTGACAAACCAACTCTATCTCAACCACACTGTCCGATTCACAGGCGTATGTGAAAAATGGAAACTAACTCCAAATCACCGAATCAATGACCATTTTAGGTTTGTTCATGAGACTCCAAGCATTCTTTATTAACCCGAGATATTATAACTATTAAATAGGAACGAATTATAATTAAATAGCCTTAAAATGATCTAATACTGCATAGAGATCAACCTGCGTAACCAACTATTTTATATAAATATTTAACCTACAAAAAAAAAACATACATGTAGAAATAAGGGAATTTAATTCTCGAAAAAATCCCCCTTCCCTCTTTCCTAACTTAAAAAAAAAGGCAAGATAATTAACTGACACTATCTAGCGGCGCTGTTACTAGGTCAAAAATCTATAGCATATTTTATTCTGTTTTGAATTACAGAAATATCAAATAATAGAATCCCATTCTGGGAAATCTATAATAAAACTCTTTAAAGAAAATACGGTAAGCTTGATTTTGAAATACATATATATTCGACATAACTTCACTTGCGAAATAAAATAGATCAAGATTATTTTATTTTAAAATCAAATCATTCTTTGTTAAAATTCCCTTTCCCTAAGAAAACATAATTTGCTCTCTTTGCAAACTATGCTCTTTGGACCCCCCATGAGTAAAATTTGTCAAAATAAAAAAAAAAATCAAAGATGAAATCTCATACTTTAATTAATAAACAAAACAAATAAATATTTTCATATTCAACAATTAATAATATTAAAAATTATTGTGAGCTTGAGTTATTAAAAAGAAAAACATAAATAATTTAAAAGAAAGGTTAAAGAGACAGTAAAAAAGATTCTTAATAACATTAACTTTTGACATCTTTTTTTAAGCTTTACGAACCTACATTTATATTCTAATGATAATTTTTAAAATCTTTACGACAGGATTTAAGCTCTTCGGCATTTTACCTGGAGTTCCCTGGTATGAGTGCACGAGCGAATGTTGATGGCTGGTGGCATTTGAAGGCAGGTTCTGGCAGCAACATAACGGAAGATTTCAGGCCTCAGGAAGGAAAGGGCAATGATTTACCCTTTTTATTCCTCGATCATCATGGCATGATTTCTACAACTCTTTTCTCTGTCTGTTCTCTGTCTAGTTCTGGTCTCTCTCTGCTCAAAAAGGGCCACTATTTATTACTTCCTGCTGCTTCAGGTGATCTTCTTTTAGAAACAATAGAAATTGTTTTTATTCTAATTTTAGAAAGTTTGTACCTCGATAAGGATCAATATATTTCAATATAATTTTATGTTAGGTTTTAATTTAGATAACAATGTAGAACCTCTACTAATTAATGAATAGAGATTCCACAATAAATGGATTTTGGTAATTTATCAATGCTTTTAATTTAAACATTTATTTTAAACTTCTTATCGAGGTACAAATCTTTCAGAAAAGGACATCTTGGATTCTTATACTGAAAAAATAAAACATTAAATTCAAAGTTAATTATTTGAACTTTTTTTTTCTTTTAATAATAAAAATAGAATAACAGTGTGTTAGTATAATTATATGATCCAAAATAAATTTTAGGATTTATTCAGGATGGTTAAAAAAATGTTAAAATATTTTTTAGAATAATAAAAAAAAGCAAATGTTAGTAAAATAAATAATTAGGTGGGTCAGACTGTGAAACGGCAAATCTGAATCAGATTTACCATTTCAATACAGAGAGAACGATTATTTTAACTATTCTTACAGCTTCTCTATATTATTCACTTTAAAGTTCAAGATTTGAATAATAAGCTTAATTTCACATTTAGTAAAAATCTAATTTTAGTTTATTAACTTCTATTTCAGAAGAAACAGAATGTGGGAAGTTTCTTGAGTCTCAAGGCAGAAAAAAGAGACTGGGGTAACAGAAACCGTTTGAAAGAAATGAATTATAACATTTCAAAAATTATAACGATCGTGTGATATGTTACTGTGACATGTGTATAGTAAATTTTTTTTCACGATCTCGATGCCACCTACTGTGAATTCTAGTAACTAATAGATGCGAGAAGTAAATTACATAAAGGTAGTGAAAGAAAAATGTATAACACTAAAACAGCAATATATAAGCTGTAACCATGTGATAGTGTCACGTGTTATGTAGGAAATAATGACCTTGCTCATTATATCAAAAGAAAGACAACATTAATCAACACCTTTTTAGATTTGAAAAAAAGGGAGTTATACTACAGATGTAAACAGTTTTGAACAATTTAAGAAATGGAAAAAAAAACCATAGGATTAATCTTTTTTTAAAGTCATTTGTTAGAATAGAGACTATTCATTTTTAATAATATTTCTCTAGTATAATTTTCACTACACCACTCTCATACAAAGTAGTGACTAGTTCCTATCCCTTTTTATTACATTCTGAAGAGGAGTAATCATAAACATATGACTAAAGTTGTGTGAAAAAGATGTATGATCCTAAAGATGAACATTTCATGCTAAACCAGCACTCATCACTTGGCACGGATCACAATTTCTTACACATATCATTTTTCAGTATATATAGATGTCCAATTACTATAGTTTAATTGATAAGTGTCAAACTTATTGTCTTCAAAACTTTGACACAAACCACTTAAGAGAAGTATATTAATAATTTGTATTAGTCATTCATTAGACTAGAAATTATTCACTTAGTGAATAATATTTCTGTAGTCTAATTTTCACTGCACCACTCTCATTTCTATTGAAATTTAACACCTTGTGGAAGAGTATAATCATAAACATAGGACGAAGGACATGTGAAAAAGATATATCATTTGCAAGATAAAGGTGGGATTCCACCAAAGGAAATTGCCTTGACAACAGGTTGAGATTGTTATTTGTTATTGATATTGGGATTGTCTAAGTGTTGACTGACTTTAATGCTAACATATATTTTGTATTATAAAAATATTTTGTAAAATTATAATTAGATGATCAGAATTATGTAAGGAAAGAAAGAGAAAATAAATATAAGTTTTATTTAATTAAGTTTTATTGTTTACAAATGAATTTGAATTGCGAAAATGTACTGTATTTTGTGACATCAGATTTGCTTTTGGTATTGGTTTAAAAAATAATTTGCTTTTTCCTTGTAATAAATTAAACAGCAAATTTGAATTCATTATTAGAAATTCTAAAGCAGTAAGAGAAGAAAGTGCCAATAGATAAGTAGCCGGTAAAAATAGAAACCAGTGACTAAAATGTTTCCCCTCAGAATTGCTTTGGATAGCTCTACCTTGCTGACTGATTTAAAATACTCCATCCACGTCAGCAATTATGATGACATTAGCTAGCAAAGAACTACATATCATGTATGGATAATACAACTGAAAACATGCCAGTCAAAAGACCAGGAACTATGCAATTGTATCAAGCTATGTGTGGCTAATACAACTGAAGACACACCAGTCAAAAAAACAGGAACTATGCAATTGTATCAAGATATGTGCATCTAATACAACTGAAGACGTGAGGCAAAAGATCAGAGTCTATGTAACTGTATTATATGTGCAGCTAATACAAATGAAGACAAGTCAAAAGACCAGGAACTATGCAAATGTATCAATGTATTTGTGGCTAATGCAACTGAAGACACAAGTCAAAAGACCAGGGACTATGCAATTGTATCAAGACCAGGAACTATGCAATTGTATCAAGATAGGTGTGCTAAAACAACTGAGGACATGCAGTCAAAAGACTAGGAACTATGCAATTGTATCAAGATATGTGTGGCTAATACAACTAAAGACACACCAGCCAAAAGACTAGGAACTATATAATTGTATCAAGATATGTGCATCTAATAAACTGAAACATGCGAGCCAAAAGACCAGAAACTATGTAACTATCATATGTGTAGTTAATACAAATGAAGACATATGAGTCAAAAGACCAGGAACTATGCAATTGCATCATGTTATTTGTGGCTAATACAACTAAAGACACACAAGTCAAAAGACCAGAAACTATGCAATTGTATCAAGATATGTGTGACTAATACAAAGACCAGAAACTATGCAATTATATCAAGATAGGTGTGGCTAATACAACTGAAGACATGCAGTCAGAAGACCAGGAACTATTCACTTGTATCAAGATATGTGTGGTTAATACAATGGAAGACACACCAGCCAAAAGACCAGGAACTATGTTATTGTATCAAGATATAAATGTTGAAGCTGCTTAGAATGTAATGTCATCTGCTTTAAAGAAGAAAAATGTGCTGTAAAGAAAAAAGAGGACTCTGCCATAAGACCTACTGTATATCTTTAATGGGCTCATCTACATTGTCTTCTATCAACCAAAGAAGATAAGCATAATCAGAATTGGAGGACTATCATTATAGATGTGCACATATATGTGCACATATTGAAACAGTAAGGTCTGCTTTGCAGATCTTCGTTTCACCTTTTCTCACCTACTTCCTACCCTCATACCTTAGTTTGAACCCCAATCTATCGTAGTGTGTCTGCAATACACTTATATACCGAAAATCCCGCCTAATTTTAAACCACGAGCACAATGCTCGTATTATATATATAACTTATTCCCAAATAAAATAAAATATTATGAATTATGTATTTGTTCACATAATTTACATTTATTAAAAAGTAAGTTATATAAGTCGTAATTGCGCACACACTATGATATCCATTTTAAAACATATCAAAATTATAAATTGTTAGTTATTTTGTTTGGATCTATTTACAAATATATTACCGTCGTAATATATTTTGATTTAAAATAAAATTCATTTAGTAAATATTCGTTTAGTAGATAGATTCAAATATTACAATTTAAAATAAAATAATTTTCGTTTTATTTAATAAAAATCATCCCAAATATTTCTGTTAAAATAAATGAGGGACAATAGTTTAATTATATAAGTTTATCTAAAAACAGCAGCTGTCCACTTAAGTTTTCTTTAATTAGTAGCAGTAATTTTAATTAAATCTAGTTTGTAATTCGAATGTCGACGGGAAGTTAACAAAAGAAATTAATTAATGTTGAATTCCTTTAGACATTCGGATAGATTTAATTACAGCAGATAAGTCCAATAATTTTGTACGCTCCAGGGCAAGTCTATTGTTAAATTTTACTATAAAAAGGATGGTTTTCTTTTGTTCTCCATTCTAAGCTTTTAAAGAATTCTGAGTTGTCTAAAGGTTTCTGAGTTGTTCTAAGATTCTAATAATTTGCTAACCTTGACATGTCTGAGTAGAGGCGTTAAGATGGCTATGTCCCCTCGGAATAGCCAGCCACTGCTCCATACCATCAGAAGTTATCACACGGACCCCGGAACTGCTGCTGCCACTGCCAAAATATGAACATTCCAGATTTTGCTGCTGAATTATAAAACCTGCCGAACATCTACCTGCAAATGCGTTTCCAGAGGTAACCCAAATTAACCCAAGAGCTCTTGTGATTCCTAACTAACATGCTATAGCTATTTAACATTGTTTTCTTATATTTCACAACTTCATTATGTATTTCTTTCATGTATTTAAATATACTCAACATTTTGCTCTCTATCCTTGGGTTAATATTTTCTATTTATAAAGCTTTCTTTTATTGTATTATGATAATGTGTCAGAATCGTCTTTGACCGAGTGAACTATTCCCTCTATTGAAAGTAAGACGCCTCTATTAAGGCATATTTTAAATTTATAATTTTCCAATTTTATTATCTTGCAAATCACTCGTTCGAGGGCGATTCTTTTCTTTAATGTAATATAATCACATAGTTTAAAATCTACATGCTATTGATTTTAATCTAATATAAGAGTATGTGCGAAGTCAATGATTTAAATGTGTCCCCAAATGCATGATTGCCTATATAAATCTATACTTACTTTTCAAACCCGCAAGCATGCATTTTCCTATTTTAATTACCATGTTCTACTTTCATTATAAAGTTCATCATTGACGTCGAGAATGTGCGGACCCTCTTAAATGAATTTCGGGGAATTTGATTGGGCATTTCTCTTAATCCAAGTAAAACCCATTTAGTATGTTTTTATATACACTAGTCTCGTATTGCTGGTACATGAATTGGTTGTTGAGACCGCTTTGTTTTATTTTTCCAAGGATTCTTTACACGGCTAAGGCCGTTCTCTCCACGCTTGCGGTTTCCAGGCAGAGGGTGTCCCAAATGACACCCCTGGGAATTAAACGCAATCGTCACACAGTCGCTAAGTTTTGGCTGTTCGTCAAAATACTTTCCTACGGGTTAGCGGCGAGATGCCCTCTGTAATTATTCCGGATCTTCAATATTGTTTCATTTTATATTTATTTTACAAAGCATCCGTGACTTAAATGAGTCACACCCTCCAACTTTATAAATTCACTATCAGCAATACTGACCTCCCAATACAAATCTATTATTATTATTCTCAAATAAATGCTTTGATCCCATTCCCACATTTGCTTAGTAAGCTTTAGTCCGTACTATTCTCGAAATCAATAAATATTTTAGAACATTTAATTTCAAATATTGTCTTAAACTTGTCTATTTACTCAAAGCACCTCACACATGTTCCTATCTTGTCAAGCACATTATCGTAACGCTATTAGCCCGAGGAATAGAATATATCACTCTGTTTTAAAACCTTTTGTCATTACTGAAATATAAATGCCAACAATTATTTAATACGCGTCCCTGTCTCATATAAGCAGACAGTGGCATTATATATATATTTATATAAATAAATTGTGTGAAATTATTTAAAACTAAATTTTATCTCTTATTTTATTTGATTCCTATCACTGTCTCGGTCTATATATATATATTTTCTGCATTTCTTTTATAAATCCATAGACGTTAATTAGCCACCCAAACTTATCTTAGTATAGAGTCTTTTGTTTCTCCCTGACCACCAGGCACCGGTAAAAGGTTATACTAGTTGTAGCATCAGATGCGTTATCACGTAGGTGGCGCTGTGAAATTTGGACTTTAGATTCGAACTTAGTATATCTAGAAGGCAACTCCTCCTAGAATGTTGTTTAGTGTCTGGGGTTTGAATTATGCAGTGTGTTAGCGAGATAGACAATTCTGACTGTTACAATATATATATAGTAAGCTTACATTTTCTACAAAAACCATGATTTAAAACATTTCATTATATGGTAAGATCTTTACGCTTAACTACAAGACTTTAAATATGATATTTATGTTTATTCAATTCAATATTTTACATTTTCATTTATTGACTTTCTTTATATTGTGACAGAACTCTGGTGCAGTTGATAAAAGCACCCAAATTGGGATTGGGATGTCCTAGGATAAATTCTGGCACTCACAGGTTTGGTGCTCAAACTTCTTATGAACTCATGAATAATAAAACCATATGCCTTCTTTCTTCTTACATTATAGTTGCAAATAATTTTGTCCAAAACTGATCTTGGTAAATAGTAATTAGCAATTACTAAAAAGGACTGAAAGGTATTTCAAAGAATTGTGAACAAAATCACATCTTAATAAGTCATATGGATCTGATCCTCCAATATCTATCAAAATAATATTTATGTAAAATTAGTGGCTAAATCACTTTTAAAATCACTGGATTCAGATATGATTGTTGTCATATGAATGTAAGAGTGTTAAAAGACATTTGATTTGATGATTAATCATGTCATTTAATCAAATATAAAGAAGAAATGTCCAGTGATGAACAAAACCTTATTCATCAGACTATTTCCGACTATATAAAATGGTAATATAATTATTATGATTCTAAAAGCAATATGATCATTCTTTTGTTCTAATAATTAGACTTTATTTGGAACCATAGTTACAATTTAATGAAATATTTTAGAGAATCAGGTTCACCCTATTATACATGACAATGTTGCTTCTGGATAAGTGGCCTAAGTTACAGCTAACACTACAGCAGTGCTGTTGTAGCCATAATAGGCCGCCTGATGTCAATGTATTCTATGCTTACATAATGAAATACTACACCCATTGTCTTGTGACAGTATTATTCAAGTGAGTGCAATTAACCTATCACTACGGTATGATTTGACGGGGGCCATATTTTATTGATGTAAAACTTTACATTCCTGAATAATTGTCTTCAAGCATAGTCAAAGTAGTAGTACATAGTAAAGATTGTCAACCCATCATCCATGCTTCCCTATAATTTGTAACTTCAAAAGGTTAGTCATTTTATTTTCCAGTAATTTTTAAAGGTAGATTCGGCAATTAGATTCTACACTAAGTCAGCATTACTTTGTCGTTGTTAATTACCCCTTTACATAATTTAATTCTAGTATCTTATATTTAGAACTATATCATAAACTTAAATAAACTCTGGTGTTAAGAACCTCAAAAATAAAATAATCATTTTACATCAGTAAATTGCATAAGGTCCAGCATTAGAGGCCCTGTTTATTTCAGAATTTATAGTTCTGGAATAAATACTAGTAGTATTTAATGAATAACCTTTCAGTGGTTTAATTTTCACTACATCACTCTCATGTAAGTTGGAAACAGGTTTCTATCTACTTTTAACACCTTATGGAAGATATAATCATAACCATGTGACCAAAGAAATAGATCTTTTCACTTTTAACATCTTGTAGAGGGATGTAATTATAAATATATGACCAAAGACATCATATGTTTATGATTACATCTTTCCACATGGTGTTAAAAAGTGGAAACCTTTCCCTACCTATCGTGAGATTGGATATGTCTTTGATCATATGTTTATGATTACATCTTCCCACAAGATGTTAAAAGCAGATAGAAACCATTCTCTACTTTGTGTGAGAGTGGTGTAGTGAAAATTACACTACAGAAATATTTATTATTGAATAATATTTAGTCTAATGAACAACTAATAAAAATTATTTATCACAGAGGCAAAACTCTATACAGTAACGCCACCCAGTGCAAGTCAGAGAAATCAGTGGATACAGAAAGGTTTGGGTATAAAATTCCTATCTAGTGCCTATTCACCCAATATGCCCAGACTAGTTTCTAGCTTGTGGCTTTCATCAGTGAAGAGTTTGGTCTCTGTTTAAGTTTGTATAAGCATAAAGAATGTAGATCACGTGATGTTTAGTCATTTAAAAAATTATTAATACTAGCAGTATTTCTTCTAAAAAGAATCAAAAACGAAAAAAGCTCCTTTGTGTAGATCTTTTTATATAATTTAAACAACTGAGCAATTTTATTTACTAAAAAATACAATTGAGTGCGTGCATACATTTCACGTTACAATATTATATATAATTTTTAATTTGGTGAAGAAAAATCTCTAATCATAATATGATTTTTATTTAAATATAATTATTTTGTTTGGGTTTTTTTGTATATATTTTTTTGTTATTTTTCATTTAATGGCTAAGTTTGATTGTTATTGGAATAAAAGCGTCGAAACTCCACAATAAAATGTTTCTAGTCAGAAGCTAATGTGTACAGATTGTTGAAAGCATTAGCGATCGCATTTAATATATTTTTAAAAATCTTGTTGCTAGCCGTCTTTGTTTTATCAAAGATGAAAAATATTTTTAATACCAGAAGTATATAATAACTACTGCATCTAAATAAAACAATTATTAGTAACATAAGGGAATAACTTTATTGTTTGGGTATTTATTAATAAGAATTTCGAGTTCTGGAAATGCACGAGCAGAATCGATGGAAGAGCCCAGGCTCTAGAGCAGTGATTCTCAGCCTGTGGGATGCGTCCCCTCCTGGGGGCGGGGGGGGGGGATAATTAAAAGGCAGACGCAAAGACATGAAAAATAGACAAAAAAAAATTATTGAAACCCTAATAAGAAAAGATACATTCTGTTTTGTTGAGACATATATTTTGTTTTATTGCAGAAAAGTCTGTTTCTCAAAGATAAGATGTAGTTAAAGGTAAATAAATATAGGGAAAAAAATTATTAGGGCTCCAAATAAAAATTATTGGAAAGGAGGGGGGGGGTTAAAACCGATACGGAAAATCGGATCCCGAATACTAAATGGTTGAGATCGGCTGCTCTTAGGGTGACATTTGTCCACTGCAATAAACCACGCGCGAGCACAATTTCTGTTAAGATTATTATAATAGCTATGAATATTCTTAATTGGTATTGATGCTAAACTCCATTGTTATTATCTAATTTATTATTATTAATAATAATGGAGATAATAATAATATTTGTATCAGTAATTATAATTGCTTGGCTAATAATTATTTTCACAATATATATGACATCATAATATTACCATTATACTATGACAAATTAAGACACCACTTTTTTCTTTTAAAATATATGTTTTCCAATTTTATAAATAAAACATAAACTTCCTATTTCTTTCCACAAACTTTATTTCCATAATTATTAACTTATGTTCATCACATGATCACCATTTCTTATGCTTGCTTATAACTGTTATTAAAACAGGCAAAACTCACTATTCGTATTGGGCACACACTGCAAGCTAGAGTAATCAATGGATGCCAGAAGGCTTGTCCGTAAAATACCCATCTAGTGCCTATTCATCCAATATTCCCAGACTAGTTTCTGTCTTGTGGCCTTCATCAGTGAGGAGCCTTGGATCTGAGAGCACTGCACCTAGATCTTAGGATCTAATACAACCCTCCAGCAGCCACCTTTTATCTCTATTTAACTACAAAACTATGAGTCTTAAATTGAAAATACCTTAATATTTTCAATCCAAGCTCATTAGCTTATATAGTCATATAGGTCTGAACTCAGTTCAGTACCTATACATTTTGGTGTCTTTGGTTCTTTAATAACCATAGCTACCACTATCCTATTAGGCAGGATTGGTTTTAAGCAAATAAACATCACATGATCACAAATTTTTATGCTTGCTTATAACTGTTATTAAAACAGGCAAAACTCACTATACATATTGTGACATACTGCAAGCTAGAGTAATCAATGGATGCCAGAAGGCTTGTGCTTGAAACCCCATTTAGTGCCTATTTATCCAATATCCCCAGACTAGCTTTTGGCTTGTGGCCTTTGTCAGTAAGGAGCCTTGGATCTGAGAGCACTGCACCTAGATCTTAGGATCTAATGCAACCCTCCAGCAGCCACCTTTTATCTCAACTACAAAACCAAAAATTGGTCTAGGGATATTGGATGAATAGGCACTAGGTGGGGATTTTATGCACAAGCCTTCTGTCATCCATTGATTATTCTAGCTTGTAGTGTGTGGCAAGACGTATAGTGAGTTTTGCCTGTTTTAATAACTTATGAACATATATATAAATCCACATATCGTACACTTTCCAACGTTTCAACTATTTTTTACATCATTATTACAGTCATTTTCAAGGATCTACAAAAAAAAAAAATACATATCTTTATAAAATAAAATAAAAAGGTAATTAACATGGAATTTTTAAATAGATTTAAAAATATAGATAGGGAATGTAGATAATTGATATGGAAATTAGATAAAATAGTTAAAGGAAGTAATAAATTTGCAAATGGTGGGGGGGGGGGGGTAAAATAATATAAATGTTTGTTTGCTAGTGTTAAAAATATATGCTTGATAAGTAAAAAAGGAAGTTTTATAATAAAGGAAGTAGAGGGAGGGAGAAGTAAGTAACAATATAATTATGTATAAGTAATATGTTTTCTTATAATGGATTTGATATGTTAATATAAGAAAGTGATTTTTGTATTTAGAGTATTATGTAAAGATATGTATTTTTTTATTGTAGATCCTTGAAAATTGCTATAATAATGATGTAGAAAACAGCTGAAACTTGGAAGGTGTATAACATGTGAATTTATACACACATTCGTAAATCAATATATGGAAATAAAGTTTTTGGAAATAAATAAGAAGTTTATAAATTTATTTATAATAATTATTTGTAACTTTTACGATTTTTCTCCAATATATCTCTATTTTTTTTTCCACTATTGTTTTCAATCGATTTCGTTTATGCAGCCGCTGACCATACTATGTATAATCAGATTTTCATCCTTATTTCATTTCTGTTCCTAAATCTTTTCTTTTTGCATTCATGGTATATAACGTATTATTCTTTGTTGTTGTTGTAATCATAAAAAACATAATACTTATATATTATGAATTATATTAAATAAAATTACAAAAAATGTGTACCTTCATAGGCATTCTTAGTCAGTATATGTAATATACTCTATATCTACTGATTATAATTACAGTACGCATATATGTTTAAATGAAAACAGATACATTAAGGGCACACAAACATATATGCTTTAGTGCATGTCTGCAAATTGAATTAATAAATGTCTTATATTGTTTCAAGAATGCACCAATTAAAATTATTCTGGAGAACAGGGTACCATTGAAAGACCCACAAATCCCGGAGAAGCAAACTTTTGGTAGGAGGAGTAGATGGCTTATATTCAATCCATCTCCACTAAAGATGGATCCAGAACTATATTCATAGGCCTATCTGGTTTACATTATAATATATCCAGGGTCATGCAGTCAGTTGGCAGCTGGCAAATTATATTTTGATTAAATAAAAACCAACAAAAGCTTAAATAAAACATGGAGTTTTTACTCTGTATAATAATAATTAGTAAGATAGGATTAGTAATTCAACTTGCTAATTGTTAGTTGAGAATAATATTACACAGATCTCTTCAGAGTTTAATATCTCCTTAGAGATTAACATGTATAAAGTCTCTTTAATTATGAGGTTTATAACTCTATAATTGTGTTAGCATAATGAGCTGACAGCCACTATTAAGAGATAGTCCAATTAGATTCTTGACTAGAGATCTTCTTTATTTATTTCCAGAACAATCTTACTTTAACTACTTTTCCACCAGTTTGTACACACAACTTTATTTTCTTAAAGGTGTGCGATGTGATGCACGATGGCTTCTCCATTTCTCAGAGCCAGGAATCTCTCACCATTATGCTCAGAGAAACCTGTTAGCCATCTTACCTTCCCTTTCCATTCCCCACCTTAAGTTTTTTCCATATTCTTCTCTACTCTGCTCCATTCCATTTCCACAGCATGCTCTTTATGAACTCTGTAGCCTTTATATCTAAGACCCTATTATCTTTTCCCAAACTCCGCACAAAAACCAAGAATCCATTTTCTGTCTAACCACTTTGTTTATATTTATTCTTCCACAACTTCATTATTTGTACCCTTTCTGCTTTCACGCATTTACATTCAATTAACAGATGCCTAATATTTTCTATGCTTTCCTTACACAACTTGCAGATAAATCACCAATATTTTTCCATTTATGTGTATATTCCCTTGTTGCTAAAGATCCTGTCTGAGACCTGAACAGTAAACTACTTTCCTTGATATTATCATAAATTAATTTGCATCCAATATTCTGTTTACTTCTATATATATATTTAAATTCATTTACTCTCCATACTTGTTCTCCATCTCTCCAATTCCCTATTTTTTATTAATGCATCTATTCTTCTATCCCATTCTTTGCTACTATAACACTCAACAATTTTACTAACAAAATCATCATCTTTTGTACAAGTATACTAACATAAAGTCTTTATTTAAATTTTTTGCATACTATACTACCTTTTGTAATCTGCTGAACATTTTCAATTTGCTTTTTGCATTTCTCATATAAAAACTTGACCATCCCATTTCTCCTTGAATTGCCTCCTGTGCTGTCCACACATCTGCATCTAATGCATGTCTTCCTATTTCTCTTTTATACTTTTTCTAAGTAGTGTCATCTAGTGTAAGTCTTAGTAATCAATGGATGCAGGAAGGTGTTGTACATAAAATCCCCATCTAGTGCCTACTCATCCAATATCTCCAAACTAGTTTCTGGCTTGTGGCCTTCGTCAGTGAGGAATCTTGGATCTGAGAGCACTGCATCTAGATCTAAGGATTTAATCCAACCCTCCAGCAATCACCTTTTACCTATTTAAGCACTGGGTGGTACTATTATGTGGAGAGTTTGGTACTGTTAGTAATAGCTTGTGTACACATAGGAAATGGTGATCATGTGGTGTTTTGCTGGTTGTATAAACTTGTTTCCATTTGTTTATTTTTCATCCACTTAAATCTTTTGCAGAATCCTTATCAGCTTTGCTAATTTGCATAAAGTGAATTTTTCTTAACATGCAAATTAGCCTGTTGCGATTTCTAGAAACTTTTCTGTTTCTGTCTAATTAATTATTTATTTCATTTCTGGGATACCTTAGTATATAGCATCAAAGCTTATACACACACACACACCTTTATTCTTAATGAATATATATGGGTGGGTCAGTGTAGACACAGCACATTATTATTTAAATGTGCTTCAGAACTTATGAAACGAAGCTGATGCAGTTAATAGCTAATATTGTATTATTTTGATATAAACCAGTATTATATATGCTTGTTATTCCTATTAAATATGTATTCATTTTACTAGTTGAAGTAAAAATGTTTATATTACTTGTGTATTTATTTTATATCGCATTCGATCCTTTACTTATAACTTTTTTTTTTCATATGTCATAGCATCGGCCGGGATGCGAACCCACCCCTGGCTGCAACCAACTACTTGCTTGCAAGGCAGGTGCGATGACCTCTCGGCTAACAATGCTTGACTACTTATAATTTTTTGTGTTTATTGCATGAATTATTGATAAACACAATGTCATGAAATATTAATATTTATTTATTACAACAAATATAAAAATATGTATTTACAATATATACCATGTTATACTATTGTCTGATATTGTTCGCTTGGTATCACATTGTGCAACTATTTTTGTAAGGGGTTTCAGGTACCCTTTAAGCTTACCTACTACTTCCAGTTGCTATGTGACAGCATGTCTCATGCATAGGTACAGTAGCATTTCTACCTGTTTGGTCAGAGCTTATCTTGTGTCTGGATTATGTCTAACAACTTCCTGTTCCTACAAACCTGCCTTATTTCTCAGCCATGTAGTGGAGAAGGTATATAATGCTGTTTAACTTTGACAGTTATTGTCCAACCTTATCTCTCAATAGATTGTCTCTTTGTGACTATTTCCCCACCTATCATGAGAGCAATTGGATTCAATGAGCACCATCGCCTAATGGCCCATTATTACCATTGGATGTATGATATCTATTTGTATATCCATTGGTCTGTGGTGATGAATGTTTAATCCAATCAAGATAAGATGGAATCTGTATGAATCCATTATTTGAAGGTAAGATGAGATATAACGTAATCACAGCTGTACAATTATCAGGAATTCAGACAAAATATTAAAAAATTATATAGTGAAAATTTGTGTTTATTATAAATTCAATATCCTTTCTTGGAACAAGGAAATGAACGATTGGTGATATCTTAAGAACTGAGAATAGCCAAAGTGTATTTGAGTATCATTAGAAAATATGTGTAAACCAATAAAAATAATGGAAAGATAGGGGATCAAAACCCTACCTTACATAACAGTAGACTCGATAAGCCATCAGAATGGGTGAAAAAGCATGTCTAGGATTTCTAAATTTAAAGACTCATATCCATTCAGATCTCACTCCTAGGAGAGGACGTATTAGCATATGAACATGTCAAACATATACAAGTATACTCATCTCTTTCTTCCATCCTTGATTTTCATTATTCCCAGAATTCACACTTTGGGAGAATATGCATAATATTCTACTTGTGTCTTTCTACGATCCTTGACTTCCATTACTCCCAGAATTTGCACTTAGAGAGAATATACATAATATTCTACTTCAAGGAATATTAATATTACTATTTGTTCTGTGCGAGCATGTGATAAATAAGAACTGAGTAAAAAAACACACAAAGGACAGTCTTTTTTTTTCTCATGTGTCATAGCATCAGCCGGGAAGCGAACCTGCTAACCTGAGACAACTGCTGACCTATCGACCACTAATGCTTGACTACAACAGTCTTTAATTTTGAAATCATATGTTTAACAAATTTGTGTACAATTATTACAATTTATATAACAAGAGATTATAACAAAAGCAATTTATTTATTTGATATTTATGACTACTCTTTGATTAATATGGTTAATACTTATTAATCCAATCCTTTTATTCTCCTCAAAGAATAATCACTCAATATCGATACTAACAAAACGAATTTAAATTAAAACTTATTTTATATGTACATTTGCTTGCTAATTTAGACTTTATTAAAATTATAATTCATTGTCTCTAATATGTTCATTGATTATCAATATGATGCTATGGGGTCCCCCTTTTATCATAATTTGTTTCTACAAATATAGGAAGGACAATTCATGCTAAAAATTATTAATCATTTACACTGAAAAAAACAAACAAATAACTGACGAAATGATTAGTATCAACAAACAAACAACAAATAACGATATAACTGTACAAGTGTTGGTATTTAATGTGTAAGAATATAAGCCTCTCCCTGGTGATGATTAAATTCAACCACAAGCAAGTTCATACCTAACCCTATATTTTATTTCAATTTAAAAATAAGGTTAATAATAATTTTCCCATTTCCGACATATTAAGAATCCATACCCCCCCCCCCCGATCTGAAAAGAAATAAAAAAATATAGATAGTAAAATAAAAACATGATGTTAACCTAAGATCAGTTAAGAGTTCCAAAAAGAAAATTTCCTAAAAGGATGATCAATGTCCTCATTGCTATAGTTTATGATCCAGTTGGTGGAGTTTGAATGTTCTAGAACGTATATAATGGTGATTAGAATTTCTCTCTTCCGTGTAGCATGCCTTGAGATTTTACAGCTTCACCTTCAAGTGGTAAAGTTGCTAGTTTTTTCAGCATAGATGCTGTGTCGAATTAACTTCGGTTTTGGTAGTTACAGCGACGTCTTCCCATGAGGTGACTTCACAATTAGTAGTGCATGGTATTCTGTGTTTCTATATATGTAATTGATAAAAGTTCATGAGTTTGTTGGATAACAAGGTATTTGCTATTGGGAACCTCAAGTTAAAGTTGATCTCACTCTCTGGCTCAAAAATTGAAAATACTCTCGAAGTACCAAATAAGTTTAAAACTATGGGATTTATAATTAAAAATCCTTTGGTTTGCTGAGTTTAAATCCATATGCTTTTAATTATAGCTTTTATCCATATTCAAGGAGATATTTTCTTTTAATGTTTTTACTTTGATGGTTGCAGACTTTTCTGTTCAAACCGCAATTTCGATTTTCAGCTCACAAAATATGTGTTGGTTAGCTAGTAAAGTTTTTGATCTGATTTTTGAAAAGGTCATTCATATATATATATTGCTAATCACCAAAATGAGATTGTTCTTTTTAATGTTAATTATCCTCTTTCAAATAGCAAATTCGAGTTCATGCATTGAGTTAATTATGTAATATAAAAAGCTTACCAATAGTTCAAATAAGCTTATTTACATCAATGGTAAAGATTCACATATATATATATGTGGATTAAAAACAATAATTTTTTATTATTCTTTCACTTACATTTTTTGTGATTTTCTCGCTTGTGTCTAAATTTAATCCTCCTTTCCTTGTATTGCTGTAATGTATGTAAATTAAATAACGAGAGGTTTTTATAACAAAGGGAAGTATTAATATTTAAGTTTTATAGTTTAATTTAAATTATGTATTTTATCATATATTTGTTAAATATCTGATTGTAGAAACAATTAAATGTTTCTCAATTTCAGTGCTTGTGAGCATTTCATCTTTCGGTAATATGATTTATTTGAGTTGCTTTCTCTTAAATTATTTTAGTAGAGACTGTTGTTATTATGGGTATCCGGTTTGAATTAGTTGTTTAATAGTTCTTGGTGGGTATAAGACCACATCTTATAGTAGAAATTGTACAAACTAGTTCAAGAAACACATATATCTATTAATGTTACATACTTATTTCTATGTTTACTTGATATCTTACAAATACTGTTTTTTTTATTTTTTTCCCAACAAAATTTACTCTTTAAATGATGTGAGTATTTTACTTAAGTGCAGTCCTTAGTTGTATTCTATTCGCAGCTGTAACTTTCCAATGAAAGCAGCCATGACTGCTTTTTTTATAATATTTTTGGGAGTCTCTCTATAATATAAAATCTATCTCTTCTCAGAATTCATGCTCACATTTCACTATAGAATTTTTTTTAGGAAGTTTATTGCTGTCATTCACTTCACGTCTAATCCAATAAAATCAACCTCTAGTGTTACAAATAGAAAACTGAACGTAACACCTGTTCTTACCATCATATTTTTAAAATCGTATGAGTCACCTTTGAATGAATTTTTTTTTAAATTTTTATGTTATGCCATTAGGAGGAAGGGTGTCCATATTGTGTTTATATATTGGACAAATTAAACTCTAAATTTAAATAATAACGCTTATATCTCTAAAACCTTATCTTTTAACATATTAAATATGACCCCTTCATTCACATTTCAACTTCCAAATCTATCCTTTCTACCTAAAAGGCTACCAAGATGTTTGAATTAATTCACATTCTCAAACTGAAAACCATTCAAACATATGGCTACTAAAAATATTTCATCATTTGTTGATAAGGGCTTAGTTTTCATGATATTAATTATTAAATCAAAATCTATAGATTGAATTCAAAATGATGAGAACTTCTGTTAGATCATCTTTAGATATAAGCAAGGAATAACATAATCATTGCCATATTGTAAGTCTAGATACGAAAATGGAATTCTTTTAACTTTTAGTTGATTAAAATTTAAAAACCCATTATCAAATATTAATGTGTGTTTTATGAAACTGTCTATAAGCTGTTCCAAAGATTACTGCCATACAAAAGTGGAAAGCAAAGTTCAATCTAATATCCTAGTTTTTATTACAAATGTTTGTTTTTTTAGCGGAACTAATTATCTCCTCTTAATCTATTATATTGGAACTATATGATTATGGTATCAAACTTTAGCAGATATGCACTTAATTATAAGCATTACAAACAAACCTCTTTGTTTATTTGAGTCAAATGCCATGACCAAATCAATACACAATTTCTTTCCTATTATAATTCTTGAATACACATTGTTGTTAAAATTTCTTACTTTGTCAACCAAAAATGTTTTCATTGCTTCAATTTTATTCAGCAAAAGATAAGGTTCAACTTGATCCATTAATAAAAGCATGTAAAGTGTTCACATAGTAAAATAAATTAGATGTGGTATTAACTGAACCATCTGTGTGCCAATTTTATAGTTTCTTTAGGCATAATATATTTGTTTTAATTCTGTTTCAAAATTTTTCAATTTATTGAGTCAATAATACAAAATAAAGTTGTCATGTTTTTTGGAGTCTATATTCTTTAAGGATAATAAGATTCTTAGCATTCCATTATACGGAAAAGAATTTTTGTTTCTTTGTCTATAGTAATCTTCTCAAATGCTTTCCTGTAGAGCAGACATCTTACAAGTGTTTAATTGTTTATTAGACAGTCTTTCATTATTTCTTGCTAGATTTTTATCTTACAAGACGTATTCTTCTTCTCTCCTCTTCAGGTATTGCTGATCTGACCAGTGACAGTACTAGCATGAGATTCGAACCTGGGCCCTTAGATTCTTGAGTATTGAATTTTAAGGTAATGCTCTAATCAGCTGAGGCATCCTGCCAAAGGCAACAGTCAATAGAAATTTCATATACTTATCTGTGAAGTTCCTCCTGATATACCTAGCCTATACATCAAATACAAAACATGGACTTATACTATCACTATGGAACAGAGTAAAAGAAGTTTGTTCAGAAACCAGTGATTTAGTATGAAAAATGGTTATTCATCAGCTGTTATTAAGAAAACCTTAAATAGACAACAAAAAGAACCATCAAAAGAAAAAACAATTATTGGTATTGTAGTATACCCATGCATTCCAAAAATAGAAGACAAATTAAGGAAAATCTGCAATCAGTATAATATCAGAACAGTTTTCCAGAGCCATACCACACTAAGAAGAATTTTAACATCTACAAAGCCTAAACTTGAAATGCTGAAAAGAAAAAACTGCATTTATAGAATACCAAATTAATGTGGAAGTCATATATTGGTGAGACCAGTTGTCTCATTGAAAAGTGCTTGCAAGAATACAAACTGATGTTTAGAAGAGAGAAAACAGATGTGTCTAAGGTAGAAGACCCTATGTGCCAATGAACATAAGTTCAATTGGGAAAATACAAAAATATTCGAGAGAAGAAAAGGTATAAAAAAGAAAATTTAAAGAAGCTGCTCACATGACAATGGAAAACAATCAATAAGCCAACCAAGTGTGACTATACATAATGTATGGAAACCACTAATCAAGCTCTTAAAAAAAGTGGAGAAATCAAGAGGAACCTTATAGATAAGTACCTGAACTTTCTACTGACTATTACCTATGATAGGATGGCTGTTGATTAGAGCATTACCTTAAACTCAATACCCAAGAATCTATGAGTCCAGGTTCAAATCCTGTGCTTGTACTGTCACTGGTCAAGCTAGCAACACCTGAAGAAGAGGGAAGAATAACACCTCTCAAAATGTTGTGCATATACTAACTTGTTTGATGTGCTATTACTAATTAAATGTATTTGGAATATTTAAATAAAGATAAATTTTTCTAAAGACATACAATACTCATACAATTAAAACACCATCATCACAAATTT
Source organism: Epiperipatus broadwayi (assembly GCA_028023455.1). Lineage (NCBI taxonomy): Eukaryota > Metazoa > Onychophora > Udeonychophora > Euonychophora > Peripatidae > Epiperipatus > Epiperipatus broadwayi. Next base: position 5,934,006 of record JAQFVV010000017.1, read on the forward strand.
TCAGGAATGTGCTTGTATTATGCTTAGAATCTATGAAGAGTTGGAGCAGAGATAGAAGAAATATGTTGGAATAATGATCTTTGAAAAGGGAATAGCTTTGAGTATTTAAAAATGAAAGAAAAGGATAGAAAGACTTGGAAAAGTTTATCAGATTGATGTGCAGAAGCTAACTTGTTCTCATACCTGCAGTAGAGAATCTCATTGTGTTCCTCACATATTTGATGCTATCCAGATTAGGGTAATATTGGATAATTAATGATTTGCCTCATTTCTTCTTTTCATTTTTGTTATTGATCTTTTAAATATCATAATCATTATTTCCCAGAATTTGCTTCACTAGTTTCACCAGTCTTTAAAAATTAATTGCCCTATTTTTTTGTACTCTTTCTCAATATCAGTTTACTGTCCATGTTGCATTTTCTTTTTTCCCCCTATGTTTCTCATATTTCAAATTCTTTATATGCCAATCCCTTCCTTTTTGTAATAATTAATTTTAAAAACTTTTTTTCTTTTTATATAGACTGATTTATTATTATTATATTCCTTTTTTCATTTTTGACTTTTCTTTATTTTTTTAGTACATATTATTTTATGAGTAATACGTTTTTTTTTTTTATTATTTAGAAGTTGTAATTTTAATGAACTTATTGTTTTAGACTGATTTTATTATTATTATATTCCTTTTTTGTCTTTGACTTTTATTTATTTCTATTTATTATTTTATGAGTAATACGTTTATTTTTTGTAGGTTGTAATTTTAATGTGTTTATTGTTTTAGACTTATAATAATAATCATTTTTCGTCTTTGACTTTTATTTCTTAGTACTTATTATTTTATAATGTTTGTTTTTTGTAAGTTGTAATAATGTATTTATTATTTTTCTTAAACTATTTGAGTATAAGTCACACGATTCAAAATCAACTAGACAACTGTAAACAGTCTTTTTTTATGTAATAAAGAAAAGGAGTAGTAAAATAATTCAATTTATTGTGATTTTTTGTAGATATTGGACTATAAAAAGGTAGGATAAAGTAATAAACTATAATGTTTGCCAAATGATTTTAAGATTGCCATAGAGAGCAAAAAAACAAATATGTTAATTTTTCATTTGGATCCTGAATGATCACATTGTAATTGTAAAATATTTATTATATATATTTGAAATATATATAAAATGCTTAAAAAAGTGAAATAAAGCTTTACTTTCATCACATGATCACGATTTCCTATTCTTAAACAAGCTATTAATACAATAATAGCAAAGGCACAGATAGGAATTTTATTTACAAAGCTTCTTGCATCTATTGATTATTAAGGCTTACACCGAGTGGCGCTACTGATGGAGAGTTTGCTGTGGGAAGGAGTGGGATAGAAGAATAGATGCACTAATAAAGAATAGGGAGTTGGAGAGATGGAGAACTAGTATGGAGAGTAAAACGAGTTTAAATATATATAGAAGTAAACGGAACATTGGGTGTGAGTTAATTTATGATAATAGTAAGGAAAGTAGTTTATTTTTTAAGGCTCGAACGGGATCTTTAGCAACAAGGGAATATACATGTAAATGAAAAAATATGGGTGATTTAATCTGCAAGTTGTGTAAGGAAGGCATAGAATATATTAGGCATTTGTTACTTCTATGTAAATGTTTGGAAGCAGAAAGGGTACAAATAATGAAATTATGGAAGGTTAAATATGAACAAAGTGATTATACAGAAAGTGAGTTATTGGTTTTTATGCTAGGTTTGGGGGAAAATAAGGGGGATTTAGATATGAAGGTCATGGAGTTGACAAAGATTATGTTGTGGAAATGGGATGGAGCAGATTATGGGAAAACTTAGGGTGGACAATGGAAAAGGAAGGTAAAGTGGCTAACAGGTTTCTCTGGGCATAGCTGCTGAGAGATTCCTGACTCCATTTAAGGAGGTCACAGTACATCACATCACATATAGTATTAACATCTTGTGTAGACATAGGAAATGCTGATCATGTGATGTTTTAGTGGTTTTATACTAATTCTAGCATAATGGAGACTGGTTTTTGAAAAACCAATGACACTAAAATGTATGGGTATTGAACTGGGTTCAAACTATATAACTATACAAACAACATCTTGGACTTGCAGCTTTATAATTAATTAAATAGGTAAAAGATGTTGCTAGAGAACTGCATTAGACCCTAAGATCTAGGTGCAGTGCTCCCAGATCCAAGACTTCTCACTGATGAAAGCCAGACTAGAAACCAATCTGGGGATATTGGATGAATAGACACAAAATAGAGATTGTATGTATAAATCTTCTCATATCCATTGATTACTAAGGCTTCCACGGGTTGGCACTACTGTATGGAGAGTTTCCTATTACAATGAAGCTTTTCTTTACATTAAGTGATTACAATTTTCTTTAGAAGTCAGTAAATCAGTATATATTTAAAAACAATAATGGAAAATAGTTTCTGCTGTTCAGCAATCAAGTTGTGATGTATTTGATCATCAATAATAATTATTTGCCACTACTTAGTATTAATGGTTACCCTAATTCATGTCTTCAGAATAGTTTTGTGGCATTCTAATTGTGATTACAATTCATCAATACATTTCTAGTATATTTTAATGATTAGTAACATTACATATATTTTAAAATATCACTTAAAAGATTATTTCTTTCTTTGGGCGATGAAATCCCAATACTGGTATTTACATTAAGCACTGTAAATGTCTTGTAACTTTGTATAATTGTAATTTATTCAGTGCTCCAGTTCTGGTTAACCTGTTTCCCAGCTTTTCAAATAATCTTGATCAGTGATTTTAGAAGCCTCATGGATGTGATGGTGTTGATTCCCTTTCGATCCACTGTTTGCTCCAAAGAATTACATGCACTTATCTGAGATTATTTTTTTCCTTACCACATTGTGATGTATAACTTTGCGATTTTAAGATGGTGACCGTAATTATTAAACTAAATGCACATTATGGTTATCATTGTTCTTATTAGTTACTCTATTTTTATTGAGTACTATTATAATCCTTAATTCTATTGCTGTTTACATTATTACTGCTTATGATACTTTACTGTAAGGAGTTATTACATCATTTTCAGTATTGATTTTTTATTATTATCACTGCTATTTTATTACTGCCTCAAAAAGGTTAAATTTTACAATATATATTTCTATATCTGCATCTAATTTGCTTACTTAATAATATTTATATGTTGATAGTTATATGGTTCTATTTTATAAAGGTTTGTGATGATGGTACTCTAGTTATAGTTATATATTGGACTATTTCCACCATCTAATATACATTCCAAATACATTCAACTGTTAGTAATAGCACACAGGTTAGAATATGCACAATGTTTCAAGAAGTATTATTCCCCCTCTTCTTCAGGTATTGTTGGCTGACGAGTGACAGTACTAGGATCAGAATCGAACCTGGATGCTTAGATTCTTGAATTTTAAGATGGCATTCTAACCAACTGAGCCATTCACTACTTATATTAGATGATGGAAATAGTCCAATATATAAATATATTGCTTGTGTTTGTATTGTTATTATCATTAACGTATTATCAGTTGATATTTGTTATTGTCTTAAATTTTATTATTTTCTTTTTATTACACACATTATTTTCATTATTATCTTCACCATCATGGGTGCTATTGTTAGGCAGGATTATCATTTGTGATAATACAAAATTCAAATTATTTTTGTTTGGTTTTTCCCATCATTGGATACTGTTCAATCATTTGAAATCCTAACTTTAAACAAGGATGTGATTTATTAGTGTCTATAAAGTTCTCCAAATATATTGCTCTGGAAAATAAAGTTGCTCATCTTTCTTCTAGACGGAAGCTATAGAGATATTAAATATCTTTATAGCATCATTAGTCAATAAGTTATTCTATCTGATGTAATTTCAACTATTATAATTAGGTCACATCAGCATCAGTCTGCATGTCTGTTATATTCAAACTTGTCATTTCAATATCCTTAAATTTTCTCCTTTATTTGAGATACCCTCTTTATACAATCAGATTTGTAGTAATACCAATCACTTTAATTTAGATTATAAACAATTTTATAATATTATTAAATTCAAATGTCGTGGTTGATTAATTTAATTTTATTCATTTATATGTTTTATTTTTTTGATCGTTACTTTTATTATTGTTATATGCATTGTTTATTCTCTTTACTATTTTAATGTGCAAACTGTAATTGGCTATATGCTGTTGTTTAGTACTTAAATAAATGAATTATTGTTGTTGTTTATAACATTCCTAAAAAGTCACTCCATGGGGAATATATCTGGATTTGGATGCTTAATATTTGTTTGATAACCTAATGTGTACATGATTATCAATTATTGTGAGTATTGACTTTTTCCTTTTATTATTCATGCTTATGACATAATTATTTTCAGTGTAAACAATATTTGTTAGTCCATGTTTTATGATGGCATGAAAGAAACATGTTCTGACCAGCATTCCTAATATTTTTGCGAACTTAACAAATTTTTGCCAGTCAGGTTTTTTTTATTCCACCAGTTGAGATTCCATTTCAAAAGCCTGTGCAGTTTTAGACATAACTAATACTATTGTTCTTGATAACAATCAACTCTTAAGCTATCAACAATCTCAACCTGTAATCATGGCAACCTCATATTGTAGATTGAGATTGTTGATAGGTCAAAGGTTATTACCTACATTTATAAACCTATTAAAGCTTTGAGTAATTGGATTTATTGTCTATTATTTTTATAGTATTATTAATAATTTATTAGTTGCTATTATTGTATTCTTATACTATATTTAATATTAATACATTTCAACTGTTACTAATTTGCTAGGCAGTAATAAAGGTAAATATTATTAAAAATACTACCTTTTCTGTGTGTATTTTCATTTTACCAGATATTATTACATTTGTGAAAACTTATTATTTTACTAATGTTATTTTATATTTTTTGTGATTATTGATTTGATGTTTTTAATGTTATTATGTTTTTATTATAATTTATCTTAGATTATGTATAAAATTGCATCTTCCAATAAGTAACTTTAAAATGAACTGTCAATTTCATGAATTTTTTAGTCATACAATACCATGGTAATTGCTTAAATAATATTCAGTCCAATTTTGACATTTTTTCTTAATGTACAGGAATGTTATAATTACTAAAACATTCAGTAATGAAACTGTCAACATTTTGAATGGAACAAATTTGACAAGCCAAAAATGTAATAGAATTAATAACACATACTATATATTAATACATACTGTATATCCATATTCATTCCCAAAGGCCATCTTTTACATCTTACCTATTTGTTCTTTTCTATGATCCAATGTTTTCAGTCTCTTTAGCCATTGTTTTTTTAAAGGGAGGGTAATATCTATGATAAATATATATTATAATAGTAACTTCTAGTTATTATTATTGGTCTAACATGCTTTTATCTCTTATGAAATTATTTATAAATATAAATTTTATTTGACTATTTTATTATGTATACATATATATACTATTTATATATACATGTGAGTTTCAAATAATACATACATTAAGCTTTTGAGTAAAATGTCAGAATTGAAGTTGAGTAATAAATAATTTTATATATATATATATTATTATTAAATCTTAATGTTTATTGAACAATTAATATTTGAATAAAGCACGAACTTGTAACAAAACAGAGGAAATTGGTTCGTTCTCTTGTTATTAGAGAGAAGAAAAGACAATCATTTCTTTTCAAATAACTTTTTCTTTTATAAAAAATATTACTGTTCCAACGTTTGGAATTAACTATAAACTCTTCCAAATTAAGATAATCTATGGATTAAAAAAAATCTATAAGGAAAATATATTTAATTTTCTATCAAATCTTAAAAGGAATAGCAATATAAAAGAAAAGAACATTTCTTTGAGTTTTTGGAAACTACGTTGTTTTAACATTTCATTATTCTTTGGATATATATAAATTTAAGATAATTATATATATTAAGGATAAATCAATGTGCAGTGAGTAGTATAATTATTATATCGTAAAAGGTTTTTAAACCAACCTTGCATGCTATTTTAAAATATTTTGAAATATTGGGTATATAGAACGTCTAATGATAATAGAAAAATGGAGAATAAGAACATCTACATTTGAAGAATATTTACTTTATTTCATATCAATCAAATCATTGGATATTATTAACAGTTTATCAATTAAGGATAAATAAAATCATCATTATACCAATAGATTAATAATATACTTCGTAAAAGATCATTAGAATGATGAACTATAGACTTCAATATCTACTCTCAACTCTGGAAAATAAGTTTTCTTTATTATTTATTTATATATATTATAATAATGCTTATATTATTTTAATGTTTATTATTATTATTATCTTTATTTCAAATTTGGCATCGCATCATTATATCTTAATAGGAAAATTATATTTAATATTAAATATAATTAATTGAAAGCTTGACATAATTCATCAAATTAGATGAAGGATATAAAGAATAGTTATTATTTAATAGATATTTTAAACAGGATTATATTGTATTTACTACATAATATTATAAACGTTTAATGTATTTTATCTATCAAAAATACATATAATATATAAGTTATACAATTGCAAATAGTACTTATATATTAGTAACTATGAAACATATAAATAAGAACGGTAAATAAATTAATGTTACATAAATTATTAATTTTTGAATCCAGATATTGTTTTTATATATATCTGTTAATTTAAACTATTTTCTTTACTTTTTGAAAGTTCATTATAGTATTGAATTTTATCATAGGGTATTAAATAAGAATATTATTTATTAATATTTTTTTAAAATGGTAAAATTCATCCGTATTTATTTATTAATATTTTATTTATCTATTATATTATATTTTTTTATTGTTTATTAAATATTGATTTATTAACTTGATCTCTTTGTCTAATCATTATTGAATTATATTATATATATATATGCTAGTATTATAAATATTATATGAATATCAATTATTAATTAATGCTTATATAAAGGCATATTAAATAATAACTTGTTTTGAAATTATCCCTGAAAAGAGCTAATTGCAAATTCTCCATGAGTTTGAATATTGTGGCTTAATGGTGATTGAAAGAGGGATGAGAGATGGATGAACTAGTCTAAATTATATCAAAATTTATTTAAAAATTATTGAGCTAGCATAATAAAGATAGATATGATCATAGACTTAGTATTTCATCGATTCATTTCTAGCATTCTACCTGAAGACCCAAAGTCCGATTGTAGTGAAATGCATATCCTCTTTCTAGGGAATTTAATCATCTCCTTATATTTAACAAGACCAACTTAGATTTTAAATATAATCCATTCTGTTATATTTGGCGAACCTAACTGTGAAGCATTAAGTTAATGATTTCCAAGCATTAAATATAATCGATTGTTATATTTGATGCATCAACTGGGATGATTAAATGCCGTTCCGTTATATTTGGTGCTTCAACTAAGGCTATCAAATATGCCGTCCTGTTATAATATATATATACTGTATATCCATATTCGTTTCCAAAGGCATGGTCCTTTACACCTTACCTATTTGTTCTTTTCTATGATCTAATGTTTTCAATCACTTTAATCATTGTTTTTTTAAATGGGAGGGAATATCTGTGATAATATATAAATATATGTGGGAGTATTTGTGATAAAATATACATATATATAATTAAAAAATCAAAATTACACCAAATTCACATCTCAACCAGACTAACCAAGAAAATCAACTCTAAAACACTTCCAATGGTTTCACTTCTACAAACAGACTTCTCAAGTATAAAAGAACTATAAAATAGCAACATATTTAACATTACCCACAATCCATTTACTTCCCATACACCCTTAATATTAAAAGAACTTTTAAATAAGTTAATTGCTTCAGAATCATAAATTTTTAATAATAAAGATTTTCTTCATTTAATTTCTCTCAAAGAAAACTTTAGCTTCATCAAAATTAATACTATGGCCTGTATCTTTTTCATGGATATATAAAGCTGAACTAAGGTATTTACTTCTAACCCTACTTCTATGTGCCTTTACTCTTCATTTAAGTTCAAACTATTCTGTGTGTGTGTAGCTGTTATCATTTATCATTAGCAGACACTCCTAAATGACTCTGATCATCTTAATCCAAAAAAGAAAAAGATAAAAAAAGTAGGATAAGAGATTGGAGTTTGAATTGTTGTGCTATTAATTTAGGGGTAGAATTGTGATTGTAGAAACCCACTTCCACAGCACCGAGATGAACAATGGCATGAGAAGATTGTTATGACTGACAGTGCATTAACTTAAATGACTGATGATAGTAAGGTAAAGAAAACAGAAAGAGCGCAAGAAAAGACTACAACAGAAACAGTAACTAGCCTTTAATAAAAAATAAGGTTAATTTATAAAGCAGTTGTGATATTTTTTTGACAAGCATTGCACTTATTTGGAATGTAATCTTCAAAATAAAATGCTCTGAAAAGAAATTATTTATAATGTTTTATTATTAAAGCGTAAGTCAATCTCTGATAATATGCTATTTCTTAAATACTATAAATCTCCGTACACTCGCTGCCAGCAAAAGAGTTTAAAAAACTTAAGTGAATCACTTAAGTTTAGAGTGTATTTGTATATACACCAACTCTCACTAACCATGCTTAAATCAGGGCTTGAAATTTTTAGTATATAAAAAAAAGCTTTTACATTTTTTTAAAAAAACAAAAATAGTTCTAGGAATAAAAAGTAAAACCTTTGTTCTTTTCAAAAACAATCAAACTGATTAGAAAAAGATCTTTTATGCAATAATGATTAATATTTCTGTAGTGTAATCTTCACTACACCACTCTCAACATTACAGAAATATTATTTATTATTGGATAATCTCTAGTCTAATGAATGACTAATAAAAAATATTCATATACTTTCATTAAGTGATTTGAATCAAAGTTATGAGGACAACACATTTGACACGTCAATTAATCTGTAGTAATTTGATATATATATACTGAACAATAATAAAGATATGTGTAAGAGATTGTGGGCCAACGGATGAGTTCAGGTTCAATATGAAATGTGCATTTTGGGGATCATGTCTTGAGTCATGTCTATAATTACATCCCTCCACAAGGTGTTAAACATATATAGAAATCATTCCCTACCTTACATGAGGGTGTAATGAAAATTATACTATAATGTTATTCATTATTGAATAACCTCTAGTCTATTGAATAACTAATAAAAAATATTCTTATACTTTCATTAAGTGATTTGTAGCAAAGTTGTGAGTGCAGCATATTTAACATTTATCAATTAAATTATAATGATTTGCTATCTATATATATATACTGAACAATAGTAAAGATGTATGCAAGAGATTGTGATGTGGAACAATTGATGAGTGCTGGTTCAGAATGAAATATGCATCTTCAGGATCATAGATCTCTTTCATGTCTTTGGTCATACATTTATGATTATATTCTTCCAAAAGATATTAAAAGCGTGTAGAAACCAGTCTCTATCTTGCATGAGAATGGTGAAGTGAAAATTAAATTGCAGAAATATTCACCATTGGATAATCTCTACTTTAATGAATGATGAATAAAAATTATTAATATATTTTCATTAAGTGATTTGTGCCAAAGTTGTGAGGGCAGCACATTTGGCACATCAAATAAACTGTAGTCATTTGTTATCTATCTATATATACTAAATAATCATATAAATATATGTAAGACATTGTGGTCTGAATCAACTGATGAGTGCTGTTTTAGCATGAAATATGTCTCTTGAGGATCAAAGATCTTTTCCACATGTTTTTGATCATATGTTTATGACTACATCCCTCCAAAAGGTGTTCAAAGGATCAAAGATCAAGCAATTCCTAACTTGTGTGAGAGTGGTACAGTGAAAATAGCACTACAGACACATTATTCATTATTGTATAATCTCTAGTTTAAAGAATGACTAATAAAAATTGTTTTTATACACTTTTAACTTCATCTGCCTTTTGTCTGCCTGAAATCTTGTATCTCAATTTTCATTCATCTCCCAATTTCTGATTTAGTTAAAATTTTGCATACATATATATTCCTGTTGGTGATATTTTTTTTTTTTTTAAAGTTTTTACTCATTATCATTTTCAATCATTATCTCATGCATATCATCATCAATCACCATTACTTTATGCATATCATTTTCAATCACCATTACTTCTTACATATCATCATTTTTAGTCACCATGACTTCATGCATATCATTTTCAATCACCATCACTTCATACATATCATTTTCAATCACCATTACTTCATGCATATAATAATTTTCAGTCACTATTACTTTATGCATATCATTTTCAAGCACCCTAATTCATGAATATTACCATACCCCACTTTATGCATATCAACATTTTCAATCACCATTACTTCATGCACATCATTTTCAATCATCACACTTCATGTAATTATTTTCACACATATCATCACTTTCAATCATTACTTATTTTCAATCACCATTATATTACTTCATGCATAAAATCATTTTCAATTACCCCATTTTATGTATAACATTTTCAAACACCATTATTTCATGCATATCATTTTCAATCAGCATGCATAGCATCATTTTCAATAACCATTATTTCATGCATATCATTTTCAATCACCATTATTTCATGCCTATCATTTTCGATCACCTTTACTTCATGCATATCATTTTTAATCACCTTTACTTCATGCATATAATTTTCAATCACTTTTACTTTTTCAATCACCTTTACTTTATGCCTAGCATTTTCAATCACCATTACTTCATGCATATCATTTTCAAACACCATTAACATCATTTTCAACCACCATTACTTCATAGATATCATTTTCAATCACCATTACCTCATGCATATCATTTTCAATCACCTTCACCATTACTTTATGCATATCATTTTCAAACATCATTACTTCATGCATATCATTTTCAATCATTATTTCATGCATATCATTTTCAAATACCATTATTTCATGCATATCATCGTTTTAATCATTAGTTCATGCATATCAGCCTTTTTCAATCTTCATGACTTTGCTGCTGGGTGCTCTTTGTTTAATCCAATTTTTCAATCCCTAATTTCTTTACATAATTCGAGCTAACTTCTTCACCTGTCCATCTTATAAATTATCTCAATGTTTTTAACAATCCCTTGGATTTTACTTTATGACTGTAATTATACATCTATTGTCATTTCTTTTAGAATAAAGCCTTGCTCTGTTTGAGCTTGTAATACTTTCAATGATGTCACTGATCCCTGTTTGCTCTCTTATTCATAAATTCCATTTTTATACCTTTTCATTAAGTTCAACTTTGATCTCTTAATACATTTCTGGGTGACTAATGAGTTTTGAATTAATCAAGGCTTGGATCTAAAGATAAGCATTGGCAGAATACATTTACTAAAAAAATATCCTTTTCAAACATATTTCCTTTTAATATCATTTTTACCAAAAGCACACCATTAAATTTTATTTCATTGTTTCCATTCAGCTGGAAAAAGTAAAAACAAATCTAAGGTCGATCAGTGGAATGTGATTACTATTATCAACTCTTAATTTTAATGATCCAAAATCATTTCCTGACTATATCATTATTTTATTTTTACTTAACTGATTAATCTTCATTTAACTTATTGTCTTCGGTTGTGACCAATCTTTGGTTAACACAATCACACATAAACCTTTGGACAAATTGTATTTTATATTTTGCCTAGATCTGAATACACATGATTACTTAAGTATTTGTCATTACCCCCTTTTATTTTCTGAGGGTCTAAAAAGAATATGCTTATTTCAGTCACAAAATATTTTAAAGAAAAACGATAGGCAAAAAAAAAAACAACCAAAAACTATATTTATTTTATTTTAAGAAGTTTCTATTTTAAATTTATTTACAATATATTACTGTACAGTTATTTTCATAATTCTAATCTTTTTATCTTATTGGTAGTTTGTGGAGGATGTGCTTGATTGCCACCAGGTGATGCTGTGGTATCATCAACAAATAGCCCGAAGCTTGCAAGTGATAAACTAATCTTGAATGTTAAATTAAAGTTTGTATCTGGTTCAAAGAAATATTAATAATTCCATATCTTAAGAAGCACATCAGAAATTATTAGGTTGCAGAAAGAAGTTTGTTACTAATCTTGAAAAGAGATTCTTTGATACCACTTTCATTAAGAAATCAAATAATGCAAATTTCTGATGTCCATTTCATATTCACATGGAAAATGAACATGAATCTGTTGGGCACTAACAAAAAAGAATCAGCATGATGAATTTATTGACTTTTTACTTCTGGTATTTCTTAACTGGAGTACTACATTTCTTAAAGGCAAGGATGAATGATTTTTGTTTCTTATAGATATTTACAATCACGATAGACAAAACTAAATTATGGCCCTTATTCCTAGGAGATTGTAGAATCACCATCCAAGAGGATCATTAATGAATGAAGGCAGAGGGTACTAAGAATCCCTAATTTTTCTCAAACTATCTACAACTGCAGATCACTTTCAAGTGAAGGAAGATTGCAATAATTGGAAAAACTGTCTCATATTAAATGGGACATTAGACTTTGGGAAGTTAGATGAAAAAGTGAAGAGATAATTGATTTAAAAAATGGACATGTACTCTACTACTACAAAGGCACAAATATTGGAAGTACAAGTGGAGTAGGATTCACTATAAATAAAAAGTGGAAGAACATTGTGGAGATTGATGGTGTTTTGGACAGTGTGGCAAGATTAGTTATTTAACTTAATAATAGATACCCAATGCAGATAATTCAGTTTATATCCCCAAAATTCTCACTGTGATGAAGAAATAGAAGATTTTTATATGGATTTATAAAATGCTTTTGATCAGACCAAATTACATTTTAAAATTTTCGGAGGAAACTTTAATATTAGAATTAGTAAACAATTGAAAAATCAGAGAGCTATGGGTAAATTTCTTTATAGTGATAGAAATAGGATGACACAGACTTCTGGAATTCACAGAAAAGAAAAAAATTATTATAACTACAAAATTCTTTGAGAAAAAAATTAAATTAAAATATGGAAGCATACAAATGAAGATATAGCAACAATGGATTATATTTGGCTAACAGAAAATATGTATTCCAAGACATGTAAAAAAAGATGATTGATCCCAAAATGCACACTTTATGCAAAATGATACTACAGAAATATTATTTATTAAGTGGATCTCTAGTCTAATGATTGATGAATAAGAATTATTAATATACTTCCATTAAGTGGTTTGTGTCAAAGTTGTAAGGGCAACAAGTTTGACACATCAATCAAACTGTAGTAATTGGTTCTCTCTCTATATATACCGAAGAATGATAAATATATGCATGAGAATGTGATCTGGATCAATTGGTGAGTGCTGATTTAGCATGAAATGTGCATCTTGGGGATCATACATCTTTTTAATGTCTTTGGTTGTATGTTTATGGTTACACTTCCCCACAATATGTTAAAAGTTGATGATACTTATCAATTAAACTGTAGTAATTTGGTATCTATATATATTGGAGATATATTTAAGAGAATGGGATCTAGGCTAATCGGTAAGTGCTGGTGGAGCATGAGATGTGCATCTTTTGGATTACACATCTTTGGTCATATGTTTATGATTACAACTCCAAAAGATGTTAAAAGTGGATAGAAAGCAGTCCCTAATTTGCATGAGAGTGGTATAATGAAAATTACACTGCAGAAATATTATTCATTAAGAGGATAATCTCTAGTCTAATGAATGGCTAATAAAAATTAATTTACTAGTCTTACTCCTTTTTTTTTGTTGACAAAAATGAAAAATCGGGATGTAAGTATATTTATGTGTACATATAAATCATTTGTACTCACCCCGTTATAAATTGTATTTTGTGGGGGGTGGGGGAAGTAAGTTCGTTAAAAAAATATAAAATATGTTGCAAACATATTATCAGAGTTGTTAGATCCCCCCCCCCCACAGTGCAATTTTCAATGACGTAATCAGATAAATTGAGTTCTTAGATAAAATGTCAAAACTGATACCATACCGAAAAGTTTTAAAATACCTTTATAATTAATATCCTAATTAGAATAATATGGTTTCTCCAAGCAACCCAATTGTGTTAACTCTTTCTATAAATTTGCACCTGATTTGGGGTGGGTGGATGGGGGGTAAAATCATACTTTCATCTGGCACTTTTTGAACTATGCATAAATAGTCCAGTGAGTGTGTACACATTTATATATTCCATATAGTAATACCACCCAACAATGCAAGCCATAGTGATACTACTATATGGAGAGTTTGTTACTGTTTTGACGGCTTGTGTAAGCATAGGGAATGGTGATCTGTGATTTACATATTATATATCATGAAAATCGTAAGTCATTACTACTTGGTTATCATTTCACATTTTATTAACATTTTCTAAAAAAAATAAAAGTTCATTGTTTTATCCCCCCCTCCCAACCATGTTTTTTTTTAAAATACAAAATATAGTAGAAAATACATAAAAGGTTCATAGTTCTAAGTGTTTCCATCTAAAATAAATATAAAGTAAGAAATTAAGACATGTTCAAAAGAGATCGGTGCCGTGCAATCTTCCGAAATATTACAGATGCTCTAAAAACGCAAAAAGTGCCGAAAAGACTAAGACTGATCATAACATAAAATACAGAATTCCAACCATATTTTTGTGATATGAGACCAATTAATGGACCTTCAGCAACTGTACCAAAACTTCCAAATCCTAGTGGGGAAAAAAAAGATATATATACATAACAAACTGATTACATACTTTAAAAATAATATAGTAATAATAATGCTAAAATCATTGCCAAAATGATTTACAAAGCAAAAATTACAACAGAAATGATAATATTCATTTTTTACGAGTCATGGGAGGGGAGCAAATCAAAATTTTGTTTCTAAAATTTCTTGGATATACTTAAATATTATTAATTTGAGTGAAAATGTTTCCGACTTATTCTTACCGTTTATCAAACCAGTTACCGAAGCTGCAGCATCCCTACCATCCATTTCTCCTAACTGGGCAGGTACTGCCCCTCCTAATATTGAATCGGGCCCACAATTAAAAGCACCAGCCAGCAAAAGAAAGATCACATTAAATACTCGCCCTGAATCGCTGGTTAAATGAAACATGAAAAGTGATAAAGTACTGAGAAGAGCCGACAACGTTGTAGCAACGAGATTTCTGCCATTAAAACATCTGTCGGGAATAAAATTAAAAAAATAATACAAATTTAAATCATCATCTTCAAAAAAATCAAATCCTATATACCTGCTTCAGCTAGCTACTCTCATATCTCTCTTTGCAATGCATAGAAGTATACATTTTATTTTTTTATATCTTTAGTACAACATTGTTTAAATTTTGGAATAAGGATATAGAGTGTAGTGAACACAAGGTATTAAAAGTGGATAAAAACCAGATTCCTACCCTTTGTCAGAGTAGGGTAGTGAAAATTAAACTACAGAAATATTATGCATTAAGTGTATATCTCTAGACTAATGAATGATTAATAAAAATTATTTACATAAAGTGGTTTGTTAAAATTGTAGGGCAGTAAGTTTGACACCTATCAATTAAACTGTAAGTAGAAGGGTTTAAACTCAGGATTGGTTCCCACTCCATCTCAAACAACTGATACCTATGATCACATACATTCAAATATATTTCATGTAGAACTAGCACTCATTAGTTGGGTAAGATAATTTCCCACACATATATACAGTCTGTGCTTGGCTTATATTAAGATAGCAAATCCTTAAACTTTAATGGACAGGCTCCAATCTTCTTACTCTTCCAGCTATTCACCCATCCATTTCATTGAAAAATCAACAACAGAATGCTCAAAGCCTTATTGGATTTGATATTGTAATCATATCCATGTAAATATTACATCAATCTAACCCCTCATATTATTGAACTACAAACCATTGAATAGTTAGAAGAGTGAGCAGATTGAAGCCTGTCCATTAAAGTTTAACAAATTGCTATCTTAATATAAGCCAAACATTGATTGTATATATGTGCGGAAGATTATGATATGGTCTAAATGATGAGTACTGGTTCTTCATGAAATATGTATATTGGGGATTAGCTATCTTTTTTGTATGTATGCAGTCATGTGTATCTGTTTTTGAGATAAAGTGGACAAATATAGACTGAAAAATCTAAGTTCAAATCCCTCTACTTACATATATAAGAAACATTCAGTATACTGAATGAATGGACTAATGACAATCTGTAATAAATTTCTATCCATATATATTTTGAAATGGTTATGTGTTTCATGGCATACAACATAGTAGTGTGTGTGCATGTATATATAAAGTTGAAAGGAAAAACAAATAAACACAAAATTCCTTGTATTTATTATATTACACTGGAGTAACAGTTAAGAATTAAATAATAATTTTGAATTTAAAAAATTATTATAAATTAAATACTTAAAAAGATCTATTTAATATTTTATTCTGATTTTGATAATTAAAAAAGAAATCTAAAATAAGATTATGTCACAACAGATATATTGGTAATTATAAAACGTCCCTATCTTTTTAATTAGATTAAAAGTTTTTCTTAATCAAAGCTTGTATAGTTTGATAAAATTTACTATAATATAAGATGTGATATATTGGACTATTTTCATCATTTATGAGTGAATGCTGAATGTATCGAAAATTTTAAACTTTATTTAAACTTTCCAAATACATCAACTTCTTAGTAATAACACACAAATAGACAATACAGGTATTTGGAAAGTTTAAAATTTTCGATACATTCAGCATTCACTCATAAATGATGGAAATAGTCTAATATAGCATATCTTATAAATATATCATCATTACAAACCTTCAGACATTTACTATCATATACTCTGACATTGTTTAAAGGATTAAAAATACTTTGAGATAAAAATTTGTTTTTAATTAAAGTGGATTAAAATAGTTATTAACTTGTTTTTTAAATCAAGATAAAGAAAAAAATACTAATTATGGTTTTTAAATTCCATGACACATTATAAAAGGTGGATTAAAAATCATTAGGGGGATTACAGCACTATGACAGCATGATTACTATGAAGTTATAACTGAAGTCAAGGCAGTACAAGTCAGCTGCTGCTAGTGTCACAATGATAGTTTGAATGCATATGAAAGAGCCTGCTTTTTTATTTCATCTCATATTGTGTATTAGATGGCATGCCTGAAGTCTACTAAACTATAGAACGAATGAAGCTGACTGAATGTCAACAGCTACCAGATTTATATCTTTCCTGAAGATGTCAATAAGCTAATATGTTTTAGAATGAACCAGCCTATCAAACTCCATTGATTTTCTGAAATATTACCATGCTATGACTATACATATGCTGATTAATCTGTATGCAAAGATGACAAATGTATATGTACTGCTGGTCGAATATATAAAGTATTGAAAATGACAATTACTTGACTTTGCACTTAAAATCTCTAAGTTACAAGTTTAAAAGTAAATAAGCTTTGCTTCATTTATATATTTAAAACAGGATTGATCCTAGTTTATATTTTACTTTTGAAATTAAAAAAAGAAACTCCAAAAATCTTTCTATGCTGGAGAGTACCTATATATTAAAATCAGCCATCAACCACACATGTTAAAATTGTTATATATTATAAAATTGAATTTTTACTGGTTTATGACAATTCAAAGATGTTAATTTAAAATCATTATACAGCACATCTGACTGCTTATGTGTTTTATGTAAAACTATTGAGATATATGTAAATTACAATGTAATTGTATATATTTTTTGTATTATTTTAATCAAAATCAGAATTCTGAATTTTTATTTATAATGTAATTAGTAGACTTTAATTTCATTTTACTATTATTGTTTCGAATTAAAAAATTTATATTTCATTAAGTTATTCCAGTGAATTTATTTAATCCTAAAATATGTTTTAAATAATATGCTTTATTTATTTATCTCTTGCTCATAGTAAGTTACAAAGCTCTTGCTCTCTAAGGTCAATTTGTGCATAATAGTCAGTTATATAAATTGGGGTTTGTCATGTCATGAACATCCAGATGATTCTGGTTGATGCAAAGGGATACCCTTTAATGTTCATTCACTAAATTTTATTTTAATTTGAAATTAAGTTTATAGTTCACCAGTATATTGTGCGTAGTGAGGTAGATTTAACCAGTTGAATCAGGCGAAAGTCCTCAAAGCCAACCTACCGAGTATAAATCAGAATCTTGCCTCGCCCATTCGCCTGATCACAAACAAACAACACCTCTGAGCCGCATAAATTTTTTTCAACCGCCACAAAGCAGCAACAGGGTAGAGACATGGCGGGAAATCAAAGAGCTAAAAGCTAAATGTGTAAGACCAAATATGTGTTGGTGTTTGGTTTTGTGCCTGGATCATTGAAAAGTAAAAATAAAGCATTTAATATAACTAAGAAACTCAAGTTTTTGATAATTAAATAATGTTTAATTACTGGCTTTAAATATGAATAGGCTTTAATGGCCTCCGCTATTCCCCTAAATTACTGCAACAAACTGAAAAGCCAAAGGAGATATGGTGATGGATGAGGCTTTTGGATGGATTTAGGAACCCGGGATAAAGCGATTTGCTAGCAAGTCCATTTTCCTCAAAATACGGTTGGTTTTAACTGGAGCAGGTTCCACTTCTCCATTATTTGAAATGCAGTGTATACTTTTTTGAAGCACAAGCTAATGGAAGAAAATCTGGGGATTTCTCCCAAGAGAAATCTGAATGCCTTCAGAAAGCTTGGAAATAAAAAGAGAAAAATCTTAATAAATCGCCTTCACAAGCAAAATCAGAATCAAATGACTCCTTCAAAAAGAAAAGTCGAATAATTATCTCTTTTGTTCTCCTACTATTTATACTTTCTCTGCAGCTACCTTCCATTGTTTGTATGATCTGAGATCTTGATAAGCCCCCCTTGCTGTTTGTTTTAAAACACCTTCTAAAAATACTTCAATTTTTACTCTACTTTCTTCTTTAAAGTTGGAATTCTATTAATTAAAAAGCAAGAAAGAAAATCCTCTTTAATTAGCTTGAGCGACTCACTAATTAAAATATACATTCTTTCAGAAATGTTGGTGGGCTTATCTCAAAATCAAATCATACTAAATATTTTAATAAAAATTTGAACAACAATATATTATTATTTTATAATAGAACAAGCATTTTATTTCAGCAGAATTTTGCATTACTCATATATATACGCTAGATGTATATATATGTATGTTTGACTAATAGGTTAAGCAATTTTGATCAATAGAATGAAATTTATTTAAAATAAAATATTTAACTGTAATCACATTTAATAAGCATAACTATTTTTACTCTAATGAAAACCCTGTGATATTGAACTATAAACTTAATTTAGGTCACAATATTAATTAAGTTTATAGGAAGATGTGAGCATGGATCGGACTTCAGTCCATTGCTTCATTTCCCAATAGTTAGTGAGCAAAAAAAAAAATGTTTTAAAAAAAAAATGCTGTTGCTTCAGGTCAGAGGTAAGAATTTGTACCAGGTGAGTTCAAGCCTACTCTTTGTTCACTGTAATGTTTAATTTGCTACTACTAATAATCTTTCTATATGTTACTATAAAGCGGTTTATCCATCATTCATTCTCCTATATTTTAAATTAAGTCCGTGTGTTTTAGTCTGACTAGCTATATTTATGTTTTTAATTTCTAAACTTTCCGGGATCCGGTGGTATATACTGCCTTGTATTTTTGGACGGGTTCATGACCCTATCATTTTGGTTTTCTTCTAAGTTCCCATAATCAATGTCAGTTAGTATCCGAATCGTGCCTTGAATATCCTGCATTTGAGTGCCTATTAATATTTTCCTAATCCAGGGTGGCATGTTGTGTCTAATCATCCTTACTATCTGCATTTCTGGATAATTGAATGCAGTTAGGGCTTTAATGCGATTTACCTGCCTAACAAAAAACTGAGCATAAGTCTCTTGATGGTTAGCTGGGTATGTTTCATGCATTATGGAATACATCAAACCTTCCTGCCGCTCTGCACTCCAGTACATTGACATTATTGCCTTCTCATATTCCATAAGTGTTTGCGGTTGTATCGATAGAGTATTCCACCAGTCTCTGGCAGATTCTTTTAAATGATGACTGGAGATCGCCACTTTTTCTTGTTCAGTCATATTCTGGAACTTGAAAAACATTTTGAGACTATCCAGGTGGTGTCTAGGGTTTCCACCCGGTTCCCCTCTAAAACCTTGTATGTGGATAAACTTTGCCACAGGAGATGTTACAGGGTTAATTATTATAGGCGTAAGGATTTGATTACCTTGTTGCGCCTTGATTGGATTGATCTGTTGATGAATGTTCATTTCCTTTTTATCCACATCCATCTGTCCATTGTCTTCTCCCTCCTGTATTTGATGCTCGACCGACGTGTCCCAGGCATACATATCCTTCTCTACTTCATTATCGATCAATGATTTAGGTTGTGTATCCTCTTGTTTCTGTTGCCATTTTAACTGAGTATCCTCATCTGGCCATACTCTTGTTCTGGTATGTTGTTGCTGGAGACCCATGTTTTCCTCCAAACGGTTCAGTCGTTGTGATGTCACATTCATGAATTCTTGAAACATGTTCATCATCATTTCATTTTCATGTCTCCTTTCTTTGATGACAGCATCAAAGTTATACTCTTCATTATGAGTATCTGTTGGCCTCTTGGGAATATTGAGTACTACCTCCTCCTCGCTGTCATAATGTGCGTCCGTCTGTTGGTCCATTTTTTTTGCTATTTTGCTACAGAAAGTCACAATTTATTTCTCAACGTATTTTAATACAATCTATATAAATATATTATATTATGTATATCTAGGAGCTATATCCTGTATGTGAAGAAAAAAAAATTTTTTTTGTTCTTTAAAACAATAAGTCAAATATTCTAAATTCTTTATTTATGTTTTCAAAAACTAACTTTGCCTACCTCACGAGGTCCTATTTTAACCCTATGCCTATATGTATCTGTTTATACATGAAAATATAAAAAATCCTGCCGTGTCTGTCTTTAATAAGTATACCACATATTATTCTCCTCAGTTTACTTTATTTATATTTTATTAAAATATCATTGCTATGTTAATATAACTGAAATAATCCACTTACAGCTTGACCTGGCTTTCTCTGACACCTGAAACAACTAAAAAATGCATTTACATTAATACAAGTATATATATATAAAGAAATATGTGAGCAAAATATACATGTCATGTTTAAAATTATTTTGGCTCACTAAGCATACATTGTTATTTTGATCATCTAGTATAGTTTAGTCTATTTTGATATCCGATATGAGAAATTGCACTTGCCGACAAATTTATTTGAGAAGGGCGCCAGTCGACAAGACAATGGCCATATCAAATATACATATTAATGGATAATGATCCAAGCACACATTTATAAGGGTTTATCAAGTTTCAATGCAATTAAAATTTTACTTTGCGTTTCAGTTCACTTTTTAAAAAAAAATTTAATTTGATTCTGCTGAACGAAAAAAAAAAAATCTCTGGATGAATAAGTAAATGCTATTTTAAATGACACAATATTATTTAAATCTAAGACGTATAACACTAAGTACGGTAATTTGTCTGACCTGGGATCGAAACCAGTTACCATTTTGGTCAAGACACAAAAAAATTCAAACAGCCAAAGTATGATTAACAAAACAAAATATATACACAAAAAAAAATTAAAAATAGAAGTAAAATCCCATGATAACTGCCACTCCGAATTATGAACCTGGGATCGAAACCAACTACCATTTTGGTCACAACCCGAAATAGATGAACAATTATCAAGCGATTTTACAGAATCACGCATTGAGATCAAAAACTGTTTCAAAAAAACATTTATATAAAAATGGGTTTTACCAAACTATAACGAAGTGTATACCATATACACCCATATATATGAATATGTACACACCAAATAAGCATATATATGACTACATATAAATATACAAACAGATATACCTATACAAATATTTCTTTTATTATTATGTACATAAATTTATTAGAACGAATGTCACATTGCAAACCGCATACTCCTATTATTTCAGGCAAGTAACGCTGGTCACAACTATGACACGGAAATAATGATTGCGGACATAGACCTATTATTTCAGGCTACTCAGCAATTCTGAACTCTAAAGTGTAAGGGGTCTTCACCTAAACGGTTACTCAAGGAATCTTCATAAACGATCACTAAAAAAACAAGGGCTTCACCTAACGGTTACTCAAAAGGTCTTCACCTAACGGTTACTCAATAAATGATTCAATAGCATAATCCGAAATGGAGAAAAAAAAATCTTAACTAAAGGGTGGCTGACATATATGTTATACAAAAATATATCTATTTATTAACGAACATACGCATTTACTTTTCATAAAGATAAAATTAAGTTTGCTAGTATTGAAACAAAACTTAATTTATATTTGGTAGGACACGTAATTACAAAATATTTAACAGTGAACGAGAATTTTGCATGATTATAGCATTCATTTTATATAAAAACGAAATGCAGAGAAAGTGAAAAAAAATGTTTGTTAACACCATACAATGACACGTGTAATTTTGACTTATCAAAGCTTTCAATCTATGAAAAAAAATTCTATTAACGAAAAAAGGTTATCTAAGATATTTACAACAATTTATCCAAACGGAAATAAAAATCTATTATGTAACTGTACTTTTTTTTACTCAAAATATTAACACTACCGTTTATACTATATTTCGAAAAAACATTATTATTCCAAACTTTTTCATATTTGAGCGATACTAAAAACAATCTAAAGTACGAAAGCTAATTTAAGGGAGGGTGGGTGGGTATATATTTGACACTTCCGCCTTATCGAAGCTATCTACTTTATACGACAAAAAATATGGCACACTGGCCATGACAAATCTATTCATTAGGCAAAAAAAAAATTTGTTTAATTCTGAAATCTACTTTTATAATCACAAACAAAAACAACTAGCGGAGTGTTAACTTTTTAAATATAAAATATTCATTTCCTATATATATTAAACTCGGAAAAATGTTTAGCTTATGACACATTTAACTTTTTAATTAATTAAAAAATGACATTCTCACGTTAGGAAAACTCGGAAAATATACTATATTTTTATATAAATGTATTAAACAAACAAACTCTCAGGTACTTATTTTTATTTTAAAAATGAACGTCCCTGAAACGGCAAAAATTACGTATAACAAATATTTCATGTTATTTAAAAAAAATATATATATGGTACAGAAAAAATATATATTATTCATTAAAAGAATAAAAAATAATAAATTTATACAGGGCAAGGGTTGGAAATTTCGAATAGCCACACGATGGGCGTCCAGAATTACGGAAAAAAAAACTACTGTGACGTCAGATGATGTGTGTAGATTTAACCCAGTCGAATACTAGGAAAGTACCTCAAAGCCCCATAAGTATAAATAAGAATACTTATGACCTCTGCCCATTCCTGACAAAAAAAAACCATCTGAGCCAGCATAAATATTTTTCACCCCAAAGCTTAGCAACAGGTAGAGAATGGACGGGAAACTAAAGAGCTAAAAGCTAAATTGTAAAGTACTCAAAATATGTGTTGGTGTTTGCGTTTTGCGTGCCTGATCATTGAAAAGTAAAAATAAAGCATTTAATATAACTAAAAAAAGTTTTTGATAATTAAATAATGTTTAATTACTGGCTTTAAAATATGAATAAGGCTTTAATGCCTCCGCTATTCCCCTAAATTACTCAAAAACTAATTAGACAAAAAAAAAAAAGGTTAAAGGTTTGGTCAAATTCTTTTCTTCCTATTTTATTAAAAATTTCAACTCGATCTTCTCGATAAAGTCGATAGGTAATAACAACCTTTCGCAAAGCATTTCTTATGGCTTTGCGCAAAACGTTTAAAATTAACTTATAACGTATATAGCTAAATCAAATATACGTATAAGCAAATGGAAAAAGAGGTGTTATCAAAGAGATCAAGTTGGCACACAAAAGAAACTGACTTGGATTTAATTAACAACATAAATAAAATTGGAAAGAGATTTCAAATGACAAAAAGTTAACTATTAAATTTAACCGCAACGAAATACTAAATATTTACAATGGTTAGTAAGGAAGAATAGCGAAGGTAAAAAGGTTACATATAGCTAGATGATCCCAAAATATATTTAAGGTTAATTCATAAAATGTTTACATAGCAAAAACATATATTTCAATACAACAATAAAACAATATGAATAAAAGTAGCATACGAGATAGTTTAATTTAGGAGTACGATAGTCCTTTTCTATGTCCTCGGGCTGTCCGACCGATAGGTGTTTGTCCGGACAATGAAAATATAAGTATGGCTTCCATGAAAAGTTCTCCAGACACGGCATAGAGTTCATATGGTTATTGATTGGATGTTAAGGCATTTTGGATGGTATTTAGGAACCTCGGCGATAGGCAAAGCTATGATTTGCCTAGCCAAGCATATCCATTTTCCTCAAAATACGGTTGGTTTTAACTGGAGCAGGTTCCAACTTCTCCATTATTTGAAAATGACAGCTGTATAACTTTTTTTGAAGACAAGCTAAATGTGAAGCAAATCTGGATTCTCCCAAGAGAAATCTGAATGCACTTTCAGAAAGCTTGGAAATAAAACAGCAAGAAAAATCTTAATAAATGCCTTCACAAGCAAAATCAGAATCAAACGACTCCTTCAAAAAAAAGTCTGAATAATTATCTCTTTTGTTCTCCCTACTATTTATACTTTCTCTGCCAGCTACCTTCCATTGTTTGTATGATCTGAGATCTTGATAAGCCCCCCCTTGCTGCTTTGTTTTAAAACAACACGTTCTAAAAATAACTTCAATTTTTTTACTCTAACTTTCTTACTTTAAAGTTGGAATTCTATTAATTAAAAAGCAAGAAAGAAAATGCCATCTTTAATTAGACTTGAACGACTCACTAATTAAAATATACATTCTTTCAGAAATGTTGGTGGGCTTATCTCAAAATCAAATCATACTAAATATTTTAATAAAAATTTGAACAACAATATATTATTATTTTATAATAGAACAAGCATTTTATTTCAGCAGAATTTTGCATTACTCATATATATACGCTAGATGTATATATATGTATGTTTGACTAATAGGTTAAGCAATTTTTATCAATAGAATGAAATTTATTTAAAATAAAATATTTAACTGTAATACACATTTAATAAGCATAACTATTTTTAACTCTAATGCAAAACCCTGCTGATATTGAACTATAAACTTAATTTAGGTCTACAATATTAATTAAGTTTATAGGAAGATGTGAAGCATGGATCGGACTTCAGATCCATTGCTTCAATATTAATGATCCAGGGCATTGATAACCATGTTTTAGTATACCAGCAGTTTTAATTATATTCTTATGGATGAGCCCTTAAGTTTGTGCATACAAATTATTGGTGATACAATCTGCCGCAAGCTTAATAAAGGCTAAACAATTAGCCTGATCTATAATGGCCACTTTCAAATAGTTACAAGGTTGACTGTTGATTTTAATTTTTTTGATCATTCATGATGACAAATGATTATTACTCTCTGTAATGCTGGTGAACTTATAATTAGTTTATTTCTTCCTGATCTCTCATGCTTATTATATTCATTGTATATTTAAATTTTATTAAGTGAGGTTGATGAGTGCCATCACTCCAGGTTCACCCATTTCTGTATACCATTACAAATAGTTACCCAGCTGTGGGCCTGATTGTGATCAAGTACTAGTAGCCATTACTACAAAATTTCCAATCAACATGATCTCAAATATAACCAAATCTGAGAAGTGTGCATTTTATGCAAAATATATAAAATTACTATAAAATATGTGACAAGAGTATTGATGACTAAGTTATAAAATAGTGGTTAATGTACATATTGTAACCTAGTGTTATTGACACTTGGTTTATTTGGCATTATTTCCACAGGAAAACAATGCTATCCTTTTTTAGAAAATAAAATGATAATAATATTAAGTGATTAATAAAATATGCTATTTACTCACTTTAACGTGTTTTAAGCAAATAACTAATAAATTTAGTAATTCAATGTCATTTTGAAGAAGAGCATGAATAATTTAATTAAAATATTAACAATAAGAGCAATTTAATATAGTATAAAAGCACATATCATAAACAGTAATTGATTTTGGATGGGCAGAGGGGAGAGTGGATGAGTGTCTTATCATAAAGCACAATAACTTCTGGTGATTTTTTTATATATAATGTTTAAAGAATTATACATCAATGATTGTTAATTTAATGTATTTATTATTTTTTTTTATATTGTCAAATTACTTTGTAATCCAGGTAAATAATACGAAAACTATATGATTGTAATGGGTTTTTTTTTCTTTTCTTTTATTTATGGTATAATTAAATGATTATTTTTCTGTAAGAGGTCGCTAAAACAAGACCGCCAATTTTTTTTTTTTTGAAGAAAGATTGTCTGACTTTAGTTTTTCAAGGAAGAAGCAGTGCTGAAATTCGGTAACAATTTTTTTTTCATTTTTAATTGCAGAAATAAATATAAGTCAAGTAAAATTTTAATAATATCATGTGTGGCTAATCCTTTTTGGTGGGACATCCTGATCCTCTTTTGCTATCGACCTATTTAAAGCTTTTTATACGCAAAAATATACTATCTTGTGCTAAAGTTCAAAATGACCATATTAACTACAGCAATCACGGAAAATGTCATTATATTTAAATTAAGTAATATAAGTAATTTCCAGGAAATAATCAATTATTTGTTAACTTTACCTTATTTAATGATCTTTTCATGGTATAAAAGAAAAATTATAATTAAAAGACATATTATAAAAGCCAAGGAAAGTTAACTAGAAAAATTTCGCGCTCTTTCTAAAAGAAATTGTCTGCCTTTGAAAATAATGTAAGTTCCCCACGTTAAAATATGTTTTATTCACTGAAAATTATCTAGAAATAATATTAATGATAAATGATATTTACTTATGCACCTGTATATTTTAAAAAAAATATATATATAAATTTTCTCAAGGCAAATATCGGAAAATTTGTATGTGTGCATTTTACGGAGAATTCCCTATTAAAGAAAAATTACAATTCCCAGAGTAGGAACAAAAACTAAAAACATTAGTGACTTAATTATAACCATAATATAATATGTTATATTATACATCAATTGGAGTCATTAAAACTTCATATCCACGTAAGTCAGTTGCAGTCATTATAATAATAGTATCTTGGAAAATTCGCGCATTATTTTTTTATTCATAAGCCAGCTAGCTAAAAATGGTACGTATCATCAATAATAGAAAAGGAAAAGAATTGTGTGTGTTATCGTTTAGAATAAAATATTCGTCTACGTTAGAATATGTATTGTTTTCTTGGATCCCAAAATTATAGCAGTTTAATTCAAGGAAGAGTTAACATCCAACGCTGCTATGTTTTTCTTTGCCTAATTTATTAAGTGCACCAGAATGGAGGCAACTTTTATATAAATGAAATAATAAAATGTGTTTCTTATTTTAAATTTGCTTTGTGAACTACGACTGGATCAAGTTCTTCATCTGGATAAATTGCCCAACGGAAAACATTTTTCTAGTGAGATAATAAGCACTTGTTAAGTAATGATTTTTTTTTACTAATTTGTAAAATTATGTGTTTTTTTTTTTTATATCAACAGGTTAAAGGCTGTATAGTCAAGTAATATTTAAATGACCTTGTAATCATAAAGGTATGTTTTCATGTAATTATTCTAGGTTAAATTTATATTTGACATGGGAAAAAAAAAAAAATCTATAAAATATGTTTTAATTATTACATACAATTGTAGGTAGAAATTTTTTTTTATGTTAGATACGTAAAAGAAAGAAAATATTTAGATATTTAATGGGTATAAAAAAAAAAAATTATCAGAAGTAATTAAAAAGAATTGCTATACAAGATATTTCTTGTCTAAAGCTTGAAACGAATTTATACTGTATTAATTGAGGAACTTATTCCCAATTATTCTTTATTAACACATTCACTTTATTTAGTTCAAGATAATATGCTACCAATTACTTGTTGAATGTTCCTTTGGTAAAATGAAAATTATTATACTTTTATTCTGTGATATCCATTGATTTCAGATGTTGATCTAAGTATACCCCGTAACATAATTTTAGTATAATTAGTGTATTTGCTTGTCTTGCCCAGATAAAGCATCAGTATATGCTTAATATCAGCATAGGTAATCTTTATAATGTTTATTTTGTGGGATGAAAATGATTTCCCCAAAAGCTTTGTTTTCCATGAGGGGAATAGTTAAATCTAGTATTCGGGCATGTTTTATAGCCCAAGTGATCGCTTCTCATAGTTAGGATGATCAAGAATTTATCTCGCATGTAGTATACTTCATTCGTTTAAATCCCAGGAGAGGATATTTGGTGTGTGTTCGTATTATGCCCAAGTAAAAGGCAAGACACCACCAAAATATTTTAAAGGAGTAGTTAACTTTACTGACCTTCGGTGTTATTCCATATTCCTCATGAGAAAATAGAGATAATTCCACCACGGAAGGTGTTGATTATTGTGTTTTGTTTAGAAAGTTAGGGCAAGATAACGGGTATATTGGAGGTGTTAATTCCTCAAGATCCATTTTAGTATAAATAGTGCGCTAGTACTATGATCAATATCTGGATTGTGCGGCGGAATATTGCTAGTAATTCACATGTAAGTCAATGGAGAGAGTAAGTTTAAAATTGCGTGATTTAGAAACGCTTATTTACCAATGGAGGATTCAAATACAATGTTTAATTCTGGTTAATGAGTAAGCAACACTAATAATGTAGATTATCCTTATGAATAAAGTGTGTATCACAACTTAAGTGGTATTAAGTTAAATATAAAAATAGTAAGTGTAACGTTTGATAAATAGCCCATAAATTATAATAAGTTATCTAAATACAAACCATCGTTTAATTAAATATATTATCATAAAAAAAAATCGTTTTACGTATTGCATATAATCAGATTGTTTTTGTTTTTTTTTCAAAACTAATATTTAGTTAATAAAGTTAAGTAGAAGCTCATATAAGATACACTAAACGGATGAGTTGATGTATCGATAATAATATGTATTTTTTTTTATTCAATTTGCATAATTGTAAAAAGATGAAGTAGTAGTTCTAATCCAGGTCTAAAAGTATAGACAAATTAATGTTAGTTACATGTTGTTTTATCCATATGGGATCGAATAAATTATATATGTTTGTTTAGTGTTTTAAGAATAAAGTATAGTCCTGTTAAACTGTAATAATAAATTATAATCTTGTTAAACTTTAATAATAAATTATAGTCTTGTTACACGTTGTTTAGAGTCATTTTTCTTGTGTGCTAAATAAAAGTGTATTTGCATAATACTTGCAATACTTTCCTTGAGTCCGAAATCATTAAACTCCTAAAACTCAATACACCAGACAGATAAATTTAAGCAGATTGGAATATTTCATTATATTTTAGTTTAATAAGAATTATTTATGGGATTGAAAACTTCAGACCAAGACATTTTATTTTATGTGTGTGTAAAAATGACTTTATTCCCAAACTACTAGCTTTGGTTGCACATTGTTCCGTACACATTTAAGTGAAGTGTCTAAGTAATAAATCTTAGTTAAATTATTGTGTTGTCATGGATGATGGAAGGACACAAAAGCACCCTTGTCTTTTCCTCATTCCGACTGAGATTCTGGATAAAAAGGGCTGTATTATTCAAAATTATGCGTTGTTATTGAATATGGTTATCATCTCTTTAAATATTATAATAGTTGATATGGGGATGAAGATACCTGGAATTTAAATAAGGTAAATGTTTCCTATAGCTGACCAGAATGTCAGTCATATGCGACAACACAATACTGCCGAGCATTTTTCTTAAATATAACAGAGAACCCTGAGATTAATGTCATTATTATAAGTGCTCTTAAATTAAGGAGTGATCAATTATGATCAATATTACAAGCGTGGCATAGCTTAAGAGAATTGTATGTACAATTGTATTATATGAAAAGTATTTTAGATCATATTGGAAAATTAATAGATATGTTGTTTTTTTTATTTTGGTTGCCATAGCAACCAACCAGATAAAAATTAGTGGCACAAGTGCGGATAAACCAACTAACTAACTGGTTAGATATTGGGTTGGAAATAATAATAATAACTAATTAATACTGGTAATTATATCTTTAAAAGAAATAAAATAAATTTCTAGATATAAACTAATGGATTAATTTCTAATTTATATAGGTTAGAATATAAAGAGTTCATATTTAAAGTAGAAAAGAAAATCGAATTTTAGAGATTGGATTGAGTTTTTTTTATTTAAAATTTGTTTAGCTGTACTTTCTGATGGGTGGATGATTTTGTCACAGGTTTGAAAATGCAGTTTTCATGCCACTCTAAGATGTTCTATCTCACGTATTGTTTTGACCCACTTTCTGATTTCCTATTGTTTGTCATAGTTCAATTAACCTAGTCCTGCCATGATCACAGCTTCTAATTCTCCAAGAAAAGGAGCAAGACATAGTTTTGTATTTTCCAGCCCCTAAGATTCAAAGGAGCAGAGATTTGCAAAGAAGTTTGCATTTTTATTTTACATCAAGAGTTGTAGTAGCTTATAGTGTTTTCCTAAAGATTTGTGGTGATGGTGTTTAATTGTATTTTATATATTGGACTATTTTTATCATCTGAGTATTGAACATATTTAGAAAATTTGGTAGTGGTCTATTAGCCACCGTACATTGCTTGATGGGGCGATGTTTATGTTCAAAAACATAATAATATAACTTTTCCAGGCTGGATGTGAAAGCACGATTTATTATTATATTCTTATAATTATAAATTTATTAAAGTTGTAATTATAAATTTATTAAACGCACATTGATTACGTAATATTTACTGAGGCTATAACCTCGATAATATGCATATAAAATGCGATAGTAGGGACCTCTACAGGTGTTTTAACCACAAGCTTACGCTATAGAAGAAAAGAGGGGAACCCTTCTTTACTTCAACCTACTTTCTATTTAAATAGGTGAAGCTGAAGCAGTTAGATCTGTGAGCGTAAAGCTATTCAATACTTCACTGATTAAGTCCACATTTCTTATTACACATTAATACTTGCGAAATCTTTCGATTTACAACGAAATACTAAAAATTTAAACATTTAATCAGGGCTGGCCTTAATAAAATTTATATTTCATTAAGTTATTACAGTGAATTTATTCAATCCTAAACTAGGTTTAAAATATTATGTTGGTTTTATCTCTTGTTCACAGTAAGTTATAGAGCTCTTGCTCTCTGAGCTGAATTTATGCATAATAATCATTATATGGATTGGTGCTAATATCTAGTGTTGACATCCAGATAATCCTTGTTGGTGCAAAGAGATGTCCTTTAAAATTTATCCATTCAATTTTATTTTATTTTTAATTCAAAATTAAGTTTATAGTTGGCTAGTACATTAAATAAGTGGCCAAGGCATTGATGATCAGTACATTTTAGTATCCCAGCACTATTTTTTTTATATTCTGATAGATTAGCATGTAAATTTGTGCATTCAAATTATTGCTTATATAATCTGCCCCAAGCTTGGCAAGGGCTAAAATATTATCCTGGTCTATAGTGGACATTTTCAAATCGAGTCACAAGGTTGATTGATTTTATTTTTTGATTATTCATGATGAATAGTTATTCTTTTCTGTAATGCTTCTGACTTTATAGTTAATTTTCTTGCTGATCTCTCATGTTCATTATCTTCCTTGAATATTTAAATTTGACTATGATGATGATAAGTGACATCACCCCAGATTGATCCCTGTTTCTTTATACCATTGCAATATATATGGAACAATAAAAATATGTGTAAGAGATTGTGATTTGAATTAAATGATGAGTGCTGGTTCACTATGAAGTGTGCATCTTGGGGGATCATACATTTTTTCACATCTTTGGTCATAGGTTTATTGTTATACCTCTACACAAGCTGTTAAAAGAATAGAAACCAGTTCCTTCCCTGCATGAGAGTGGTATAGTGAATATTACACTACAGAAATATTATTCATAAAGCGGATAATCAACACATATTTTAGCTATTCATCACAAACATTTTAAGGTGCTAGCATGTCTGGTTCATGAATCATGACATGAAATGAATGTTTTATATATTTAGCCACAATGGATATGTTAGCATAAAACTAGTCACTGCTGCTATTGAAATGTTTGACATAATTCAAACTGCATATAGTCATGGAGCCATGGATCACAAGAACATTTTACAAAACACATTCACATTTCATGTCATAACTCACGATCTGCATATGATCACACCAGAATTTTTGTAGTATATAACTAAACTGTTGCTATGTAACGAATTGGTCCAGAGATGGTGCTGCACACATCTTGGAGAGAGAAGGTCACATTTTCACTGGGACACACTGTATTATTAATAAATATAACCACTACACTATTTATGCTTACATACACAGAGGCAAAACTCTTTATACAGTAGCATCACTCATTGCAAGCCAAAGTAATCAATAGATGTAGAAGGGTTCACAATAAAATCCCTATCTAGTACCTACTCATCCAATATCCCTCAGACTAGTTGTGGCTTTCATCAATGGTGAACCTTGGATCTGAGAGCACTGCACCTAATCTTAAGATCTAATGCAACCCTCCAGTAGTTACCTTTTTATCTAACTATAAAGCTTTGAATCCAAAATGAAAACACAATAATATTCTCAATTCAAATTCATTAGCTTGTACAGTCAGTCATATAGATATGAACTCAGTTCGGCATCCATACTTTTTGATGTTTTTGGTTCTTTAATAACCACAGTCACCATAATCCTATTGGGTAGGATTAGTATTAAATGACTAAACATCACATGATCACCATTCTTTTTGCTTATACAAGTTGTTTACACAGAGGCAAAACTCTCTTTATAATAGTGGCATTCAGTGCAACCCAGAATAATCAATGGATGCGGAAAGGTTTTCACATAAAATCCCTATCTAGTGCTTACTCATCCAATATCTCCAGATTAGTTTCTAGCTTGTGGCTTTCATCAGTTAAATCTGAGAGCACTTCACCTAGATTTTAGGATTTAATAATAATTATAGTTAGCTAACAATGTAAAAGGTGACTGCTGGAGAGTAGCATTAGATACTGAAAGATAGGTGCAACACCATCAGATTCAAGGCTCCTCACTGATGAAAATCACAAGCTAGAAACTAGTCTGGGATATTGGATGAGTAGACACTAGGAGGGGATTTTATGCAAAAACCTTCCTACATTCATTGATTGCTCTGGCTTGCACTAAGTAATGCTACTGTAAGGAGAGTTTTGCTTCTATGTAATTATTAAATATATTCATTCCAAAAACTCTCTTTTTTTTTCAAGCTTAACTTAGTTTTGGAAATATTAATATATAAATTGCAATATACTTTTTTTTAAAATTTGTTTATTACTGAACTAATTTAATATTAACTTATTTTTTTCATACCTATCAAATCTACGTACTTAACATTTCAATTATTAATTATAACCAGTACTTAAAAAGCACAAAATTACCCACTATATAGAATCGCATAACAATGATCAAAGGAAAGCTAATCGATAGGAAATAAAATGTGCATATTTATAATGCAAGGAAATAATAATTTATTTAGCAATCAAATCAATACAGAATGAATGACTCTAATAAATAAAAACTTGTTTCTTTTAAATGAAAATAATAAACAGGTTGCTATTTGAAATTTCATTTGTAATCTCATATTTATAATGCTTGTAAACAATTATTTTAGTTAAAAAAATAAAATTCATAGAGGTGTAATAAATAATAACATGAACGCAATATAAGTTATTATATTTTGAATTAAAAGTGTCAAACTTCCACCATCCACAACTTTGATACTGAGAACTGATGGTACATATTCTGATGACTCATATATACACATGCAGATAAAACCCTCGTGTGTGTGTGTGTGTGTGTAGACCATAACAATCAGCCCTTATGCTATCAACAATCACAACCTGCAATGCTATCAACAATCTCAACCCTGTAGTCAAGGCAACTTCTTTTAATAATAATAAACATGGTACCTCTTTTATCTACGGTCTGATGTTTATATGGACCCTAGATGTTGCAACTTGGCCAGGAGTGTACATATTCTGATGACTCATATATACACATGCAGATAAAACCCTCGAGTGTGTGTAGACCATAACAATCAACCCTTATGCTATCAACAATCACAATCTGCAATCTCAACCCTTATGCTATCAACAATCTCAACCCTGTAGTCAAGGCAACTTCTTTTAATAATAATAAACATGGTACCTCTTTTATCTACGGTCTGATGTTTATATGGACCCTAGATGTTGCAACTTGGCCAGGAGTGTACATATTCTGATGACTCATATATACACATGCAGATAAAACCCTCGAGTGTGTGTGTGTGTGTAGACCATAACAATCAACCCTTATGCTATCAACAATCACAATCTGCAATCTCAACCCTTATGCTATCAACAATCTCAACCCTGTAGTCAAGGCAACTTCTTTTAATAATAATAAACATGGTATGGACCCTAGATATTGCAACTTGTCCAGGATTGTGAGAATAATAATGCAAAACCAACCTCATTAATCAGGCAAATAGATAAAGGTAGCATACCATCTTTATTATTGACAGAGGTTCTCTTAATTACAGGTTTTTGATAGTTTAAGAGTTGATTGTATCATCTATATTTATAAGCCTATTAAAGTCTTGAGTAATTGGCTTTATTGTCTTATTATCAGACCAACAGGGCAACCATCAGTTTAACAAAATTAGCCGAAACCACTATAAACTTAATTGATTATAATTAGAATATTGATGATGATGATCAAACCTTATGGTTCTTATATAACAACTTCATATATGGGATCCCTAATATATTTCTTGATCATCACACATCAAATAATTCAGAGGCTCATAGTCTTTATTTTTTGTAGGTGGGATTTGAACTATGCCAATCCTAATTTGGATCTCCACTTTCTTCTCAGAAAGAACACCAAGGGATACACTATCCTCTGGCAGCACAGTTTTCTCTGGTAACAACCCAAGGTTTATCTCAGCTCTGAACATGATTTCTCAGGATCTGTAGTTTATTGTTATATACACATTTGGAATGAAGCGAACGAGAAGAATTTAAATGACAAAATTGGTTAATTCGTGATAATCGCAATTGACATATATTTAAATCACATATATCTGTAATATTATAGCTTTTATCATGTTTGAAAGAACTTGCAAAAATAATTAGTAAAAATTCAGAAAGATTTTAATCGCCCATCTCTACAAAACGTTCCTGTCCAACGTATTCATATTTAATATTAATATAATTAATTTATGAATAAGAATTAAATAATAAGCCAGTAATAATAATGATTAAATACAAGTAACTACTGCGCGATAATAACATTCATAAATATATAAACTTAAGACAATGCTTATGCACACAAAAAATATATATTTTAATAATATTCTTAAATTGATGAGATCTCTTATTTACATTTATATAAATTAAAAGTATCTTATTAAAGCTTCTTTAACAATTCAAGAAGCTTACTATTATAGGTATAACTTCATATTTTTATTAGTAATTTAAAAAAAACTGTCCATTTCTTCATTATTATTTAAGATTAAGTCCATATAGATTGGTTGATCCAGGCTTTCCTAGTAATAGTAATTCTTTTTTAAGAAGCACTGTACATTAACTGCATCTGATGGGACAACTGTTCTCCTGCGATCAAGTTAAGCTATATCTCAATTCCTTCATGATTGGAAAAGCTACATTATTTGGGTTCTTGCTAGTGCACATCAGTTAATTTAGCATATTTAAATTTATAGATGTATTTAGTTTAGCTAAAAAAGTATTTCGGCAGTTGTATTCTTTGACAACAAATAGAAGTTGTGACTTCGTGCACTAAAGAGGACAGCTGCTTATTAAAGAGTTTCTTTATTTTATTAGCTATATGATTCTTAATATACACTAAGCAGATACCTTCCTTTCTTCTTCCCTTATCACCTATATATAGTAACCTGCTAGCCTGAGAACATCTTTTGTGATCAACCTGAGCTTGTTTGTTTTCGTGCTATATTTTATTCTTTGTTCTTATTTTTCTTTACCAAAGTAATTACCACAAATCAGAATCACTGTTAAGGCAGTGTGACTAAGAAAAGCTTTAATATGATCATAGCACAGTTAATTTTTGATTCCAAGTACTTTACTGAGACACTGACATCAGTAAGGCATTATAAATACATCATTGGAAATGTTTGTTTGAAAATTTATGAGGATGGTTTTTTTAATTGTTAATTACAATTCAGCTGTTAGTAACAGCTCACAGATTGATATATAGTTGTTAAAAAACTAAGGACCCTATAATATAACAAACTGGTTTCAGTTCTATATGTCTATATAGGCAAGTTGGCTTAGATTGAAAACATTTTTTTTCCAAATTGGGCTAACTCGATAATGAAACAAAGATAAATGATGGCTGACAGACAATTAGATCCTGAAGGTCCAGATACTTGTCCAAGATCCAAAACTCATCTGATGAAAGCCATAAGCTTGAAACTAGTTTGAGAATATTGGATGAAATATTGCTGGATAAGAATTTGTTATCCATTACCAATCTGCATCTATTATTTATTAAAGCTTACAGCATGTGGTGTGAATGTGAAGAAAAAAAGAAAGCTTTTGAAATAACACTAAGGTGCAATCAGGTGATAGTCATGTGATTTTTGTTGGTTTTATT
Source organism: Epiperipatus broadwayi (assembly GCA_028023455.1). Taxonomy (NCBI): domain Eukaryota; kingdom Metazoa; phylum Onychophora; class Udeonychophora; order Euonychophora; family Peripatidae; genus Epiperipatus; species Epiperipatus broadwayi. Next base: position 5,971,067 of record JAQFVV010000017.1, read on the forward strand.
TTTTTATCATATTGCTCATGCTATAGAAGATATATTAGATGCAATTTATTTTGATTTATTTAAGGCTTTCGATATGATAAATCATGAAAGGGTTCTTTATGAACTTTACAGTTTAGAGCTTTCTGTAGAGTTTATTAAATGATTTAATCATTTATTAAAGGTAGAAGAATTATTTATTAAATATGATTTAAAAAATCTCTATTTTATATCATTGTCATGTGAGTGTCCCTCAAGGCAGCATTCTGTTTCCTTTGCTTTTCAATGTATCTATGGATGATTTTGAGAATTATCTTAAATCTTCATTTTTTAGTGTGCTATGCTAATGACTGCAACTTCTTCAAATAGATAGTCATTTTACAAAATTGTATTTATCTACAAATTGAATATTAATAACTTTACAGTATAATGATCAATATAATATCGACAAACGTTCAGTAGTCTTATATTCTAATAAATTTGAATACTTAGGTATTCTATTTACATATAATGGATATTTTCCTGTGAATACTGAATCCATAATTAACAGAGCTCTTCAAAATTTATGAGAATGATTTTTATGCATGATAAATTGTTTAATGATCAAATAAAATATAAATTGTTCAAATCTTTCATCTTTACTATTATTGAATATGGATCTATTGCTTGGAATCCTTACTTGAAATGGGATATTAAAATGCAAAATATTTAGGAAATAAATTTTATAGACATAGAGCAGATTATCAAAATTTGATAATATTCCATTTAATTCTGCAGAATATAAAATGAAGATCAGCTCTTTTTGGTACCAAACCCTGTTACTCAGATACTCTTTAAATTTTCTCCATCATTTTATTATTTGGACTGTTGTAATAAAGTTTTTGCAATACTAACCATTTCAATGTGAATGATAAAAATTATAATAAAACTAGATGTACCCAGCCTTTTGAAGGGCTGCCATTTTGATATTACTTCCTTAGCATTAAATTTTTCATATTAAAAATTATGTATTATTAAATATTCGTAATATGTTTTTTCCATTGGTTGATTTAACAATTTTTTTTTTAAGATTTAACACATTAAGTGAAAGAATTTAATATTATATAAATAAATGTGAAAAATTGACAATTGGGAAATTTTTTTTAGGAATATACCCAGCAACATATTAATACATTTAGCTTTATTAATAGTTGATATTTATTAATGGTGAAATACAAAAATGCCTGCCTTTCAGACCATCATTTAATTGATTGCTTTAGCAAATATTTTTTAAGATTAAACAAAAGATTTCAATATTATATAAATAAATGTGACAAATGTAGTCGGACTGAAAAGCCGTCATTACATGTTTTTTTAATATGTGAATTTGACAGCGTTACAGTTTATTAATGGTGGACTTTCGCATAAAATATACTTCATAATAAATTTTTTTAATTAGTTGTGAATTTAACACGACAACCTTACAGACAAATTAAGTGGATCTCATGATATCTTTGTGGACAAACATTCACAGCCTTACGAACAAATGTTCACATATATTTTATATATAGCGATTGTTGTTAAAAAATGTAATCGTTTTATCATTTTCTTCTCATACTCCTGATAGTTTTTGTTATTTCTCTTTCTTTCATGATAGTTATTTTTATTTATTTAAGTTTTTTTTTCTTTTCTTCCTTTTAGTTTCAATAATAATTTATTATTTCTAATGTATACAGTGATGTCAACCAGACTACGAGGTTCTTTTCCTCCTTTTAGTTTTAATTTTTGTATGCTTTGTATTTAGTTTGCATGCATTCTATAATAGGTTTAAATTGCTGTAGAATAGTACATTAAATAAATAAATGGATTGAATTATTACTATTATTTATAACATTAGTGTATCAATATTATGTAATGTATTTTCATAGCAAGTTATGAAATAAATAATACTCCAATGATGAAGGTTTAAAATAGTATGGACCTACATATTCTTTAAAATTTTTATGTTAAGCCAATAAACTATATCTATTGATGAATAATATATCTGTAACGTAATTTTCACTACACCATTCTCATTCAAAGTAGGGACTGGTCTCTATCTACTTTTAACACTTTGTGGAGGGGTGTGATCATAAACATATGACCAAAGATGTGAAAAATATCTATGATCCTCAAAATGCACATTTCATGCAGAGCCAGCACTCATCAGTTGGCCCATATCACAATCTCTTAATATTGATAGCCAATTACCACAGTTTAGTTGATAAGTGTCAAATTCACCACCCTCACAAGTTTGACATAAACCATTTGCTGGAAGTATATCATTAATTTTTATTAGTCATTCATTAGACTAGAGATTATCCATTTAATGAACATATTTATGTAGTGTAATTTTCACTACACTATTCTTGCTTCCATTAAGTGGTTAATGTAAAGTTGAGAGGGTAGTAAGTTTGACACATCAATTAAAATTTAGTAATTGGTTATTTATATAAACTGAACAGTGATAAAGATATGTGTAAGAGATTATAATCCGGGCCGACTGATGAGGGATGGTTCAGCAAGAAATGGGCATCTTGGGAATCATACATCTTTTTCACAAGACTTTGGTCATGTGTTTATAATAGCATCCCTCCACAAGGTATCAAAAGTGAATAGAAACCAGCCCCTACCTTGCATGAGAGTGACATAGTGAAAATTATGCTACAGAAATATTATTCATTAAGTGAATAATCTCTAATCTAATGAATAACTAATAAAAATTATTAATATAATTTTTGATGCTTATAAATTTGCCTCTATCCACATTTATGGAAAATACAGAATCAACTCAATATATTATCCAGATAAAAAGAGAAAATTTGTAGACTTTAGTTCATATATATGTTATTAATATAATAAACCACATTCCCATGCAAGTCACATGTAAATATCACTCTTTTGAAAAAGTGTCAAGAATTCAAATGGATCCATCTATTTTTAAGCTTTTAATGCTTATAAATTTAACCTTTCAAAACAGATGGAAAATATCAAATGAATTCAATATATCAGCCAGATGAAAATATGGTAGTAATAATTATTAAATTCACAATCAATTACACAAGGGACAAGACTGAGTTTCGTTTCTAATGACCCAGTCTTAATAATAAAATTGTAAACATTAGCTCAAAGTATATAGTAAATGGCTCCTCCCACAGGCTGTAAATAAATAATAATTTGATTTCCAAAGAAGTATATAATTTTGGTAGCATGTGACAAATAATTAAGAGGACAATAAAAGGGATTCCCATGGAATTAAAGTACTTGAATCTAAAGTGTATATATCTAAGGCAGGGGTGCCCAACCCTATGATCGTGGGCACCATGGTGCCCGCAGACAATTTTGTGTGCCCACCGTTATCCTAACACGAAAAAAAATTATTTATCTGATACAAATAAATTTAATTTTTAAATTTTTTTATAAATTATTGTATTATATTGTAATCAAATTGTAGGGCATACTATACTTTTACAGCATAAATAAATATTTTTTTGTACATTATGTGTATTATTAACAATATCCAACTATAAATTTACATTGAAAAAATAAATGGTGCCTGCCGCCTGGCCGGTTTTATAGAATGTGCTCTTAAGTGCAAAAAGGTTGGGGACCCCTGATCTAAGGTCTCTATAATTTATATTCTACCACTGAAGGAAATTTAGCAAGTTAGTGACATGCTTAGCTTGGAAAATAAACGGGCATCTATCTAGTAGATACAGTGTAAAAGACAATGAACAGATTTTACATACCTTTTAATGTCACAATTAAAAGATGATTTTAACATTTGGCTAAGTTTTTCTTACATTATTAAACAGAGCAGTTCATTAGGTGTTTTATAAACCCATTTTAAAACAATTATATGTGACAGTTTTTGAACACATATAAGCATAATTTTTCTTAATAATAATGATAAAAAAAACTATACTTTTTTGCCAGCATATAGAACACACTCCCCCCCTCAAAATATGCCTAAAATATGGAGTATGTCTTATGTGACAGTAATCAAAATTATGAGTTGAAATTTCAGTCAATCTAAAACTTCTGGTTTATATTAAGATAAACATATAAGTATTCTATTGCATTTTGTCCTTTTGCAAAATTGGTTTCAAATAAATCGTTTCCATGTTTTTTTTCTGTTCTGTAAAGATAAGTTGCATGATACATTTTATGCTTCATTACTTCAGTAAAATAGAGTTCAGATTCACCGCCATCTCATGGCTGTGATTCACCTATTATGCACTTGCGTGATCATACTTCAACAATACACTGAACAGAAAAAGACACAAAACAGAAGCTGTGAAAAATAAAGTCAACCAATTAAAAACTCAATTAGCTGTAATTCTAGGTGGCATAACAAGATAGCTTCAATCTTTATATTTCTGCATTAATAAACCATTTAAAGGATTCATGAAGAAGAAATAGAAAACTCAGATGGAGTCTACAGATTTTGAAGTGACACCATAAGAAAGGAGAAAGAGGCCTAGAATTTTGCAATTTGTGAATGGATCAAAAGGTCATGGGATGCCGTGAAACGAGACAGTTGTAAAGTCATTTAAAAAATGTGAATTAAGAACCCACTTGATGTCACAGAGGATGATTTGTTATATAAAGACTCAGTTTCTGAAGAAGAGATTTCAAATGATTCTTCATTCAGCTTGGGAGATGAATTTCTGGGTTTTGAAGATGAAGAGTACAAGGTAGCTAACTACAGTGTTCCCTAGTTACATTTTTTGTAGATGTAACAAAATGTCGGCAAAAGTTTATCTGTTTTGTATATACAGTTACCAAAAAAAACATTATATATATATGTAAATGAAATGTTATCCAGATACATCTGTGTATAATTTATTGTAGTAAAAACATATACCAATGATTTGGCCAGATCACAGTGATCATCAACTGGGCAATAAATATTATGAAAACAGTTGTAGAGGGGTTGTAAACATTGACGTATAATATTAACTAATGTTCTATTAATAAAAAACTGTTAGAAATAATAAATATCAGAAATTATTGAGATTAATGAGTTTTTTAAAAATTCTTCCAAATAGAAGGTAATTTGCATATATCATCACATTTGTTGATACAGTCTGACCTTTTAAGGATCTCAATGACTTCTCTGATCTGACTTAGTTGGAGAGTGTCACATTTGAATAATATGATGGGTGTTAGAAAAATCAATACTATGAGCTGAATCCATAGCATGGAGAGATAGTACTGATGATGACAAATGCTTCTTAACTGTAAACTGGTCATCTTTTCTAGCATTGATGTGGTAATCATTCACAACTACATAAACTTTACAAATGCTGTATGAAATTTCATAAACTCCATGGGCTTCAAGAGGAATTGAGTCTTTAGTTTTGGATAGAATGTTGTTAATTTTTTGATAAGTAGTTCATGTTGTTTTTATATTGTAATATTTAAGAATATGTCCAATATTGTCTGTAGTTCCTTTTATGTAAGGAATACAAACACTAATAGTTATTTCTTCTCCGTTTTGCTTATTGATTGCTTAGGACTTGATTTAAGGCAAAACAATTTGTACTATGACTATAAAGGGGAGCATTGTTGGCCTAGTGGTTCGCATAGCTTCCTTCCAAGCAGCTGGCTTGGGTTCACTTCCTGATCAACCCATTTTACATATATAAAAAAAAAAATCTGTCAAGTTGTTCTTATAACTTCATTTGAATTGGATTATATTTAAATTCATAAAAAGAATTAATTTCTATTCATTTAAAAATCTAGAAAAAAAAACAACATCAGACTAATTGCTTTTATAGTTAGCATCCATATATCATTTATTGTGGTCAAAATATTAGTTAAGTTTAATAGTAAAAACAAAACAAAACATACATCAAGTTGACTTAACTTAATAATCTTGTATTACAAATCTAATATAATGAGCATACTAATCTCTAAACTAGCTTTTCTGATAAATACAACAAGAGAAAGCATTTAAAATCTTTATCTAGAATTATCCCCAAACTGGTTTCGAGTTAATAGCTCTCATCAGTGAGGCGCTAGGATATTCAGACACTAGATAAACACTGGGCTTGACTTGGTATTTTAGATCTAGTGTCTGAATAATCTAATGCTTCACTGATGAGAGCCATTAGCTTGAAACTGGTTGGGGAATAGGAATAATTCTAGATAGACATTTTAAATGCTTTCTCTTGCAGCATTTATCAGAAAAACTTGTTTAGAGCTATTAGCACATTGATTATATAGTTAACTTTATACATTTTATTTTATTTTTCTCTAATAAAAAATTTAAAAATACAAATGATGTTCTAGTAAGCTTCGATATTACTTCCTTATTTACAAATGTTCCAGTTGAGGAAGCTTTAAATATCATTTCTAAATGTTCCAATTTACCAGACCATATTACTAAATTAATTAAACACTGCCTTTCAAACACTTATTTCATGTATAATGGACAACATTATAGATTGACTTTTCGTGTTCCAATGGGATCACCCATCTCAGGGGGTAATAACTGATTTATTTAAGGAATATGTAGAAATTCATACTTTATAGTCAACACCTTTAAAATCTCATTTGGCTGATATGTAGATGATGCATTTATCATCTGGCAACATGGTAAGAATAAATTATATGATTTTTTCACACATATAAACAATATGTCCTAATATTAAATTTACAATAGAAACAGAGACTGATGGGAAACTTCCTTTTTTTGATGTACTTGTCAGCAAGAAACGTAATAATCTTTTATCTTTTTCAATTTTCAGAAAATCTACATCACTGACAGATACCTATAATTTTCATTATACTATCATTCAGCTCATATATTATCTCTATCAAAAACTCTTTTCATTAGAGCTATTAATCTTCTTTCAGATAAATGAAAACTAGAAGATGAAATATATAATGTAAGCAATATCTTATTAGTTAATGACTATAATAATAAAACAATATACCAAGTCTTAATTCAAGCCCTAAATGTTCAAAATAAGAAGCAAAAAGGTGAAGAAACAACTATTAAGAGTTTACATACTGGACGTATTCTAAAACATTACAATATAAAGATAGTATATACTACTTATCAAAAACTTTAATAACATTCTATCCAAACCTAAAAATTCAATCCCTCTTGAAGTCAATGGAGTTGATGAAATTTCATGTAGAATTTATAAAGCTTCTTATATAAGTATGAGTGATCAGTGCTAAAAGAGATGACTGGTTTATTACAATTAAGCAGCACCCATCATCATCAGTACTATCTCTCCATGCTATGGATACACTCATAGTATTGATTTCAGCATATTATTCAGGTGTGACACTCTCCAACAATGTCAGATCAGAGAAGGCATTGAAATTCCTTAAAAAGCCAGATTGTATCAACAAACATGACGATATATGCAAATTACCTTCTATTTGGATGAATTTTTTAAAATTCATTAATCTAAATAATTTCTGATAATTATTATTTCTGTTTGTTTGCTATTAATAGAACATTCATTATTATTATACGCCAATGTTTACAGCACCTCTACAATTGCTTTCAAATGTATTACCTGGTGGATAACCAGTGTGACCTGTTTGAAACATTGGTATATGTTTTTACTATAATAAATTATACACAGATGTACCTGGATAACATTTCATTTATATCTCCAGTATGCACATAACAATAACAATGAGATAGCTAAGGAGGGATTTTTTGACTCTTTGAATCTAGTTACACTTGCTGCATCCCATTAATGTACTCCTTTGTTAGAAATGGATTCTTCTGTCTTGTTCTAAGATGAGCATATAATGTTCTATACATTACTTCTGCTAGTATGATTAGTTTTCAAGATACTGAACAAACCAATATCGTACAGAAAGATGCAAGATAGATTTACTCCAATATGGTTTCAACCTTCTTGTTCATAGTATTGAGTAGGACTTAGAATTATTTCTTCTCACATGATCAATACAGTTGTCATAATTAAAATATGTGTAGATTGAAAAATATAACAAACTCATAATTTTTAGTATACTATCTATTACTGATAGTTTATGCATAAATATATATATATAATAGGAAGAAAATCATGTCATACATCAGGTGACTTAACTTAATAATCTTGTACTTATAATGAACATGTGAATAGCTCTAAACAAGCTTTTCCGATAAGTGCTGGAAGAGGAAGCTAAAGCTATTAATATATGGTGTATCTGAATTTTGTTCAGTCCAATATGGCTATTTAAGTTAGATAGCTGGATTTGAAGACATATAGATGTCTGAAAATTTCAGATTTCTACTTCATAGTTAAGTATTAGATAAATGCTGCGCTTGAGTTGATATTTTAGATCTAGTGTTTGAATATCCTAGCACCTCACTGAGGAGAGCCATCAGCTTGAAAACGGTTTGGGTATAGGAATAATTCTAGATAGAGATTTTAAATGCTTTCTTTTCTGGCATTTATCAGAAAAGCTTGTTTAGAGCTATTAGCATGCTCATTGTATTATATAATATATATCATCATTACTTCCAACCATTATCGATCCATACAGAATAAATGTCTCTCCAAGTTTAATCCAGCTTTTCTGATCCCTAGCCTCTCATCTCCACATGTGGTCTCTTTCTAGGTCTTTTACAATGTCTTAGGATTCACTTTAAAATTTTAATCATCCACATATATATACACATAGGTATAATCTAAAAATAAAGCATACTTGTTAATGGCTGTAATAATAATTAGGAAATTATTTCAGTCATTTGTAAATAGACATACAAATTAATTATTATACACACATAAATATATAACCATTAAAAAATACAGTGTGTGTATATATATATAAAGTTACCTGTCAATAATATATCCAATAAGTAAGCTGCCAATAACACCTCCAATTTCAAAAGTAGTTGAATAATATCCTGCTTCTGATTTTTCATAGTGCAGCTATAATAAATATATATATATAAAAGAAAACTAAAGAAAAGCATCAAAAGTAAGTTTATTCATATTATTCTCGACTGTTTCAATGTACAAGCTGACCACTATTCATCTGAAATTCTTAGTTATAAAGATTTCGAGGAAAATAGTTTTCCGCATAAATAGTGATTACTTAATAAAAATGAGCTTCAGTGTTCTGAAAAACATTATTATGCATCAATGTATGAATTAAATAACATTTGAACATATATCTTACTGGAAATATGAATGTGAAATTTCTGACATCTGCCTAACATCGTGACCAAATTTTCAAGAAAAGGTCTTAACATTAATGGATACATAGCACATTTCATTGTAAATATTTTAGATTTGCCTTTTGTTCAAACTAGTATACCCACCTTGTAATTTGCTATATTTATATGTTGGGCTATTTCCATCATCTAATATTAAATAATGAATGTCTATATCATTTAATGAAATCCTTTATGCTGTTCTTTCATGTAAATTATAATAAATAATAAAAATGTTATACAACAGCTATATATATTGTAATGGACATTATTGGTCAACAGTGATAATAAATATAATAGTAAGTATAAGCTGATTAACAACAAAATGTCCCATAAATTTAAACAACCAAATTAATGATAAGTAATGCTAATTGTTCAATAAATGCTCTGCAGATTACTTTTTTTTAGATTAATAATAAAATATATATTTATTAAAGCAAGCATTAACTTGTTTAGGTTGCTAAGATAAATAACGTAATTTTAATTCAACAACTGCAACCTAACATCAGTCAATGTATATCTATAATCTATCTCTGCCAGATTGCAATTAGTAAATATGACCTCTAATTAAAATCATTAACACATATAATCATAAAAGGGTTAATTTCAGTCTCACAAACAAATAAAATGCAATGGAAAATTTATTATTATTATTTTTTAATTATATTCTTTCATATATCTTTCAAATCAACTAATGCTTTTATAATAATAATTATTATATAATTTAAACTAAATTATATGAAATATTATGTTGTTTTTTAAATTTAGATTTATTTTTTTAAAAAAAAAATGTTACTAATTCAATTATGCCTTACTTACTTGATTTTATGATTTAAGTGGTTATCAAATGATAAAATAAGACTGCATTAATAATTAAAATTATTAATAAAAAAGATTTTGATAGATATCTATTGGTAAGTTACAATTGTGCTCTTAATTATTATTGACATCTATCTGAGTAAATATTTCAAAGAAATGTATCTACTGGTGTCTTTTACCAAGTTAAGCAAATAATTTTGGCTTAAACTCCATTATCTTGTGGTGTCTTCCTCAGCACTTCCATGATAGCAAACACAAATGTAGGGCTCCATGAGCAATTTTAATCATTAGATGATATCCAATTATTCCTCTTATTGGTATTACAACCCATGGCAAATCTAGTGGTTTGATAGATTAATGGCAATTAGCATAGCATTTATTGCCATCCATTCCATTTTACTCATAAGAGTATTAAATGAGAAAAGTTTATGTTCTTCCCTTCCTGCATGACTTTCTATTCACAGTGCATTATTTCTTTGCTATAAATGCAGAATATATTGGTAAAAGTATATGAAAATAAAACAAATTTTTAAAGAAGAAAAAAGATGTGTTCTTTATGAAATTGTTTCCATCATCTAGTAAACAATAATGGGACAGTCCTTTTTTTTATTAGCTCATGAATATGAAATTCTTCTTATAACTTTAATAAAGTCATTGTTATCATTTGATACAACTTAAAAAAACATTTTATTTTTTTAATTTTAAAAATAAATTATTCATTCACTACACTTACTCAAACTATAAGAATATTTATTAAACATAAGACAGTTAATTGTTTTCTTTATTTAGTCACTCATAAACTATAAGGGAATAATAAATGATACATGTATATCACAATGTATATATATATATATTAATAATAATTATATCTAAAAAAATCTTTCTTGGACATGGCTTTATGCTCTTTTCAAATGTTAATAATCTATTTTAACATTAAACAATCATTGCAGATAGAACACAATCTAGTATTCTATAATGAACACCATCTAGTGTTCTATAATGGAAGTAAAATAACAACAGTAGCAAAATAAAATATCAATAAAAATTTTGAAATTTCTTTAAATTTTCCAATTACATTCAACTGTTAGTAATAGTACACAGGACATTTAGTATTTAATATTAGATGATGGAAATAGTCCAATACATAAATACAATTAAAATTCCATCATTGCAACTTTTAGGCAAATACTATCCACATGATATTAATATAATTTTATTAATATTAATGTAAGCTTTGCAATGAGAGTAGCTTTTGTTTTCTAGCAAACAAAAAAATAATTTTGGTGTATTTTTAGCTAAATTACTTTTTTTTTTAAATGTTTTTCTTCCAGTTTTAGAATTACTATGGAACTAAAATGTATTTTTCCATAACAAATTTTAAGAAATCTCATTGGTAATACATATATGCTCAACTACATTACTATTTTATAATTAATTTTTACAAGATAAAAAGATAATAATGTGGGTGTCATTTGTAAAACATTTTAACATAAAACTATTCCTTTACTATAATGGCAGCTGTAGTAATTTCATATGAATTATAGATTACATATTATTCTATCTGATTAATGTTGGACAATCAGTAATTCTTAATTTAAAATAATTAACATCCTTGGGGCCAAAGTAGCTTTAATGAAATAAGTATTAACATCCTCTCATCTGGGTTTTTTATTTTTAAATAGTTATATGTCAAAACAAAATGGCCAGAAAAAAATTAATTTTTATTATTTCCCACATAACCAATGTTGCATTCATAAAATTAGTAAAATTATTTAAATCTAGGAATTGAGCTAAAATTTTGTTTGTTTTCAAATATTCTTTGATATTAATTACAGACCTTCTTCTTATTCAAATTCAAACTCCATGTTTCACAACTATATAAAAATAAATTTATTTTTCTAAATTTAAGACCATCTTTTACATTTACCATTTTTTTCTGTCATGTAGTTTCTGACACATCTTTTTAAAAATATACATCAGTTGGTTATAATACAGTAATCATATTCATATACTTTTTGATTATACATAAAAAGAGAAAAATCACCCTATGATTATTTTGATAACTTTTTAAAATGTTGGTGCTTTTGTAAAAGATATATGATGGAAGTTTGCCAGCATGTTTGTTTTAATTAACTATTTACAGGGGCATCAACCTTGCAAACAATATGGCTGACTACGAGCTGTTGTATTTAATATTATTTTTTAAAATATAATTCCAAAAAACAAAAGAAAATACACAAAACTACAAATGATAGTAATTAAAGGAAATTTAACATAAATACACAAATGAAAAAGCTAGTCAAAGAAAGTACAAAAGTTGCTATAAACACGGGTTCTTCAGGTTGGCAGGCAGAAATCCTTAATAGTGTGCATCATGCCCACAAAAGCATCTTCATCTTTATGCAGTCAGCACAACCAAATTTCTGCTAAGTAGGAATCAATGTGTTATCTGCAGTTCCCCGGTGTTTTGTTTCTTCTACCACTGGAAGATCCCAAATTTTACACTAAACGTAATAAAATGCTATGAAATAATAACATTCATAATATGTTTATGTTCATATACTATTATATATGTAAAAAAAAATTATTAATTATATGTTGTGAAATGGAATTTATAAGTTATTTAGTAATATGTTTTAAAGGTAACTGTAACTTATAATTCATTTTCTTAATATTGTTTAATTTTAATAAGTAACACATGTTTGGCAAAATATTATTGAGATAATAAATATAAACAAATAGTTGAGGCTCTTGAAAATGGATAACTAAAATAAACATGGGTGGTGAACTTCCATCGTACAGCTTCTACAAAAGTACCAAAATGTTTTTTTACATCTATAGTACATTTATATAAGAGCATTCACATACAAAGAATTAAGAATTAATGTTTGTTTATATTTTGCTTGTAATGTTGGACTATTTCCGTCATTTAGAATTGTTTAATTTCTTTAGAAAAATTCGAACTTTATTTACATTTTTCAAATACATTCAATTGTTAGTAACATCTATCAGGTTCATACATAATGCGGTGTTTGAGTGGTATTATTCTCTCCTTTTTACGTATTGATGAGCTGACTAGTCAGGCTACCAACACCTGAAAAAAAGATAAGACTGAAGCCGCTCAAAACATTGTCCTATGTACGAACCTGTCAGCTATTACTAATAATTGAATGTATTTGAAAAGCTTAAAGTTTGAATTTTTCTAAAGACATTTAACAATTAATTCTTGATAGTGAAAATAGCCCAATAAGTTATTACAAATTTAGGTATTTAAATTAAACATAACTCAATGTACAATGTATACATAAACAAAGGTTGCAAATTACTCCCCACAACAGGCTGTGAATTAAAAGCAGTCTAAATTTTGAACAAAGGATCAAGAATAGAATGAATCGAACTCTGATTTTTATAAGCATACCTTTGTCAATATTGTTGGTAATCCAGAATGAAATTAATTTTTCAACAAGATGATCCTGTTTAGAGAGCTTTTAATTCATAGCCCAGGGAAACTGATTTACTCTCTTTGTTTACATATACATTGAGAAATATTTAAAGTTTACATGTTAAATCTTATTTAATTATTGCAATCAAGGGGTTAAGAGATTGTGTCTCCAGCCTTATATAATCAATTATGACTTTAATAACTTTTACATGCACACTCCATATGCCTGATAAATTAATTTCCCACCCTGAATTACCAACAATGTTGACAAAAGTATGCTTATAAATATCAGAGCTCCAAGAATAGGCGGATTCGTTCTATTATTAATTCTTTGTTCAATATGCAGAATGTTTTAAACTTATAGCCTGAGGTGGTGATTTACCCCCTTCATTTACATAAATTTAGAAATTGTATTTAACAAATGAAAAAGTATTCTAACATTATAGACAACATGAAATAGCTTTTAAATAGCCCTTTTCAGGTGATGATGGGTTTGTTGTCTGAATAGCTAGGATACTGAAAAGTTATTTTAGTATTTTAAAGGCCAACTATCTGGAAAAAAATCCAGTATGATTGGAACCTGAAAAAAAAGTTCAGGTTTTATCCAATCAGGATTTGAATATGGTCATGTGTACAGTATGCAGATGTGTTATCCCTACACTGTAAAACCTCCATTTTAACATATATATGTAATATTAATTTTAAAAAATCATTAATATAGGCCAGGAGTGTCCAAGACATTGACTGCGTAATTTCTTTTTTTTATAAAATTTGCATCTAATTTATTTTAATATAATTCTAAAACAATAATTATTTTTTATTGAATTTTTTAAAAAAAATTCAGGACCAGATTTAGAAAATAATTATTTATAGGTAATTTAAAACTGTAATTTAATAAAGGGGCTGAGGTAACTTAATCTTTTGTCTGATAAATTTTCTTATTAGTCAGATTAAGTAAAAAATTTGAGTGATTTGATTCATGAAATACGGATCTAGCCAGTTTCTTTTCTGAAATATATTGACATACAATAATCAGAATTGTTTTAATTTAGCTTCTAAAAATTGAACTATTTTACATTCAAATTGGTTAAATGTAACAAAAAAATGTAAAATAGATGCTAATATTTAAAGAAAAAACATATGGAAAATAGCCTGCAGTAAAACAAAGGAATTATATTTCAACCAATCACTATGCGACATCGCTGATTATTCACTTCTGTTGTCCTTTTTTCATCTAAAATTAAATATTTTAAATAAAAATCTAAATCTAGCCATATTATTACTCAATATAGTGTAAAAAGTAATCATAAAATCTATAAATATTTATGAAAAATAGTTGTGTTTTAGCTATCACCCAATGTTATTGATATGCAAATAGCAGTCAATGCTATTCACTTGTCTTGAATAGCGGTCAAGTGCTATTCACTTTCCCTTAATTATTATTCTTGTAAAATTTAAAATTTTTTGAATTAAACTTTACATTCATAATTAAGTTTTATATTAATTATGAATGTAAACAATTATGAGAAATATATTTATTTATGTTCAAAATACGAAAGCATAAAACATTTTGGTTAGATTTCTGACTATGATAGTTAGAAATGCTTGGAGAACAATAGGCAAAGTTGACAGTCAGTGTTTTGTGGCACTTTATAAGGGAAAAATGGGGGACTATATATAATAGACTACAATCAGAAATTGATTTTTTGCAAAAAATACTGCCAATAGAAGACTGATAAAGCTACAAATTTACAATAAAATAAGTATAAAATAGTGAAATACGACCAAAAATGGCACAAAATTTTTCTGGTTTCCAGTTTGAAGTCCTGAAAAAAACATAGTTGCCCTCAGATATGCTTTCACCAAAAAAATTACCCACAATGTCTAAAAGTTTGGCCACCCCTGACATAGGCCATAAATTTTGCATATATATATATGTCGATATGCAAATATATGTATGTACATGATATATAAACAAAGGAAGTAAATCAACATTTGCGCTATGAATTAAAGCACTCTAAAGGTTGAGCCAAGTCTTAAAAATAGTTATCATTTATACTGTTTTTAAGTCGTAATCTGAGGGAGGGTGATTTACTCCACTTATATATATGTTGAACTATGTTTAATTTAATGTATACATGATATATGAGTATACCTATATATTGTTATAATTATAAATATTGCTTTTAGAAAATCCATACAAATTTTATACCCACCTGATTAAGTAAATACAAAGGGAGCCACATATATATGCAGTAACGAACAATTTTAAGACAAAAAACTGCAATGGCAACTTCAGGTAACATCCTAAAAAGTAAATTTATTAAAAATATAAATAAATTCAAAATTAGTGCTATTTTCAAACATGCACGCACATTACATGGAAGCAATACTAATTATTTTGATAAACCTGTAAATAAATTATTAACGTTACTGTGATAATTCAAAAACTAAATTCTCAAAAAACTATGATTAGAAAAAAGTGTAAGTTATTTGCAAAAATGAATCTTTGGGAATCTAATTTGTGAATTATTGTATTAGCATTTTCAAGCCTAGTTGATCTATGAATAGATTTAGATAAGCAAAGATAAGTTAAAAATAAAAAAAATCTATAGAATCTAAGGATTCTTTTACAATTTAATTCTCAATGCTATACATTAATTTCTTAGCCTTTTGGTTACGACCAATAACTATATACTAATTGGCTATCCCATTCTAAAAAACCAGTTTCTGAACTCATGACCAATAGTGCTAGGAACTTAGGTCACATGATAAGTCTTTAGACCATTCTGTAGACCACAGACGCCATACACTACTCTTAAATATAATGCAGTTAGGGAACTGCATCTTCTGTGACATCAAATAATTAAGTCATAAACATGGTAACGAAGCATTTTCAGGATTTAGTGGTCTTCAGTACTTAATCCTAAGTAACAGAAAAGAGAGAATAATCAAGATAATTGACATTGCCGTCTTCTTTGAAACTGATTAGGAGGCATTCATGTCATCTCAGAAAAGAGAAAAATATGAAAATTGCAATTGTTTTTCAAATGGAGACCCACAAAGATAGTGTTCTTATTAACTTGGGTAATGGAAAGTGTTATAATTAGCCTAGGCATAAAATGATTGCCTCATTGTTTGTAGGAGTGGAGAAAATTATTTCAAGCATATTACTGACAATGTCTGAGGCAATATTTGATTATTATCACTATATATATTAGTGTTTTGGGTTTATTTTAAAGTATTTTTTAATTTTCAATGTTCACCTCTTTTTCTTTTCCCACACTTTTTTTCCATAGTACAACCTTTGGCTATTTAATGTGACGTTATAACTCAATGTTTGATTTATAGCATTATAGTTTTTAAATATTGTTTTTTACAATTATAATATTGATTTAGTATATAGCGTTAATAGACCGGACTGAGATTTTTAAAATAGCATTTATTATTTTTCTAGTGATCACTATATTTTAAAGGGTTTTGTAAATATTGCAATGTTTGATTATGACTATATATATATAAATTAGCATTTTTGGTTTATTTTAAAGTATTTTTTAATTTTCAATGTCACCTCTTTTTCTTTTCCCGCACTTTTTTTTGATAGTAGCACCTTAGGCTATTTAAAGTGACGTTTTCTCGCCATTTTTTAAGTGAAGTCCCTTCCCACCACCTTTTTTAATTATAGTGCCTCAGGCTTTTTATTTTTTTTTTTGAAAAATGAGTGTTTTTAGTCGATGACATTTATCGCTTGCATGTGCCAGCAGTGTTTTTGGGTGTTTCCAAATTCAAAATGGCCACCAAGCGCATACTATGTCAGCACCCATTTATTAAACTAGAGATTGTCTCTAGCCCAGATATAAATTTGAAATCTCAGTTAAAGATTAATATATCTGATTTCTTAATTAAACACATGCACATGGAGTTATTCATATTTATCTTTCACACATATAATATTATAAATGGATTAAATAATATCCACACCACCACCCATTATTTTCAAATCATATAAATAAAAATATAATAAAAGACAAATGACTCCCAAGATGCATTTCACAACAAACCAACTCTCATCAGTGGCTCAGGCCAATCTTTTTTCATTAAACACAACTCTGAAAGTACAAATCTATTTCAAAATACTTCTTGAGTTCCATAACTTCTTTGGTTGTTTTAATGAAAGATTATAATGTCACATGAACTTCACTTCTCTACTAATAAATTTTAAAATGTACAATATGTACCTGAAAATTAAACAATGTTCCTAAAAGTGATGTTTTACTAGTTCTTGTTTATGGATTGAGACATAATAGAAGAGCAATTGAGCCTTCAGACCACTCAACAAAGTATAAAAAGGGATATGTTAAGAGTAATGAGATAAAAATATAGATGAGAGCAAACAAATGGGTATCATTGATGTCAATGAAATAATTAAAAAATGATGCACTTGGGTTGGATATATTGCTAGAAGGAATGATAATAAATGAATAGTTGAAGTTTAAATTTTATCCCAAAGGATTGAAATATCTAGAAAAAGATGACATGTATGAAGGATAGATGAAATAAGAAAGTTTGCTGGTGTGTTGTGGAAAAGCTATGGATCAGAGTAATTGGCTTAAATTTGATGAATTCTTCATTCTACAGTGGATTGATAATGGTTGTAAATGATGATGATTTTTTGCAATCCTCATGTTTATTATTATTTTCTCAATATCTAACATTAATAAACTTCCTAAATACAATACTTAAGTGCAACCTGGTGATTAATTGCTTCCTAAATTAACTCCCTTTTCTCCACTTATAAAAGGGCAAGTCAAAAATGGTCCAGTCATTACATTAAAAACATTCTTATGGCTTGTCTTATCTGTGTTTTCTCTACAAGTTCACTGTTTGACCAATCACTGCTATGCAAATTTATACATAAGTTCAAATGTCTGCAGTTCAGGAAACAATGAGTGCCTCAGTTGTGATTTGCATGAAAGAAAAGTAGTATGCAGTGATTACTTTTTTGTGGCCCAAGGTATACCTGGTGCTGATTCTTATCAAATACTTGACACACAGTATGGAGAAAGTGTTTTATTGTGAATCAGGGCATGGATGGAGAAGTTTAAAAAAAGTTGCAGTGTCATCCATGAAGAAATTGGAAGCCCATCCATCTCCATGACTGATAACATTGAGCACGCATGTAAACTAATTTGATTGAATACAGTGGATCATGTGTGAATCATTTGAAATCAATCATGCATCTGACTGCAATAATTGATGATAGAATGGGATTTAAAAAAGTTTGAGTAAGATAGGTACTGAAACAGCTAATGGAAGAGCACAATATAAGACACTGAACATCTGCAAACAAAATTTGAACTAATACTCTTAGGAAGGTGAAAGTTTTTTAAAAGAATCATTACTGGTGATGAGATGTGAATTTGCCACTTTGAGCCCAAGAAAAAGCAGAGTACAGTCTGGAAACATCCTCATTTGCTGATCAAGAAAAAGGTTAAGGTCACCTCAGCTGGAAAATTGATGCTTAGTTTTCTGGGATTCTTAAAAGATCAATATTGAAACATTATCAAAAAAAAGGTTCAATAATCAAAAGTATTTGTTAGAGTGAGATGCTCGATGAAGAGCTGAAATATAAAATTCAGACAAAATGCAGAGAACGGTTATCCAATAATGTTGTATAGCTGCATTACAATGCATGTGTGTACTGTTGTCATTCAAAATACTTCATTTTGAGATTTTTCGAGCGATCTCCATATAGTCTGAGCTTCCCCCATTCAATCGGCATGTTTAATCCCTGAATCATTGTAAGAAGCTCTAAGAGGATGAAGATTTACATCTATCAAGAGATGAAGACAACTGTGCATCCATGACTTGCAGGTCAGTCTAAAATATTTTTAATGAGAGAATTGGGAAATCTTGATGACAGATGATGAAGTGTTGAAAAGCAGAAAGGATATGTCAAAAAAAAGATGTATTTATCTTTTCTGAATGTTGATTAAAATAAATTCTACAGTCAGGGTGTGGATAATTTTTGACTCATCACTGTATGAGAAATAATGAACCAGAAATGTTCTGAATTAAATTTAGTAATGAAAGTAACAGAGGAGTTTTTAAATTTGAATCTAGTCACTCGTAAACATGTTTTGGTGGCATAATTGGTAGAGCATCCGACTTAGGATCAGGATTCTAGTGTTTGCAGGTTTGGTGTTCAAACGTATGAACTCCCAAACAATATAGCCATGGGTTTTTTTTTACCTTGCATGATTTGGCATAGTTGGTAGAGCATCCAATTCGAGATCTAGAGGTCCCAGGACTGATTCTGGTGCTTGCAGGCCTAGCGTTCAAAACTTCTGACTGGTGCTTGCAGACCTAGCATTCAAAACTTCTGACTCACAAGCAATAAAGCCAATGCCTTTTTGCCCTGAACAATTTGGGACAGTAGGTAAATAAAGTGTCTATCTTGGGATCGGGAGGTCCCACGATCAATTCTGGCAATCACAGATCTGGCACTCAAACTTCTTATGAAATCGCAAGATTAGAAAACTATCAAGCATATACTTATATATAGAAAGAGCATTTTGACCCTGAATTTTTGCTGTAATTTTTTTTACTGAGAATTGTTTTTTTTTTATTACAGTATTACAAGATACAGGTTTGTTTTTTTATAATCAAAATTTCAACTTGCCTCTTTAATCCCATAATGCATCAAGTTCGACTTACGCATCATAACTTGGTCATTTTTGCTTTGTCTTTAAAACAAAAGTTGAATGTAATGAATAGCTACATGCCATATAAAAAGAAATTAACTACAAATTTAATGTGCAACCTGTATCTATGTTTGGGGTGTACATGATTGCATAGAAATATTATTTATATAAAAAAATAATATGTATATCCGCAAAAAATATTTAACAAGTAGTATGGCATATAAAAGCAATTTACCCACTGACGAAGAAGCTGCAAAAACAAGTAGTATGGAAGCTTTTAAAAACGTTAAGAATAAGTTCTGCCAAACTGATTAGTATTAGCAGAATATCATCACTAGAACATCATAATGTGTATCTTTCTTCTGAACTACCCTTCTTACATTTTCGTTCTTTCACCCTCCATAATGATCTGATGAAAGTTAAATCTAAATCCTGGATTAGTAAAAAGTTTGTAACTTAGAGAATCCCTCATGAATTCAGAAGTTCACCAGATCAAGAAAACAACTCTTTAATATATACTGAATAATATAAATTGGCTACTAAATATGCCAAAAAAGTAAGAAATATAACTGCTCTTTTTGGTCTCTAGCTAAAGTGATAATGAAATTTTTTGACCTCAGATTTTTTTAAACTATAGAATGCCAAAGACAATGGACTTCCTATCTCCTACCTCAGGGGTCCCCAACCTTTCTGCACTTAAGAGCACATTCTATAATACCGGCCAGGTGGCGGGCACCATTTATTTTTTCAATGTAAATTTATTGTTGGATATTGTTAATAATACACATAATGTACAAAAAAATATTTATTTCAAAAATAAAATTTTAACATATGATTAACATTTATATTTTTACACTGTAAAAGTACAGTATGCTCTACAATTTGATTACAATATAATACAATAATTTAGAAGAAATTTTAAAAATTAAATTTATTTGTATTAGATAAATAATTTTTTATCGTGTTCGGATAGCAGCGAGTACACGTAAAATGGTCTGCGGGCACCATGGTGCCCACGGGCATAGGGTTGGGGACCCCTGTCCTACCTGTTAATAATTTTTCAGCATTCTTATTTTTTTCAGTCCATATATTTCCCTGAAAACTTAGTCCTACATCCAAACAATTTTCTAAATTAAAACTTTTCATCATCAAATGAAAAATTATTATATTGAATTAGTGACAAATTAATTTCTCCTATCTAAATTATACAAAAATAATGTACTATATTAAAATTAAACTGTTCTAAAATGAAAATCTTTCTTATTGCAATGCCAAATCCATATAATATTAATATCATTTATGTACTTTATTACTTTTTACAATGCTTTTTACAACACACTATTGACGTTTTCGATTGCCCCAGCAATCTTCTTCAGAACTTCTATTTGTATTCTCAAATATAAATGGAAGTTCTGAAGAAGATTGCTGGGGCAATCAAAACCATCAATAGTATGTTGCAAAAAGTATTGTAAAAAGTAATAAAGAACATAAATGATATTATAATGAAAATCTTCAATATAACAAGCACTGAAAGAAAATATAAAATATCACAATCTAAGATCATCAAATTCCTTATTCCAGATAATTACTGAAATTAATTCAAGTCATAATAACATAGGATTATACTTTTTGAAGCTTTCCGTTTCCTCAATAGATAAATTTTATAAAACTGAATGGTACTTACAAATTGGCTATGAAATTTTATTCTTCATTTCTTTGGATTATTTGTGGTTGCTAAATATTTGATAGTACGTTTTATTTAATTAAGTAAGCAAATTTAACTTTCAAATATTTAAAGATTCATTTTTAATAAAGTTATAAATAATAGCACTTTTTATAGTAATGCCAATTTATTTACATGGCAAAAGATGGTCATTTTTAAACCATAAGTAGGTTAGTGATGGTAGCTAAAAGTTAATAAAGAATGTATACAATATTTACTAAGGCTGTAACCTCAAGAATGTGCGCGTAAAAATGCGATAGTAGGGACCTCTACAAGTCTTAACCACAAACTTACGTTTTGGAAGAAAAGATGATCTTGAGATTTTCAACAACTTATCTATAAAAGTTAAACTTAATTAATTAAATAAATAAAGCGTACTATCAAATATTTAGCAATCATAAGCAAAATGATTTTAATGAAGACTTTCACTGCCCGGTATAAGTACCAACTGAATTATTTAATAAATAGATGAACAATATAATCGGACCATTTAGCGCAAATGACGTCAACTCTTTCACATAATATTTACCACAAATTAGAGCCGTAGCAAATAGTAAAAATGTCAAGTAATATTTAATAATATTGCGTTTTTAGTTCTTATATTAAGAAGCTGAATTGTAAGATTAACCGATCAATGCTTAATAATTATCATGAAAATGAAAAGTTCATGTTAAAACTTTTTTTAAATAAAAAACTTAATTAAGCATAAAGACTAAACAAAAATACTAATAATGATCAAAAAAATTATAACATATTTACAACTTCTAGTGATACAGTAATGAACAAACAAACATTAAAATTAATTACTGTATTTCCTAAAAAAAATCTTTGCCAAGACTTAATTGCACTAATTATGGACAAACAGTGATAAGATTAATTATACATGAGTGATGCTTTCAACATGCAACGATGTCTAGCATGTTAATATATTGGGTATTGATAGTATTTTAAAAAGTTAAAACTTAGTTTTCTCTCTCATTCTTTTTTTAATTATCGATCCTGTTAATTTAAATATTGGAAAATTTGATCTTTGGGGAAAATTTGCCTTAAAGACAAATATCTCAACGCCAGCCTTTTTTTAAAATTCATTCTCTCATACAAAGCAGATAACGAAAAGCAATGCCGATCTGCCTTAATAAAATCCCGCTTTTATAAATTTATCAATCCTAATTAATATTTTTAAGTTCATCCCTTGCTCTCTACAAGTCCAATCTGTTATTATGATGGAATGAATATTCATTTCCAACTCCTTATGTTACTCCATGCTTTTATATATATACAGAAATTTGTTATGTATATATATATGTTATATAGAAATATTTTTTTCCTTATGTCATAGCATCGGCCGGGAGGCGAATCCGCAACAACCGTCTGCAACCAACTGCTTGCTTGCAAGGCGGCTGCGCTGACCTCTCGGTTAACAACATATATAGAAATATTTTATAGTTAATAAGTAATTGAAAAAATTAAAAGACTGAAGTTGGGAGGGACATATTGCTAGCAGAAATGATAATAGTTGGACAATTGAAATCTTAATCCTAGAGAAACTAAATAAAATGTGTAAGTAGTTAATCCAAAAATCTAGGCTATTGTATTAGCTAAAGTTAAGCATTTCCTGAACAAAAACCAAATTTTACAATACTGATCGGAAGAGTCTGGGCGATGTATAACATATCTAAATTTAAAGAATAAAGTTATTTATATAGATAGAAAAAAAAAAACATCTATGTCTGTGCACCATCATAAAATTCATTTTCAGCTATTATCAATCTACAGGATGAAAATCTCTGCAAGTTTAATCCAATTATTCCAATCCCTAGCTTCTTTTTTCCATGACTTATCAGCAAACTTTCTTATTTTATCCCTTCATCTCATATATTATCTTTTTTTTAGGTCTTTTAACTTTCTTGGGATCCAATTTAACACTTTGACATTCCATCTATTACTATCTCTTCTAACAATATATCCAGCACAGTTCCATATCAGTCTCTTAATTTTTTCAGTGATATCAATGATGTTTTCTCACCCATGTATTTTATTTTTGATCCCTTCTTGTTACTCTTAGCATACATCTCTCATGCTTTATTGGGTAATCTAAAATCTTTTCTGTTAAGTCTCAATGTCTTAGATTTATAAGAACTGATGAAACACATTTATCAATATATTTTGTTTTCA
Source organism: Epiperipatus broadwayi (assembly GCA_028023455.1). Classification (NCBI taxonomy): domain Eukaryota; kingdom Metazoa; phylum Onychophora; class Udeonychophora; order Euonychophora; family Peripatidae; genus Epiperipatus; species Epiperipatus broadwayi. The sequence goes on from JAQFVV010000017.1 coordinate 5,995,123, forward strand.
AACACAGATATATTTCCTTTTGGTATTAAGTTATTTCTATCAAAAATAATTTTCAAGTTTAATTCTATGATTAATTTTATCCATTATATTTCCAGCTATTTTAATAATCTAGGCAAAATTGTCAATCTATTTTCTTCTTCTAAAAAATACATCAAACATTAGTTTAATCTTTTTAGTATTTATCTTTAATCTCACTTTCATCTCATAACTCTTGCAATACTTCCGGAAACACTGAAGCATTATTTGCGAAAATAACCACATTCAAATTGCAAAATCTAGATAAGTTAAATAATCTCCATTTACTTTTACTCTCTTAGCTTCCAAAAAATGTGAAACTGATTTTAAAAACTTCGAAGATATAGATCCTGTTATATGTCCATCTCAACGTTAATCTTCTTAATATCATTGTGGTATAATCCTTGCTATATCCTGGGGTTTACATCTTGTTTATCCAATGCTTTAATCACTATAAAAATGCTTTTTCATAATCTACAAATCCAACATTCATAACTTTTATCAATACTTATATGTGATATACTATGCTAAAGCCCCTTTAAAATCCAAGATTTTTTTTTGGTTGATTAGATTCCAAAGTTCACAATACTTTGGTAAAAATTCTGTATAGAACTGATAGAAGACTGATAAGTCTTTAATTTGTAATAGCTTCTTTACCATCTTTCCTTGAATATTGATATTCTTCCAATCATCTTATACCTCACTTTATCATTCAGCCATTTGGTGTGTAACTTCAACAATTTTTATATTTATTTACCTACTTCTTTTAAAATATCTTTTCCTAGAACTTTTTCATTCCTTATAGATTTAATTTACATATCTCAATTCTTCATTTAAATTATTGGCAAATTCAGATGCAATAACAGTAAGGAATTCTTTCTTTTCATGTCCTTTATTACTATATAATTCTTTACAGAACTCTTCCTAACATTTTATGATGTTATCACCTTTTTAATAATACTTTTATCTTCTTACTGCTGAAGTAACTTCCAATACCAAGATATTTTATACTTTTGAGCACTTTCATTCTTTACTATATCTTTCCTTGTCAATTCACATATTCTTTTTTCTTATATCATTATTAACTCTTTTTGTTTACAAATTCATTTCTTCTTAATGGATCATTTTTCACAATTTTCATATTTTATCCTTTCTTCATAGACTGTCTTGTCTCAGTAAAACATTTATTGGTAAACTGCATACATGTCTGAGCAATAGCATGTGTGTATACATGTAAAATATTTTAATTTTTAATGGATGTTTTAAATTGAAATATTTAATATGTGGAGTTATCCATTAGACAGACATTGTATGCACTGAGAGAAATGACAGAAAGAGAAAAGTGAAGAGGCTGGACTATAGCCAAAACTTACATTAAGTAACAAAGAAGCTAGTTTCCCTCTGTCCAAAAAATGGCATCTATAATTTTGTTTACATGGATTTGAATATAAGTAAACAAAACAAAAAAATTCAATTTTTTGCTAATTTGTAAACAATAAACACACACACATATATAAGATGAACTTAGCAAAATTTAGTTGTATAAAGCTAAGACTAGATACTAATAGTATTGCACTAAGATAATAAATATATTTAAAACAAGTGAAACCTTTTTTGTTTTTTAAATAGTCAGACATTTATTAATTTGTTACAATTACTTAATTAGCAAGCGCTTTACCTATATATAACCAATTGTCCCAAGACAAGAGTTAATGTAAAACTGTCCTTTTTAATGGATCCTCCTTTTGAATGTAATTAGTCTGAATTTTATGTTAACTCTTGACCTGAGGCAATTACTTTCATTAGCTACTGTTCTAGGCAAAGTGCTTTCTAATTAAGTAGTTATAAATTGATAACTCCACACAGATTATTTCCATGTTGAATATTTGTATAAATATTTCTTTGAATCCATAATTTCAATCTCTGTGGTCAAGTTACAATCTTTAGTGTCTATATAAGTATATTAGATCATTAATAAAGGTGACATTCCACTTTTATGGTTAAAAGATTGCTTTAAGTGTTGTGTTCAACGGTGAAATAAATATAACTGTGTAAATATTACTCCAGAAGTATATATATATGTTAAACTTGTATAAATAAAAATATTTAGAAAGTCAAACTTTGTGTAAATAAAATATTTAGAATTTGGAAATAATTAGACAATTGGATAAGATAAGCAGAGATTAAAAGGAACTGATAAGAAATCAGATGGGACTATATAAATGGTGTAAGAGAGAATCATGGGTCTTTTTGCTGTTTTGCCTGATTGAGATCAAAGCTAATAATTGTATTTTGCTGATCAGAATTTATGAGGGAGAAAAACCCAGATTATCGGATCTGAAGGTTCAAAAATCTGACTAGGGGTAAATGTAACAGATCCTCACAATCTTTTATTATTTTGTACGCCTTCAGGGCACTATGTAGGGTTAAGTTAAACTGATGTAAACGTTTAATACCATTAACTAAATAAATCTTAGTAATTAGTAATTCTCATACTGGTTATTTATTTGTGAAACTAATTTAAATCATTTTTAGTAATTTATTGTATGTTGTTTGTCCCAGTCATTTCTCTCATGGGGCAGATACATTACAAAGTTGGCACAGTTGACAGCCGCATGTGAACTATGTGCGGAGTGAGAAGATATAGAGAGAGAATTTTCGCAAATTCAGCCGAGATTACTAAAATTGTAAAATGTCGTTAGGGCAAAGCAGTATTACGGAATTTGGGATAAAAAACCCACATGAATGGCCTTTATACGTCACGCAGTTAGAAAATTTTTTTAAAAACTAAACAGCATAATGGAAAATGACAAAAAAGTGGCAGCTCTCTTGTGTTTAGCTGGACGAAAAGTTATTGAAATTGTGAATAAATTGGGTGACGGGCCAGTAACGGACGGAGTATGTTTTGAAGAATTAATTAAAAAATTAACGGACTATTTTAGTCTGAGGCCCTCTAAACACATTGCCAGAATAGCTCTGACATCGTAGGCAGGCCAAAGAAAAAATAAAGGATTATGATATAGCTTTAAGGCAGTTAGCTAAAGATTGTGACTACGGAGATTTTGTGGAACAGGCTTTACTAGACCAGTTATTATGGGGAATGGCCGACGAAAGGCTACACCAGACATTATTAACTGAAGCTGATTTGTCGTATGAACAGGCTATTAAAAAGGGAATGGCTTACGAGGCAATAATAGAGCAAGCTTGCGCTTTTAGAAACAAGGCTGAAATGAAGAGCCCAGTAAAATGACAATATATAAAATTGAAAAAAAGTACCAGGAAAGGACTGAAGAAAAGATATTAATAAAATGTTTCTGCTGTGGAAAAGCAGGGCATATATCAAAGAAGTGCAAGTGGAAGAAAGCTGCTACAATTGCGGGTCGAAAGGTCATTTAGCAGCAGTGTGTAAAAAGCCTTGTAAAAAAAGATATATACAAGAAAAAGGGATATAGATATGAAGAAACTAATATTAAGAAAAATATAATAATGCCTAGGCAAGACCAATTTATGGTAAAAGTAAAAATATGTAAGTGTAATCATTTTTAGTAATTTATTGTATGTTGTTTGTCCCTGTCATTTCTCTCACAAGGCGGATACATTACAGACAATTTGAAATTTTTGATTGTTATTGATATTGTCCAAGTGATGGCTGGTTTTATTGATTACTTACAAATTCATTTAGTATTGAGCAATATTACACTTATTATTTAAGTATTACTTTGGGTGCAATTTGAAATTTATAATTGCAGTTTGTAATGTTATAATTGACTATTTATTAGTCTGCATTCAGAATAGGTTATATTTACCTGTTTAAGAGGTTTATTTAAACTTCTTTAGATCAATAATTTCAATCTCTGTGGTCAAGTTGCAATCTTTAGTGTATATATATTATACCATTAATAAAGGTAGGATTTCATCTTTATGGTTAAAATGATGATGCTTTGACAGCAGTTTGCAATTGTTGATTGTTATTGATATTGTCTAAGTGTTGATTGGTTTTTAATGATATGACTATATATAAGTATATGATATAATTAATGCAAAACATTTGTCAATTATAGCTCTAAAGAAGATAACTATATAATTGAAGCATTAACAATAAAATGCATTACTAATTTAAAACTACAGGAGACTATATTATTTTACTGCATATAAAAAACAGTACAAAAAGAATGAATGCTTTAAAATTTTTGAAGCAATAAAAAAATTAAATTCTATTAAAACAAAATTAAAGCATTAATTTACTTACGGAATTTTCCAATACTCCCAAAATGATAATTTGGAAGATTCCTTTTTTATTGGTGCTGTATCTTTATATAAAAAATTAATAAAGATATATAATATATACAAATATTTCAAAGATTCTTCAAAATAAATGTCCATTTAATATATATACAATGTATTCCAGTAAATAGTTGATTCATAATGGGTTCTCTCTCCAAGCTGACTGCAGCACTATCTCTGAATCAATGCATGTGAGGTACTACAATATCTGGATCACAAGTTATGACCTGAAATGTCAGCGAGTTTAGCACCCAATCGAATGTGCTGTTAAATTTTGTTTTAAATTGGAAAACTGTTACTGAAATATTAAAAATGATTCAAACTATGTATGGCAGTGAAGCCATGGGTGCAAAAATGTTTTGTTTTGCAAAATTTTGGAATAGCAGGGAGGAGACATTGAAGATGATCTATAAAAGTAAGAACATGTTCCTTTAAAATTTTTGTGATAAATAGCTAAACTATGTTGCTAGGTAACACATTACTTCAAAGATGGCACTGCAGGCAGATTGGAGAGAAAAAGTTATATTTTCATCAGGACAGACTATGCATAATGAATAAAATGATATCGAATGATTTATTGGAGTTGGTAAGAAGTAAGAGCACCAGAAGCAAAAAGGCTGCGCGGTAATTAAATAATCTCTAGCTCAGAGCTCGCCATTCTTCCACTGCTCCAAACCATACAGTTAACACATAAGATGAAATAGATATGTTTCTATGAATATACTATACTAAAATGAGAAAAAAAAAACCTATAAAATAATGGCCATTTTATTTAATAAATAAGAGGGGGGGAATAAAATAGACATCTGAATTAAGATTTACCAGTGTATAAATAATAAACAAATCAAGCTATCAAGAAAATTAATCATAAACATATGACCAAAGACACGTCAAAAACATGTACGATCTCCAACATGCACATTTCATGCTGAACCAGCACTCATCAGTTCACCCAGACCACAATCTCTTGCACATATCTTTATCATTGTTCAGTATATATAAACAGCCAATAACTACAGTTTAATCGACATATATCAAACCTAATGTCCTCACAACTTTAACCACTTAATGGAAGTAGGTTTGTCTCAAAGCTGCGAGAGCTGTAAGTTTGACACATTCTATTAAACTGTAGTAATTGGCTATCTATATATACTGAACAATGATAATGATAGGTGTAAGAGATTATGATCTGGGCAAACAGCCAAGTGCTGGTTCAACATGAAATGTGCATCTTGGGGATCAAACATCTTTTTCACACATCTTTGGTCATATATTTATGATTACATTCCTGCCCCTCCCTACAAGATGTTAAAGTAGATAGAAACCAATACCTACCTTTAACAAGAAAAGTAGTTTTAAAATATAAAAAGACTGTTATTCACGATCACTTTCCAGAGATATTTGCTATAGGATTTTTCAGTGGGTTAAATGCCAATGAGCATAAATCAAAATATTTTTTTTTTTACCAAAACTGCTTTAAATAATATATTCTTCCTTATTCCTATCATGGTGCTCATAATTTAAAAAATGATCTTACATAGAATCAATATTCAATCAAAATCAATCAAGATTCTTCAGAGCTAAAATTAATTTGTTGGTCTTTCATTTTAGTATTCAAGATTACTTTTCACAAATTCTTGTAATCTCATGTGATAAATAAATATTTTCACTTCATCTGATTTTGAAAATCAGTCTTGTTTCATTAAAGTAAATTTCTGTGAAGAGTAGATTCCAGTTTCTGTTGATACTTTTTCTAATATCCCAATTTTTAAGTTTTTTTCCAACTGCTTCACCATTAAAAATAATTTATCCAATTCATTCTTTGATTCTTCTAGATGTGTTCTAATATTAATAAATATATATAAATTTAAAGAATCACTTTTTTCCCGTATGTCATAGCATTGGCCAGGAAGCGAACCCACACCCGTCTGCAACCAACTACTTGCTTGCAAGGCAGGTGCGATGACCTCTCAGCTAACAATGCTTTTATTTGTATAAATGCATTAAAAAATAAAAAATATATATATTTGGCTTTCGCAATATTCTCGATATTATATGATCAAAACAAAAGTATATAGCACTCGTGTTCAGAAATAGTCTAAGAATATTTCTATACATGGATGCCGCATACCATAGTTTTAGTTGCATAATATCAAGAATGCTGTAGAAGCTAAAGGAAGTTTTTTTTTAATTTTTAATAATTTTTTTTTTACTTTTTAAAGTATTTATGTGAATAAAAGCATTTCTTTGATTTTTTTATTTTGTACTTTTTAATTTATATACTTCCAGGAATTAGAAAAGTAAAAGGTTAGACACAATTTTTTATTGCCATAATACATCACATCACCTCGTATAAAATTAAAATTTTTAATTTTTCAGTAATTTTTTGCTAAAATTGTTTGCAAAGTCTCAAAAAATGCATTATCATTGGAAACAGATAGATATGCAAAGTTTCCATGTGAAGTGGGAAAAAATTAAGTTACAAGAGTAACAAATAAATTAAAAAACTGAGTTAGTGCTCTGTACTGAATGGTTTGGAGCAGTTGATAAAACGTTCGACTTGGAAGATCCCAGGATCGATTTTGGCTTCTGGCGCTCAAATTTCTTATGAACTCTAGAGCAATAAAATCATATACTTTTACAAAGTAAGTAAATTTAAGAATAAAAAAGATATAAGCAATACTTTTACTTTTACTTACACCTGTAATTAAATTTTGGTAATTGTTTGCAATAATAAAATTGTTATATTTTACATTTAAATTTAATGATGTCTAAAAGACAATATATTTGAATATAAAATTGTTATGTGTTGTATATAAACTTAATGGTGTCTGAAAGGCAATATATTAGAATAATATAAAATCATTGTGTTAAATAAAAACTTAATGGTGTCTGAAAAGTAATATATTAGAATAATGTAAAATTGTTATGTATTACATATAAACTTAATGGTATCTGAAAGGCAATATATTAGAATATAAAAATACTAGACTGGTACATTTTTAAAAATACTGTATCAATTTCTGTTGAATATATTTTTCATGAATGATTCATTCTACTTGTTTTTATCTCTTTTCATTTTTTTTTATAGTTGTTTCCATTATGATTATATATTTCACCTGATAGTAAAATCTAACAAATCCAAACGTTATTATTCCTATCAAAATTTTTTCAGTCAATACTTTATCACATTATCAAATTTTACTTCATTTTTATCTAACATAAAATCACCATTATTGATCATGTTTTTTTCAATCATTTAATATCTATATGACACCGAATCTTTGATTTTTTTAAAATTGCATCCGTTAGATATATAATTCTACTCCAATAAAAAAAATAATAGTATGGACAATGGCATAGCTATACCTGATATAAAAGCAAAATCATTAAAAGTATGGAAAAACATTAACCATTATCTAATATTTCGTAGATGCTCAAAATGAAAGTAGCTTATTCATTAATATAAAGGTAAAAAGAATATAAAGCATCTTAAGCAGTCAAAATGGATATGTAATTATTTATGAGTATGTTTAAGGGATAGTTGTTAATGAGTAGAATAGATAAAGGAAGGGATAAATATTTTAAGGTTTGACAGAATCGTTAATTAGTTAAAAAAAATAGTTGGGGGAAAAATAGATCTGTTTGGCAAGTAAAGATTGGCTATAAAATATCCATAGAAAAAATTTGAATGTTGAATTAAGGGTTAAGCCAAAGTGTTAGAATTGATCGAGAAGAATCGCGTGTGAGCATGCAAATTGGGAATATATGAAAAATTTTAATTATAAAATTAACCATTTATCTCAATAAGGCATGTAGGATATCATTCAAAAACCTGTTGAGAGAGCAATAATTTTATCTAAATTTCGAATCTATAGAAGGTTCTCATTCAAAATCTTCAGTTCAAAGTTAGTCCGCTATGTATTTTTTTTATCATTATTAAAAAAAAATTTTAAATTTTTATTTGGCTCTCTCAAGCAGTTTTCGTTTCGAGCGGGAAAACATTCCATAAAAAACACGTGATGTCTGAGTGTAGACACTTAATTTAAAAACAATAGGGAATAGCCAATTAAAATTAGGATATAAAAATTTAATTGACAGAAGGCAGGGATCAGAGATTGATGGACAGGTCAAGATGATAAAACTTGGACATTTTCTAGGAGGGGGTTTCTTTTTCATTTTCTTTTGAGTGTGCTCGTATAAGGGTCTACAATCTCCAATTTATAGAATACAGAAGTATTATCGTCTATACTGACTCCAATCTCTGATTCCAAAATATTGAATGAAATGGTATATTATTAAAATATAATGTGTGCTTAAACTTTTTATATCAGGTATGTGTTCTTTCTTCCCAAAGTTAATCACCATCATGAGTCACAAAATGATAGATATTGTCACAACAGATGGAGACTAAAAGTTACTTTGAAGAAAATATGGAAATCATAAACTGTATTAGCATTTCCTTCAATCAATCAAAATTATGATGTTTGATAAATACGTATGTTGGTGTTATAAAAAAAGAAAACTTACTCAAGATAAGAGCAGAACTGAAATTGTAATATAAAGTGTATATGTTAGATCCCACCTGGAATATTAGTTCTATCACTAGTACCATACGAAGCAAAGTTGTCAATAAAAGAAGTGTTGAGGATGTAATTGAAATTTAATATGTCATACCAAAAGGAGATATTGTTGATATATATAAACTCAATCGTTATGCCTCTAAATTGTGACAAAACTTGTTTAAATTACATGAAAATAGTCAAGCATTGGTGGAAAGTGGTCAGCCAGCTGCCTTACAAGCAGTTGTCCCGGGTTAGCGGATTTGCTTCCCGTCCGATGCTATGACACATGAAAAAATAAAATTAAATGAAAATAGGAAATGCAATCCTATCTGAATAAATAGCAAATGTCTAAAAGGAAAAAAAAAGCCAGATGATTGGGAAATTACTACCTTATTTGGATAATTATAATAATTATAATGGGATAGTGCGAGTCTCCTAGATGAAACCCTTTGAATTAGTAACTGTGTGTTTTCTGAATTAAATGTTACCTTGAAATCTAATGGATTATTTCATAAAATTAATTTAAATAACTTGCCATGGATTAACTGGTTGGATTTAGTGTGTGCACATGGAGTTATTTGCAGGATTACTGTATCTATGAGGATCGGCACAAAATTCAGGAGAACTATGTTATAGAAACTATAAGTATAATTTTTAATTATTAATGATTATTTGCTTTGTAATTCATTTAGTTAATGCATTATGATATTAGTTGTTAATCTTAAGAGTTAAATGTTAGAAAATATTTAGATTGTTTAGGTTTAAGATTAGCATGGCAGCCTAAAATATGCCTTCAATTATCGTATAATTATGTGGCTTTCCTTAGTGATATTGAGAAAAGTGTATGGGAGTGTATACTGTGAAATGTGTTTAGTGGAATGGGTTATTATTTTAAATTTTGATTACAATAAAATTAGCATGTTTTTATATTTTATAGTATATGTTTGAGATATTGACGTAGCCTTGTCCCAGTTTGGAGAAGTAGAAATTATGTGAATGATGCTCATTTCTTAATTTTTTTCTTTTGCTGTTAACAATACGAAGTTATTTCATATGTAACCATATTCGGACTTGCAAAATTATTGGTTTCTACATTGATTCAATAGCCGTGTGTATAAGTTAAAAATTAATCTCTGATATGTATGGGAGTTGGCAAGTGGCCTTAGTATGTTCAAGATAGGTTAAGTTCTCACCATCTTGATATGAGTGACGAAGCATAGTTTGCGCATGAAATAGTTGGTTAGAAATATTTTTTTATATTAGGAGCTAGAGCAGGGGTCCCCAACCTTTTTGCACTTAAGAGCACATTCTATAATACTGGCCAGGTGGCGGGCACCATTTAGTTTTTTCAACCAGATGGCGGGCATCATTTATTTTTTCAATGTAAATTTATAGTTGGATATTGTTAATAATACACATAATGTACAAAAAAATATTTATTTCAAATATAAAATTTAATATAATTAATTAATAATATAATTAACATATAATTAATGTTTATATTTTTATGCTGTAAAAGTATAGTATGCCCTACAATTTGATTACAATATAATACAATAATTTATAATAAATTTTAAAAATTAAATTTATTTGTATCAGATAAATAATTTTTTATCGTGTTCGGATAGCGGCGGGCACACGTAAAATGGTCTGCAGGCACCATGGTGCCCGCGGGCATAGGGTTGGGGACCCCTGAGCTAGAGGATGAAATCCTCACTCCATAATCATGCTACACCATGATATGATTGCTATATTTCATAGTAGTGCATTGTGCAAGCCCGTTCTTATATATGCGTAGCGACTAAGTCCTAGCATATCCCAGTCCCAAGGGAAAGGGTGCTCTCTTATTCTTTGGATAGTTGCCAATGCTACTATATATTGATTTGTGTATTCTTTTCCTTACGGATGTATGTTTATTTGAAGGGAAAATTATGAGATAGTGTTTATACTGATGGTAAGGTCCTGAGATTGATTTAAGAATTCGTTATTTACTTGTAGTGCATAAGAGTTAAAATGTGACTTGCTGTATTGATGTATAATATTTGGCTTTGCTTGGTATAGCTCGCTAAAAAACCAATAATAATTATAGATTTAAAAAAAATTTTTTAAAAAAAAATAGAAATAACACAATACCTTAATTATTTCGTATTAAGCACTGTGCATCTATTGCCAGCTGATAGCCGAAGCATATCTTCGCTGGACTGGTAAGAGAAATAAATATTACTCTGGTTAGGGACATTGGTTATGCTCAATATGTATGGGTGTGTAAATGCGACTTATAGGAGAGATAATGGGTGTGTGTGTAATGCATAAAACCGTTTGTGCATGAAACATGAGGGAAGTAGACATTCTATAGTGTTGAGATATTTGAAATGATTTAACAAGATATATGAATTTATTCTACTTAATGCTTAGCTTATGAGTATATTTTATTAGTTAAAAGATTTCTTGAGACCAGTGTCGCTAACCGTATGTTAAGAAATGTAGTTAGATTTGAAGTTTGTGAAAATTAGAATTAAAAACGTATAATCAAATTAGTTAATAGTTGTTTATTATTATCTCAAATATAATTCCGTACCCACTAGGAATCCCATTTTATTGATAATGAGACATTTTTATTTTTTATTTTTAGTTTAATTTAAAAGAAGGGATAACTAAGAAGATGTGTAAATATTGTAATATATGTTGGTATTATTACTGTTAATAATTTAACAAAACTTTGTGTCTTAATGTTTTGGATCTCACAAATTCCAGGAATCCAATCACGTTCAAATCCACTCATCATACCTTCATACAATTATAATTACTACATAATGGAGTAATATTTTCATTCAAATTTAAAGACAATGATTTAAACACTGCAAACTCCCATCACACATGTCAATTTACACAATTATTTTATTAGCACTAAACTAGAGTTCCCTCATACTTGGTAGGATTATGATCTATTGCTGGATGCTGCGGTTGGACATAAAAACATTTCTCCAGTCGCAGTATTCAAATACTTTCCCAGTTGGTATTTGTTATTTAAAAAAAATTTTAATATTAATTTGAAATAGTGAGAGCGATTGTTGGCTTGGTTAACTCGAACTTGAGTCAACTATTACTTCCATCCCTGGGAGGGTGTTCGTAAAACTATAATAATTTTATATCAGTATCTGAGTTTTCATACCCCATTGTTCTAAAATCCCTTCTAAAATTCCTGAGATAACACAGTCAGACAGATAATGTTTCTTTAAATACAAAAAGGATTGTAAATAGACAGATTTGAATTCAGGATTTTTAAATCTATTCATCCTCCACTCTATCTCAAGCAACCGATACTCATATCCACACATATGCAAAAAAATACATGATCGCCAATATATGTATTTTGTGCAGAACCAGCATTCATCAGTTGGGTCAGATCATAATCTTCCACACATATATACAATCAGGCTCAGTTTGTATTAAGGTAGCAATTCCTCAAACTTCAATGGATAAACTTCAGTCTTTTCACCCTTCCAACTATTCAACCATCCATTTTATTGAAAAACTCAAGATCAAGTCCAACTGATGAGTGCTGGTTATGCATGAAATATGTATATTGGGGACCCCATATCTTTTTGTATGGGTATAGTCATGTATATCAGGTGCTTGAGGTAGAGTGGAGGATGAATAGAAATATAAATAATTATAATTAATATAAAATTTTCCGGAAATACGTCTCTTAGAAATAAAATCGATTGGTTCAATGAAAATTTTATTTTATAGCTTTGAACAACAAGTAATATTTAATAAAAATACAAAACTCCCCATGCAGTAGTGCCATATGAAATGGTGATCATGTGAAGTAATACTTATTTTGAAAGCAAGTCATTATAAGAAACTGACTTGAATGGTTAACTATATTTAATAAGTATGAACTGAAAAGCTAAATCAAATCCCAACTCAGAAAAGTACAAAAAAAAAAAAGGAGAAAGGAAGACAAATAAGTCTATCCAAGGAATATTTTGAAGTTTTAAAATCATCTGAATTCCAGAAAAAGTGAAGGCAAAGAACAAAAAGTTAAAAATTGAGTTTAGCCATTATACAAATCAAACTGTTAATAACAAATATGTCCACATACATTATATGGTACTTGTTTAGTCTCTTTATATGATATCTTGTGGAACTGTCTTTGAACTTCTTCTGCAACAAGTCTTTCATTTTAAAAAAGTTTAAGCCCTTGCTTAATTATATTTCTTCACTGAATCCTATCCTCAATCATATTCTTTAATAAAATCAATCAATAATGTAGAAAGAATCTTTGAGACAATCTTTGCACCATAAATAGATAACTGTCTCTACCATGAGATCCATGTTTACCCACAAAAGGAAGACACTCTGTTTTTACTGACACATACAATTTATAGAAGATATATTTTTACAATCATACATAACATTTTCAGAATACTATAGAACACCTTTTAATGAAGTTTCATTGATGCTTTATGTTACAACTACAACAGTTATGTCTCACATCCACATAATATATTTAGCACTAATAACAGCTTTAAACCATCAAACATCATATGATCACCATTCTTTATGCTTCACAAGCTGTTTTTCACAGAGACAAAACTCTCTATACAGTAGTGCCACTCAATGCAAGCCAGAGTAATCAATAAATGCAGGAAAGTTTGTGCATAAAATCCCTACCTAGTGCTTATTCACCCAATATCCCCAGACTAGTTTCTTGCTTGTGACATTCATCAGTGAGGAGACTAGGAACTAGTCTGGGAATATTGGATGAGTAAGCACTAGATAGGGATTTTATATATAAACATTCCTGCATCCATTGATTACTCTGGCTTGCACTGAATGGCACTACTGTATAGAGAGTTTTGCCCCTGTGTAATAACAGCTGTACTACAACTAATTTAAGTGAAATACTTATACTACTATGATTAAATACTCTATCTTTTAGTTCATTAAATCTAGCGATAGCACATTGGAGTCTGTGTTGCCTCTTGATATCAAAGTCTTCCTTTCCGCTTAAAAAGATCCTTGATTCACCTTTTCAAGCTGAATCCATCAAACTAAAAGTTGCTAAATTTTTTTTTTCATCATTGGATCATTGAAGTTTTTTGAATATTAATTATTAAACAAAAGTCTTATAGAATGGATTCAGCGTATTGAAAACATTTGGTTGAACTTCTTTTAAATTTGTACAAATATCACAAAAAATCAAGAAAACGGTACGACTTGCTTTCATTTTCAATCAATTAAAATTAAAAACCCATACTGCATCATGATGCCTGCTTCATGAAGATCACATATAGGTCGTTCCAAACAAATATATAAACATGCATGTAGAAAAGCAAAAAAAAAACTGAATTAAAAAATGCCATATTTGTAATTAAGGATAGAAATATAGCCCATAAACATGCAACCCAACTGTCATAGGTAGTGCATAGAAACCATCTGCCATCATATGATCACCATACTTTATGCTTACATAAGCTGTTTTTCACAGAGGCAAAACTCTCCATACAATAGCGCCACTCAGCGCAAGCCAAAGCAATCAATGGATGCAGGAAAGTTTGTGCATAAAATCCCTATCTAGTGCCTACTCAGATCCAAGGCTCTGAAAGCCACAATCTAGAAACTAGTCTGAGAATATTGGATGAATAGTCACTAGATAGGAATTTTATGCACAAACCTTCCTGCATCTATTGATTACTCTGGCTTGTATTGATTGGTGCTACTGCAGGTAGAGTTTACCTCTGTGTAGTGCAGAGAAATGATTGATGATATAAATTCAGGTGGCCCTCTACCAACAAAAACTAAGTAACTGAAGACCATAACTTATAAATAAATAAAAAAAGAGGAAAAGATAATGTAATAAAGACAAAAAAATAATACCCAGAAAAGATTGAGCACAATAACTAGCCTTTAACCAACTAGCATCATACAACACAACAAAAAATACTATTGGTCAGCAACTGCTTACTGATTATTTTTTGCAGTTAAATCTCATATCTCAAAGTCATTTCATTACGCAACATCTGTGAATCTCATCAATAGTCTAATTCAGTGAGTTTATATGAGTACATGTAATGTTTAAAAAAAATTAAAATATAATAAATAATTATGAAATACTTTTAAATAAATAATTAAACAATGGCAGACATTACATGCAGAAAATAAACATTGTCTAAAAGTGAAAAATAATGTTTACTTGCATCATTTAATATTAACGCTGTCTAAACATCACATGATTACCGTTTCCTATGCCTCTGTTAATTAAGTTTCTATCTGACAAAAACATATTTGTATGTGTGATTATTAATTATCATCACTTAATAGTTGATTACCAATTCGAATATAGGTGTATAGAATAGTATAAATTCTGATCCACAGTAAGATTGAACATTTAATTTGTTGATTGCATATAGACTGTAAAATATAACATATTTTATAATAGTATAAACCACATCTGTCACAGGTTTAAATAAAACAAATAAAATCTACTTTATAGACAATACGAGTTGATTTTAATTAACACCTGGTAATATTAGAAGATTAGCTTGCTGATCGAAACTTTTTCTGAAAAATTTATCTGGTGAGCTTTGATATTGTTATAATTTACTTTTTAAATGTTAGCTGTTATATAACATTTATACATTATTTGCTTCTAGATGAAAGTATCTTCACTCATATACTGTAAGTTTCATCACATTATTATAACAGATTCATAACATTAATGAGTATGATCTTTATCTTAGTGGATACGATAGAAGCTCGTTATAGAAGTAGGTCTTTTATTCAACTGGATATAAAAAATGAATAAATAGTATCACAATTCTTAAAAATATATAGTTTGCAGTAAACTTAAGCATGGTTTTCATAAGAAAGCTGGATCTATCCTTAGCTATAAAAATTATTTCAAAGACACTAAAAAATAATGCAACACTGTTTACTTTCATTCAGGGCTTTGTCTGATATGTAACACTATGGACGTTCGAGCACCTTTAGAGTATTTTTAATGTTTCAAACACAATTAGATGAACAATATTGCATGTACATAATTACAATCCAAATTGGCATTCCCATGTAGTGAGAAGTGGACTTGTTCATGTCCCCATTGGTCACTCATAGTCAATGACTGATTACAGTGACACATGTGCCGTCAGTAACGCCTGATGTTTGTGACTGAATGCACCTGCAAAGCAATAGACAATGTGTTGAATATTTAATATATTTTTAGGTAAATTTGCTATCGTTATTTAATTTATTTTTTAGTATAAAAATTTTCACCAAGTTTAAAATGAAAAATATTTCCAGTTACTTCTCGACTGTCAGTCCCACTAATAAAAAGTCCAAAACGATGACAGAAAATATGGAAATATTGGTACAAGTGGATGTTCCTGAATAATCTCAGGCGGAGCTTAAGGTTCAATGCAGAACTCAAAATGATTGCAGGTCATTGGATTAAAAAAAATGATTTTTGTTTTAGATTTGACATGTCTAAAATAAAAAAATTATGATAAATTTTGTTATTTGCTTCATAGCCTTGGAAAAGCTGCTTTAAATTTCATTTAAAGGATATTTGAATATAATTTTCTTTAGTAAAAAACTTGACAAGAAATGAGTTCCGGTATCTTTTTTCATTTTTTTAAAAAAGTCCTGGTTTTATTGATAGGGTATTTAAAAACAAGACGACAACAAACTAAAGATTCGAATAATTTATACAATAAAAAGATTTCTTACAAAAACAAACTTTATAACATTTAATTTAGAAAAAAAAAATTGATTATTTCGGAATAAAATTATTTAAAAATGCAAAGATATGTTAATTTTATTTTTAAGATTAATTTATTTACAGATTAAAAAAAAAGTTTTAGTCACATTCTTCTTTCAATTAATTTTTTAAATTACTATTTTTATTACAAGTGATCTCAGTGCAAGAAATTAAATGATAATAAAAAATAATCAGTGTAGAAAATTACAAAATAAACTGTGTGTGGCATGGGATATCAATAATTCTTTAATAGATATGATATATATAGGGTAGAAGGAAATTAATCTTCGGACATTAGATATGTATTAAATTTACATGCACTCAACCATCAATGTCGCATGTCTGAAGATTAATTTCCTTCCACATGATTACACATTGTGTTGAAATTACGTTTGGTTTTATATTTTCTTTCAATATTATTTTGCATCCATACACTCCCTCCAGACATTATCTAAGCTTCAAATTCAACTTCCAGTTCAATGATTTAAATTTTTCCACTACTTTATCATGATGTGACCCCAAGGCTGTGTGATTTGCAGTCATCATCGTACTGTTAAAATTGAGTAGCCTTTTTATGTTGTCAGCAATTTGTCCATTTTATAAGGTGCTTGTTATTTTGCTGCTTAAGTTATGTATGTTTCTCAATATCACTGGTATTAATGTAAGGAGTTTAAACTCACCTCAACGGACAATTGCAATCAGTAACTGGACTTCTCAATTTACTTCCCCATATTATTTTTCTCTGAAACCAAATTTTCTACACATTTCAATATTAATCTTGTTATATATCTCTGAAAATATAGGTATTCTCAATTCTCCACCTCTAATACTTCAGCTGCTAAAGTAGGTGTGTTAATATATTATAGAGTGCCTTTTGAGTCTTTTAAAATCTGTTATCTCGGTCAAAACATGATTGTCATTACCTTTTATCGTAACGCCTTTATAGTTACATGATCTACTTACATCTATATAACAAACCTATTCTGATACATCAACTTATCTGACAGATTAATCTTATTCTTTCATCAAACCCCTTTCCTACCCTTCTTTTTGGGGACTTTAATATGCCCTATACAGACTTTGTTTGGAAAGTATCTTCATTGGATAAATTGTAAACTGATGAGTGGTGATTAATTTTTTCCCAGTAATGCTTTCTCCTTTTATACTTTAAAACATTCATCTCTCATAGATCTCTTATTCTATTCACCAGATCTTCACTTTAGAATTAACCCTTCTTTGCAACCGGTTTAGATCACCTAGCACTCAACATTTCAGATCGATATTAATATTCACACTCAACATATTCTTATTATAATGATACATTAAGAGTCTTCCTCAAGGTTTCATCACCGAAGACGGTAATTTCAGACAGACATTTACATTTATTTTAGGAAGATTGACATTCTTTCCCTTCAATCTCTTGAAGCTTTGTTCTCGTTCATTAAGATCATTCAATCAATCATTAAGCACTATACTAATAGAAACAAATCACCTACAGCCTTAATGAAACAACTTGAGGCCATTAATTTGAAATTAAAAACCACTTTGAATGATCCTGCTTCTATATCATCCATTACAACCCTTAAGTAGTAATACAAGCATACTCAATCTGTTTTAGCTGAATACCTATCTACGAAAAAAGCAAAAAAAATTTCTGGGTCAACCCCATAATTGGTCAAAAGGCTACATTCACTCAGCTTTTTCCCATAAGAATGAAAAATCTGTTCCCTCTTCAATTATTACTGACAATTTATCCACAGGGCTCCCTCTCCTTTTATCACTTT
This sequence comes from Epiperipatus broadwayi, assembly GCA_028023455.1. Lineage (NCBI taxonomy): Eukaryota > Metazoa > Onychophora > Udeonychophora > Euonychophora > Peripatidae > Epiperipatus > Epiperipatus broadwayi. The sequence goes on from JAQFVV010000017.1 coordinate 6,013,536, forward strand.
AAGTCAAAGTTGCAGGCTCTCAACTATCCTGTACTTTTGACGTCTTTTGTACCAATTATGCTGATCACAGCACCTCAAAATCTAACATTATGATGAACTCAAAATCTCTCCCTGATAGCACTCATCCTGGGCCACATGGCATTCCTAAATATCTTTTTTGCATATTAGCAATTTCACGCTATCTGTAATCATAAATTTACTTAACTTTTTGTTTAAACAAATTCATCATATTGATGGTACACCCAGCATCATTTGTTCCATTTCTTATGGTGAATACACTTCACCACTAAATAACCTTCACCCTATCTCAATCTCTTCTCTACTTATAAAAATCATTGAACCTATCCTAAAGGATAAGATTGAACCTATTATTCTCCTTCAATTTCAGAATAACAAAGAAGGGAGCTTCCACCTTTGATGCCATCATGATGTGCAGAATTATAATCGATTATGTCAGAGCTGCAAAGAAAACTGGCCCAGTTGTGGTTCAAATAGGTATTTCATCTGACTTTGATTCTGTTCTCATTGACTCTCTCATTGAATTTTTACAGTCTCATAACATACCTATTCTTATTTTTTACATATTAGCTAACCTATTAACAATTACAGAAATTTCTATTACTCTCAATGACAAAGTGTCCCAGGGCTTTAGGTCCTAAGGGTCACCACAGAGTACATTATTTTTCATCATTTATATCAATCAGCTCCTTCTTGAAATAGAAGAGAAACCACCTGGCATAAATATTCCAATGATTAAATCAGGCATCTAACTTTTATCAATGATATCATCTTCCTCTCCTCCAAGAAATATCTACAATCACTTATCTCAATAATTGAAGAGTACAATATTCATCCACATGGAATATACACCCTGGCAATAGTGACTTGTTTCTCTTTACTGCACCCCCACACAATTTTTTCTGCTTTTCTATAATGTCAATCCAGAATTCCTGCTCTCATCTATTGAAAATATCATTAACCCCCTGTCCAAAGCATACCTGTCTCTTCATGCAAAAATCTCTCTAATCAACATCTTAATCTTTCCAAAAATCTTGCACTATATGCTAATCATTAGGTTCACCAATGCATTTAAGAGAAAGAAAAATTCACTTTGTTCCAAATTAATTTGGAATAAAAAGCTGTGGTCATCAATGTAATAAGATAATGGCTTCTCACTTCACTCAATTCCTTTTTCTTTTAGAGATCATTTAACTCAATATTTAAATTTGCATCCATGTACTCTGATGCTATAAAATATGTCCATATTATCCCTACTGATAAACCATTGGCCAGTGGTAGTACTTTTTGTAATCTCTTATCAAATATGTTGCTACTCATCTTGATTTGAATCAACATTCAATTTAAGGAAAAATAATTTATTGGCCGCCTATAACATGACTCATAATACTAATCAATCTCAAACTCAGTCTCTGCTTAATCTCAATAATAAACAAAATTATTTCAAAATCCAATTCCTTGCATCTAGAACCAAAATACTTTAGATTTCCTTATTGAAATCAATCTAGACACTCTACCCACTAATTACTATTTGTCGCAAAGAATAGTACATGCTAACATTGATCTTATCTGCTTGCTCTGCCATAAATCAGAAGAAACAATTCATCACCTTTTCTTCCGATGTCCAGCCCTTCTTGTATATAGAAATATTGAATCAAATTATTAAATCACATATTTCATCAATCACCAATCTCATGGATAGTATGAAGCATCATCTCTTTTCCCTCCATTAGAATCACAATTTTCATCATGTTTATCCTTTGGATCCTGAGATGTCATTTTTGTTTTAACCCTATATCCAAGAAATTGCAATCCTTGTTTTACAATCTGATATTTAAAATCAAAAACAGAGATAAGGTGCTTACTCCATCTGATATCATCTATCATGCCACATAGAGTCCCATTACTTTTCCCTCTCCTTTGTAATACTAGACTATTAACCAGATATATATATATATATATAAAGAATATCAATAGATACGCCGTCGTACAGGTATGTATTGGGAGTGTGTTTTTGATACATTTAAATTTATTATTACAAAAATCTATATAATTCCTTTTATCATTTGACAATTTAATTTGATTAAATCGAAAATCACATAAACCTGGTATTATCCATGTATATTGTTAACTAGTTTTATTTCTCAAACTGTCCTATACGCGACCAATTTAAAGACCTAATAAAAGTTAATTTTAGAAGTATATGATAGAGCAAATCGTTAAAAAAAAAAATTGAAAAACTAAAGATAAAAATTATTTTTGTAAAAATAATAGTAAAAAAAGAAAAATTTGTTATAGGAAAGGGATCATTGGGAATGGATATGTATAATAAAAGTATTCACTTAGTTTCCTTTATTCTAAAATACTGCGATTAATGCATATAGAAATACAAATCACAATCTAACAATATGACTATTGTATAAAACTGAGAAACATTAAAATAATAATATAAAAAACACTATTGCCAAGCAACTTTCAACTCAGTCAAGTCCTTATCAAGGCTGTATAAAAATCGTTATATTCTACTAAGCGATAAACTTAAACATTTTATTATATCGGCCAGGAACAACTATTGGAAAACTAGTTAACTTTACACTATTAGCCCAGAAAATTTTTTTATAGCATATAATTCCTTGATCTTACATTTTCAACAGTTGAGCATTTCATCAATCTTTATTTTATGAAAAATGATAATGGTAATTAAATATATATATATACCACTTTCTCCTTTTCCAGGAATTTCAACACCAGCTTCATTTGGCGATAGGAAAAACAATAAAATAAAAACTCCAAATAAACCCTGAAAAATAAATACATTTATTTTTAAAATGATATAGAGATAGAAAGATAATTTAGTTATACTATGTAAATTTTTACCACATTATTTGCCTTTTAAGACATAAAAAATATATGTATTTATAACACAGCATATTTTAAACAATTATACCCAAAAGAATAAATTATTATATTCAAGCCACGATATGCATTATATTTAGTTCCAACAATTCCTTGTGTATATCCTTGTATAATAGCTCGTTTTGTTGATACGGTTTGATTATAATACGTATCGTTTGTGAAAATGCAAGTATACAACATGCACATATGGTACATATATATATATGCCTTTTTAAATATATAGTATACAAATATAAATTAAGATTATAATATAAACAAAATTAAAAAAAAAATTGTAGTTATTAATAGTAAATTGAGGGAGAACATATATATATATTTCATGTGTGTATGCTCATTCACAAAATAAAAATAATAAACTGTAATTTTATTTTTTTAAATAAAAGGAATAGCAAAGTACTAAAGTTCTATTACAACTTTTTACCCTAGATACTTGCAGACAATAGTCTCTCTATTTGTTTTGACATTTTAAAGTCTACATTGGCTTCAGAGTTTATGTAATCACTACCTATTGCTGTTACTCATTTCAGATTGTGAGTTAAATTCTTCAAACTTTAAAGTTCCTGATCCAATAGTAATAATATTTTGCAGTTCTTTTTTGCCATTACTAAATCAATAACTTTCATTATCGCTTAAAAAAAAATTTCATAAAATATTTAGCTTTACATTTAAAAAAAAACATTCTATTATGCAAATAAGTTATCACATCAAAGCGATGAATAAAATATATATACTTTCAACTTAATCCAAAGAAACATTATTAATAAATGTAATCATTTGAAAAATTCCAGATAGAAAAATGGCCACTACTATTCCATGAAATATTTATTAAGTAAATATTGTTTATTATGTAATTACTGTAAAAAGTTTTTGGCTCTGCAAGCTATTGTTTACTAATAATGTGTATTATTATTATTATTACTAATACTATTATTATAATTAATTTAAGTTAATATACCACACAAGGAGGGGGGGAGGGGTTTGAACCCAAACATTCAAGCTCCTTTTAGTCATCCACTCCATCTTATACAACTGATACCCATAGGATACAAAAAATATAAATGATCTCCAATATATATATTTTATGTTGTATTGGTTGTATAAGATGGAGTGGATGACTAAAGGGAACTTGAAAGCCTGGGTTCAAATCCTCTCTAATTACATCTAGCTTAAAGTATATATATTTATTTAAATATTAATACCAGGTGCCCCTGGCTTTGTAAAGGCCTATTGTTTTTTTAATTGGTTGCTTTAACAATTTCTCAGCTATGAATATAAAATCCAGGAACTTCGAAAGTACTCAGCGCAGTTAAGCATATAATTTTACAATATTAAACTTCTCTAACCTAAGCGTGTTAGCGCAGAATTGTTGATATTAAAGATTTAATGTAAATTAAACAAAAGATTTTAAATGTGAGACTTATATAGCAGTCTGAAAGATTATCGTTACAGTGGAATACAGGTTGCTTTAACAAATGTTTTTTACGATTTAACGTAAACTAAATAAAACACTTTAGTATTATATAAATAAAGTTCTGAATTTTAATAAAGGTAAATCAAAATTTAAATTTTTAAATATTCCTGTTATATTTGACAGTGTTAAGATGCAAATATATATTTACTAAAGTGCCCTCTAAATAAAAAAAATTACTTTTTTTTCTAATAGTTTTTTTCAGTATTATTAACAATTACCATTTATTAATGTCAGAATACAAAAATGCCAATTGTTTTTGTAATATTTTTTTTTACTAAATATAATATTTGTAATATTTTTTTTAATTGCTTGGTTTAACCTTTTTTTTTTTTTAAGATTTAACGGAAATATGTTTTTTTATTAAACATTGCTAAGTATGTTGTTCATCTGAACTACATTAGGGAATTGATAGACGACCATGAAATGCCTTAATGCTGAATTATGAATCAGCATTTGGGGATATTTCTGCTACTGGCTGGGAACCTTACCATGAAATATATATTATATCTCTGGAATTAAAAGCATTTGTATTGATTTTTCCCTAGCATTTTTTATTTAATAGTGGCATTACTTCTTTTGCATAAACATAGAGGTTGTGAATTTGACACATGATATCAGACAAACATTAATACATTCACCAATCAGACAATAGAGAAAATATGGATTTCATGTATAGGGCAATTTGTTCACCTTTCTTCAAACACTTTTTAGCAAAAAAAAAAATATTATTGTATATATATATGCACACAATCTAATATTTTGTCTGTCATGTAATTTCTTAAAAATTTTCAAAAAAAATTTTTTTTAAGAAATTCAAATAGAATGACTTTTTTTAAAGAAATTAGGATAGGAGTGGCTCTGAGGAAGACTGCAGAACAATCAAAACAACGGATTGTATATATATGCAATAAAAAAACTTTTGGTAAAAAGTGTTTGAAAGTGAACAAATTGTATTTTTATAAAATATTACAGCAAAATAAGGGAAGTAGTAGGGTCAGTGACATTTGTGTTATTATTTTGTCAACCTAATTAAAATATATTTTTATTAAAAACTCAGCATTGAATTATTAAAATTAACATTATTTTTTTCAAGTAAGGAATACAATTTTTCTACTTATATAGTAGAATTGCAATATCTATTTAATTTTGTTCCACACTCCCCTCGCATACATTATACATCATATAAACCAGGCAAAACTTAGACAATGCCAATCTCAATAACAATCAACAAATTCAAACTGTTATCAAGGTAACCTGCCTAAAATAATAAAGATGGAATCCCTTTATTATTAAAAGGAGGTTGTCTTAACAACAGTTTGAATTTGTTGATTGTTATTGATATTGGGATTGTTGACTGGTTTTGAACGATTACTTACAAACCCATTTAACCTTGAGTATTATAATGTTTTGTTGATAAATTTAGATTAGAATATATTTATTTTATATTGAACTACAATTGTAGTTTTCGACATGCGTGTATATAAAACACAGGAACTTTTTTATATGTATAGCAAGCATATATAAATTAAGATTATACTATAAACAAAAATTTTAAATAATAATTACATATATGTTATTAACTTTTCTTAGACAAATTGTATCATGCACCAGCCTAGCAACAAAAATGTTCCAACATTAATACCTTTACAGAAGAACTAAAAGCAATCCAGACCAAAACTCCATGAATAAAACAAATTTGCCAATACATTTGAATCTACATCAGCCATCATCATATGCATTAAGAGAAATGAGTCCAAGTGCAAAATAAAATAGACATAGTACATCGCTAATAATTCTAACTCATAAAACAAAAAATCCTGCTTCCCCCTCTCAAAAGTAGACAATCTAACTCATTTGTGAAAATTTACATAAATTTACATCATATTTATATTTCTCATCCTCCTGTCCACCAGTCATTGTTGTAAATATTTCAGTCCAAAATATTGAAAACAGCTTAGCATAATATTATAACAAACATTTAACCTAAAGCTTTTTTTATCTAAGCATTCCTAATGCTTATAATTCAATTGAAATAATATAATTATTCATAATAAATTGAGAGGCCACCTTTAGACATAATTTACCGAGAATGTGTTCACACATTTGTTCATTGAAAAAAATAAGAATAGAAAAAAACTTAATCTACCATATTTTTTTAAATAAAATGATTAGCAAATTATTTGAATTTCATCTCAATTAAATATATTACTGGTAATATTCTTTTTTTTCCCCACTTTTTTTTTTAGACAAACATAATAGTAGTTTTCCTATCATGAAATGGTAATATCTCTAATTATTTTGATGATTTTATGTCAATATCAACTTTAAATATGTTCTTACATTTTATAAAACTTTTAACATTATGCTTAGAAAATATTTTATTATACTAAATACTGCATATGAAATTCAGAAAGGATAATAAAGGGAGAATAAAATGTATGTATTTTCAATAAAACTGAAGAGATTTTATTAATAAACCTGATTGCATATAGTTTTCCAAAATGGGAAAACAACTGCTGGCATATTGTAAAATTTATATTTAATTTTTAAACACATTCAAGAATATTGATCAGAAACAGAAAAGTGGCAGCTCATATAACATAGAATATATTAACGGGTTGTTTGGTTGTAGCATGTCAGTCACTTACGGCAGCTGATTCATTGAATTTTTTTCTTTTTTAAATTGTGCAAAAACTATAAGCATGATGTCAACAGAAATCCCGGCATTCGTTGCTGCTTAAATCCCTCTTTTAAATGGCGTATCACAATTTGAAATGGGATAAAATTTGAATTTTATATTATTTTTATTAATAGGTGCATTTAATTTTTTTCTTTTCTGATCAGTTTACTAGATTACACGAAGATGACAAAGGCAGAATTGCCTTATCGGCCAGATTCAGTAGTAAAAGGGATTAAAAATATGCTGATAATTCACATTTCAAGGCCTTCAATGCAATAAAAATGTAACTACAGAATATCGGTCATAAGTATTCAATTTTAATTTTTTAATTATTTGAATATTTTTAATTTTTTTAAAATTATTTGTTAATCGTATAATTTATTAATGTGTTTGTGTTTGTATTGGTGTGTCTGTGTAGTATATAAATTATATAATATTAAATCATTTATGCTCTTTATTATATAGAATATAAATTTGTATTCAAATATAACAAAAGTGGTTTATGTACTGTAAAGGATAGCTTACAATGCACACATTCCTAAAAAGATCAAGCATATTTATTGAACCCAATCCATTTGGAATTTATAGTAATAGTGGGAAGATTATTTGTTATTATTATTACCTATATACATATAATACACAATAAATTATTATATTTATAAAATAAAATACGATCAATATTTTAGAAAATACTATTATATATATATATAAAACTATTTGATTAAATAAACTGTAATATATATATATTAATTTAAAATTGAATATTAATTAATATATATATGTGGGATGACTTGAAGTTAATTAGGTGAGTACATATGTGTGAAAATAAAACTGATTTTATTATTTTAATATTTTTTTGTTATTTATAATAAATCTAAATGTATTTAAACAATAGGCAGTTAAAGATATCGGCGTTCCTGAAAATCTACGCGCGTGAAATGTATAAAAACAAAAGACAGTTTACAAATCGTTCTTCTTATTCTTATAATAACTGTAACAAAAGACAGCAATTAAAACTAAAAATTTCGAACGCTAAAATGGAATTTTATTTTTTCTTTTAGTTAAATTATAAACATTTTAAAAATCGAATACTGTAACTAAAAGTTTATCAAATTCAAGGGACAGAAAGTGAAAAGAAGTAAGAATAACTGATTAATTCTTAAATAATTAAATCGTGTTTAAAAAGTTGTTGGAGTAAATTAGAATTTTTTTTTTTAAAATCTTTTCAAAAACAATAACGAGAATTAAATTTGCTAAAAATTGGAGAAGAAAGAAAAATGAAATAATTTTCTTAATATATATATAAGCGCTTCAATATTATTAATAAAAAAATATATGATTATAAATAATTATTAAAATGTGCTTTAATATGAAAATGGGTTAGAGCAAAACATGCTATTGTGTGTCATGGTATTTTACTGCCAGCTGCATTACATCTATATATATATATATTTCTACTTTATTGTAAACACACAAGATGCCTTCAGTCCAAAGTAAACAAGGATTGGAATGCATTATGATGAATCAAATGAGGATCAAGATGTTTACCATTAAACACAACTACAGGAGACACCATTGTACCTATCTATCCTTGCTAAGGAGAATGATTTACTAAGTGAAACTGCTTTGAAGAACAACTTGCCTAACTATCAGCTACTACTGCTTTTATTATGATGATTGTTATAAACTTTATTCCAATTACAATTTTTTTTTTTTTTATCAAAGAATCAATATTGTAAATTTTTGTTTATTTATTTATTTTTTATATTATCTGTTGTATTTTCACACTCTGATGCTGAAGCCACATCTTTCAGAATTAGCAAAGAAGAAAAGGGGGGATTATTCATTTTGATATTTTTTATATTTTCATTATAAATAAAATTTAGGTATAGCCACCTGCTTCACATCAGGTCATCCACATAAATATTGAGGTAAGATTCTTTAAATTTATATATAGGTTAAATTACAACACATACAGAATACATATTATATGTTTTATTTTGTGATTAACCGTGTACATATATTTTCTAGTATGTTTGACTAATCAACTGGGATCTGTCTCTATCATATATATAAATTGGGGAAATTTGTTAAATAAATTAACATTTGTAAATATATAATTTAGCTAGCCAGCATCTCAATTATATTAAATAACTAAAGTTGATTTTTCTATATAATTATGATTTGTAGAGAATGAGTGACATATGTGGATTTCTACCATGGGGTATAAGGGTTGGATCTAGAGGATAATTAATTAGTAAGATGGTAGAGGTTCATTTGTGACACATGTACATATGATGATTGATATATATATATATTTTATCATTACTATTGTCGTTATACTAGATATTTATTATTGTTAATAAATGTTTGAGAGTTTATATTATTCTGGTCTCTGGTTTATTGAGTTGTCCTGATATTCCACAGTTTATAAATAATTATACATGCACACACATCTATTTTTCTTATTATATAAAAGCTTGAAAATAAAACAAATATTATAAATGCTAGTTGTAACCTATATATAGGTGCAGGAGTTGCTTTGTATATCTGTTCATACCTGCTAAAAGAGTTAAAAGCAATATTCTCTCTGGGCTTGAATATTAGGGAATAACGGAATTAAAAAGGGGGAAAGTGGATGAACTAACCTAAATTGCATTTAATATTATTAAATAGGGATAGAGTTAGTCAATTAAAGGGTAAGCATTTCATTGGGTTCTCATTAGCACTTTATCAGATGACCCACAGTCTGAACATAGTTGGATGCAACTTTTTTCCCTTCTAGGCCTGGTAGGTCTCTGCAGATTGTTTCATTAGGGGTAATAAATTAGAGCATATTAACTTAGCCCCACACCACATTGCTACATCTGCATAGTAGTACAGTCTGCAAGTTAGTTGACCATCCATTACATCTGGTGTTTGCAATGTTTGGGGATTGGTTGTAATCATTCCGTCCGTTATATCTGGCATCATCAACTTTTGGGGCAAGTGCTAATTGTTCCGTCCATTATATTTGTCGACCAACGTGGATGCACGATGTGTAGTGGGACTACACACCGCTAAAGATCGAATTAGTGACTGGCGTGACTAGTGTGATAGGTATTAGGGGGGGGGTGTATGATGAGAATTGTCCATTCCGTTATAATACGATGTAATTTTGTGTCTCTGATCCAAGTTTGAGGCAACCTTATTTTATAGACATAATGATTCTCTAAAGGTGTAATAATTTATTAATGTGTTTATATTTGTATTAGTATACACCTGGGTCTCTTTTTACGCGGACTTATTGAACACGATTTTGAAGTTACGCAATTCATGTTTCACCGGAAGTAGAACTCTGATAATGCGCTATTATTTTAAATAATAAATTTCGCGCACTTAGGTTATATTGAAAGTAATAGCACCTTATTGGAATTTGACTTTCATTTTAGTAATTTCAATATTTTCAGTGCTTTATAATAGTAAGATTTTATGCAATAATGAAATTAAAATCATGATTTCCACATTTTATGTATACACACATTAAATTTTACAAGATTATAATGTAAATTTGTTCAAACATTGTGCGTGTTAATTTTGCATTTTAAATCACATTCTGTTTTTGCTTTTTAAAAAAGAACGTAATCAATTATTAATCATTTAGTGTCCACAAGTTTATTTTTAAAAGGCGAGTAATGGCAGTGGGCACAATTAAATTTGACAATTAAAAATTAAAATCTGATTTTTAATTGTAATTAACAATTTAAAAATTACTTACGGTGACTTGAAATTAATGTGATGTGAAATTTGATTTTTAAATGGAATTGAAAATTAAAAAATTAAAGACAAAAATAGAATTTAATTTTTAGTTGTTAGTTTCATAAACAATTAATAAAATCATCGTCTCAAAGATTAATTACTAATTACGTTGTCACCAGAAAACCATTAACACAACATGAGAGTGACATTGGCGCTAGTGTATTTTCTCTTGTGAAGAATCTGATTGTTTACCAGTTTGCAAACGAACCTGTTTATCGGCAAATGGCGATAATAATTAAAACGTGTAAAAAAAATGTAAACTACTGTAAATTATGCATAAAAATATATTGATTTGAATAAAATTAAATATTATAGTTAAAAAAAGATTGTCTTGTATCAATTTTTTTCAAATTTGAAATTTTTTATTAGTCATATTTTATTTCCTTATTTTTTTTTTTTTGCGCGAATTTTAAAGTAATTTTACGTTGGTGCTTTAATTTTACGTGATTTTTGAAAAATCACAATCCGTATCCCCCCCTTTTTCAAGATAAGTTACGTCTATTTTTGCGCGATTTCATTTGTGCATGTTTTCTGAGGAACCTATCTATCGCGTAAAACGAGACCCAGGTGTATTTATATTTGCACTTGCATGTTTGTATAACAAGTAATGATTTACATATATAGAGCAGTGCAAGGTAAATTTTAAGACTGATTATCAGATGTACAGAAAAGATGCAGTTGATAAAGCAATCACAAAATTTATTATGCATAGTACAATGTGAAAATATAAACACTTAAAACCAATAAAGAAAAATTTCAAATGATGTGTGTGTTGTGATAGCCACTATGGTTATGTTTATATCACATGGAAATGCATGCAGGCAAAGAATCAAATTCTGATTCTTGCCTATGCCTTGATACTTATGCTATAGAATCAGTAGTCTTGCCATATCTTGCATCAAATTATTTTCAGGTCTATAGCTAGTAAATGAGCTATATGCAAATAAATCATATCTCTGTGGAACAATAAATATAACAAGATAGCATCACTGGTGTGCATAAAGAACATAAATATCATTGGTGCACACAAAAAATATAAAATGAAGAGATGAAACTCATTTTATCATTGATACAGACAGTAGCCTACAATTTCTAGTTTTAGATAGACAAAAAGCTAATTACTATGATGACAAATGCATATCCACCTTCTGGAAATGGTTTGTTTTGTATCTTTTATTAAGATATGAATTTTTTCTTATAGATACATTTGAGATTTGTTAACTTTTGGGGTACAAGATAAAAATGAAGAATTCTTATGTAACTAGTTTTGGAGATTCTGAAGCTATGGATTATCTCAGGTAAGAAATATTATATATGGTTTGAAAAACAATCTTGTGAAGAATACAAAGAAATTATCAATGAAGATTTAATTTAAACTTAATTAATGATAAATTAGAAATTATGAGCAAACAATAAAGTAATAATTATGTTGGATGGTGAAATTTCTTTTTTTTCTTATTTTTTAAATGGTAATCACTATTTGTCTTAGCCTTATTGTTTTCCTTAGTATTTCTAGATTCTATCAATGTAAAGCTTTTTTCTCTAACATTATTAAAACAGAAGTTATTGTGAAAATTGTGTCTCAGGGCAGTTTTTTTTTTAGGCGCCAGGACAATCATTGAAATTTGATTTTAATGTTTCGACTGCTCACATAACATAAAAGGTACTACATTTAATTTTAGTCATGTTTTTTATGTTTATTTACATTTTTGTTTGTTTGTTTATATATATATATTTGGATAGCCTATAATTGAAATCATATATATTGATACAGCATAATTCGCAGCTTCATTGTACATGAAAGTTATTCCATTAATAAGTTTCCAAAAGTCTTACTTTTTCTTTTTAAAATGAGCTCAGATATCTATCTATATATAAAATTCATGTGAATGTAAATATGTTTGTCCACAAGATTGTCTCATGTCAAATTCACAACCAATTAAAAAGCACTATTACATTTGTCTGTAATGCTGTCAAATTCACAATTGAAAAATCAAAAAAAAAAAAAGACTTTAAATTTGTTTTTATAAATAAATAACTATTTCTAACTAAAGCATAATTTATATTATAAGCATTTTATGCATTATTATGAAGCATATTTTATGCGAAGAAGTAATTCTGCCACTAATAAATGTAATTTTTTTACAAAGCAGTTGTCCATAATGCTAACAAATTCACATATCAAATATAACAGGAATATTTTAAAATTTAAATTTAGCTTTATTAACACCTTACCGGGTATATTTCTGAAGTGTACCAAACAGGCAGGATTGGCCCAAACATTTTTTTTTTTCAATTGTGAATTTCTCACATTTATTTATTTAATATTAAAATCTTTTATTTAATTTACATTAAATCTTAAAAAAAATTGTTGAAGCAACCAATTAAAAACATTTTTACAAAAACAATAGCCTTTCAGCCAATTAAAAAAATGACAGCCTTTTCATACGCTGAGTACATCTGGTAAATAGATAAATCATATCACATCTTTTCTTTTTTTAAAAAATTTGTTTTTCACTCAACTCACCTTTTCAATTATTTTCTATAATCTTTATCAATGTGTAATTAATCTGAAATATAAAATAAAAACAATATAGAAATCAAAAAATACCAAAAACTTACGTATATAAAATATAATAACAAATATAAACAATAATGTTTATAAAAAAAAAGAAAGAAAAAAAAATTAACTTTTTGTAAAACATTAATGTTATATTTGTTGATGTATTTTACATACTATACATGTTTTCCGTATTTTTTGATTTGTACAATTTTGTTTTTATTTTATGTTTTAGATGAATTAATCCCTGACAACGATTATAGGAAGCAGTCAAAATGCTGATGAATGTTTTTTATTACATTATTTTATTTAACTTACTCCTTCTGTTTATTTGTTTGGATCAAATCTTGTAGCAATTTTTAACCTAAAATAGTACGGTAGCAAACTCTCCATACAGTAGTACCACCTATGAACAGATGCAAAAAGTTTTGTGAATAAGTAGGTACTATATAAGGATTTTATGCACCAACCTTTTTACATTCATTGATTATTAAGGCATGCACTGGGTGGCATTACCGCAAATGGGAATCATGTCAATTTTTAATCTATTTCTATCAAATAGGTTTTCTTCAAATTTTGAACATGTGGATGATACTGATGACAGCCTAACAACAGTGTTGGTGAGTCATATTCAAGTTGCTTCAGTAATTTTATAGCGATACACAATAGACGGCTTTTTTAAAAAAAAAAAACCGCTTTTATTTAATTTGTTGACTAATGCATGAAAAAGCAAAGTGTTGAAAAAATTTTACATTTACAATTAATTGAAATAGAAAGAACAAGAAGTGAAGGTTGAAATCTTAATTTTGCTTGATTATTTATGTAAAACTTGCTTTTTTAAAAGTGCTTCGTAAAAATAAAAATCTTGTAACCGATTTTTAATTTACTGTTATTAAACGAATTTCCTTCAAATTTTGTACACCTGTTCATTATAAATGACAGTGCAATATTTCAGAGATGATTCTGCCTAATAATGTTGGTGGGCCACATCTCAAATTATTTGAGTAATTTTTAAGTGATGCCCAAATAAATAGACAATCAGACAATAGATGGTGTTGCCATTAATTTAACTTGTTTTTGCTTTGTACTCCTTAATATAAACAATAGAGATTGAATCAAAGAAATTTTGTTTCCTAATATAGGATTTAAGACACATTACAAATATAAGAAAACTATTTGTCAAACATTCATGGGAGTAAAAATGAAAAAAATTAATTTTAAATATTGGAAATATGGGTTTTTTTAGATTTCATATTTTTTATATTTGAATGTAAATAGCTTTCCTGTTTATAAATAATGATTTTGAAAAATTGAGGTGATATAGAGATAGACTTAATAAAAAGTCAGTTGTGAAATACCCAAACACTGAAAAATAATAAACATATTAATAATTTTTATTAGATATTCATTAGACAAGAGATTATTCAATAGTGAATAATATTTCTGTAGTGTAATTTTCACTACACCACTTTCACACAAGGTAGGGACTGGTTTCTATTTGCTGTTAACACCTGATGGAAAGATGTAATCATGAACATAATGCTGGTCCAGATCACATTCTCTCAGACATATCTTTATCATTGTTCAGTATATATAAATAGGGAATTACTACAGTTTAATTAATAAGTGTCAAACTTACTGCCCTCACAACTTTGATGCAAACCATTTGATGGAAGTATATTAATATTTTTTTATTAGCCATTCATTAGATTAGAGATTATCCATTTAATGAATAATCGACTTTTAATACCTTGTAGAGGACTATAATCATAAACATATGACCAAAACATGTGAAAAAGATCTAAATATTATTCACTGTTGGATAATCTCTAATCTAATGAATGACTAATAAAAATTATTAATATATTTTCATTAAGTTATTTGTGTCAAAGTTGGGAGGGCTACACATTTGACACTTGTCAATTAAACAGTAATACTTTGATATATATATACTAAACAATGATAAAGGTATGTATAAGAGATTGTGGTCTGAGCCAATGGATGAGTTCTGATTTAGCACGAAATGTATAACTGGAGATCATAGATCTTTTTCGCATGTCTTTGATCAAATGTTTATGATTACACCTGTCCACCAGGTATTAAAGCAGGTGGAAAACAGTCCCTATCTAGAATCAGAGTGCCATAATAAAAATTACATTAGAAATATAATAAAAAATATTTTTAAAAAGGCTTTTATTTAATTTGATGACTAATACATTTTCTTGAATCACAATTTTGGTTGGTATATGTAATTTTAAAAAAATCACGGAGCATTAATAAATTAATTAATTTGATCAATAATTGAGTATTTAGTTGGATTACAATCTTTGTAAAAAAAAAAATTATTAAATTAAGTGAAGCTCAAAATTTAATTAAAATTTCACGATATATGAAATATTACTTCAAACTGTAATTTTTGCTTTTAAAATAAATTATGTAAAAAATATTGATTGAATTAATTAATTTATAGATGTCTCACAATTTTATTGTAAAGGTACATATAACGATTAAAATTGTGGTTTAAGGAAATAAATATTTTTTACTTTTTTAATGCTAGTCATCAAATTAAATAAAAGCATTTTTTAAAAAAATATTTCTTTTATATTTAAACACTACATATTTGAAGTTTATTTCCAATAAAAAACAAGTTTTTTAGAAAGAAAAGGTGTAATGATATTTATATCAATATTTTCCAATCTTAACAACACTTTATTTTTTTTTAAAAAATCTTATATTCCTTGGTAGCCATAATCAAAAAGACATTCATCCTGATACGACACCAGCATTTTTAAAAAAAAATTTCAGAGAATAAAGATTATATAATTTTCACAGATCTTACCACAATAAGAGATGGTATTAAGAAAACATTACGCCATCCATACTTCTGCAAAACAACCTACAAAAAAATATTTATTTAATGGTAAACATAGACTTTACAAATTATATAAAAATATGACTGCATATAAATACGTACGTGTAAATTAAATATGTCTAATGCGATACTAGCAATAATAAATAAAATAAAAAATCATAAAATATTAGTTAAACAATAAATTTAGTTTTTAGTTAATATCTAATGTTATATAATTTTCTATTTTATAAATATGTGTGTGCATACATACATAAACACAGATATTGTTAAAAATATCAATAATTCTCAAACTATATATACATATTATTAATAAAGTTTAAAACACACAAAAGGATGTAACTCTTTTACTTATTATTATCTTTGACATTAATATCATATTAAGCAATGATACTTCTAGTAAAATTAACTAACAGTAAATTCTTATCTGAATGCCTACTTTCCTTAATTTGAAATATATATATATATTCACAGTTTATTATTCATAGGAAGCACGCACACACAAAATAAATATGTAATGAATCAAAGCACCAATAGCATTTAATAACAAAAAATTGATAATAATCAAGTTAACAATAAAATAAAAAAAATACAATATTTGCAAATTAATTTTCGGCTAGGGGAAATTAAATATAACTAACGGGTGACCATGTCCCATGGTGAAGTGATTACATACAAATTATTTTTTAAGTGACAAGTCAATACTAGTCATAAGCAAAGATCAAATTGAACTTATATAGAAACAAGCGTCCATGCAGATTCAATTATATTTCCTGATCGTTACCCCCCTCCACCGAATACTTTATTACATTAATGAAATAAATAATCAGCTTGGGTTCGGATGAGAAGCGACAAACAATAAAATTATTAACAACAACAATAACTTTAATTAAAGAATATAATTATACGATGATGATGAAAATAATAATAATAAATGTATTTAGATATTTACAATTAAAAAAATTATATGGCAATCATATGTGAGAGGGAAAAAATCTTTGCATAACTCTTTGAGAATAGCTATAAAAAGTTCAGTTAATTATCTTAAGGTCTTTGTGAGCTCACATATAGATTTTGTATCTATAAATGTGGCAATATGGTCATTAATCATTAAATTTTAATATCTGCTAGCAATAAAACATTTGAGCTTCTTTTGGTTCATTCTGTGACAATTTTCCTATGAGAGTTTCCTTTGCAATTTTCTTCTGAGCATTTGAAATAGGTATAATTTATAGAAATACATTTCTACGGGATAATCACTTTAGATGACTAGTTTTCCTTTTGTAGCAAATTAATGTCAAATATTTCTTCAGCATTGAATAGTGATAAATAGCTCAGCAGAATCAAGGTTAATTTTGAGGCATTTCTTTGCCTACAGCTCTATATTCAGCTAAAATACTGGAAAGATCAGGGAAAGCATCCTAGAGGATCCTCTACTCCATAAAATATACGATATTAATTTTAAAAAATCCTTATAAAATTTTATTGACTTCTATACAATAAAAGACACGATGATGTAGTTACAATTCTTCCCACCAGTTCTTGGAATGCAGAAAATTTTAGAAAACTTCTGTTGGTTCCCATAGCAACATTTTTTGTTTTAAAAAAATAAAATAATACCACATTTTATCTTTACACTTATTGTTGCCATTTTAAAAAAACTTTGATCTTTAGTATTTTGTTATACATAATAATGAAAAATATTCACATAAAAGCAATGCCTGTAAATTCAGATGTGAGGACTACAGTATACATACCAAATATATCATAACTGATGAATATATATATATATGAAATAAGATATAAAAATGAGTCAATTTATAAAGAGATATAATGTTGCTTTTTTAAATAATAAACTACTTGTATATTCATGTGTTTATATATATTTCATAGCTCTGAAAAAGATTGCTGGTTAATCGAAACCGTAAGATTGATTAATTTGAATAAAATAAGTATTGTAACAATAATAAGAAAGGTGGATTTGTTGAATTTTTTATAATTTTATCAATGCATAAAGAAGAATAAATTGATTGATAATACTTCATCATTAAATTATGAAATAACTATTATTTTTGGTGAACTTAAATGATATGTTGACATTAATTTTTTACACACCACATAAATCAATTATCACAAAATAATCACTAAAAAAGAAGCTAAAGGCATTAATCATAAAATAATAAATAAATATTAGCTTTTAAATATCTAGGACTAAGAATATATATGAAAAATTATTTCTTCAAAAATATTAGTATGCACTTTTAATGCCACATATTTAAAAGCCAGTATTTATGTACATGTGATCTAAAACTGTGACCTGTTTAGACTGAAGCTTTACTAAGCCTGCCAATAAAGTAATATCTCACCCCTTTAAAATATCGATAATCAGTTGGCTACTCATATACGATCGTAGGGATTAGATGAAAATGGTCAATTATCATCTGGTTAGCAGATTCGTACAGGGAAGTTGTACCCTTGCAAGTGTCTTAAAGTGACTTCTAGGAAGTTTGAATTATAACCACTAAACATCAAATGATCACCGTTCTTTATGCCTTCACAGGCAAAACTCTCCATACAGTAATGCCACTTAGTGCAATCCCTATCTAGTGCCTACTCATCCAATATCCCCAGACACGCTAGAAACTAGTCTGGGGATATTGGATGAGTAGGCACTAGATACGGATTTTATGTACAAACCTTACTCTGGCTTGCACTGAGTAGCGGTACTGTATGGAGAGGCTTGCCTCTGTGTAAGTTTGACTTATGAAAAATTCTTATAGTACGTTCGCATGAAGAATTAGTTGTCGAGAAATAATCATTATTTTATGTATGTGTAACATCTCTCCCTCTAGTTTCCTCATTATTACTACACACACACACAAAAACATGTAAAGCAATTACATAGATTACAATACTATTGAATATATAAAAAAATAAAACATTTATATAAAAAATGATTTTTCTGTTAAAACTTACAGCTAGAGCTGATCCTATAATACCACCAGCAAAAGCACATGTTCCAAAAATACCAAAAATTGTATTTCTAACATTGTCTGGATACCAAGCACCAAGTGTTTTGCTGCAATTTGGCCAGCAAACAGACTGCAAAAGCAGGAATATTTAAATTCATTACAAGTTAGATAAAAAAAATGAATTCTAAAATTAATTTCAAAACAAAATTATGTATTTTTAAAATTAAAATTATAAATGGCAACTGAATATAAATTAATATTTATCGGCATGCCTATAGCGGAAAAGATTTTAACTGAACAGTGAAGCCTTAATTGTTGGGTGATAAAGTTTGATTGATATTCCATTCTTGTTTAACCCTCTATGTAAGAGCTAGTTACCCATTAATATTCAATGATTATCTAGATCGCATATGAGCCGACTGAAGCCAGAATGTGAACATATACAGTTAAATAAATCATAATAGTAGTTTAGTGTTAAAAATGCAAATTAACAGTATGTAAATAAAAGACACATAACACTCATACACCATTTAGAAAGAAAATGGTTAATTTAGGATAAAATTAATTTTACAGGTTAATTATAATTAATGTTATACGATGGCTTAAAAGCATTTCTGCTTTAAATGCCAATTATAAAACTCACTTAACATATGAACATATTGGAAGATTTAAAGAAGAGAACTGTTTCATTATAAATAAAAAATCACATTACTGAGTAATACGTATAAATTAAAAATAGTTGAAAAAATAATATACAGGCACTTGAGGAAATATGGGTAGAGAAATTTATAAGATTCTCAGTCTCCTCTGACAAAGAATCCAGATGGAAAGAGCAAAGATTCATTTTCAGTCAACAGGAAATGAATTAAATGGTAAACCATCATGTAATATTTTATGAAATAAGCAAACATTTAAGTACCAAATAGATTATCTTGAACAAATTTAAGTATTACATTCCATCTGATTCTAGAAGATAAAATAAAAAGAATTATTAGATTTCAATCAATTAAAATTTGATTATGAAACATTTTTCATATATGCAACAAGAAATGTTTTTTTTTTCATTTTGTAACTTAGATATAGTTGAGTACACTTTCGGTGAGGTCCACAAGAAGCATAGCTCTAGTAGGTTGATGAAATCTGCTGCTCTATTTAAACAGTGAGACAATTATGTAGTTGCTTTATTCAAATTATAAAAATCTACATATTCTATTGGCTTAATAATTGGACACTGCTTTCTTTCTTGTTATTATGCTCTTATGATTGGCTATAAACCATGCCACCTTAACCTTTCTTTTCCTGTCAATAAAAAATAAGAATGTGTAACGAGACTGAATGATGAATCCATTAAAACTCTTCTACGATCTCTAAGTCATACTTGGGAAAGGAAATTTCTTTTAAAAAGAAACTTGGTGGTCATTTGCTAAGTTAATATGGTATAGCTTTAATATTAGATTTTATATGTATAAATCTTGAAGGGAATTGAAAGCGAAAACCATTCAGGAATTTGAAAACAGTAAACTTAACTAATGAGATTGATGTAAGTTTAGAATTCTAGCGGAAGTTGTGAACAACTTCATTATATAATAGTAAAAAAAAAAAAGTTGTTAGCATGTGAGAAATTCATAGGAGTATTATAGAAACTCCAAACTCATGGGCGGAAGAACATCAGATGATCCTTAGCAGATCTTTTTTAATACTATATATATGTTATGAATATTTTATTTTTGAATTGTATACTTTAATAAACTAGCAGAAAAGTTTGGTAGTTATATGTTGAAACAGTAAGGTCTGCTTTGCAGATCTTCGTTTCACCTTTTCTCACCTACTTCCTACCCTCATACCTTAGTTTGAACCCCAATCTATCATAGTGTGTCTGTAATACACTTATATACCGAAAATCCCGCCTAATTTTAAACCACGAGCACAATGCTCGTATTATATATATATAACTTATTCCCAAATAAAATATTAGGAATTATGTATTTGTTCACATAATTTACATTTATTAAAAAATAAGTTATATAAGTCGTAATTGCGCACACACTATGATATCCATTTTAAAACATATCAAAATTATAAATTGTTAGTTATTTTGTTTGGATCTATTTACAAATATATTACCGTCGTAATATATTTTGATTTAAAATAAAATTCAATTAGTAAATATTCGTTTAGTAGATAGATTCAAATATTACAATTTAAAATAAAATAATTTTCGTTTTATTTAATAAAAATCATCCCAAATATTTCTGTTAAAATAAATGAGGGACAATAGTTTAATTATATAAGTTTATCTAAAAACAGCAGCTGTCCACTTAAGTTTTCTTTAATTAGTAGCAGTAATTTTAATCAAATCTAATTTTGTAATTCGAATGTCGACGGGGAAGTTAACAAAAGAAATTAATTAATGTTGAATTCCTTTAGACATTCGGATAGATTTAATTACAGCAGATAAGTCCAATAATTTTGTACGCCCTAGGACAAATCTATTGTTAAATTTTACTATAAAAAGGATGTTTTTCTTTTGTTCTCCATTCTAAGCTATTCTAAGCTTTCTAAGCTATTCTAAGCTTTCTAAGCTATTCTAAGCTCTGAAAGGTCTAAGCTTTTAAAGAATTCTGAGTTGTCTAAAAGTTTCTGAGTTGTTCTAAAATTCTAATAATTTGCTAACCTTGACATGTCCGAGTAGAGGCGTTTAAGATGGCTATGTCCCATCGGAATAGCCAGCCGCTGCTCCATACCATCAAAAATTTATCACACGGATCCCGAAACTGCTGCTGCCGCTGCCAAATATGAACATTCCAGATTTTGCTGCTGAATTATAAAACCTGCCGAACATCTACCTGCAAATGCTTCTCCAGAGGTAACCTAAATTAACCCAAGAGCTTTTGTGATCACTAACTAACATGCTATAGCTATTTAACATTGTTTTCTAATATTTCACAACTTCATTGTGTATTTATTTTGTGTGTTTAAATATGCTTAACATTTTGCTCTCTATCCTTGGGTTAATATTTTCTATTTATAAAGCTTTCTTTTATTGTATTATGATAATGTGTCAGAATCGTCTTTGACCGAGTGAACTATTCCCTCTATTGAAAATAAGACGCCGCTATTAAGGCATATTTTAAATTTATAATTTTCCAATTTTATTGTCTTGCAAATCACTCGTTCAAGGGCGATTCTTTTCTTTAATGCAATATAATCACATAGTTTAAAATCTACATGCTATTGATTTTAATCTAATATAAGAGTATGTGCGAAGTCAATGATTTAAATGTGTCCCAAATGCATGATTGCGTATATAAACCTATACTTACTTTTTCAAACCCGCAAGCATGCATTTTCCTATTTTAATTACAGTGTTCTACTTTCATTATAAAGTTCGTCATTGACGTCGAGGATGTGCGGACCCTTTTAAATGAATTTCGGGAATTTGATTGGGCATTTCTCTTAATCCGAGTAAAACCCATTTAGTATGTTTTTATATACACTAGTCCCGTATTGCTGGTACATGAATTGGTTGTTGAGACCGCTTTGTTTTTATTTTCCAAGGATTTCTTTACACGGCAAAGTCCGTTCTTTCGCTTATTGCAAGTTTCCAGGCAGAGGGTGTTCACAAATGACACCCCTGGGAATTAAACGCAATCGTTACACAGTCGCTAAGTTTCGGCTGTTTCGTCAAAATACTTTCCTACAGGTTAGCGGCGAGATGCCCTCCGTAATTATTCTGGATTTTCAATATTGTTTCATTTCATATTTATTTTACAAAGCATCCGTGACTTAAACGAGTCACACCCTCCAACTTTATAAATTCACTATCAGCAATACTGACCTCCCAATACAAATCTATTATTATTCTCAAATAAATGCTTTGATCCCATTCCCACGTTTGCTTAGTAAGCTTTAGTCCGCACTATTCTCGAAATCAATAAATATTTTAGAACATTTAATTTCAAATATTGTCTTAAACTTGTCTATTTACTCAAAGCACCTCGCACATATTCCTATCTCGTCAAGCACATTATCGTAATGCTATTAGCCCGAGGAATAGAATATATCACTCTGTTTTAAAACCCTTTTGTCATTACTGAAATATAAATGCCAACAATTACTTAATACGCGTCCCTGTCTCATATAAGCAGACAGTGGCGTTTGATCTATATATTGATATAAATAAATTGTGTGAAATTATTTTAAACTAAATTTTATCTCTTATTTTATTTGATTCCTATCACTGTCTCGGTATATATATATATATTTTCTGCATTTCTTTTGTAAATCCATAGACATTAATTAGCCACCCAAACTTATCTTAGTATAGAGTCTTTTGTTTCTCCCTGACCACCAGGCACCGGTAAAAGGTTATACTAGTTGTAGCATCAGATGCGTTATCACGTAGGTGGCGCTGTGAAATTTGGACTTTAGATTCGAACTTAGTATATCTAGAAGGCAACCCCTCCTAGAATGTTCAGTTTAGTGTCCGGGATTTGAATTATGCAGTGTGTTAGCGAGATAGACGATTCTGACCGTTACAATGTTTTAACATATGGAGATAGTCTATTAAGATACATTCGGAGAAATGCATCAAGTGCAAATATATAGCCTGTTTCTACTTTGAATAATTTTTTTCCAACATCTGAACTATTTGGAAAAGAAATGTATATCCAAGCCATTCTGCAAATCTCTTTACTACCTCCAACACCCCTCCCTTACCCTCAAACCCTAAATTTCTCAACCTCCATTAGTTTTAAACATCTCTAAACAAATAAAAATACGTATAATCTAACTTTTCCTTAACTTGATAAGCAGATAGTCCCCTTCTCAAATAAATATATAAACAAATATTAAAAATATTTAATAATTTCACAAACTAAGTTTCAATAAAGTTATTTTTTCTTCACTTTTTAGGCTCTTTATAATTTACAATAAATTCACAGTTAATCTTTTAATTCACGTCCTTTTAATTATTAAATATGATACACATTGATTATTTCTATATTTAGCATTTTCCAACCTTTTTACATCTAAGGATTATTTTTCTAATTATGGTAGTTCATTCATTTCCACAGTATTTGGTCCAATCGAACTATACAGATATCTGTAATTTTAACACACACATATACAATACCAATGGGAACACATACTTCCTATACAATTCTGAAAGTAAATTAGTCTGTACACACATATAAAACTAAAACAAATACAGTAAATATCTCTAAATTAATGAACCTAATTATTTATTTTTCCATCTTAGTGCAATAGTTCTATTTAATTTATAATCCATGCCTAATTTTTAGAAAAGATTGCTTCCAACTATTAAGCGAGAAGAAGGAATGAGATCTCTGAAAAAGAAAGAACTGTTTTTCAACAAAATTTTAGATTTAAACGGAAGAAAAAATTACACTGAATTGGCACAGGAATAGAAGAAAGAAATTATCGCATAAAATAATTTGCATTTTAAGCAACGAAATAAAAAAGGAAAGGGGTTAAACAATAAAAAGTAAAATACTATTTTAATTCATTATTTTAATTACTGTGATATGAAAATTTTGCATTAGGTGCTGAGCTCAGGCTTCTGATGGGTTCCACAGGCAATGGACAGTGGAATGACTTTCAAATATGAAGGTCAACTATAAATATCATAAACAATACCTCACCAAGATCTGCAGCCTTGAAGGATAGGATATTGGTTCATTAAATGGTAATAGTCCTTCTTGGTAACCATGAGTGATCAATTTTTCGGAAGCATTATGGTCATGTTTTCTTTACTGCACAGAAATTTATAGCAAGAAAGAAGATTTTATCTTTTTTTGGATTGATCAAAACAAAAGAAGTTATTTGAAATTGTTTGAGCTTTGGGAACTTTCAACTCTCAAAACTATTTGTACTAACTTAAACATACCGGGTAATTATTACAACAAATGGTATTATGACACAAAATGTTAAACATATCCAAATCTCTACTTTGACAATCGGTTCAGATATTCTCATTGGAATATTTTGATATTTAATAATATAAAAATTTAAATAATAATATATGAATGAATAATGTGTTTATTTATTATTTTTATTTTTTATCAGAATAGTTACTTACATTTACTGTAAAATCAGATATGGTTTCCTTTTTTTTTTGCATTAATTTCTCAATAGCTCATAACATCATCAACTATAAATTTGTATTATTTACGGATTTTACTTACTAAAAATTTGAATCAGAAGGTAATTACAGCCTAACATGCACTGTAATGTTTTTTTAATACCTCAATGATATTTTGTTGAGTAAAGATATTCTCAAACCAAGAGACTTTGAAAAGAGCGGTTATCTTATCCTTGTACCTGAATTCATTTATATAGGCCAATCTAAAGCATCTTGGAATGAGAATGCAAAGGCCTTCCATTAATCACTTTACATCTATTAACTTTATTCTATCTATTAATAATCATCAAATCTTCTTACCTACTGCCTGTTAATATTATGAAATATTATAATCTATGTAATTCTATTTAATATATTAGTGCAGTATTCGTATGTAATTTTAATCAGAAGGTAATTACCCTTTATACACATGCACTGTAATACCTCACAATTTTTTTTTTTGAGTACAAAGGGTACTCTTTAAACCAAAGCACAAGATAGAGACTTTGAAAAGAGTGGCCATCTTGTCTTTGTTATCTAAATTCACTTAAATAGCCAAACTAAAGCATCTCAAAATGGGAGTGTGAAGACGTTCCATTAATCACTTTAAATCCGTTAACTTTATTCTATCTATTAAAAATCATAAAACCTTCCAACCTACTGCCTGTTAATATTATGAAATATTAGAAAACTACTGCATTGGTAAATTAAATAGAGACTTAGTAAAAATTGCAAATCCTTTGATGATAAAGTTGTACATTTAAATAATGGTATTAAAATCTCAAGTAAGATCATACAGTATAAAGTAACAATAGTGGAATATGGTATCCATATCTTCCACTAATTTAGTATATAAAATGTAAAATTAAATACCAGATGACAGTATATTTACAAACAAACTATCCAAAGTCAGAATTAAAAAATTTGGCTACCATTGGTTTCACTGTCTTGTAAGATTTTCCAAATGCAAAGGAACATAGAGGTAACAGCGACATCAGTGGTTGTCAAATTTTAATTTTAAATTTTGGCTAGTTTTTTTAATCCTGAATTTAGTGTAATTTTGTTTATTTTATTGACTAGTTTAGCTTTTGATATTATATATATTGTAACACTTCTGTTACATAGCACACAATAACATAGTGTGTGTGTACAAACATATATAAAACTGAAAGGAAAAGTAGAAACAGACAAAAATTTTGTAGATATTTTGTACATATCACATCACTGGGAATAATAACAACTATAAAGGATTAAATAATTCTGAATTTAAAATAGAATTTTATTATAAATTAAACAGTTGAAAAAGATCTAATAAATATTTTCATTGAATTCTGATTTTGAAATTCAAAAAACAAGCATGTTAAACTGTATATTAGCTTTGAAATTTTTTAATTAATGCTTGTATACATTTCTCTATTTTTTTTTTAAAAAAAAATCTTTCTTTTAAGATATACTGATAATGATAAACGTTCAAAATTGCTTTTGAAAAGATTAGTGATCTTTTTAAAAAGATAAGAAAAAAAACACTGTTTTTAATTAAATGTGTTTTTATCACCCCAATCCATGACTATAAAAGGGTTGGAGAAAAAGATTAGTTTATTTTGAAAAGTAGCTAGCTGTTAGAGAAGTCCAGTTCAGAACAGAAAACTACCATGAAGATCTAAGACTGAAAAGGAGGGAAAGTCCGGCAGCTGCTCTATGGTTCACTATGGGAGAGTTTAAATTCACATGGAGAAAGGGAAACTTCAAGTGTTTCATTCTATAAATGTGTTCTAGAAGACAGTTTGCTTGCCTGAAATATATAAAATCCTGGACAGAAGAAGGATTCTTGCAATTAACTGATTATACCTTTTCTGATGAGATGATCCTGGACTATACATTTTCGGATAAGATAATTCTGGATTGGCCCCCATCAAGAAAAACCATCAGTTGCTGAATAAATAATTAAACATATGCTTATGTATGTATAGGCAGAGAAGCACAGATAAATATATATACAGCTGATGCTGCGTAACATTATATATAATGATAATGAAATTTTAAATATTTTTTTAGTAAAATGACATTTAAAAAATATAACTCAAAGTGCAAGTAATAATTTTGCTTGGATTAAAAGTAAAGTGTTAATAAAGAAAGACATTATAACTAATTAACCTGTGATACTAATATATATAGCTAGAACAATACTAGTTTAAATTTTATTTTGAAAAAAAAAAAAAGAACTTCAAAAACCTTTTAGATTAGAAACTAAAGGAAAAAGAATAATTTAAAATCTGACTTTAAAGATGTTATAATCAATCAATCAATCAATCAATCAATCAATCAATCAATCAAATCATTGTTAGAGTAACCTGTCAAGACTGATTGTATTTTTTTTAAAAGAAAGGAAAGCTTTTATTATTAAATTAGTGAAATTTATGTATATTCAACAAAGAATTGACTGCGAAAATAAGTTTTTAGTAATTTTATTTTGACAAATTCAAGTATGGTTAAAAAATGAATTTCATTTATATGTTAGTCAATTATATATATACATTTTAATGTAAACCCATTGTGGTATTTTATATCATTTAAAAGTGATAACTAAAATTATTATTTTATAACAATTCAAATATGTCCAGAAATGATATAGCATGTCTGTGTGTGAATATATATATAGGTGTTTTATATGAACACATATGTAAATCACAATGTAATAACTTAAATTTTGTACATTAATCAAAATCAGAAGGCTTAAGTGTATAGCATATTACAAAGCCTTTATTTTCATTTTTCTAGTTATTGTTATTAATAAACTTATACATCGTTGTTAAAATTATTCCAGTGACTTAATTCTAAATGGTTTTTGGATTATATTATGGATTGCATCATCATCTTGATCACTGTAACAGTAAGAGCGTATGTTCTCTGAACTAGATTCAAGCATAATGGTCTGATATATAAATGGGGATGTATATTTAGTGCAAGGGAATTCCATTATGACATTGTCCTCATTTTGGTGCGAAGAGAATATTATTTAAAGCCCACACACTACATTTTATTTTAGTTTAGTATCTATTAGAATTTCAATTATGGTTGTCCAGTACATTAACGGTGCTAAGTGGCCAGAGCATTGATGATGATCAGCATTTTTATATCCCAGCATTATTTTTATGGTTGTATATTCAGATGGACTGGCACTTAAGTTGGTGCATCCCAAATTAATGGTTAAATAATTGCCCGAGCTGGCAAAGGCTAAATAGTTGGCCTGGTCTTTCAAATCCAATCACAAGACTGTTGATTCATTTTTGATTGCTAATCATTCATGATGATAAATGGTTATTATTTTTGAGTATTATTTATACTTATTGATAATACTAGTTGATATATGGTTAATTATACTTATAGTTGCTCTAAGAAATTAACTGGGCTGATCTCTCAGACTGATCTTCAGGTTACTCATGCTTTTAAAATATATAACAATACTTATATATTTTTGTAATATCTCTGAAATTTAATATCATTACTTTAATATCTTACTTTATTATTTTAATCTTATATCTTTAAATATTTTATCTCTATGCTTATGAATTATTTGAAGTACATTTATTTTGATTGGGATTGATGAGATTCCTTCACTCCAGGAATGACTACCTACCTATTCCCCCATCCCCAAAATTTCATTATTTGAAATATCTTTTAAACTGGGGGGGGGGGGATTTGCCATCACCCTTCCTCAGTGAGGCACTAGGATATTCAAACACTAGATCTAAAATACCAACTCAAGGCAAGCATTTATCTAATAATTAACTATTAAGTATTAATTAGTGTCTGAATATCTTAGCGCCTCACTGAGGAAAGCGATCAGCTCAAAACCAGTTTGGGAATAGGGATAATTCTAGATAGAGATTTTTAAATGTTTCTCTTGCGGCATTTATCGATAAAAGCTTGTTAGAGCTATTAGCACGCTCATTATATTACATCTGTAATACAAGCTTAAATCAGGTCATGTGATATATAACTTGATTTCCTTATTATATATGTACACACACATATAATGGAAAATTAACAAATCAAAGATCAAATGCTGTATCATGTATGAAGGAAAGTCAGTAAATGAAAGAACCAATGTTTCAGGTTTTGTATAAACATCACGCAAGAGGACCATCCAGCATAGTCACAATCTAGGTGTAATTAATGGTTGGTTTTAGTAGCTTACATGATGCTATTATATAATTTTTGCGGATAACTTTCTAAAAATAATATTCACAAAGAAATGCTTTCCATTCACTACGAAGTGTTTGTCAGTTCACAGTAAACATAAGTCAGTGTATACAATAACGTAATTGAAAAAAAGAGTTGTCAAAGTGGCTGTTATAAAGCTGTACATATTGCTGGTCTTAAAATATTAGTAAAACAATGGAACAAGTTTATTAATATCGGTGATGATTATGTCATGAAATAAATGTATGTCTCACTTGTTTTATTTTTTATGATTATTTGGAATCTATTTATTAACTTTTACTTGTATTGTATTTACATTGTTATACAATTACCTGAGCTGATCCACAGAAAAAGAACAACATAAAAAATATATAGTAATTGCTCCATTGACCAAAAGAAATCTGAAAAAGAAACGTAAATATGTTAAAATATAAGAATAGATAATATTTCTAACATGGAAAGTTTCAAAAGTTACATAAGAAATATAATTTGTAAATAGAGATAATCTAGTGCTAATATTATCATATAATGACTTCTTCAAATAATAAAGAAAAGCTGATAAAATAAGAAATTCAGGCAATTAAAAGAGAACTCTTCATATTAAACAAAATATCACATGACTTAGTTTTAACATTTGATTTTCAAGCAATAATTCACTCTATTTACACCAGAACCAACTATTGTAAACTTCAATAGATACTAGATGGTAATAATATATTCATATACAAGTTCTTCTCTATTGGCTACCTTCAACAAGGAGCTCCATTAACATACACACATCTAGCGGACACCTTTACCCTACCAATATAATAACCAACATTTTAAACTCAAGACAACTTACTTGTATACTTATATGGTATGTGTTATGTTTATTGCAAATTAATATAAACACAAACTCATGAAAGTACATTTAATAATATATATTTATTAATATAACATGAAACAAATACAAGCTTATGTATTTACACTAAATACAGTGATTATACCACTGCCTGCTACCCTTTATAAGATATAATTTCTAATTGTCATACACCTATAAATAGAAGGGACTCCAAGTGCCCTTATAATTTTACCTACCAATTTTAGCTGTTCTGTGACAGCCTGCCTCATGAGTAGATACAGTGACATTGCCAGACATTCTCTGACAGATTGCCTTATGTCTGTGTTAGGTTCTAGCAACTTCCAGTCCTGAATGAGGACTTGTCTTACTGCATCACCTATTCTCTGGGATAATGGCGTGGTCTGCTTTTCAGCTTTGTGACAGTAGTTCTCCAGCCTTACCTCCAAATGAATTGACTATTTCTTGCCTGATCCACATCCATGATGGAAACATTCCGATTCAGTGAGTATCATTACTTACTGGCCAATTCTTGCCATAGGATATATGTTATCTACCTATATACATGTTGGTTTATGGTGATGAATACTCAATCCAATCGAGACAAGATGGAATCTGGACTAGTCCATTATTTGAAGGGAAGTGGTATGACATTAATTCAGCAATCACACATTTTAGTAATTTCTCTTTTTAAAATGCTTTTGTTTTTAAATAAATAAAAAAAATAGATGGACAAAAAAATATAATATAGAAATTCTACACTTCTTTTGATGAAGAGAATTTTCTTTTCTGAAAATAATTAGATTTGGTAATTATTTGTTTGTTATGCAAGTGTATCTCAGTGAAACAGCGGCCGATTCTCTTTTCAAGCTGTTTGCAGTGTCATCTCAGAATCAACACATACTTTGCATAGGAACATAGTTTAAATATTCATCATAAAAATTTCAAGGCACTAACATGCATGAATCATGAGTTGCAACATAAAATGTGACAGTATGTTTCGTACCTTAATTCATGATAAAACAATGTCCTAACTTTAAATTTTGATTTAATGTAAGCAAAACAGCTACTGAAACTGAAATGAATCGAAGTATATGACGCCATGAAACCATGAATCACAATAATGTTTTCAAGTGGCTTGCAAGATTTCATGATGGTAAGGAGAACATTGAAGATGATACAAAGGAAGAAATACTATGCAACATTTTGGGTTATAATTCGTGATCCAAAAATACTAGCATCTTAAAAAAATTTGTAATCAATAACTATGTCATTACATAATGTTTCTTGTTTCAGAAAATATGCTGCAGGCAGTTTGGAGTGAAAAAGTAATCTTTTTGCTAGGACATATTGTGTGGATGTAATTAACAATTGAAAGGTGTCTTATTAATTTTATTTGATATATAATTTCTTATACCAAGATGGTCAAATGATTTATTGACAAGAAACTTTTTTTTACTAATATAAAATAATAAATTGAATTTTTGGCATCCCATGCCAGAATTCCATGCCAATATGCAACAAAAGATGTTTCCTAAGAAATTTGATAAATCTTGAGATTTAGAAGAAATCAGCTTGTAATATAATAAAAACTGCATATAAATGTGGCATTAAAACTAATTATGATATTCTGAGTCATACATGTTTAAAAAAGACATTTCACATTTATATATACAAAAAAAAAAAACAGCTTATAAAATTATTTTCAGATGGTTAGTTACAATAAAATAAATCAGATGGCGCCACATCTGAATTAGTAAAATTATCCACAGGTAGCAGACATTTTGGAGAGATTCTATAAAATTTATTGTATTGTCATAGATAATATATTGCAAAAAATAAACCGGAAATTACATAAGCAAATAAATTTATACATGAATAGTTATCAAAGCTATAGTTAATTTATTCATCCAGATCTTCAAAATTAATAAATAATTTTTAATCAATGTTTTCATAAATCAGAATCAATCCGTTCACTTGTTATAACTTTCTTTTTTAAATGTGAACAATTCCAAATATAAAATTGTCTGTCTAAATAGTTAATGGAATATTTTACGAAATTAAGCATTGATATGAGTATGCATATGTGTATTACAATTCATTTAATGGTAATTTAGGATTACGTTCACATTGAATATAGATTTGTACTCATGCTTATTTATACATAGTAGAAGCAAAGGTATCTGAACGAAATTGATTACAACATTAGTTCTGCTATTTGTAAGAGAAGTTAATTGACATGTAAATTTAAAAACTAAGTCTTGATTTAATTTAAAGAATCGGGAAGTAGTATATTTTTGACTATTATATCTCTAGAAATAAAAACTCATCGACCTTGACTACAAGTAGGACCTTAGGAATATAAGCTGTCAACTTCAGATTATCATATAAATTTTAGTAATGAATTGTTTTGTAAGAAAACCTATATAGAAATAAAGTATTTCTAAAAAAAAAAACTGTTCTTAAAATAAAATATAAGTTCAAAATATTTATTACCTTATACATTTACCATTTATATTTACTGCATTTACAGTATATATAAAAAAAAGATTATGCATGATGTGATTTCCAAATAAAATTTCAAAGATAAATTGAATTTGTTAAATATCTAAATAGTCTTAAAGGTATGCTAACTTTAGTGTACTTGGTATAGTTGAATGGCACCTTAGAAAGTTAAATGTTTTAGCTGTTAAAACAGCAATATGGAAGCTGAAATCATGTGATTGGGTCATGTGATATATTTTATTTGTTTAAAGCTAAACATTAATGGATTGTAGCTCAATCTATAATCTCTGACACATACATGAACCTCACATAATGTTCAACCGTTCAATAACTTTTTTCTTTTAACCAAAAAAAAAAATAATAATAACACAATCAAAAAACTGATACCATATTTAAGTATAAGAAGTAAGGTACAGCTTCTGTACTTCAATAATGGGTTTGTGCCCATTTATTTTTAAAAGCAGTAAGAAATTTATCCATTCAGAAAAGGAGAATTCTTACATTTCATTTTTTTTTTCAGGGATATAATGTCGGTTATTCATTGTCCGCTTTTTCAAATTTAGAAGAGATAAAAAGTTATTGTACACTTGGTGGCACAATTGTATGGAGAGTTTGGGTAACAACAGCATGTGTAAGCATATAAAATGGTAATCATGTGATGTCTTGATGGTTTTATGCCTAACCTGCCTATAGAATAATGGAAACTGTGGTCTTTGAAAAACCTAAGACACCAAAATATATAGATGCTGAACTAAGTTCAGATCTATATGACTATACAAGTGAATAAATTTGGATTGGAAACATTTTGGGTTCCTAGTTAAAAGTTGGCTGCTGGAGGGTTGCATTAGATCCTAAAATCTAAATGCAGTGCTCTCAAATCCAAGACTCCTCACTGATGAAATCCACAAGCTAGAAACTAGTCTGTGGATGTTGGCTGAGTAGGCACTAGATAGGAATTTTATGCACAAACCTTCCTGCATCCATTGATTATGAAAGCTTGCATACAATATTATGGAGAGTTTGGTACTCTTATTAACAGCATGTGTAAGCATATGAAACAGTGATCATGTGATGTTTTGATGTAAAATAACTGCTAAATTTATGAATATTAAAATAAATGGAATTAAGATAATAAAAATTACTAAGTGATATCATTGATTATAATACCCTTTTTATTGTTTTTGGGCAGAAAACTTAAAATACAAACATTTTACAAATCTATATATGAATCTCATGATAGTTTGCCTCATACAACTGCAAAAAAACTTATGTTATTAAGATAAATTACATTATTGGCACATACACAATGAAATAAATTATTATGTAACCTCCAAACCACCACAATCTCCAATTTAATAAATGATTAGTTGTAATCATTACTGCATTTGTTTAGAGTGGATGGTGTCAAAGTTATGGGTGGAGTAATTTGATATTTGTAAATCAAAATGTAAAAATTTACTATTGATAAATACTGTACATATAATAAAAATATATATGAGAGGTGGTGGCTTGGGGCAACTGATGAGTGCTGGTTCAGGACGAAATGTATCTTGGGGATCATTTGTCTTTTACTATATCTTTATTTATATGATTTGAAAAAAATGGGGTGTGGAGATTATTTAATACATTTTATAAAAAAAAAAAAAATATTAAATACTTGTGTGCCTGTAATATTAAAAAATATCACACTTTATGAATATTAAAAAATGGTCACTTTAACATATATATATATATACTCAGTAAAAGACATAGTAAGAAGGACAAAATACATGCGCACACACCCTCAAATCTCAATTAAAATCAGACAATTAAATATCATGTTTTAATTGATTTTTTCTTTCAGTTTTTATTTTAATACACATAAAATCAATAAAGCTATTAAAAAAAATTAATTATTTTTTATTTTTAGCTTCGATATTCAAAAATACAAGACTTCTTACATAAACTCTTTACTAATAGTTCACACATTCCTCCACCCCCTCAAGTTGTACTCCAACGGATTTTCAATAGAAAGCACTTAAAGATCTGACTTTAAACGTATTTATTTAAATGAAGAAATGATTCTTATTAGAAAGTCTTTTTTGTCATCTGTATCTGAAGCATAATTATGGATTCGAAACTGAAGCAGCACATTGCAAATAACATAACGTAATATGAAAAGAAGTGCTGAAAAAATAATAAAAGAGATATGTAAAAAAAAAAGAGTGGATTAGCATTTGAATTGCTAGCAGTAACAGTACTGTCACGATTAAAAAAATGGCACAGGTTTGTCAGGAAAAGAAAATAATGAATAATTTAAAATAATTTTTGAATAAAAATCAATAAATTTATTTTGTGAATCACAAAAAAAAAAAATAGTTTGTAAAAGTATTTGTGAAGATTTCGTAAAAAAAAACCCAGTGAAGAAGTATTATAAAGACTTTGTCTTACAATGGATTCATAACAGCTGAATAATATATATATGCATACACACACATTATTATAATAAGCCTCTTGTAAACAACTATTTCCATTCTAAGACGACTATTCAAACCAATTTATAAAATACAAATACATCCATATTTATTTGGATAGTAATCTTGAAGATAATCTTTATAACATAAATAGGGATTTCTTAATTTTTATTAATCATTCATAAGACTAGAGATTATTCATTTAACGAATAATATTTCTGCAGTGTAATTTTCACTATACCACTCTCACGCAAGTTAGGGACGTGTCTGTCAGCTTTTAACACCTTGTGGAGGAGGTATAATCATAAAAATATAACCCAAGACATGAAAAATATGTATGAGCCCTAAGATTCACATTTTGTGCAGAACAAACCCTCATCAGTTGGTTGAGACCACAATCTCTTACATATATCTTTATCATTGTTGAGGGTGACCAATAAGATATGTGTAAGAGATCATGGTCTGGGCCGACTGATAAGTGCTGGTTCATGAAGTGTACATTTTGGGGATCATACAAATTTTTTCATGTCGTTGGTCATATGTTTATGATTACATACCATCATACGATGTTAAAAGTGGATAGAAACCATTCCTTACCTTGCGTGAGAGTGGTATAATGAAAATTACACTACATATTATAAATAAGGGACTCTCTTCACCATGGAAACTACTAGGCTGTAGATAACTACAAGGGGATTTGCTATGGTTCATAATAATGTGCCATTTTTGTAAGACTTACAATATCAATCATTATATGCAAAACAAAATCAATGAATGATCTTGCATCATATTTTCCAAATCACGCAGAGTAATCTCATCCTAAAAATTTCCAGTGCCTTTACATTATAATGATATATCAATAGATTAACAACTATTTTAGTTAAAATAATTATATTATTAAGATAAAATTTTACCCTATCATTTTAACGTTGTTAAAAATGGCAGCAATACATTAGAGTCTATACCGCACCTCAACATACAACAAACTACTGGATATTTAAAATGATCTACATTCTCAAACCATTAACAATCAAAGACATGCACTGTTAAAGATTTTTCTTCCACCATTGGTTGATAAAGCATTTACACTAATTCCTTAACCAAAGTCTTTATAGATTACATTAAAATTAAGAGCATTCTATAGGCCATTCTTTGAAATAGCAAAAAAAAAAATCATAATCATCAACATGCTAAAAATTCAGAAACTAGGAAAAATATTCTCTCTCTTTGCTTTAAATCATTTCAAATTACAAATCCATCTTATAAACTTTATTGCATCTTGAAGCCATTTACAGCTTTTCAAAACTCACAGTCATAAAAATAAAAACAAAATTAAAGACAACACACTTTTTTTTCTCCAAATATGCCAGGTTTTCTACCACCAATAATTGCTCTTCTCAAATTTCCCGAATAATCACCTAATCTCAAACCCTTTCACAAATTATTTTAATTAATGGAATTAAATGCATCAGATGCAGGTTGGTAAACACCAATAAATTCAACAAGCTTATGGATCCATCAAATCTTCCAATCAATCTCTTTCTGAACAGACCACCAAACTTCAGGTTAAAACCTTTCTGGCTTGCTGGTAATTCTCAGCAGCCATTCACATCGTGATTAACAGCATATGGACACATGACTGGAATAACTCCAGTATAAATAACTGCACTCTAATATCTGACCCTACTCTCCAAGCATCTGGTTTCTCTCTTCCAAGAAAACTATGCTCAAAGATAGGTTGCATAAACTAGGGGACATATTTTCAGAGAGGGTTCAATTCACCAGGACTCTGTTGGCCTCTTTGCTCTTCATAACTTGGAGTCAGCTCTTGATTGGTTAAGAACTATCGGTGTTGAATTTTAATGTGCTGACACTGTACCCTAAATAAATAAATGCCTTGAGCAAAGTAATAAAAGCATATCATACTTTTGACAAACATATTTCCTTTACATTACCTTAGCACAAAAACCAAATCTCTAAAACTTCTCGATTCTCTAAAATTACATTGAATTTTGATAACTGCCTTCTATGACAAGACAATCTATTTAATAAAATTCTTAAATATATTTTTTTATTATAGTCAATGTTAATGATATTTCATGACAATTACCATGATCTTTTCTATTCACTTTATTTTTGCAATGTGCAGCAACAACAACAAAAACATCCTTAAATTCAGGTAACACAACTAATAGATGTATAGATTTTTAATATTACTAAGAACTTTTTAACATCAAACTGGGTATCTCTATCCAGATCTAAATTAGTCTATAGTATAGATATGTCATTAGATATTAATAATTTTTATTAGTCATTCATTAGACTTAATGAATAATATTTCTGTAGTGTAATTTTCACTACACCACTCTCACACAAGGTAGGGACTGGTTTCTATCCTATTTCAACACCTTGTACAGAGTTTTAATCATAAACATATGACCAAAGATGTGAAAAATATGTATGATCCCCAAAATGCATATTTCATTTCCAGCCTTCATCAGTCGACCCAGATCACATTCTCTTACACATATCTTTATTATTATTCCATATGTATAAATTGGGAATCACTATAGTTAAATTGATAAGTGTCAAACTAACTGCCTGTGCAACATTGATATAAACCACTTGATGGAAGTATATTAATAACTTTTATTATTCATTCATTAAACTAAAGATTATCCATTTCTACAATGTAATTTTCATTACACCACTCTCATACAAGGTAGAAACAGGTTCAACATCTTGTGTTTAAGATTATACTGTTCCACAAGGTGTTAAATATAGAGAGAAACCAGTCCCTATCTTGCATGAGTGTGGTATAATGAAAATTACACTATAGAAATATCATTCATTAAATGTCACTAGATGTAGTTATCTCAATTTTTATATTCTTTTTCAAAGATCAAAATGTTCTCATCAGTTCAAAAAATAATAAGTATCTTACAAAATAATCTTATTTATCAATTTAATAGGAATTATACAAGTTTTTGAGTCCATATGTTACTTTCACTACATCAAAACAAAATAAGAAGAGACAACAATCAGCAAATAATTGTGGAGTTTTTCCTTTACGGTTTTAACCCTATAATCATTTGTAAGTCTTCAGTTATTCAATTTTAGTCTGTGAATTCTTATGAAGTTTCACAATTATCATCACGACCATCATTTTAAACAATTATCGATCCACTGCAGAATGAAAGTCTCTCCAAGTTCAATCAATCTTCTCTGATCTCTAGTCTCTCTTCTCCACAGCACCCCAGCACACTTCTTTATTTAATCCATCTCACACTTTAAACGAATACTATTTTGAAAAATTCAAACTGGCAATTGTAGCATTTAAGAATTGATAAAGTTTAAATGAATAGGACCTTACTTTTTTTTATGTAAAAATGAACATCAAATATGTTAGGAATAGGATCTGTTTTTTAAAGCATCCATCATATTAACTTTAGAAATTACTAATCTATAACCCATCTAATAATCCACACCTATAGATGCACTTGTAATATTCTTTTTGCATCCTATCTCCTAAATATAATATGTAAAATGCAATTGTTTTGAAAATGGATATACCCAAATTTCTTAACAGTAATCTTTCTACCTATACACAGTGTTCATAATAATAAATCTACAAGACAAACATTTAAATAAGGGCAGATAATTGAAGTTCACATATATAATACCATCCAATAATTTTTAATGATATTCATTAAATAATATTCAACAATAAATAACTACCTCCTTTCACTGAACTTTTTAAATCTAAGGCTGAAGTAAGATCACTGGCAATATGAACACAAGTACCATGCTGGGAAATAGTTTTTAATATCAGCAGTCCTCCATAGATACATCGGGGTATTTCAAGAGAAAAAGGTGTCGAATTAGGCCTGGCAGTGAATTCAATTGATACAACTTTTCAAAAAAACATTTGTTCACTTACAATTCCTTAATCTAGAACATGGGTCAATCTTTGATCCCTATCTTCTTCATGAAGTATTATTATCAACTTATCTTTACTTATGCATTCATAAAATTATATATATAAAAAACAAATCCCTCTTTCTTTTTTACTTTTTCAAAGCTTATTTTAATAAAGTGAAATTAATCCATTTGACAGTTTCAACTGCCCAGAGATCTTCCTCAGAGCTACAAAACATATATAAATACATATAAATATATAAACATATAACATTATCTCTATTTTTAAATGATTCATTTTTTTACATATACCTTAATATCTATATATACACGCATACATACCAAATAAATATATATATATATATTCTTCATTTATACTACACTTAGATATATTATCCATAATATATAGAGACCACCTTCAATACATCTATACTTTAACTATACATATATACCTTAAACCATTTCCAATTTATACTACACCTATATTATTATTATTACATAAATCAAATCAGCAAATTCTTAATATCTATTGATTATTTTATATCAATTAATATTATCATGCATATAAAAATTGCAAAATATAATCAACCTGCGAAACTTATAATCTTATATTATTGTTTATTAATTTTTTATTATCAATCTAAATATTACTATACAAAATGTAAATTTTAAAATTATTATCTTTAAACTTATTAACCATTATAAATTATATATAATTTTTTTTATTTTATTATATTATTACTTAAGTAATCCCATTACCCATCTTCATCTTATTATTCAGCCGTTCTAACTGTCACAAATTTAAATTTCTACTTTTAATATGTATACTAGCTCCCTCTTTTGACTTTTCATATAACAAATTTCCATCTACCTAAATTTATAATTTGAAACTATTATTCCAATCCTATTCAAATCAAGAAGGGTTTTATCCCAAAATCTCTATTTAATATGAGTTTAATATTTAAACGAATAGCTTCTTTAATTTTTATCTCCCTTTAATCATTTGTATATTGAATTATTTTAATACTATCCTTCTCAAACATATGTTCTGTTTTCATTGAATGTAAATAAACTGATGAATTTTTATCATATTTATGTTGTGCTAATCTTCTAAATTTAATTTTTTGCTTCCCCAACATAATTAGTTTTAATATTATTCATCTGGTAGTTTTTGCATTTAATTTCATACACCCCATTCACAACATTAGTAGAATTTTCTCTATATTTTTTAACACATTTGTTATCTAAAATTTTAATTATATTTTTCCTTCTTTTATTGACTTTAGTAATAATTTTATTTAAATTTTTAACTATACTATTATTACAAGTTTTTATATAAATTTTTAACTATACTATTATTACAAGTTTTTATATCCATGTAATCAATTTTATTATTATCAACATTATTAAAACCTTTTTCTTCATTGTTATCTTTACAAATAAATTTACTTTCTGTCAACCTTATACTATTATTTATAAACCTAATTGGGTAATCGTTATTTACAAAGCTCCTTTTTTATTAACTTTATTTGTCTATTATTTATTTGAGTAATAATTTATAACCCATTGGATTTGAAAACATACAATATTAACTTTATATTTCCTATATAAATTGGAGTTCTGATTAGTAATATTATTATACTTGCTTTTTATAGAGGCAAAATTCTCCATATAGTAGCACCATTCAGTGCAAGCCAGAGTAATCAATGGATGCATGAAGGTTTGTGTATAAAATCCCTATCTATTATCTACTCATCCAATCATCCCAGACTAATTTCTAGCTTGTGGCTCCTGATGAAAGCCACAAGCTAGAAACTAGTCTGGGGATATTGAATGAGTAGGCACTAGATAGTGATTTTATTCACAAACTTCCCTGCATCCAGTTTTGCCTCTGTGTAAACAGCTTGTGTAAGCATAAAAAATAGTGATCATGTGATGTTTAGTGATTTAATACCAATCCTGTCCAATAGGACTGTAAATAAAATGCCAGTTGAACAGAAGAAAATGCAAGCAGAAAAGAAGTAGTAGAACAACAAATATACTTTTTGACATCAAGGATTTTTTTATCATCAATATATTTTTTAAACAATCAAAACACTAGCTTTATACATGGATGTCACTAGACAGAATTGTCGAGAATCAAAATGCCTATATTTGGTGACCAGAAAATTCACTTTTAATAGCAAAAAACATAGGAGAATATTGTGGAACCATCATAAATGAATTTCATGTAATGTTTCAATCAAACTGAGAAAAAAAACTTCAAGATTATCAAAAATCTTAAGTATAACTTAGAAATAATATCAGAAACCAATAAGACTTTTTATGTAAATGACGATAACCAAATGACTTGTGGATGAAAATGAAAGAAATAATTAAAAATGAATTTGACAAAAATTTGACCAAGATAAAAAAGTCAAAAATAAAAATGAAAAAGGATAAAGTTCTTTCACGAAAACTGAATAGGTAATCCAAAGAGCATCCAAAAAAGACAACGTGCAATATTAAAACAATATTGCAAAGACTCTGAAAATGGAAACAAGTTCAGAAAATCACTGCAAACCTTCAGAAAAATGCTATAGGAAAAATGTATCACTTAAAGTTTTATTCAGATTAACTGATAAAGATAACATTTTCTAATTAAAATAAACCACTATTAATTATTTTTCAACTGTGGCACAAGATAAAGCAAATATCTTTGAACCTGAATATCTTGAAAATTAAAAATAAAATAGGATTCAGGAACTGAACCTCGTGGCCACCAAGGCTATTATAAAAGAACTAGTAACACCAGAAATATTCACTGTCTGTTTTTTATATTTCCATTAATTTGCAAGCCAAGATGCAAAAAAACCATGAAAACCACATATGGATACAGATGTTTAAGTACGGTTTTACAAAATATAGTCAAATGCTTTAAATAAGTATAAATAAGACAGAGGCAAAACTCTCCATACAGTAGCATCACCCAGTGTAAGCCAGAGTAATCAATGGATGCATCCATTGATTACTCTAGGTTGCACTGGTTGGCCCACCTGTATGAAGAGTTTTGCATCTATTTTAATAGCTTGAGTAAGCATAAGGAATAGTGATCATGTAATGTTTAGTGATTTAGGAATAAATATATAACAACAATTTTGAGATGATTAGGGATGACATCAGATTGTGTCCATGATTATAGAAAGCACTCATTTTATTTTTGGATCAAAATGACAACATTTTCTCTTTAACGATCATTTCCAAAAAAGTAAAGAATCACCTTTTTAAAAATAGGTATAATCATACAACATATAGGAAATGATCCAACTATATAGGAAAGATTAAATAAACAAACAAGAATAGCTATAAATTATTTATTTTCTTTAAGAATTTTTGTATTAAACTGTTTAATCTGGCTTAACAAACAGTATTTAAATGTTAAACCATTAAGCATCACATGATCACCATCTCTTATACTAGCACATAATTGTTTATAAACAATGCAAAATTCTCCATACAGTAGTTCCCCTGTGCCAAAAAAAGGGATCTAAGGAGGCCTCAAAAAAAATTCTCTAATAACTCCCTCTCCTCCCATCCCCCCCAAACTCCCTTTGGTAGTTTGTGGCTTGTGGGGGTGGGGTTTTGGGAGCTTTGGATCTGGGATCAGTTCTTTTTGTTGTGAGGTCCTTTTGCCGTTCGTTGGTGAAATGCTTCCTCAAGCCTTTTCGTATTTTTTTTTGTTTTTGTGGGTTTTGGGGGGTGGGAGGGGTGGAGCAGTATTTAAATGATCAAATATATAAGACAATTGAAAATCAGTAATGACCATATATAAAAAAGAACTAAGACAAGAAGAAGGAAATGACAAACCTAATATATTATTTATTAGTACATATAAAAACAATCATTAAAGCCATCAGTAACATCAAAACATCACATGAACACCATTTTATATGCATACACAAGCTGTTAGTAAGAGTACCAAACTTGCTATACAATATTGCCATCAAATGCAAACCTTCATAATCAATGAAATACAGGAGCATAAAATCTCTATCTAGTGCCTACTCATCCAACATCCCCAGACTAGTTTCTAGCTTATGGCTTTCATCAGTGAGGAGCCTTGTATATAAAAGCATTGCATCTTCAGCTCCTAGCATTATAGTTAACCAAATAGATAAAAGTGGCTCCTGGAGGATTGCATGAGATGCTAAGATCTAGGTATAGTTCTCTCATATTCAAGGC
The DNA here is from genome assembly GCA_028023455.1 of Epiperipatus broadwayi. Classification (NCBI taxonomy): domain Eukaryota; kingdom Metazoa; phylum Onychophora; class Udeonychophora; order Euonychophora; family Peripatidae; genus Epiperipatus; species Epiperipatus broadwayi. Next base: position 6,057,100 of record JAQFVV010000017.1, read on the forward strand.
TCCTCACTGATGAAAGCAACAAACTAGAAACTAGTCTGGTAATATTGGATGAGTAGGCATTAGATAGGGATTTTAAGCACAAACCTTCCTGCATCCATTGATTACGAAGGCTTGCTCTTGGTGGCACTACTGTATGTTTTTCAGTATTTTTAACTTCCAATAAATTACCATCGTGTTTTATAAATTTGGTTTGACAAAGATTTATTTATTTATTGAAAAAATAATTCCCATTTCAAAAAAAATATTTTTATAAATTAAATTTTTTTGATAATATTGAAATTTTCATTTCCTGATATTAGATTTAATTCCAGTATTTAATTGTTTTAAACTTACTAAATTTCCAGCCAAGGATTTTAAATAATTTCTTTTGTTTAATCTTTTCTATAAAATTATCACTTATTTATGTAATGTCTTATAATACTGCTTCTTAATTTAAAAGTTAATTTTATAATTAAAGACTAACAAATAACTTGAAAATTTAAAAATGCAGGATCAATATCACTCAAAACAAAAATATTATCTCAGTTCTGATTAAATAATGAAATCAACAAAACATCACATCAACATTTCCTATGCTTACACAAGCTGTTAATACAATAGTAAACTGTCCATACAGTAGTGCCACCCAATGCAAGCCTTAGTAATCAATGGATGCAAGGTTTGTGCATAAAATCCCTATCTAGTGCCTATTCATGCAATATCCCCAGACTAGTTTTTAGCTTGTGGTTTTCATCAGTGAGGAACCTTGGATCTGAGAGCACTGCAGCCATATCTTAGGATTTAATGCAATGCTAAAACAGTCACCTTTTATCTATTTAGTTAACCATAAAGTTACGATCCCAAGATAAAAAACACTATAATGTTTTCAATCTAAGCTCATTTGCTTCTATAATTATACAGATCTAAGCCCAGTTTATTATCTATATATTTTGGTGTCTTTAATTTTTTAAACACCATAGTAACGCTTATCCTAAGGGCAGAATTGGCATAAAAAACACTAAAACATCACATGATCATCAACCATTTTTTATGCTTACATAAACTGTTAATACAGTAGTAAATTCTCCATACAGTAGTGCCACTCAGTGATAGAAGCAAATGAGCTTAAATTGAAAACATTATTGTGTTTTCATCTTGGAATCATAGCTTTATAGTTAACTAAATAGATAAAAGGTAGCTGCTGAAGGGTGCATTAGCTCCTAAGATCTATATGCAATTCTCTCGGATCCAAGGTTTTTATTGATGAGATAAGGACTTTATGCACAAACTTTCTTGCATTCATTGATTACTAAGGCTTGCACTAGGTGGCATTGATGTATGGAATTTACTGGATATAAAGGCCCTAGAGTGAAGAAAGACGTTGTGAAAATGGGATGGAACAGAATAGAAAAGAATGATGTAGAAATGAAGACGAAAAGATAGTTTGATGAAAACAGTAACTATATAGTAAATTAAAAGTATATATAATAGGCCCACATAGATGCTCAGTTAAATTAATTCATTCTACCCAAAACTACTACCAAAATAAATTAAATAACAATACATTAAATTTAGCAATAAAATCTAGAATGACCTCATAATAACTATATAAAGTAGTACAAATAACAATAGTAATAGTAGTAACAATAATGTAAAATTTTACAAAAATTGATAAAATATATGTACATGATGTATAAAGTTGTGGTTTTGAAATCATTATTCTATGCTAATGGCTCATCCTACAGACGCAAATTCATTTTTGTCTTTAAAATTCAAGTAAAATTTAATTTAATGCTATACATTGTTGTTATTATTATTAATTTTTAAAAACTATTTGAATAAATCTGACATGCATAAGTCATTATTTAACACTATCGTATTTATAACTCATTTGTTTGTAATCAATGATGGCACACATATAAGCACTTTTAACCACATATAGAAGAAAATTTATATCAGGTTTGTGATAAAATTATAATAATATAAGACAATTTATCTAAAATCGAACTTTTACATTGACATACGGTAAAAATATCTTCTTGTAAGCTTTAAGTGTGATTCATTATATATTTTGTATTTAAAAATATGCTATCACACATATATATTAATCAATCGTGAAGTTACCATTGACAACGCTGATAAGATCATTCCATATCCCATTGTTTTACGAGCTCCTAAATAATCTCCCAATGAGCCAAATATCATCTAAACAAAAAAAAAAAAATTATTAAAAACTAAGATAATATAATTATTTAAATACTATTAACAATGTTTTTGTAAAGTTAAAACAAAAATAATAAATAAATTTAAAATTTTTGTTAGTCTCATGTTATCAAAACAGGCCATAAGTGAATTAGTACTAAAGATCAGAGCTTCAATCCCAAGTTTATATGATTGAGATTTTTTCCAATCTCAGATCCCATGCATCTTAAGATTAACTAACTCATTCAAAGGGTCGCATCCGCCAGATTTTAAGCTATCATTCTAGTTAGAATTCAATCAACTTGGAGACATCTTTTTAATTTTTAGTGAAATGAAAATAAATATTAATTTCTTAATAAAACTTATTTTGTCAAAACAAATACTTGCTTTAAATATAAAAAAAATAAATGGAAACAAATATAGTTTCGTTTCATTATCAGACTTAATATTTTTTTTACATTTATAATACTATTAATTTGGCCACCTAAAATTTGGCAACCTCCAGGATCTGATAAAATTATGGTGGGGTGAATTTCAAAATACTGACATTTTAAAAAATTAATATATGAATACACCATTTATAGATAAAGAAAAGATATACTATTAGTAGATACCTATACAAAAATATACCTAATTTACAATGAAGTCATACTTCTATTTTATTTTAAAAAACTTTTATTGTTTCCTAAAAAGTACAACAATAAATGAAGATTTGATTAAAATGTGTTTCCACGAAGAAAGAAAGAGAGAAAATAAGCTAACATCAATTTTCTAATAGAAAATTTTAATAACATTTTAAAAATACATTTCATCAAGAGAAAAAAGTAAAAAAAAAAAGATCAGTATTTTTGTTTTTGATTATAAAAATAAATAAATACAAACTCTAAACAAAAACTGAAATTAGTGAAGACCATTGTGCTATATTTTTCACATAAATTATAATAATTTGGATTTGCATACATTTATACATCTGTGTAATGAAGTGGTCTCTTTCTCCTTTATAACCTAAAGCCAAGTGCACTTTCGGTTAAGTTCACTATAATCATAGCTATGATTATAACCTAAAATGGAGTGCACTTTTGGTGAAGTTCATCATAATCATAGCTATGATTATAACCTAAAGCTGAGTGCACTTTTGGTGAAGTTCACCATAACCATGGCTATGATTATAACCTAAAGCTGAGTGCACTTTTGGTGTAGTTGGCCATAATCATAGCTATGATTGTAACTAAAGCTGAGTGCACTTTCGGTGAAGTTCACCATAATCATAGCTATGATTATAACCTAAAGCTGGGTGCACTTTTGGTGTAGTTGGCCATAATCATAGCTATGATTATGACTTAAAGCCAAGTGCACTTTTGGTGAATTTCACCATAATCATAGCTATGATTGTAACCTAAAGCCGAGTGCATTTTCGGTGAAGTTCACCATAATCATAGCTATATTATAACCTAAAGCCAAGTGCACTTTCGGTGAAGTTCACTATAATCATAGCTATGATTATAACCTAAAATGGAGTGCACTTTTGGTGAAGTTCATCATAATCATAGCTATGATTATAACCTAAAGCTGAGTGCACCTTTGGTGAAGTTCACCATAATCATAGCTATGATTGTAACCTAAAGCCGAGTGCACTTTTGGTGAAGTTCACCATAATCATAGCTATGATTATAACCTAAAGCTGGGTGCACTTTTGGTGTAGTTGGCCATAATCATAGCTATGATTATGACTTAAAGCCAAGTGCACTTTTGGTGAATTTCACCATAATCATAGCTATGATTGTAACCTAAAGCCGAGTGCATTTTCGGTGAAGTTCACCAAAATCATAGCTATATTATAACCTAAAGCTGAGTGCACTTTCGGTGAAGTTCACCATAATCATAGCTATGATTATAACCTAAAATGGAGTGCACTTTTGGTGAAGTTCATCATAATCATAGCTATGATTATAACCTAAAGCTGAGTGCACTTTTGGTGAAGTTCATCATAATCATAGCTATGATTATAACCTAAAGCTGAGTGCACTTTTGGTGAAGTTCACCATAATCATAGCTATGATTGTAACCTAAAGCTGAGTGCACTTTTGGTGAAGTTCACCATAATCATAGCTATGATTATAACCTAAAGCTGGGTGCACTTTTGGTGTAGTTGGCCATAATCATAGCTATGATTATGACTTAAAGCCAAGTGCACTTTTGGTGAATTTCACCATAATCATAGCTATGATTGTAACCTAAAGCTGAGTGCATTTTCGGTGAAGTTCACCATAATCATAGCTATATTATAACCTAAAGCCAAGTGCACTTTCGGTGAAGTTCACTATAATCATAGCTATGATTATAACCTAAAATGGAGTGCACTTTTGGTGAAGTTCATCATAATCATAGCTATGATTATAACCTAAAGCTGAGTGCATTTTCAGTGAAGTTCACCATGATCATAGCTATGATTATGATAAACTTCATCAAACATTAGGTTATAAAAAAAATATTTCATTACGTAAATGAACAAATGTATGCAAATTTGAATTACAAACACAAACAAAGAAGAAAAAAATCCAATAAATTATAATAACAAAAATATCATAATAGCTATATAAATATATATATATTAATAATTATACATAAAAAGTAGAACATTACCTAGTGTTCTATTATGGAAACATAACAATAATATGAAATAAAATATGAATAAAACAGAATAAAATTATGGTATAGAAATTCAATAAAAATTTAAAAAGTAACTATTATATTATATTAAGCATAACTTAAATAATTGTATAAATATTTATAAAACTTCAATAAATTTAGTTAACAACTGGTCAATTGGAAATGAATGGAAAATTATATAAGATAGTATATGTATAAAGTTGTATAATGAATATATTATTTATTCTGTATATTGTTATGTTATATGGTCAATGCTTTAAACTATTATTGAATCTCTATATCATAATTTTATTGTTTTATTCATATTTGATTTTGTTATAGTTGTTATTTTACTTCCATTATAGAACACTAGATGGTGTGTGATCTGCACTAATTGGTTAACTATAACTAAGTTGTACGTAAGATTAGTTGGTTTAAATTTGCTACTAAAGTTTTTTTTAATTTAAATTTAAAAACAGTTAGTTATTTTGAGGTAAAAGATAACGTTTTAGAGGCCTAAGGTACACGTGGTTATTGATCCATCATTTTTGAAAGTAAAAGTTTTTATCTTGCTGTGCAAAGGGGTTTGAAGAGTAGGACAGGAAGTATAAAGTCAAATATAGAATAGGTGGCTTGGAAAATAAATAATATGGATTGCATTTGTATTTTACAATGCATATATAATCGTCAGAAAGGAATTGGGCGTGCCGTGGTAGTGTAATATATGTGATAAGGTTTTCCATTTGAAATGCTTAAATAAGACTAGGAAGGATGTAATAGGTTTATGGTTATGTAGACAGTGTGTGAATGTGATACAATGGGTGAAAAAGTGGTTTCAAAGTGTAGATAGCGTAAAGAAAAAGTCAGGAGAAATGGAGCAAAACGTAGTTGAGGAAGGCAGGAAGTCAGGAGAAATGGAACAAAACATAGTTGAGGAAGGCAGGATAGAGTGTGTTTGTAGTGGAGTGACAAAGAGATATGGATGGAAAAATAGATAGTGCATTGAAGATGGTTGGCCAAAGAATAAGTAAGATAGAGGAAGAGGTAAAGGATATAGAAGCAAAATTAAAATTGTTAGAGATGAAGTGTGAGCAGATAAAGGAATTATTGAGTAGGAATGATAAGGAAGAAGTAGATAAGGAAGTCCAGAAGGTGGTAGAGAAGGTTGTGAATGAAGCAGAGAAAGTAAACTATGAGACAGTATTGATAGGCAATTCATTAATAAGAGAATGTGGAGATATAATTGCAAGGGAAAATAGAAACAGGTATATAGGAGTATGTTTGCTGGGAACTAGAATTAGAGATGTTACAAATAAAGTAAAGAAGCAAGGGAATAGAGATGTATATGTTATGGTAGGGACTAATAACTTATCAGAGTCATCAGAGAGAGTAATGGGTGAGTACATAGAATTGATTAGGAATTTGAGTATGGTTAAAGGAAGAGTAGGAATAGTTGGATTATTACCAAGATTTGATAAAAGGTATATGTTAGATAGGGCATGTTCTATAAATGAGAGATTGAAAGAATTGTGTGAGAGAAATGATGTTACGTTTGTGGATGTGTGGGATTTTTTTATTGGGAAGAGGAAGTTATATAGTAAAGATGGGTTGCACTTAGGGAAACAAGGAAGTGAAGTTTTAGGGAGTCTGATTTATAAAGAATGTAGTTCGGGAAACTTGTAAAGGGGGGGGGGGAGATTTTAAATTGCAGTGTTATTAGAAAGAAGAAGAATGGATGGGATGTAAGGAATAAACAAATAGCAGTTGATTTAGAAATAAATGTAGATGTGGAGAGGGAATGGGACTGTAAAATTAATGGTAAGCAAGCTATTTATAAACATAATGGAGAAGAAAGAATAAAAAAAAATTATAAAAGAGTCGTTAGGAAAGAAAAATTGTTAAAATTGGATATTTGAATATGCAACATGGTAGGAGACCAGAAAAGTGGCAGGAATTAAATAAAGCAATTGAAAATGAAGAGCTTGAGGTATTAGCAGTAGTGGAAACACATCTAAGAGAAGAAGAAGAATCTGTTTTGGAAGATTTGGTATGGCAGGGTATAAATAGAAAAGAGAAAAAAAAGGGTGGTGATATAGGTGTTATATCAAAAAAATATTTAAATACTGTTAAATGTCAAAAACATTTGTGGTTTGAAATAAGGTTGGGAAGACAAGAAATGGATGGTGGCTATAGTTTATATAGTTACTGGAGATAGTCAAACTATAATGAAGTGGAACAATAGCATATATGAGCGCCTAATTAAGGATATTCAGAGTTTTAAAGAAAAGGGTAAAAGAATAATGGGTATAGGAGATATGAATGTGTATATTGAAGAAATTGATGATGTAGATAATAAGAATGGACAGCTTTTGAAGAAATTTTGTCAGAGAGTAAATTTGAGCATTGGAAACATCAAATATTTATGAGGGACAATACACATGGTCTAGAAATAATATATCCCACACAATAGATTATGTATTGATAGAGAAAGAGAGAATGAATAAAGTATGGAAAATAAAGTTGTTTAATAATGAAGAGAGAGTATGTAATAGTGATCATAATTTCTTTGTAATTAAAATGGTTATTAATGTGATGTACAATAAAAATAAAAGTAGAAACAGTAGTGAAAGATGTGGATGGAGAGTGAATGATAAGAATAAGTTGGAATAGTATAAAATACAAGCTGAAGAAACCATGGAAGAGTTGGTTGGAAATGAGTTTGAGGACTGGTGTGATGAAATAGAAAAAGTGGCAAATAAAGTTTTAGGTGAGAATATTCAGAAGAATAAAAGTAATAAAAAAATGAGAGTTAGTAAAAGTGTAAAAGAGAAGAAAAAAGCATGCAGAGAATATAAGTGTGCTATTAAGAACAAAGAAAGTGAAAAATATATTAATGCTAAATGGGGAAAATACTTAGAAAAGAAGAAGTTAGCTTAGCTAAAATAGATAATTATAGAGAGATAATGAAACTAAATAGTAAATTATTGGATATTAATAAAAGTGGAAGAGATGGGGGTAAAAAATTTTGGAATTACATTAAAAGGAGCAATTTAAAAAAGAGAGAGATAGTATTACTGGATGAGGAGGGAATAGAGTGTAGCTCTAGAGAAAAATTAGAGAGAATATTGAATAGTTATGTAATGGATATAAAAAAGATGTTAAATGTGAAGGACAGAGGGGTAGAAAATATGAAAGCATATAGTAATGGGACTATTAGGTTTACAGAAAATGAACTGAATGAGACAGGGAAGAAATTGAGAAGTGGTAAGGCAAGAGGTTTAGATGGATGGGCAGCAGAAATGGATAATGAATTTAGGGTTATCATGTTTTAATAAGATGGCACAGAAGAGAGTTTTTCCGGGTAATTGGAGTAATACGAGAGTAAGATTATTATTTAACGGAAAAGGTAAGGATCATAAAAAGTTAAATAATTATAGACCGTTTAAAGTTTTTTCATATATGGTGGCTGGAAGAGTTGCAAAATGGATGGAAGAAAATAATGCAGTGGGGGAAATGCAAGGTTTTAGGTCAGATAGGCATATAGGAGATAGTTTATTTGTAGTTACACAACTTATGGATATGAGGAGCAATTCAGGCAGACAGTTATATATGAGTTTTATAGATATAGAGAAGGCATATGATATAGTGAATAGAAATAGATTATGGATAAGTTTAGCAAATCTGGGAATGGATGAAGCTTTAGTGGATGTTATTAAGAAATTATATGAAAATAATTACTATACATATCAATTAGGGGATATAGAATCAGTTAAAGTTAAAAATGGGGTGGGACTAAAGCAAGGAGGCTCTATGTCACCTATTTTGTTTTTGTTGTATTTGAGTGAAATGGAGAGAGCGATAGAAAGACTAGGAAGAGGGATAGAGATACCATTAATAGGTGGCAAGGGAGTATATACATTGTCGGGTCTTTTTTTTGCGGATGATGTCTTTTTGTGTGCAGAAGTTATGCTGAGGACATGTGCAAGGGTGGGTAAAGATATGGGGATTAAATTTAGTGAAGAAAAATCAAATATAATGATGATGAATACTGGGGAAAGAGAAGACAAAAATTTCTTATTGGGGGATATAAAGTTAAGTGTGGTGAATAGATATAGTTATTTGGGAATCATCTTGAGTAATCAGAAAAATTGCTTGGATGAATGAGAGAAAAAATTGATAAATGAAGCAAAGAAAAAAATTAACAGTGTTTTCATATAATAAATATGACGTAGCTAGAATTGTATGGAAGGGGGTGACAGTAGCAGGATTAACATACAGCAATAATGTGTTATGTGTTAGTAAAGGAGTATTAGATTACTTAGAAAAAGTACAAAGGGAAGTAGGAAGACATGCATTAGATTCAGAGGTGTGGACAGCAAAGGAGGCAATTCAAGGAGAAATGGGATGGTCAAGATTTTATATGAGGGATGCAAAAAGCAAATTGAAAATGTTCGGTAGATTGCAGTTTATGGATAATAAAAGAATAGCTAAAATAGTATTTAATTGGGTTACAAGTAAAGGGCAGGCAACAAGATGGGTGAGAAAGGTAATGCAGTATGCAGAAGTTTTGGATAAAGAATTTGTCAGTATACTTGTACAAAAGGTGGGATGATTGTGTTTAGGAGGATTGTTGAGTGTTATAGTGGTAAGGAGTGGTATAGAAGAATAGATGCCTTAATAAAGAATAGGGAGTTGGAGAGATGGAGAACTCGTATGGAGAGTAAAACGAGTTTAAATATATATAGAAGTAAACGAAACATTGGGTGTGAGTTAATTTATGATAATAGTAAGGAAAGGTGTGAGTTAATTTATGTTAATAGTAAGGAAAGTGATTTATTGTTTAAAGCTTGAATGGGATCTTTAGCAACAAGGGAATATACACGTAAATGAAAAAATATGGGTGATTTAGTCTGCAAGTTGAGTAAGGAAGGCATAGAAAATATTAGGCATCTGTTATTTCAATGTAAATGCTTGGAAGCAGAAAGGGTAAATTAAATATTAACAAAGTGATTATACAGAAAGTAAGTTATTGGTTTTTATGCTAGGTGGGGAAAGATAAGGGGGATTTAGATATGAAGATCATGGAGTTAACAAACATTATGTTGTGGAAATGGGATGGAGCAGATTATGGGAAAACTTAGCGTGAAGAAATGGAGAGAGAAGGTAAAGTGGCTAACAGGTTTCTCTGGGCATAGTTGCTGAGAGATTCCTGACTCCGTATAAGGAGAAGTCACAGTGCATCACATCACATGACATCACATAACATTGAAATAGATGCTAAACACTTGAGGAGGATTATTAATATATATTTATATAACTGTTATATATGATATTTTTATTATTTATTATAACTATATTGTTTGTTTAAGGTTTTGAGTAATATAATGTTGCTTTAAAACCATAGTAATTTTATAATAGAAAAATAAAAGCTATATAGTTGAATTATTAATAATTTGGAAAAATTATAAATTGGAAACATGGTATTTATAATATTGCAATTATATATAAATAAAATAACTGAATATTGCTGTTTTAAGTTAAACAAAAAAAAAAAAATACAATGATTGTGCAAAATAACAATTAGAAAAATAAATAAAACTATTTATTGCAAAAATATAAACATTTAGTTAATTTATTAATAAATTAATTAATAATTTGGCAATTAAGTAATTAATAATTATATTCTATATATACAATAGTCAAATATGTTTAAAAATACATATATACAAGCAACAAAGATTACAAATTATAAAATTATTATATAAAAGCCTTTTTCGGCAAATTATGTTTTTTTGCCCTTTTCAATATGTCTCCATGATTTAAAGCACATACAGCGACATCTATATCAACACATGAAAGAAGATAGATAAACAAATGGATATTTGACATGATCTATTATGTGATTTGTTTCCCCCCTCAATTCTACTACAAAATTACTCTGTTATATATATTAAATGGATATATAGCCACATATATTAATTAATTAACTATCCATTCTTTATCCATTAATCACTTATTATTTAACTTAATGGATGTTTTATAAAAAATAAATATGTAAAATTGTTAAAAAAGATGAAGCTTAATAACATTATAAGTGATAACCAATATTATTCTGTATATCCTAATTCATATGAGAACCCATATATATTTTGTAAGGTAAAAACACATAAGGAAGATAACCCTTTAAGATTATTGTTTAATTTTAGCAATTTCATTTTACATAAATTTTGTAAATATTTAATATTTAAACAAATGGATAGCTGATATTATTGGTTATGGACAATATTGTATAAAAAATACAGAGGCTATTATTGATAAATTAAATATGATGAATATAAATAGAACCACAGTATCTTTGTGATGGACATAGAATCGATGTACCCTAGTATCCCTAGAATTAAAAGCATTAGTATCGTCATAAAGGCTTTATCTCTATATATCAATGATAATAGCATAATTAGTATTATAAATGAAGCATTGAACCTAATAAATAATAATTTATATTTTAAATATAATAATGAATATTGGAGTATAAATAAGGGATGGGTAATGGGATGTGCGATTTGTGGGCTTATGGCATCTATGTTCATTAATGACATGGAAATCAATATTATAAAAGGCAGTATAATTAAAAAAGAAGTACTACATTATTTTAGATATGTAGATAATAGTTTGATAATTGGTAATAAGAGGGCAATATATAAATTATATAAACAATTTAATAATAATGTTGATAATATTAGGTTTACTATGAAAGAAATTGATAATGAAATAAGGTATTTAGATATTGAAATTATTTTAAATCAAAATAATGATATTATAATTAAGCATTTTATTAAAGATTATAAATTAAGGAAAATTATATCAATTGATTCAAAACAACCATGGATACAAAAGATGAGTGTAATTAAGAATTTTAAATATAAGAACGATAGATTTAATACAGATAGAAATATTGCTTTGTTACAGAAGGATAAATTTACACAAACATATATGGGATATGGATATGCAGCGCATAGTATTGACAATATATTTTCACAACATGGAGTAAATAGCACGAATAATAATAGATGTAGGACTAATAAACAAAAGAAGTGGATAAAAATTTCATATTTGCCTAATGTATATAATATATTAAATAAAAAAAGGAAAAATTATATAGATAAAAACATTAACGTGGGATGGGCTAATAGCAAAAATTTGGATAAATTGATAACTAATTGTAGAATGAAAGATGATATAAAATATAAGAGAGGAATGGTTTATAAAATTAGATGTAATTTTTGTAATATGATTTACTATGGCCAGACGTCAAAGCAATTGGGAGAAAGAGCTAAAGAACACAATGATGCTATTGCTAGGAAAGATGATAGATCTGCGTTATATGTTCATTATTTGCAGTATGGACATAAAATAAATTGTATTGATAATATAAGTATTCTTGATTATATTAAAGATGTAAATAGATGTAAAATATATGAAACAAACTACATCATGTATAATAAAAACAACTGTATGAATATATACAAAACATCCATTAAGTTAAATAATAAGTGGTTAATGGATAAAGAATGGATAGTTAATTAATTAATATATGTGGCTATATATCCATTCAATATATATAACAGAGTAATTTTGTAGTAGAATTGAGGGGGAAAAAAATCACATAATAGATCATGTCAAATATCCATTTGTTTATCTATCTTCTCTCATGTGTTGATATAGATGTTGTTGTATGTGCTTTAAATCATGGAGACATATTGAAAAGGGCAAAAAAACATAATTTGCCGAAAAAGGCTTTTATATAATAATTTTAATCTTTGTTGCTTGTATATATGTATTTTTAAACATATTTGACTATTGTATACTTGAAGTGCAACATAAAAAAAGAATTGGTTTTAATTCTGATTCTTTTTCTGTATAGTAATTCTATATATACTAACTAATAATTTGGCAATTAAGTAATTAATAATTATATTCTATATATACTAGGAAAAAAAGATTAATTTATGTTTCAAAAGTCATTTTATTGATTCAAAAGAGGTTTTATTGTAGAAAAGAGTTTTTACATTGCAATTGTTTGATTTACATTTCTGAATTAATGTATAAAGTTAAATATGTCATGAGGTTTAGTTCTTTAAGTTTGGATATCTTAGTATACATAATTTTTGTTAATAATCATTCAATATTATTTTGTGTATTACAGTGTCGGTTTTCAATTTTATAAAGTTAATTTGACCTTTAGTATTTCTCTCCCTTTGTATTTAGCTACAATATTGACTGCTCTCTTAATAGCGACCAAGTTGCCGCATATAAATCTGGCTATGCGATTATTCTGTCTCTATGTTTAATTTACGTTAATTTGTTCATGAATGTCGAGGAATATCCTGAGTATTTCTTCCCATCAGAACTGCATCTTGTACACCAGAATGAATACAGCATGAAGGTAAGCCACCCTGATGCTAGGGACTGATCAGTTCTGATATGCAACAATAATTTGCTCAATTGTAGTGTTTGTTTTTCTGTAGGTGCTGAACATTATTTGTCTTATTTGGTTCAAAGCCGCAGAGTAGTAAAATAAGTGTTCCATTGTTTCCTCCACTCAGTGGCATGGTCTGCAGAAGAGATCAATATCCACATACATCCTTTTATAATAGAGAAAATAAGTTGTTGGCATAGCAGTAGGGTTCATTTTGATTATGAAAATGAAAAACTTGGGTTCCAACTCCCATCTTTTATATTCCTTGATTAATCTTTTATTTATTCCTACCATAGATTCAAATATCCCCTAATTACATCTAAGTTCATTAAATATATTATACATGTGTTCAAATATTACAGATTCATCCTGAATTCAGCCCATCCCTCTTCTGTATATTTAAATGGACATACTAAGATCCTAAATATAAGGGATCAGAATCACTTAAAGTGGGTATGATAATAATACTCACATCAAGAAGGGCTTTGAGCATTCCATCATCAGATTTTCAATAATATGGAAGACTGAAGAGTTGGAGGATGGAGAACATTGAAGTCCGTCCATTAAAGTATGAAGATTTTCTATCTAAACTGAGCATCGATTATATATATGTAGGAGATGATGATCTGGACCAACTGATGAGTGCTAAGTTCAGCACAAAATAAATCTATTGGAGATCATTTATCTTTTTCATATGTGTGTGATCGATTATATATGTGTAGGAGATGATGATCTGGACCAACTGATGAGTGCTAAGTTCAGCACAAAATAAATCTATTGGAGATCATTTATCTTTTTCATATGTGTGTGATCATGTGTATCGGTTATATAAGATGGGGTGGATAGCTGAAGAGAGTTTGGAAGTCTGTGATCCCCTCTAATTACATCTAAGTTCAGTATATATATTATACTTATATTCAAATATCACATAGGATATTATTTTTAATAACTTTGGGCAAAAAGAGGGATCTTTTAAAAATATTAATGTAATAATCCTATCCAACAAAGAATGAACAATTTCATTTTTCCAAATTTTCTGAATCTGCTGTTGAACCATAAGCAATAATATATGGACATGGGCAACAACACCACAATAAAACTTTCTTAATATGAATCTTTCATTAATACAGCTAGTAATTCTAAGAACAGACGATACCAAATTAATCCTTCCAGATCCATATGATGCAGTCTCTTTTTAGTCAATGGTCGATTCTCTTCCCCATCAAAAACTTGCAATCACTTCCTTAAATCTTGGTTGTTTCATAAGCTATAACATCTATCTTCTGATTAGATATTCAAAAATTCCACTAAACAGTCCTACATTCTTCCATATAATTCATACAGTCTCGGCATCTGGCCAAATTGTGAAAGACCATTTTTAAACTACATTTTTAAACTTTCACATAGGCAGTAAGCAGAGTGAACCCTATTTGCAATCATTTTCTAAGTGTAATTCTTCTATCAAATTCAGTTCCAATGTGATTCGTTGTTGATTGTACTACCGCTTCAATCAAGGACTCTCAGTCTCCTAAATCTGAATCAACATTCCTTTCTCACACAAAAAGAAAAAGACTGGAAAGGAGAATTACTGATTCAAGTATAGAATTGTGTTGTGCAGTCACACGTTCCTTAATAATTTGGTATTAATATTGATTTTTCCCCTTTATTGTATTTGTAATTCAAATTTACAAACATTTATTAGCCCGCTTATCAAAATGGTTTCCTTCTTCTTTATAACCTAATGCTAAGTGCACTTTTGGTGAAGCTTTAGATTATAAAGAAGAAACTACTTTGATACACAGATAAACAAACATTTGCAAATTTGAACAATTTATATTAATAAAAGAAAAACAACTAAATGCACTCATACAAAACAAAAGAAGGCAACAGCTAAAGCATATGATCATTTCATTCTCCATTCTACATGCGATGAGAAATGATAAGGTAAATATTTTTAGAACAGTTCAAACCTTAGACATTTCCAAATGCACTCAGCTGTTTAGTAGTAACATACAAGTGAGTATATAACATATGGTCTGAATAGTATTACTCTTTTGTTCAGATATTGCTAACCTGACTATTAATGGTATCAGTATTCATGACATTTAGATTCATGGATACTGCATTTAAAATGACCCTCTAAAAAGTAAATTATTCTGTCAGAAGTAACAATCACATGAAATTTTTTTGTATACTTATCTGAAGGTTTTCCAAACATTATTATCACTAGGCTGATTAATGGGGTTATTTACCCCGTGCATAAAAACCAATGTTAGCTAAAAAACACTTTTCAGTAAAAAATGTTGTGAATGATTCAAAATTGTCCCTAAGTAAATCATAAAAAGTACAGATTGTTATAAAGAAGATGACATATACTTATCATAATCAGAAAACATTTCTTGTAAATAAGCCAATAAACATCACATGACCACCACCTCTTATGCTTATGTATAATTGTTGTTAAAACGGGCAAAACTCACTATACGTATTGCCACACACAGCAAGCTAGAGTAATCAATGAATGCCAGAAGGCTTGTGCATAAAATCCCCATCTAGTGCCTACTCATCCAATATCCCCATACTAGTTTCTGGCTTGTGGCCTTCCTCAGTGAGAAGCCTTGGATCTGAGAGCACTGCACCTAGATCTTACGTTCTAATGCAACCCTCTAGCAGTGACCTTTTATCTCCATTTAACTACAAAACTATGAGTCTTAAACTGAAAATACTGCAACGTTTTCAATCCAAGCCCATTAGCTTATATAGTCATATGGGTCTGAACTCAGTTCAGCACCCATACGTTTTGGTGTCTTTGGTTCTTTAATAACCATAGCGACCACTATCCTATTAGGTAGGATTGGTTTTAAGCCAATAAACGCCACATGACCACCACCTCTTATGCTTGTGTATAACTGTTGTTAAAACAGGCAAGACTCACTATACGTATTGTTACACACAGCAAGCTAGAGTAATCAAAGGATGCCAGAAGGCTTGTGCATAAAATCCCCATCTAGTGCCTACTCATCCAATATCCCAGGCTCCTCACTGACGAAGGCCACAAGCCAAAACTAATCTGGGGATATTGGATGAGTAGGCACTAGATGGGGATTTTATGCACAAGCCTTCTGGCATCCATTGATTACTCTAGATTGCTGTGTGTGGCAATATGTATAGTGAGTTTTGCCTGTTTTAACAACAGTTATTCACAAGCATAAGAGGTGGTGTTCATGTGATGTTTATTGGCTTAAAACCAATCCTGCCTAATATGATAGTGGTGGCTATGGTCATTAAAGAACCAAAGACATGAAAATGTATGGGTGCTGAACTGAGTTCAGACTCATATGACTATATAAGATAATGGGCTTGGATTGAAAACATTAAGGTGTTTTGAGTTTAAGAATCATAGTTTTGTAGTTAAATGGAGATAAAAGATGGCTGCTAGATGGTTGCATTATATCCTAAGATCTAGGTGCAATGCTCTCAGATCCAAGGTTCCTCACTGATGAAGGATACAAGCCAGAAACTATTCTGGGGATATTGGATGAGTAGGCACTAGATGGAGATTTTATGCATAAGCCTTCTGGCATCCATTGATTACTCTAGCTTGCTGTGTGTGGCAATATGTATAGTGAGTTTTGCCTGTTTTAATTTCATGTAAATGTTCTTCATGGGCAAAGCTTTTATTCATAAGTCAACTAACAGCCCACTGCTCAAATATAGTCATCATATTAACAACAACAACCAGTAACTGAATAAGTGGGGCTGCTGTGTACACACACAGATGCATATATATATATATTATTTATTAAAAGGTGGGTGTACAAGCTGTCAATATTAATATGCAAAGTAACCAAGAACTAAACAGCTAATTAAGTATGCAGAAAGAATACAACTTATTGGAAATAGTAACAGACTAATTTGCATGTTAATGAAAGTTACTTTATGCAAATTAACCAGCACCTGTAGCCTAGACTGTGATCAAGTTGGATGTGCAATAACAGAAAAACTGCAACTTCTTTTATCACAGAGTCACCATTTCCTACTCTTACACAAGCTGTTTACACAACAGCAAACTCTGCATACAGGAGTGCTACCTACTGCAAACCTTAGTAATCAACATTTGCAAAAGATTTGTGCATAAAATCCTATCTGGTTCCTACTCACCCAATGTCACCAGACTTCTCCCTGATGAAAGCCACAAGCTAGAAACTAGTCTGGGGATATGAGTAGGCACCAGATAGGGATTTTATGCACAAACCTTCTTGCATCCAATGATTACTAAGGCTTGCAATGGGTGGTGCTACTTATGGAGTTTGCTACGGTTTACTTCTTTTATCACTATTCCACCTACTGATTTTTTTTTTGTATATATAGATGTAAGAGTATATAAAGACAGAAAGGGATTAACTAGCTACTTAAACTATATACCCTAGATCTAAGACTCGTTGCAAAGCTGTTTTATTGTCGAATGTAAAACTGATACTTCAATTATATATAAATTAGTATATACTTAGACATTAGTTTATATAATAAAGATACATGAATTTAAAATAGTATTTAAATTTTTCATGTGCTTAATGATTTAATTAATATTAATTAAGTTCAAACTCTGTGACATTTTGTGATCTTTCTTAAAAATTTGAACTTGTAAATGATTTCATAATTTACTTAATTGCTTATTAGTGCTATCAGTTTCGTCCGAGAATTCTTAAGTCAGTTTTGGCATTTAATTAAAAAAAAGTAATTCATTCCAAAGATCTAAAACTTTCAGAGGTAATTTAGTAGTGTTGTCAATAGTTATGTGTTGTTATGGCAACTCCTTAGCTATTGTCTGAATATGATCTTTTTTCTACTTGAGATAATTAATCTTACTTCAGTGATATTTTTAGACCATCAATGTTAAAATAGTACAAGAAATAATTAATTCCAAACACACATGATATTTAAATTTTTTCATGTTCAAAATTAAAATTTAAAAATATTCACTAAATAATTATTTACAAATATATATATTATTACTTTATTCCTACAGCACTGTATACATTACAATAATGTGCAAACCATCAAATATCACACGATCACCATTCTTTATGTTTACACAAACTGTTTTCACAGAGGCAAAATCCTCCATACAGTAGCGCCACTCAGTGGAAGCCAGAGCAATGAATGGATACAGGAAGGGTTGCATTAGATCCTAAGGGTGCAGTGCTCTCAGTTCCAAAGCTCCTCTCTGATGAAAGTCACAAACTAGAACCTAGTCTGGAGATATTGGATGAGTAGGCAGTAGATAGGGATTTTATGCACAAACCTTTCTGCATCCATTGATTACTCTGGCTTGCACTGAGTGGTGCTACTACTGCAAGGAAAGTTGAATGTCTAAAAAAATTTGAACTTTTTCAAATACAAACAACTGACAATCCAGGTTATAAGATCAGACGTTTTGAATGTTATTATTCTCAATTCTTCTTCAAGAGTTGCCTGATCAGTGACAATACCAGCATAGGAATTGAATTTTACACTTTTATATCACTCGAAGCTTTGTGTAATCTACTAACCTATGATGTCCATATGTGTGTTACTACCAACAGTTGTTTGTATTTGGAAAAGTTTAAATAAAGTTTAAAATTTTCTAGATATTTAATATTTAATTAGAACAGTAAGAAGTTGGATAAATAATTCTGACATTTAAAGAGTATCTGTTTTAAAGTATAGTAATGTTATATTTGTCTCTCCAACCATATCTGAATTATGAATATTTCTGTGATGCAATATTATTCATTATTCGATAAGCTCTAGACTAATGAGTGACTAATAAAAATTATTAATAAACTTTCAATAACAGAGCCAAAACTCTCCACACACAAGTGCCACTCAGGGCAAGCCAGAATAAACAATGGGTGCAGGAAGGTTTGTGCATAAAATCCCTATCTAGTGCCTACTCATCCAATATCCCCAGAGTTTCTAGCTTGTGGCCTTCATCAGTGAGGAGCCTTGGAACTAATAGTACTGCACTTAGATCTTAGGATCTAATGCAACCCTCCAGCAGTGATCTTTTTTTGAGACTCAAAATGAAAACACAATAATGTTTCAATTCAAGATCATTAGCTTTATAGTCATATAGATCTGAACTCAGTTCAGCATTCACATTTTTTGGTCTCTTTGAGTCTTTACAACCACAGTCACCATAATCCTATTGGGCAGGATTATTTTTAAACCATTAAACATCACATGATCACCATTCTTTTTGCTTATACAAGCTGTTTACACAGAAGCAAAACTCTCCATACAATAGTGCCTCTCAGTGCAAGCCAGAGTAATCAACGGGTACGTGAAAGTTTTTGAATAAAATCCCTATCTAGCGCCTACTCACTCAATATCCCCAGACTAGTTTCTAACTATTGGCTTTCATCAGTGAGAAGCCTTGGATCTGAGAACACTGCACACAGATCTTAGGAACTAATGCAACTCTCCAGCAACCATTTTTATCTTATTAGCTAACTATAAAAAGTCCAAAATGAAAACACAATAATGGAGGGTTGCATTAAATTATAAGATCTAGGTGCAGTGCTCTCAGATCCAAGGCTCCTTACTGATAAAGGCCTCAAGCTAGAATCTAGTCTGGAAATATTGGATGAGTAGGCACTAGATAGGGATTTTATGCACAAACCTTCCTGCATCCATTGACTACTCTGGCTTATACTGAGTGGCAATACTGTGTGGAGAGTTTTGCCTCTGAGTAAATCGCTTGTATAAGTAAAAAGAAGGGTGATCATGTGATGTTTAGTGGTTTAAACTTTCAATAAATGATTTGTGATAAGTTGTGATGGCTGCATGTTTGACACATCAATAAAATTTATCTATATATGTACTGAACAATGATAAAGATATGTGTAATAGACTGAAGTGAGCTGATTGATGAGTGCTAATTCAGCACAAAATGTGCATCTGGGGATCATATACCTTTTCCACATCTTTGATCATATATTTATAATTACAACCATCCACATGTGTTAAAAAGTGGATAGAAAACATTCCCTACCTTGCGTGAGAGTGGGGTAATGAAAGTTATACTACCGAAATATTCATTATTGGATCATCTCTAGTCTAATAAGTGACTAAGAAAAATTTATTAATATATCTGAATTATTTTTAAAACAGGTAAAACTCACTATGCATATTGCCACACACAGCAAGCTAGAGTAATCAATGGATGCCAGAAGGGTTGTGCATAAAATCCCCATCTAGTGCCTACTCATCCAATATCCTCAGACTAGTTTCTGGCTTGTGGCCTTCGTCAGTGAAGAGCCTTGGATCTGAGAGCACTGCACCTAGATCTTAGGATCTAATGCAACCCTCCAGAAACTACCTTTTATCTCCCTTTAACTACAAAATTATGAGTCTTAAACTGGAAACACCTTAATGTTTTCAATTGAAGCCCATTAGCTTATATAGTCATATGGTCTGAACCCAGTTCAGTACCCATACATTTTGGTGTCTTTGGTTCTTTAATAACCATAGCCATCACTATCCTATTAGGCAGGATTGGTTATAAGCCAATAAACATCACATGACCACCACCTCTTATGCTTTGTGTATAACTGTTCTTAAAACAGGCAAAACTCATTATACGTATTGCCACCCACAGCAAGCTAGAGTAATCAATGGATACCAGAAGGCCCACAAGCCAGAAACTGGTTTGGGGATATTGGATAAGTAGGCACTAGATGGGGATTTTATGCACATGCCTTCTGGCATTCATTGATTACTCTAGCTTGCTGTGGGTGGCAATACGTATAGTGAGTTTTGCCTGTTTTAAGAACAGTTAAACACAAGCATAAGAGGTGGTGGTTATGTGATATTTATATCTGAATTACGTTTGGTCCAATTATCCTCTTCTCTTTTGTTTTTATTTATTTTATTTTTAACAATTTAACCATTCCACTATATTAAAGATGATCAAAACATCTTCTTTTGTTTAGTTCATATTACATATAAATACTACAAATTAAAAATAATGTAATAAACTTTTCTTATACCACTGTAATTTATAAATCTGACTTAAATGCTATCTTAAGAAAAGCTATTGAATGAGTATTTATTGGAGCTTAGTTCTGTTGAAGAAATGGGCAATATAATTTACATACATTTGTGGCCTATATATGGAAATGCACCCAATTATGCATACATCAATACTATGAATATGAGGATATACTTTGCCCTCAAAAGTGCTAAGTTTCAATAAGTAAGCATTCATTAATAGCATTTCTTAAGATAGCGTTTAAGTGCAATTTATAAAATATGATAAATTATACAAAATTTCAGCATAAAAATATAATAAAATTTTATATATTCTGTTATGATAAAAGTTGGTGTATTACATTACAAACAAAACTATCAAGCTGTATTTTTGGCTCTATAAATGACATCTGCAGAATAAATCTCTTCGATACAGTAAAGGGATAGTATTTCTCAGGAATGTTTTGTTCAATTATTTTGTTCAGTTCAACTGTTCAGTCGAAAGCAGTATTAAGCTGCGGTTAATTTGTAATATTGCTAATCTTTTCTTTGTAGTGAATTATGCTCTATATTAAATTATAAGATTAATATTTGTTCAGCAGTTCTTAATTTTTGTTCAGTACCATTTATTTTGTACAAAATTATTTTTGTTTAATATTATTTGAGTTTAATCACTCAATGTTTAGCTTCTGATCAGACCTCACAGGCCGTGTATATCATTGCATGCCCTCACGATGGATGCAAAGCCTCATACTACGGTGAAATCAGAGCCACCATAGCTACTAGGTTGTCACAGCATAAGTATAGGTATAATGTCACATACTAACGATTTTTGCACAACATCAAAAAGTATCCAGACACGAGTTTGAACCCGCCTCTGCAAAATTAGTTTGTACTGAGAGGCACGATGTTAAACATAAGATAAAGGAGGCTTACTTCATAGCAGAAGACTCCTTCGCCATTATTTTGCTAGATCAAAAAGATGGGCTAATTGACTCATTTGCATAGAGTTTGCATATTATACATATAGAATGATTCCAATGAATGAGTCATAACAGGCTATGATTATGAGAAATACATTTTCTCGAAAGCATTAATCCAATTTAATTCATTAATTGCTATTAATTTATACAGCTTTATGTTATAAGTGTGATAGCACTATTTAATTATTATAATATGACATTAAAATAATTATTTGTCTTTAAATAATACTTTTCAAAAAACATATGTTCACTATTAGAAAACTATAGTATAGCTCATAGTATAAAAAAATATAATGAAAATAATAGACATTTTTATTAATTAAAAGATATATTATTACAAAATAAATGTCGTACTATATTCCTCCGATTACAAAGCACTGTTTTGTAATAAAAATTTCCAAATATTTTGTTGAAAGTATTAAGTCTACAATTTTGGGTATTATTTTCATTCAAAAAATATAAGTTTAATTAATATGGATTAGTATATACAAGCGCTTTAGGTGAAGAAGCTGTTAATGGCCAACAATCAAAATAAATCAATGTAGGCTAAGTGCTTTCGAGGTGTTATACCTCGTAATCATAGCCAAAATAGATTTTACATCATTGTTAAATGGTAATGTATGCAAATTAATCAACTTGTCCATTTTCTGGAGATAGCGAAGCATGTGTTGCATCTATTAATAGTGTTATTGGCATTGATGATAAAATACACTTCTTTTATCTTCATTTTGCAGTCATTAGTTTCAGTGCACACAATTTTGGGGTTGGAGGGTTTGAACCTATGACTGGCTAGCTTCTCATATTCGAAAAATATTAAGATGTCGTCATTCTTTTTTGCTCTTCTGTATGTATACATGTGCTGAGCAGCTCTATTATTGACAGTGGCCTTGGTTTCCCCATAGTAAGTGGTGTTGCATCTGGCCTGAGGGCATGAAATGTTATATACAACCTGGGATGTATGGGTTGGGTCAATTTTGTCCTTTGCGTTATTGATAAGTCTGTTTGTATTGGAGAGTGTGTGAAAGCCAACTTTAAATTCATTAGATAAAGTTTTCATAAGCTGTTTAGATACTTTAGGAATGTAAGGGAGGGTGATTTGAGGTTTAACTTTAGTGGTGATGTTAGCTGTTTGATTTTTTATAAAATTAATCAATCTTCTTGATAATCAATCTGTAGCTAAAACCGACACTTAATAGGTCTCTGATGTAGCTTAAGGTATTTTCATTAAAGATATGATTGCATTTTCATTAATATTTTGGTTTGGTTTTAACACCATTCTATATTCATTTCCTTTATATAGAAGTTTTTTGAATTGAATAAAGTTTTTTTTTTAATAAATCATTTTACACCAGTCATTTAAAATATTATATTTCTTAACAATTGTATTATATAATTCTTTTTGAAAATTTAATTTAATCCCATATAAAACAATTTTTAAATTTCTAATAAAGTTTTTTGAATTTTTTGAGTAAACAAATAACACATTTTATTAATATTTATATATATATATGTTTTGAACATTTAACCGAGCAAAGGTAATATCATTTTTACTAAAGTTGCAATTTTCTGAGCATGCTTTCGACATTACGCTCATATTTTGTCACAGGAAGCAATGTGTCATCCCTTTTTGAGAGGAATTATCTTATATTTTGTAATAGATAAAACACAATATAATGGAAAAATAAAATGTGATATTCAAACACCTATTATATTTTGGGTTAATTTAGTCTGATGACCAAGGATGTAAATCTTTCTTTTATGTTTATTCTAATTATATTTCTTTTGCCTGTTGTTTGTGTTTACAGATATAGAACTTAGTTTAGCATACAGAATTTGAGATGTTTTAATAATTGAAGCAACTAAATAGTATTGATTTGCTCTTCAAATTAACGTGGACATGCGCGTGAGATTTTTGACAACCAAAGTCAATTGGATCAGCTGTAGAAGTCATGAATACCTTCTCATAGAATTGACTTGATTTTTCTGTGAAAGACCAATGTCTTCTTTCATATGAGTATTTAGTTAAGTGATTGTTCATAAAAACTTATATATATTTGCGTGTAACATTAGGCTGACGATAATTAGCATATTATTCAATTACTGTTACCCCTCTTTTAGTCCATTAATGCAATAATAAAGAATTAGTGGCATACGTATAAAACGCACTATTCATAAATGTATTGAATAAAGATGTATCTGTTTAAATACATGTATAAAACCACACTGTTAATAAATGTATTGAATAAAGGTATATCTGTTTAAATATACGTATTTATTTAAAGATTATAATATATTTGTTTTTAATATACGTATTGTACCAATATTGAAATTGGCACACAATAATTTTATCTAAAAAAATTATTAAACTAAAAGTCTTTCATAAAAGAAAACATAAAAGATTATAAAAGAAGTAAAGAGTTTTTTTTTCTTATTATTATTCCTTAAAATAAATAATTAAAAGTTTAAGAGTTCTTGAAATAAAACTTTCAATTAATTAATTAAAAGGGGGGAGGAGGAGTTTTCTTGTAGAAAAAACTAAAAGTTTAATAGGACACATTAAAGAGTTTTATTTATTATAAGTTAAAATATAAATCTCTTTTCATTTGAGTTTATTAGAATAAATGCGTATATATGTGTGATGGTAAATAAAAATAAATGTATGCGTAAATGTAAGCTTGTTAATAAGATATATAATAAATGCGTGTTAAAATCATATTGAAAAACACATAAAAATAAATACTGAAATGAAATGTATTTAAAAAACATAGCGGTGGTTACTAATTAAAATTATAAAAACAACACATTTGTGATGGCTGCTAATTGAAATATCCAACAACAAGATTAAAAAGGATTAGCTACTAAAGGAATTTCGACAACACATATTGCCGATGGACATTAAAACAAAAACACTTGCATATATAAATAGCCAGATTTTTATCGGACGTTCAGTTTGTTTCGTTTTTAGTCTAGTCTAGTCCAGAGATAAGAGTGCAGTTTATATTATGCATCCAGAAACAGAAATGCAGTGCTGAGCAGCTTTTGGGAATGTACGATCTTACTTCAGCCCTTAAGTCCAACAAGATCAGCAAGATCTGCCCGTGAAATAATGTCTGCGTAACAGCTCAGAAATCCTCCGCCAATGTTCAACTGTCTCCAAGAATAATACCAACGGATTAGCATCAAATCTCCTCAAGAAACTTCAAATCTAACCGGTTAGACATACTTCATTAGAAGCAGCTAACAACAAGCAATATCCACGTTCCAAAAATCCTAGATAAAACATTTTCTTATTCTCATTTATATATAGTAGCCACCGCATTATTTGCAAAGCCTCCAGAGACAAGTAATTTGAACTCTATAAGCATGCATAAAATGAACTATTGATGTGCGTGTTTATGAATGCTTTATGATTTTATAAACGTTAAATATTATTTATGTTTTCTCATAAGACATATTATATTGTGTTAATTTAAAATGTGCATGACAAAAATATCAATATTATGTTAGTTAAAAATTATAAAGATATTTAAATTTAGTATAATTAATGTTAGTTAAAATAAATTGTCTTTAAACTAAAACTTTATTTGTCGGTCAATTCTTTTTATCAATTCTTTTTACCAATTCTTTACCAATCTTTTATCAATTCTATCACTACTAATTAAACTATATTTTATTATTGATTAAAATTAGACTGGGCTAGTTTTTGGGATTGTTTCGAGCACTGGATTATGAGCCTACTGACCAAATACGTTAGTCTTAGACTAGCTGGTGCCCGGGATTTACTCTGAAACAAACAAAGTATTTGGATAGTAGGGGTTTGAATCTAGCAGCCCAGGTGGGCCACGATCTGATCGTGGGTATTGTTGATAGTTAAAGCTATCAATAATATTTCCCATTTTGTTCGAACGTGCCGGTTCATTCACGTAACATTTATAATTAAATAAGATTATAAATGTATTATGAAGAAGTTTGAAACCAGCCAAAACATTTACAGTGTAAGTAAGTTCATCTGCGGAAACATCCGGTACAAATGTCTCCCAATGTTTGGGGCTGGACCTAAGAAACAACAGTAATTAAATACTTTGTTTCTTGTTTAAAAATAAAAACCTTAAAGAAAAGCTAAATTACATATTTAAAGTGGTTTAACTTAAAAAAAAAAATTGACTGAAACCTTTTTTTTCTTCTTTAAATGAAAAGAGATTTATGCTATTTACATTCGTTAAAATAAATCATTCTATTAAATCAGAGACAGTTGGGTCTTTTGGGCGGAGCTAAAGCATTAGGATCGGGTAGAGAAAAATGGACAAAGGGGGTGGAGTCAGCGTGTTTCCATTTTAGTAAGAAAAATAAATAAACAATAATAATTTTTGATTTGTTAATGCAAAAGATAATTTTAAAAAAAATGAAAACTAATAGCATAAGTATAAATAAAGAAATGGAGCCGGTAGAAACCCGATATATTTTAAAAATCCACAGGTAGTGAAGAAACAGAAAGAAGAAATGTCTGAGATGAAGATGATGAATATGATGCAAGAATTGGTGAAAGAAATAAAAGAAATGAGGCAAGATCAGCAAGAATTCATTGCAGAACTAAGAGAGAGGAGACATGGAATGGCAGGAAAGGTAGAGAAGAACCAAGAAATTATAGAAGTGGATTTTGTCAAAGAAAATAAGGAAGTTGAGGTCACAAAAGTGGTAGAAACTAAATTAGAATCAGATAGTGTTGCAACAGATAAAGTAGAAACAAATGAAAATCAAGAAATAGAAGAGAGATATAAGTTCAAGGTAGAAGATAGCGTAAAAGAGTTTTTACAAAAAATTAAAAATAAAAGGTTTAAAGTAAACGTTCGTGTTCGTAGATTTAAAAATAGATTTAAAAAAAGAAAGTGTAGAAAAAAATATTCCCAGATTGGAGTAATACGGAGTTGTGCTAGGTGTCAAGATTTTCTGATATACAAAGTTGAAAAGAGAACAGAAAGAGAAAGAAATAAAGTAATAAATTATAAAAGTGGGATAGATAAGCGAGGAAAGTTAGTTTATATTATAGAATTAGTAGAAAGAAAGAAGGAACCGCCTGACAGTTTAATTGTCAGTTAATCAGTGGAATAATAAAATAAACAAAAGAAACAAAAAGGATCGGAAATGGACTATGAGTTTAGTATAATTATTTTGACGTAGGTGAAAAGCCTGAATTAGAATTTCGCTATTTAAAATGATGGATTGTTTTGTCAAATAATAATAATGGAGGCTTCGTAAAATAAAAGATTTTTTCTCCACGCACATATTAATAAAGAAAGTAATGTAATAAAATAAAAGTTTGTTTTGAATACCATAAGTTAAGAAAAGGATGTAAATAAATTATTTAAAATAATCAAGATAAAAAAAAAAAATCTCTAGTAAAATAATAATGAACGAATCGTAATAAAGTAAAATAGTTTTTCTGAGTACACGCACGTTAATAAGGAAGTTAAATAAATAAGTGTAATATATCCGTAGTAAAATAAGAAAGAATGACTCGTAATAAACTAATAGATTTTTTTTTGGAATACACGCAAGTTAATAAAAGAAAGTAAATAAATAGTTTAAAGTAATTAAGTCAAGTCAAATATCGATATAATAATGAAGAGCAATAAAATCAAATAGTTTTCTAAATATACGCATGTTAAATAAGGAAGTTAAAGTAATAGTTTAGGAAAAAAAATAATATTGTAATATAAATAAATATGGATAATGTTCGTATGGGTTTAAAAATAATATCGTAATATAAATAAATATGTAAACTGATGTCCGTGATAGTTTTGAATAGTATGTAAGATTAAATAAATATATAAAATAATGTTTGTAATGGGTTAAAGATAATATTATAAGATTAGTGTAAATAAATATTTCAAATAATGTTCGTAAGGATTATAAATAATGTTCATGTGTATTTAAAAATAATATTGAAAGGTTAAAATACTATAAATGAAAGTCAATCTAAGTTGTATTAAGAGTGTATAAGAGTTTGAAACTAAAGGGAATGAGGGTAGTATAGAAATAAGTTTAGTTAAGGATAAGTTTAAAGCTGTCGACTGGATAAATTTTAGTACCCGTAACGGATTAGCAGGGATCATTCCTCTTTTAAAATGCGCACTGGGAAAATCCAGCATGAGCCGCAAGTCACTTCTTCAGGGGAGAATCCCCATATCTTGTACCTCATTTTTCAAGGCGTAAGTCAAAAATGGACAGTTGATAATTCCTGCCATTCGCCGCGACCCTTTCCAAGTCTGGTAGAAACCCGGCAAATGAAGCTTCGTTTTTCATACGTGTAAGTCGGTATAAGTCAGTGAATCTGCCTCCGCCTCATTTCCAAAAGATCCCTGTGCCACAAAATTAGTTTGTCCCGGTGGTCACTATCCAGGACTCAGAAATTGTAAGCAATGTAGCCAGCATAGGAGTAAAGCATAAGTGAAGATTGCCCTTAGTATGAAAAGTGAAAGATATTAAAAAAAGCAAACTTAGAAAAATAATAATATTTAGAATTAAGAATAAGTTGTCAGAGATAAAATGGTCAAAAATGACACATTTTACTCTCAAACAAAAGGGGGTGCAATGTACCAATATTGAAATTGGCACACAATAATTTTATCTATAAAAAAATTATTAAACTAAGTCTTTCATAAAAGAAAACATAAAAGTTTATAAAAGAAGTAGAGTTTTTTTTCTTATTATTATTCGTTAAAATAAATAATTAAAAGTTTAAGAGTTCTTGAAATAAAACTTTCAATTAATTAATTAAAAGGGGGGAGGGGGAGTTTTCCTGTAGAAAAAATTAAAAGTTTAATAGGAGACGTTAAAGAGTTTTATTTATTATAAGTTAAAATATAAATCTCTTTTCATTCGAGTTTATTAGAATAAATGCGTATATATGTGCGATGGTAAATAAAAATAAATGTATGCGTAAATGTAAGCTTGTTAATAAGATATATAATGCGTGTTAAAATGATATTGAAAAACATATGAAAATAAATACTGAAATGACATGTATTTAAAAAACACAGCGGTGGTTACTAATTAAAATTATAAAAACAACACGTTTGTGATGGCTGCTAATTGAAATACCCAACAACAAGATTAAAAAGGATTAGCTACTAAAGGAATTTCGACAACACATATTGCTGGTGGACATTAAAACAAAAACACTTCGCATATATAAATAGCAAGATTTTTATCGGACATTCAGTTTCAGTTTCGTTTTTAGTCTAGTCTAGTCCAGAGATAAGAGTGCAGTTTATATTATGTATCCAGAAACAGAAATGCAGTGCTGAGCAGCTTTTGGGAACATACAATCTTACTTCAGCCCTTAAGTCCAACAAGATCAGCAAGATCTGCCTGTGAAATAATGTCTGCGTAACAGTTCAGAAATCCTCTGCCAATGTTCAACTGTCTCCAAGAATAATACCAATGGATTAGCATCAAATCTCCTCAAGAAACTTCAAATCTAACCGGTTAGACATACTTCATTAGAAGCAGCTAACAACAAGCAATATCCACATTCCAAAAATCCTAGGTAAAACATTTTCTTATTCTCATTTAGATATAGTAGCCACTGCATTATTTGCAAAGCCTCCAGAGACAAGTAATTTGAAGTCTATAAGCATGCATAAAATGAACTATTGATGTGCGTGTTTGTGAATGCTTTATGATTTTATAAACGTCAAATATTATTTATGCTTTCTCATAAGATATATTATATTGTGTTAATTTAAAATGTGCATGACAAAAATACCAATATTATGTTAGTTAAAAATTATAAAGATATTTAAATTTAGTATAATTAATGTTAGTTAAAATAAATTGTCTTTAAACTAAAACTTTATTTGTCGGTCAATTCTTTTTATCAATTCTTTTTACCAATTCTTTACCAATCTTTTATCAATTCTATCACTACTAATTAAACTATATTTTATTATTGATTAAAATTAGACAAAGTGTTTGGATAGTAGGGGTTTGAATCTAGCAGCCCAGGTGGGCCACGATCAGATCATGGGTATTGTTGATAGTTAAAGCTATCAATAATATTTCCCATTTTGCTTGAACGTGCCGGTTCGTTCATGTAACATTTATAATTAAATAAGATTATAAATGTATTATGAAGAAGTTTGAAACCAGCCAAAACATTTACAGTGTAAGTAAGTTCATCTGCAGAAACATCTGGTACAGTATAAAACTATGAAAAATGTAAATGTTGTAAAAATGTGAGGCTAATATTCATATGTAATATATATCTATTAACGCATAATATGGGTATTATTAAATATATTTAAAATCTTACTCTGGAGTCATTGCCTATACTATTGATTATGTTTTCCCACATGCATATATCTATACACATTAGGTTTATACATACACCGAAGACATAAACAATTTATTATCGATAACTATTATATAGATCTGGCCAGTTGCCTAATTAGAGTCTTTTCGTTTTACCGCTGAGGTGATGGCCGGAAATAATTAAATATGCCTTGTATCATCAGTATTGCTAATCATAAGTAAAGAGACCTAGGGTTGAACCTGTAGGGCAGAGTTAGAGAGTGTCCCTGACTTATGTATCTTGTATCTGATCTGACTCGGGGTACTCAGGTTAGAATTCCAGGTCTGGTTGTATGAAATACGCAAACTGACCGGTACACTATATTCATTTACTTAATAATGCTGAACCCAGTTATTGCATGAAATAGTTGTTTTGACATTTGAAATATTTAAAGGTATTTACGAAAATGAAGTAAGAAAAGCATTATGGAAAGGATGAATTGAAACATAGTTATAGAGTTATTTAAAATAATTAATTCTACAAAATGATAAAATGTTTGTATCAAATTTAGAAACAGATGCTGCAACGGGTAAAACTCAATGTTTATATAAAAACAGTTATGTACCGAGATAATTTCTTATTGATAGAATAATACAATTGCTGCTATTGTTATTAGAATGAATGAGATAAAATGATAAAATTTAATAATGTTGACTCAAAATTAGGCTCTAGAATAAAGAATATAGAATAATATGCATCAAATTGTTAAAATGAAATATAGAAATTATAATGTAAGGATTAATTTAAAATAGACATACCCTGATATATATATACACCATAAATGTTTATGGTTTAACCAAGAAGGAGTTACTCCTTTTGTATATGTAAATTTGATTATTAAAAGAGATGTACATCTATATAAATGAATCGAATACGTGAATATATTCGGGTATAGTTATTGACTACTAAATAATTGAATGAAAAGGATTAATTCAAATATAAATCAAGATTGCCTAGGAGGATACTGCAATGGGGAATTAATGGGCATATCTACGAATATATATATAAATATTTGAAAACCAGGCACACTTCACAAACCTGGGAGCTTAATTGTAAATATAGAGGATTTGAACTCAGATTTTCAGGCACCCTTCAACTATCCACACTATCTCATACAACCGATACACATGACCACACACATGTAGAAAAGATAAATAATCACCAAGATACGTATTTCATGCTAAGCCAGCACTCATCAGTTGGTCCAGATTATCATCTCCCACATATATATATATAATCAATGCTCAGTTTATATTAAGATAGCACATCTTCATACTTTAATGGACAGGCTTCAATCCACTCCAACCTCCAACTTTTCAGCCATCCATGTCATTGAAAATCTGATTTTCAATGATATGGATGTTCTTAAGTTTATATATATATATATATTGTGATGATCGTACATACTGCGATCACACATATAGATATTTAACATTTAAAGAATATTAAATATTGTGTTTGGAATATTAAAAAGTGAGGTTAAAAAATTATAAACAAAGAAATGTTTTAATTAAGAAAAAAGAGGGAATTAGAATCGAAAAGATTCTTATCTTTTACCCTCCAAAGTTCAGATTTTAGAAAGAATAGAAATATTAAGGTTAGAAATATCGATATCATGTGTTTAGTGTAAGATTAAAAAAATGAAAAAGGAAATATAAATAAAATAGAAACTTAATGATGTAAAAAAAACGCGGTAGTTGGGGAGTTTAATAAAATATAAGTAAAATTTAGAATACAACGGAAGATAAAGATCTGTTCTTAAAATTACACATTTTGATGAAAATGAAATGCATATGTGAATGTATGAATAAAGAGAGCAAGGTTTATTGCATGGCAAAATGAAATAATTTTATTAAAGAAAGTGATTGATAAATAAATGTAAAATATTATATTATAAAATTATATCAAATTAAAAGTAATTTTGTATAAGTTGTTGAAAGCATTTTAAAGTAAAAAGGTGTGAAAGAAAAACCAAGCAGGAGATCAAGATAAGGAAAGAATTTGAAAAATAAAGGACATTAATTAATTAATTGAAAAACAGTATTGGTCGAGACTTCAGTGAGGACACTGCTCTGATAAGAAGCAGAAAAATATAATAGAAAGCAGACATGAAAAGTTAAATTTGGAAAAAAAGAAGAGAAAGCTGAGTCAAAGGACCTCGACATAGCAGACTGAAACTGTATGAACATGAAAACAAACTACAACATAAGGGAAGCTTCAAGGATGTGTGGCTAAGGGCCAGTCGCGATCGCTGGTCGATCCAGACTCCCGTGCTTTAATGGTTCGCATCTCGATGTAACAACTGCCGACATAGCGTCTGCCGGAGTGTTCGTTTTTGCCTTGTCCTTGATGTCCTAAATGCGAAGGAGTTCCCCACAACCAAAATCTAACCCAAGAGCGACCGTTCCCTGCTAAAGAAGTGGAGAAATTCCACGTGGCGGTCAGCAAGACTTCAACTTAATTCAGAGACTTAATAACCTAGGTAAATATGTATACTACATTTTATTTCACATGTGCACATACCTTTTATTTAGACAATGGCCAAATTCTGCCTTTGAATGAGACAGACATTTTTTAACCTTTTTTATATATACACGGAAATGACAATTATAAATGTACAATCATGTATAGAATCCTTTTATTTTGTTTTACTCGTGACATTATAGCAGATAATCTGTTTTTATTGTTTGTAAATGATTTAGAGTGTTTTATTTTATTTGTAAATTTATTGTATTAAATATTTATTATTGATTTAAATCAGTTTCGTCTCGTTCTTCGCCACTCCAAAAAGTAATATAATCTTAGGGTTGGGGAAATAATTATTACTCATTGTGAGTACTGAATTAACACGTGAATATATATATATATATGCATATGAGGATAATATAAACTTACAGAATGAGAATTTAAACTTGTGGAATGATAATAGAGGTATCCATGATGTACACATGGATATATAAGTCCCTGCTATATGAATGCTGGCTGAACAGAATCTTTGACCAAGTTCTGCATGAACTTAGCCTTACTGTGAAGATATATAGGCACATGTGTACACCTGTTATATAAATGATGGACAGTGTATCATTGATGAAACAAGCCTCAGAGAAGTTACTGCTGGAATGGACTAATTTCATCCATGGAAGCTGAACTGTCAATGACCTATAAGAAAGAGTTATTATCCAAAATATTGTTATTTAAATAAATTGTTACATAAAATTTATATATCTTGTCAGTTTCATTTCATGTCATCCATTTTTCAGTGTATTTGTTTAAAGGAATTCACGTTTCATGAGCTATGTCCGGCATGACCTGATCTGGGTAAATAAGGTTGTAGTGAGCTGGAACCCTAATGGCACCATTTGGTAAACCAAACAGATAAATTTGTACCTGTTACCAGTCTCCTTAGTGCTATATCCTCTGGTGAGTAGGAAATATTGTTGTAGGGAATGATAGCATTGGGTAATGCCAATCATTCTTTCCTTCCTGCAATATGCCCATCAGGAAACAAACCAACCACCAGAGAGAGTAGAAACCCCAGTCCGGTTACATTTGTCACCCTAATCGTGAGGCCCGACCTAGCTAGCCTGCCCATAGACATAAAAAAGCTAGAAGCCAAAAAAAGCAGACAAAGAAAATAAATGAAGAAATATGGAAGGCAGAAGCAAATTACTATTCTATAAAATGTGAACAGTGCACAGTGTGGGGATATGAAATGGAATGAATAAGGGGAATTGAGAGAGCTAAATTAAATGAATGGTAGACAAGGAATAATATAGGCATAAGAAAGAAGTTGGGAGTTAAATCATAGTGTGGAAGGAGAGAGAAGATTACTAAAGTTAGATAAATAAAATAAATTTAATAATAAAATTGTCAAAGAATCAAATACAATAAGAAAGAAGTAAATTGCAAGTTAATAAAATATAGGTGATAATTAGAGCAAGGACAAAAATTATGAAGTCAGAAGCCAAGAAGAATCCATCTAGTGAAGAACAGAAGTAAGAAAGAAGTGACCCAAAAGAAGATGATTGGCAAACAACAGAAGAAACCTAAAAAATAGAGGCTGCTTCTATGCTAATCCAGCTACTGGAAATGTTTAAAGCTGAAAATAAAGAGACCAGCAAAGAGAACACAATAAGAAACAAAGAGAAGATAACAGAAGGAGAGACCAACAAAAAGAAGATAAAAAACAAATAATAGAAGCAAATCAATGTCAAAATGAGAAGATGTAAAAGTAAAAACAGATTGAAAAAGCAAACCAAAGAATAGAAAACAAATTATAGAAGCAATTGAAAGTCAAAATAAAAAAATTTAACCAAATAATTAATCAGATTACTAACCAAATACTGAAAATTAAAAGAGGAGGTCATAGAAGAAGTCAAAGGGCCTCTAAATGAACAAGAGGTCAAGATGGCCCAAATTTGTGAAGGCATGGATAAAAAAAAAAAAATTCAAGAATTTGTGCAGGAGCAAATGGATAGCTTGACCACCCAAATAAAAGAACTGCAAATAAAAAGCGACCATACACTGCCAGTGCAAGATATGCCTGATAAGGGGCAGGTGAGGAAAGGACAGAAATAATCCCAAAACAAAATTTAGAAGAAAACTTCCACAAAATTATTTAAGAGGTGTCAATAATCAACTACATGCTAGGGATTGCAAACCAGTTCCTCAAAATACAGACATTTGTAGGGGGCTCCAATGAAGCACCTACTGAGTACCTGAAAAGTCGAGATAGGTACTTCAGCATTAACGCAATGTTTGAAAAGACAAAACTGGCAATAGTTTGTGGTCATTTACAGGGTGCAGCACAAGCATGGTGAAAGTCGCTATTTAGTCAGCCCAATAATTTTAATGATTTTAAAAAGGTATTCATGAACTGTTATTGAAATGACAATTGTTAGAAGGGCATCAAATATAAGGTATTGCAGGAAAAATGAGTACCTGGTGAACCTTATACGACCTTCTTCTGAAAACAAGTAGCCAAGTTAAGGGCTCTGACAGCAGATCCATCTGACACTGTTTTCCCAGCGATTGGGACAGATTGTCAGTTCCTTGAGCAGGTTGCTGAGGTGTTAACAGTATATGACAATTGTGGTACCTTGGCAACAAAGAAGAAGGGTCCAAGCTACCAAGTAAGGCCCCTTATAGGAAGGATGATGGACCAAGAATATGTGCTCTTGGATATAAAAGAAAAATATCTCCATGACGCTACAGTAACCATGACATACCACCATGGAAAAGGAGAGAGGGGAAGTCAACAGGCAGCATTTATAGTCCATAATAGACCTGAATAGTTAAGAGATCTAATAGCAACAATGAGCTCCAGAGAAATAGAGGCAGAGGCTAGCCATCATAATGATGTCTGGCCTGGTTTCAGGATAGTTACAAAGGCCCATATACAATAGTGAAATAACATAGGAATAATGAGTTTCTGGTAATAGAAGGAAAAAGAGAAAGGATATATAATGCAAAGCTGTTATGATTCTTTGTGGAGGTAGCTGGTGGGAGTTCTTGAGTGGTACTGTAATGATGTGTGAATTTGCACTTTCCATGTTAGTTAGTGATAGGTGGATAATTGAGCATGGCTGCTCTGATGCATTGTGCTCATGGTGCTCTGAAACATATTTTCAGCACTATCCATACCTAGAGGTAGTGGTCCAAGAGTAATCCAGTTGGGAAATAGGCCCAGGGGCCTCTGTGGCCATTAATTAAAGAAGTGCTGCAGTGAGCATAAGAGAAACATGAAGTACTATAAAGCTGTGATAGGAAGAAACAAATTATAAATATGGAAAATGCTAAAATGTCTAACTAGTAAGGTATAGCTCGCTCTCCTTCCCACTCCATGAAAGTAAGTCATGAAAATGGAGAAATATGCCTAAGTGACCACAAAAAAAATATATAAACCATTCAGCCTTAAAAATAAATCCCCTTTTTAATGTGAAGATTTTGTCAATGGTGAAACATCAAACGTAAAGACCGACACAGAGATTTGAAAATGTAATAAAACTCTAGATAGTTATTGAAACATGTTTAATTAAGATTTACGTAATTGAGTTGTGATGTAATGATATTCCTATATTCATTTACTTAATAATGATGAACCCCGTTATTGCATGAAATAGTTGTTTTGACATTTGAAATAATTAAAGGTATTTACAAAAATGTGGTAAGAAAAGCATTATGGAAAGAATGAATTGAAACGTAGTTATAGAGTTAGTTAAAAGAATTAATTCTACAAAATGATAAAATGTTGGTATTAAATTTAGAAACAGATGTTGTAATGGGTAAAACCCAATGTTTATATGAAAACAGTTATGTACCAAGATAATTTCTTATTGATAGAATAATGTAATTGCTATTCTTAGAATGAAGAAGGTAAAACTGAGATACGCCGATAGAAATGGTGAAACGTAATAATGAATATATTTGATAAAGTGATAAAATTTAATAATGTTGATTCGAAATTACACTCTAGAATAAAAAATATAAAGTAATATGCGTCAAATTGTTAAATCGCAATCTGCTAATGAAATATAGAAATTATAATGTAAGGATTAATTTAAAATAGACATACCCTGATATATATATACACACCGTAAATGCTTAAGGTTTAACCAAGGAGGAGTTAATTTTTTTGTATATGTAAATTTGCTTACTAAAAGGGATGTACATCTATATAAATGAATCGAATATGTGAATATATTCGGGTATATCGCAATCTGCTAATGAAATATAGAAATTATAATGTAAGGATTAATTTAAAATAGACATACCCTGATATATATATACACACCGTAAATGCTTAAGGTTTAACCAAGAAGGAGTTAATTTTTTTGTATATGTAAATTTGCTTACTAAAAGGGATGTACATCTATATAAATGAATCGAATATGTGAATATATTCGGGTATAGTTATTGACTACTAAATAATTGAATGAAAAGGATTAATTCAAATATAAATCAAGCTTGCCTAGGAGGATACTGCAATAGGGAATTAACGAACATATCTACCAATAAATATATATGCACATGCGAGGAGAATATAAACTTACAGAATGAGAATTTAAACTTGTGGAATGATAATAGAGGTATCCATGATGTACACACGGATACTAAGATCCTACTATATGAATGCTGGCTAAACAGGATCATTGACCAAGTGCTGCATGAAGTATGAACTTAGCCTTACTATGAAGGTATACAGGCACGTGTACACCTATTACGTAAATGATGGACACTGTATGAATATCATCAATGGAACCCAGCCTCAAAGAAGTTACCGATGGAATGGAATAATTGATCCATGGAAGCTAAACTGTCAATGAACTAGAATAAGGAGTTATTATCCAAATTATTGTTACATAAAATTAATATATCTTGTCAGTTTCAATTCACATCATCCATTTTTCAGTGTACTTGTACACAGGGATCTCATGTTTCCTGAGCTAGGTCCGGCATAACCTGATCTGGGTAAGGTTGTAGTGAGCTGAAACTCTCATGGCGCTGTTTGGTAAACCAAACAGATAAATTTCTACCTGTTACCAGTCTCGTTAATGCTATATCCTCTGATGAGCAGAAAATATTGTTGTAGGGAGTGACATCAGCATTGGGTAATGCCAATCATTCTTTCCTTCCTGCAATATGCTCATCAGAAAACAAACCAGCCACCAGAGGGAGTGGAAATCCCAGTCCGGTTACAATATGAAGCTGTTGTATATGATTTTTTTATTATTTATTATAATTTATGTTTAATTGTGTGTTCTAGAAGAAGATTTATAAAAATTATGCAGAGTCTTGGTCTGTTAGATATAGAATAATTTAGGGGTTCATCAAAACAGTTCAGATAATGGCTGAAGATCAAGTTTTATAACTACATCTAATGTAGGCATAATTCAAGCCTCGTATAAATTTGAACTATTTATTTACATCATTGAATTAATCTTATATTTAAATATAAAGAAAGACAAACTAAACTGAAAAACCATAACCTGATTCAATCTTTATTTTCTAAGGTTTTAATAAACTGTCAATGATTTCAATGCTCAGGAATTCATAAAAAGTTTGAGTGCCAGAATCAATCTTGTGACTTCCTGATCCCATATCGGAGGCTCTACCAACTGCGCCAAACCATGCAGGACTAAATAATGTATTAATTAGGTACCTCCTATTTGGATTGTGTATTTACAGGAGATCAGTAACCAATGTATTGTTAGTTTCTTCAATTCCTCAATGGCAAGTAAGAGACAACTATCAGCAACTAAAACCCAGCGTTATTTTTAATTGCAATATTCTTTATGCCTTCTTATTTTATCAGAGAACTTAATAATATAAATTAATTAAAATGCACATTAGGAACTATTAGTATACTTTTCCAATGTATTTTAAAGTACAGTACTAATTTGATATATATATATTGTAATGAACAGACCTGGGATCTGACATCATTTACAACTAAGATTGTTAATGAGGCATTTATTTTATATTTAGCTATATTTATAAATTGTAATAAACTAAAGATCAGCCTTTCAATCTAACATACATGCGCTTTTTATGAATATTAATACACCTGGGTCTCTTTTTACGCGGACTTATTTAACACGATTACGCGATTCGTGTTTCACTGGAAGTCGAACTCCAATATTGCACTATTACTTTAAATAATAAATTTTGCGCACTCATGTTATATTGAAAGTAATAAGCACATTATTGAAATTCGACTTTCAACTTAGTAATTTCAATATTTTTAGTGCTTTATAATAGACGCAATAATGAAATTAAAATCATGATTTCCACATTTTATGTATACACACATTAAATTTTACAAGATTATAATGTAAATTTGTTCAAACATTGCGCGTGTTAATTTTGCATTTTAAATCACATTCTGTTTTTGCTTTTTAAAAAAGAACGTAATCAATTATTAATCATTTAGTGTCCGCAAGTTTATTTTTAAAAGGTGAACACAATTAAAATTGAAAATTAAAGACAAAAATAAGAATTTAATTTTTAGTTGTTAGATTAATTACTAATTACGTTGTCACCAAAAAACCATTAATTAACACAACCTGAGAGTGACGTTGGTGCTAGTTGTATTTCATCTTGTGAAGAATCTGATTTTTTTTATCAGTTTGCAAACGAACCTTTTTACCGGCAAATAGCGATAATAATTAAAACGTGTATAAAAAAATATAAATTACTGTAAATTATGCATAAAAATATATTTTTTTGAATAAAAT
This sequence comes from Epiperipatus broadwayi, assembly GCA_028023455.1. Classification (NCBI taxonomy): domain Eukaryota; kingdom Metazoa; phylum Onychophora; class Udeonychophora; order Euonychophora; family Peripatidae; genus Epiperipatus; species Epiperipatus broadwayi. Next base: position 6,096,994 of record JAQFVV010000017.1, read on the forward strand.
TAAATACTATAGTTAAAAAAAGTTTGTCTTGTATCAATTTTTTTCAAATTTGAAATTTTTTATTAGTCATATTTTATTTCCTTATTTTTTTTTTGCATGAATTTTAAAGTAAATTTTATGTTGGTGCTTTGCTTTTACGCGAGTGTTGAAAAATCACAGTCCGTATCCCCCCTTTTTCAAGGTAAGTTACGTCTATTTTTGCATGATTTCGTTTGCGCATGTTTTCTGAGGAACCTATCTATCGCATAAAACGAGACCCAGGTGTACTAATAAATGAATACTTTCACCTCCAACACAAGATAAAGTCTTTTCGAAAAAATAGAATGAATCCACCTATTCTTCCAACCCACATGCTTATATTTGGGCAAATCTTAAGTACTGGAAATGAAAGCGTGAAGATAACCCAATCACTTTAAATTACTTTTTACTAAGATTGTTAAATATGGAGGAAGATTATATATGTAGGAATGCTATTTATGGAGGAATCTTAAGAATGTGAGCTATGAGAAAGGTTTACTAACAATTGTTGTAATGGATGCATTCAATATGGCGGAAGTAATAGGAGGTAGTTTTCATGTGATAAATTTGTATTAACAGTATAAATACTCTGTAATAGAGAGGAGAAGAGAGGAATGCAAGAGAATATAGAGTAGTGCAGATAAAAAGCACTCAGCACACAGATACATTATGGTATGTAGCAAGCAGCAGATGGCACATCAGACAGGACAGATGCTATAGAGACATTGCATGGCTTAACACTATGCTGAAGAAGTTGATTCTCGAAAAAGCATATTAGAAGACTCAGCCTAGATGCAAAAACATGTAGGCGGACTTTGCATTGGAGGTTAGACAAGTCTATTTCGAATACTGAAGAATAGTAATCTAACACATGGTATTAAGTCTTTACATTGTATGTGCATATGTATGTTATAAATTGTAGACAGTATTTAAATCATGAAGAAAATGTGATTACATAAATTCATGTTTGAAATGTCACATTTAGGGAGGAAAATCAAAATAGATGCTATAATATTGTATTTACATTTAACAAAACTTTCCATACAGTAGTAAAAAATATATAGCCACCCCCAAATGTAACTATTACAAATATAACTGAAGAAAAATGAATGCTCCTTGAATGGTCGATTATGAGGATATAATGAACACTCCTCTAGGATCCTGATCCACATTTAAGATTCCCACATATAACAAACTCTACTTTCATTAATAAATGAGATAAAATATATTTAATGATTATGTCTTAGTAGTCTGGTAACAACTACATCCACTAGTAAAATATTTAATATTATATGACGTAAAAATTATCATTTATATTTCTATCCAGAAATATATCAATGATGATGATGATTCTTAATTTTCCCCAGTTACCAATCCACTCTTGATTTACTCAATCAGAAAGCAATATCAGCTACTAATCATGAATAAGATACAATTTACTGTAAAGCTTAATGGTGTTTTGATATACGAATATTTAAAGTTCGGAAAACACTTTTAAAACAGATCAGCCTGAAATTCCTTTTGAAACACAAATTCTTTTAAAAGCAATTAATTAAAATGTTCAAAGAAAATAATAATTAACATATAACAAAATAATTATGTCATAACAATATCCAGAATAATAGGGTTTACGTAACAATCATCCTCCTTACCTTGGATTAAAAAAAAACAACTAATACCAATAATAATCATAATCTGAGAGAAATTACTTTAATCCTTCTTTGGCACAACTAAATAATAAAAATTAAAAAAATTATACTAAACGTATGAATTCTTAGTTAAAGAAGATATTAATTAATTAGTATTAAATTCTCATATACACATACAATCCCCTTTCTTTTTCTAACAAGATATAAAATCAAAATTATCATTAATCATCATTATTTTCAATCTTTATTGATCCACTGCAGAATGAAGGTCTCTCCAAGTTCAGTCCATTTTCTCCAATCTCTAGTCTCTCTTCTCTACATCACCCCAACACACTTCCTTATTTCATTGTCCATCTCACATGTGGTTTCTTTCTAGGTCTTTTACAATCTCTTGGACTCCAGTTTAATATTTCAACTGTTCATCTATTATCATCTCTTTTAACAATATCTATTAATAATCTTACAACTTATTGCTTTTATTATTATTTTTATAATATCATAACACAATTGTAACTAAAAAATCATATGGAAAAATCTTAAGTGTTCTTTAACATAGAAATGGAATGCTACAGCTTGTGAGATTCTTTTATGTCAGTCAATGCCATATTCAAGTATCTGTTGGACTATATTTTATAATACAAATAGCTTCCACTGAATATGCCCCCCCCCCTATATTCCTGTAATTAAGGATGAATAAGTATTTGAATATTTCACTGGAAAGCTCCTTTAAGTTTTCACTATTCGTTTATTCCTCATTTATTCCAATAGCTTTTTTGATTTATTACATTTTTATTTCGTTGATAAAATTATGAGGTTAAATAAAATAATTGAAGAATTATAAATTATTAATTCAAAGTTTGAATAAATACAGACATCAAATGTACTCTATTATGGTATGTATACACAGTCCATCTCAGTGAAAAGATGACTGATTCGCTGTCCAAGGCCCTTGCAACAGATATCTGTCACCATGTGTGTGCTATGTAATGACACTGTTAACCTATTTGCCACAAAAATTTTAAAGTGATGGCATATCTTGATCACAGTTATATATATGATAGCATGTTTTGTATCTTGAACCCCATTATGCACTGACATTAACTTTTGTTTTAAATTGAGCAAAAGAGCTACTGAAATCTCTGAAATGATTCAAATCATGTTTGGCTGGGAAAACATAAATCACAAAAATATTTCAAGTGGATTGTATGATGTCATGACAGTAGGGAGAGCATTGAAGGTGTGAAACACATTGTCAAAATTTCATATTGCACCTCGTAATCCAAGCATGCTAGTGTTTTAAATTTTTTGTGGTTAATAGCTAAACTATGTCACACACTACAGAACACAGATCTTGATTCAAAGATGGTTGTAGACATCTTGGAGAGAAAATCAGTCGCTTTTTTCATTGAAATTTACTGTAGATGCATGTATATCTTTATCTTCTTTTGGACACTTTTTAAAAAAAAAAATGTATAAACCAACAACTTGTTAAGATGTGTCTTATTACACATACGTGTGAACACATACTCATGCATATGTATTATTTTACTTATAATTAACATTAATGGTACAATTTTTTTCTCATAGCGTCTATTAAACCAACACCAATAAATTTAAATGCCATGTGATCTTCTACTATATAAAAATTTATTCATCAAAGTTTCTAAATATACACATCTATATATGCACTTTTAAAAAGAAGATTGTTATGTATGTATATTAACTGATCTACGGAACAATTTGTTTTTTGACAATAAACACTGTAATCAAATGTTTTACTGTGATCAAGAGATCGTTTAACAGCACAGTAAAATTATAGTACAGAGAATTTGTGAATATCTAAACAAAATACAACATATTTTCAATAGATGGCAGCACCTATTTTCAGATAATAGGTTTCTCTGGGTGTAATTACTGTTAGATTCTTGACTTCGTTTACGGAGAAGCCACAGTACATAACATCACATTGAAAAATTTCACTTTATGGATAAGAACAGAATTGCTAAAATAATTTTTAATTTGATGAATTTGGAAGCAATTTAGACAAACTGATTCAGGCAAATAATAAGATGTGCAAAAGAATTATATAAGGAATATATTTCGGTTTTGCTATACAACAATTAGAATAAACATATGACGTTGGGATAGATACAAAATATAAAGGCAATTAAAAATGTGTTACCCCTCCCTCCCAGTCCACAAATATAGTGCCAAAACAAGACCTTCACGATAACATCAGAAAAGCGATTTATTATTTGAGGTCAGAACTGGTAGTCTAGAGATAAACAAGATGTGGAGAAAAGATTTAAAAAAATTTTAAGTGCGTGTAAAATAGAAAATATATCTTTCTTTTTTTTAAATGTACCAGTTTTAGAAAAGATTAAGAATTAATTAATAATGGATTACGTTGATAAGGTGAACTTTATGGGGAGGGGTCAATGGGTTTCGTTTGTGGCGTGAATTAGAAATTTAAAAAAAAGAGAGCATAAACCAGAGAAGAAAATGAAGGATATTATTCTTAAAATATTGGGATAAAAGAAATGGAAATTAATAAATAAAGATTTTATTAATAATGACAAACATCTACTAATAATTACTTCACAGAAACCTAATAAATAAAACAGCAGAAAAGTTTTATACAGCAAGCAAACACAAATAAAAAAAGAGATACATTTGCTGTACCAGGAACTTACTCTGCTAATGATGATGATTTTGCATATATTTTAAAATCTTCAGTTTAACAGTGATTAATTAAATTTGAAATTTCTGTTCATTAAACTTAAATAGAATGAATATTGATGACGATAATCAAATCATACATCCTTTATATAACTATTTATCATAGATAAAGGCTTCAGATACTTTCTCTTGTAACATTTATAAAAAAAAGAAGAAGCTTATTTAGAGCTATTAGCAGGCTCTTTATATATTACGTATTGGTAATGCAAGCTATATAGGTCCTGTGACTGATTTTTACTAATATTATAATTTTGCTATTAGGGTTTTGGCTATATTAAATTGCTAAGCCTACTAAGATATGGGATCACTGAATTTAATTCAGGCCCATATAGTTTCTTTGGTTAAAGAGCTGAATTTGAAGACATGTAGGTATCTGAAGATTTAGATCTTTTTCTTAATATTTAAGAATTAGATAAATGCTTGGCTTGAGTTAGTATTTTGAATATAATGTCCTAGTTCCTCACTGAAGAGAACCATAGCTTGAAACAGGTCTGGGGGTGGGGACCATCATAGGCTTCAGGTACTTTCTCTTGTAGCATTTATCATAAAAAAAAAAAAAAAGCTTGTTTGGATCTATTAGTAGGTTCTTTATGTATTACATATTGGTAATGTAAACTATATAGGTCATGTGACATGAGATTGATTTTTTTACTAACTATTTATATAAGTAATCCTTAAAATTAGTCATTACTAAAACAATAACAATCTCAATCTGTTGTCAAGGTAACAATTCTGATTCTTTTCATCTCAGAAGATGAATTTTCCAGATCAATGGAAGATTGTTATCTGTACATTGGAGATGAGACTACTATTAGAAGAATGGCACAGAACAAATAAATAATTTAAATAACAATATAATATATTTTAGATAAAACTCTCCATACAGTAGTGCCACCCTGTGCCAACCAGGGTAATCAATGGATGCCAGAAGGCTTGTGCATAAAATCCCCATCTAGTGCCTACTTGTCCAATATCCCCAGATTAGTTTCTGGCTTGTGGCCTTCATCAGTGAGGAGCCTGGGATCTGAGAGCACTGCACCTAGATCTTAGGATCTAATACAACCCTCCAGCAGCCACCTTTTACCTCTACTTAACTACAAAACTATGAGAATGAAATTGAAAACACAATAATATTTTCAATCTAAGCTCAATAGCTAATATAGTCATATGGGTCTGAACTCAGTTCAGCATGGTGATCATGTGATGTTTAGTGGTTTAACAATCTGTTAAAAAGAGCATTTCCTATTTAGATATAATGCATCTGTTTTAATTACTTCCTGTGACACAATAAAATATTAAATATTTATTAATATAGGCATGAAACTAACAAAATTTATTTTAATAATTTCCGCTATATGCCGCGCTGGCTGGGGTTCGGTAATCATTTCGTATTGAAACCCATGAGCTAGGCCGCTTACTGACATTGCAAAAATTTACGCCGTTGGAGTTTCATTCTTAGGGTATGAACAGGGAAAAAAGGGGGGAAAGAAAAAAAAAAAAGGGGAAAAAAAATTTAGGCTTTTACCATTTCCACATATTTGATTTTGCACATTTTTTTTTGTGGAACTTTTTTTTTTTCTCATTAGCCAGTTGAGTCACATTTTGTAAGGAACAATATCATATTGGGTCCAGTGATTTTATTATCAAATTCTCTTAGACTGCTAAGTCTCAATTAAAAAATAATTTCTTTTAATATTCATTATATTATTAATATCGCTGAAGTCATTTTAAATCCCTTCTTTTCGCATCTGGAATTAATGGTACATCCATTATCAATAAAATCCCAAATCGTTTATGAAAATTTTGTATTTAACTAATAAATTATTTAATTTATTTTCACTGTCTACTCATGGTATGTCACCGAATATATAAATCCTTATTCTGACTTTAAAAAGTTAAAATACCTCACAAAATTGTTGTCGTATCTCACGTTATACAATACAATATATTCAAGAATCAAAAAATTTATGTTTCAGGATTGATATTTTGTTTTGATTCAAATGGTGTTGTATTATTATATATTGGACTATTTCTATCATTTATCAATAAATGTTGAATGTCTAGAAAATTTTACCTTTTATTTAAACTTTTCAAATACAAAGAACTTGTTAGTAATAATACACAGAATAGACAACACAGGCTAATAGACTACACAATGTTGCAAGTGCTATTATTCTCCGCTCCTCTTCAGGTGTTGCTAGCGTGACCACTGACAATACTAGCATAGGAGTCAAACTTAGATTCTTGAATATCAAATTTTAAGGTAATGCTTTTTTATTTATTGGATGGACTTAACGGTTTGACAAATTAACTCCATCAAGTTGGATAATTTAGTAAAGAAATGAAATCTTTTTTAAATATATCATTCATTATAATTAAATATTTCAAAAATATTTTCTATTTTTAAAATATTTTTCATTCTAATGTTCTTTAATTCAGTTAAAATAGCCATACAAAGGACATTTGCAGCCCTAGAACTATAGGCGGCCCGTTGGAATTCAAAAATCCTACCTGATTTCAAATTTCAATCCCAAACTCATTACAAATATCATTTAATTCTCTCTGGTATTTACTGTAAGTATTATAATAATAATCATACAGTTTCCCCCAAAATGATTAAAATAATTCATTTACACAGAATCTTTTATGGCGCGATTCACAGATAAGAAATTTAGAACTAAGCAATGCTAAAATCAGATCCCTGGATATTTTGATAAGTTTTTTTAAAATGTTCTAATTTTTCCCCCTAACATGACTGCCATCTGAACAAAATTCAATAAAAAATTTTAATAAACAATTTTACTATAATAAATAGTGTATGCATTCAAGTACAGAAATCAAACTTTGAAAAACTATGTCAGATGATAAAATTTCTTGTATCTCTACAATATTAAAGAAACCAGTTACCATATTGTCCAAATGGTGAATTTTAGCTTTATATGGAGGGGGGGGGGGGACTTTCATTGGCAATGAATGAAATTTTACTGTTCTGAATTAATTATTTTTTCCAAAAATTTGCCTTTTTATTTGAAATGGTCATGTGTTCAGGAATACTTGGATCTAGACTATAAAGATAATTCTAAATTAATATTATTCTTACTTTGCAAAACAATTAGATGATTCATATCTGTATTATTAATTATAAATATATTAAACAACCTCCACACTTCCACGCATTTTTTAAAATTCATATAAATAAAGGTATATTAATTTTTATTTGAGGTTTAAAGTTTATATCTAGGCTATAGATAATCTCTAGTTCAGTAAATAATTAATGATAATCATTATGGTATTTATATGAAGTGGATGGTGCCAAAGTTGTGGGTGGAGTGAATTTAATGCTTGTAAATCAAAATGTAATATTTTTTTAATTATATAATAAATTATACTAAAAATACTTACAATGTTACTCAAATATTTTTCATTAACTCCGCCAATATTTTTAAAAAATAATTTTGTCAGCCGATATTATATTTAAAGCTTTATTATGTATTAGTGACATACAGTATTTATTTTGCTTATAGAGGACTGCAAAATATTTCTGTTAGAGCCATGCATATTTGTAAAATATGGCTGCCATCTGATGAAATATGTAAATCTTAAGAAGTTTCTACGTTTAAAGATTTTATTTGAGAAGACTGGTAAATATCTGAAATATCCATCATTAACAATTATGCGACATTCATTCCTTTATTTGAAATACCTTAGTTTTTTAATATTTTATTTGCGCCATCAGACATTCCCACCTGCTCATCTGATGGCAATATACTTTGTCTCAATTCGGCAGTAAAAACTGGATGCCGTTCTATCGTCACGTTTTGAGAATCGTCTAGTTTCACTATAATGCTAACTTGTTAATTGTTTAACCATTAAGCATCACATGATCGCCATCTATTATACTAGCACATAATTGTTTATAAACAAGGCAAAAACTCTCCATACAGCAGTGCCACCCTGTGCCAACCAGAGTAATCAATGGATGCCAGAAGGCTTGTGGATGAGTAGGCATTAGATAGGGATTTTATGCACAAGCCTTCTGGCATCCATTGATTACTCTGGTTGGCACAGGGTGGCACTACTGTGTGGAGAGTTTTGCCTTGTTTATGTCAATTGTTTATGATTAAACCTTCAAAATAAAACTTACACATAATGAATTGCTGATAGATGTCTAAATATAATTCATTCACCATTGCCTAATAATGTAGTGTTGAGATGGAAGTGGGAGGAAAACTGATTTACACAATTCAGAGTAACTACTCATTTGAAAGGTAGTGGGTGACTTCACTTGATTAGAATGGTTTGGCACCAAGAGGTATAATATATATACTCAATATATTCAGTGTTAGATTCCTTGCTGCTACACATCAAATAAAAATAATATGTATCTACATCTATATAAATATTTTGGGACCAGTGTGGAAGTTTTTTAAAATTTTAAGACCAGGCATGATCATATCAGATAAATACAACCATTACTTTTAATATTTATTTCACTTTACAACAGCAGCATATAAGAAGATAAAAAGTACATTATTAAATTACTCCTAATCTATAAAACTAGATAATCCAGAAATAGATTTAAGATGGATTAATTAAACATATACGTGAAAATATTTTTATTTTTTCATTTAATTCCAGAAAAATGAGAAAACTATAAATTAAATGAAAGAATTAAGATTACAATACAAACCAATCCACAAAACAAATAATCCATTTTAATCCCATGCTAGTTTTTTAATGGTTTTTTATATACTTTTATATTAATTTGCCCTGTCTTTGTTTCTGTTGGTATTTCCACATTTTTGCCTGTGCTTCTATCAGGATGACCACATTTTTGAATTTCTAACAATGAAAAAAAAAATTGTTCCCATTTAGAACTAGAATTCACATCCTTACACTTTGCAGAAAAAAATCATTAACAACTGAGTCAATGGAAATATTATGTTGGTAGAAGAAAGTTTTGTTAATATTGACTTAACATATACTTAATTATTGATTAAACTTGTACTTAATTAATTAAAAGTAAATAATTTCTACTAAAATTTGAATTATTCTTTTAAAATAATTAATATTTCATAAATAATTCATGAAACAAATAATAAATGTGTACAAAAAAAAGGTTAGAGAAATATATTTTTATTTCCAAAATCAAAACGAACAAATAGAACTGTGAAAATATTTGACAGCAGATGCTATCTTGTGGAGAGAGCAAAAAACATAATAAAGACATTGATGAAGAAAATTATTTTATTTAAATTGAAATTATATGTTTTATTTATAGCTAAAATATAAAATAATGGTTTTTTTTTTAAATAATAATTTTATATAAACAGCTGACTGAGACCATAAAGACTTCAAATGCTTTTATGAAGCAAAATATGTTTGTTTTTATTCAGATTACTTTGTTATTTTGTACTTTTTAGTCAGCTGTTTACATAAAAGCATTGTTTAAAAAATTTTAATATTATTTTATTTTATACATAATTTATTATAATTGTTCTTTAAATATACTCTTTTATGTAGCAAAAGTCTGTTTCTGTGATCTTAACATTTTATTTCACTATAATTTTCCATTGTGCTCTATCTTCATCTCAAAAAAGAAATCTTTTTGACTAGTTTTTAGATAACTGTTATAACATAAATGAGAATGGCCTCTTCCACTAAAACAGAGTTCAGTTCATTACAAGATAGTTTTTTTTTTAGAAATTAAATTACTTTTCATTTCATATGACCAATCAATCCAATGAAAATATACTTTTATAATGCAGATTCTTACAACATATTGATTGGTCAATATTTTAGACCATTTAAAATATCCACTGTGCTTCTCAATGTCATTCGTAACAGTTTTTGCATATAACATTTTCCATGGATGCTAACTCATTTTCAAAATAAATTATTTATACATTCTTACTTTTAAACATTTTATTTTTTCTAAATTATAAAATTACATTAATTACATGTTCATTTCCTAATAACTTTTTAATCAATTCAAAGATATTGTTTTACATTTTTAACATCTCTATTCTCGTCTATAGATAATTCACAATTATATTTTCTTATATTTTTAATAACTCTGCTTTATATCACTTAAAAAAATTCTAGATATTCAACCGTACTTAATAATAACTCATTTTTATATACTTCCATCATTTCATTTGTTTTCTAAATAATTAACATTACTTTCACGTTTTCAATCAAGTTACATTTTCTTCTTTTCTTCATTTTTGTGCAAAAAAATGTTAATTTCTTTTTCAATCATTGTCTGATAACATTTGTTTTCTGAATAAACATTGCTATTTTATATATTACGTTGTCTCGTTTTTTTTGTTATAGACGTTTCATTTTTCACAGTTTTATTGGGAAAAATAATAATTTTTTACATCAAAAAAATGCAAAACATTTCTGATTTTTTTCTTTCTCATTTGTTTACTTTAAAAAAATTCAAGTTATTGAGGAATTTATAAGTTACAGAATTGATAAGAATTTGCTAAAGTAAATTATTTTTATTCCAAAATATATGATTTTCTTGATTTTATTTAACATATCTCTGTATTAATAAACTAAAGAATAAGGCAGACATTTTACTTTTTAAATGCTTTTATATTAACTTGCCCTGTCTATGTTTCTCTTGGTATGCCCACATTTTTATCTGTGTTTCTGTTGGGATGATCACATTTTTGAATTTTTAACAATGAAAAAAAAATCATTCCCATTTAGAACTTGACCTTACATCCTTACACATTCCAGGAAAAGTTCTTGGCAACCGAGCCAATGAAAATATGTTTATAAAATAAAATTTTGTTCATATTGATTTAACTCATACTTAATTAATTAAATGTAAATATTTTCTACTAAAATTTGAATTATTTTTCTGAAATAATTAAGAATTCATAAATATTTTGTAGAAAAAATAATAAATGTGTAAAAAAAGTTTATAGAGAATTATATGTTTTCATTTACTAAGGCAATAAACCTCAATAATGTGCACTTAAAAATGCAAAGGTAGGGACCTCTACAGGTCTTAACCACAAGCTTACACTATGGAAAAAAAGAGGGGAACCCTTCTTTACTTCCAAAATCAAAACAAATAGAACTGTCAAAATAATTGACAGCAGGGGCTCTCTTGTAGAGAAAATAGGAAACATAATGAAAAAGAGACTGATGAAAAAATTATTTTACTTAAATTGAAATTATATGTTTTATTTAGAACTAAAAAATAAAAAATTATAAAATGTTTTTTAAAATAATGTTTTTACTAAAAAGTAGAAAAAGTAATCCAACTAACAAAGTAATCTGACTAAAAAAAACATGTGTGTCATTTCATAAAAGCAGTTAAGGCCATAAAAATCAAAAAGGCCTCAAATGTTTTTATGAAATGACACATGTTTTTCAGTTGTATTACTTTATTATTTTCTACTTATTAGTCCACTGATTACATAAAAGCATTATTTTTAAAAAATGTTCCTTTAATATTATTTTATTTATTGATTAATTTTTCTTTTGCTCAATGTTCAATAATGTGTAGATCTGTCAAGCAGGGTAGAACAAATATACAAGAGGCACCAAATGAGTTTAAAAAGTGCAATAGTAAACTATTTTTTACAATAATCAAGTGACAATACTAGGTCATAATACTTTAGTACCTAATTATTTCAATCTCTCTTCAAACAAAAACTTTTATCTTTTTACTTATAAATAAATAAATATTAAGATTGACACATTTAGGAATATTTCATTTTCTATATATGTATGTAAAACATGACTGCGGAAAGGAGTTTGCGGTTAATTGAAAAGCTTTGATTCCTCTTAGAGGCCTTAAATGATCTGAGCAGCACAAATTTCCACTTTGCACTCTATACATTGTTTCTGCAGCTGTCATTACTATGTGAATGTTCATATAGTATACATACATGGATGGGCTGCTCACCAACATGCATTAGCCAGCATAGTGAATTTATTGATTTTTTACCTCTGAGTTTAAGATCAAGAAACACCATGGTCTTTCTTTTCATTTGCCTGATAAGGAAGGAATGTGTGTGTGAATAAAAAAATTTTTCCTAATGGATGTATACAATCATGACAGACAAAAATAAATCATGGCCCTTATTCCCAGGAGGCTGTAAAATCCCCAGCCAAGGCAGCAGTTGGTGGCCGAAAGCAGAACGTGTTAAGAATCCATAGTTTGCTGTCCCTGGCTGCCTTTGATGATGACTTTATTTGGGTACTTACAACTGCAAATCACTTCCAAGTGAATCACAATTGCTAGAATTGGAAGAACTGTCTCATAATAAATGGGACATTATTGAACTTTGTAAAGTTATAAAAAAAGGTGAAAAGATGATTTAAAAAATGGACATGTACTCTATCACAAAGGCACAAATATTGAAATTACAAATGGAATAGAATTCATTATAAATAAAAAATGGAAAAACAACATTGTGGATATTGATGGTATATTGTACGGAATGGCAAGATTAGTTATTCAACTTAATAACAGATACCAAATGCAGATAATTCAGGTTTATGCCTCAACAAGTTCTCATAGTGATGAAGTAGTAGAAGATTTATATGGATGTACAAAAGGCTTTTGATCACACTAAACATTTTAAAATTGTTATGGGAGACTTTGATGCTAGAACTGGTAAATAAATGAAAGATGAAAGTGCTGTAGGTAAATTTGGTTATTGATAATAGAAATGAGAGAGGACATAGACTTGGGGAGTTTTCAGAAAAACAAAAACTTTATATTATAAATACTATTTTTGAGAAAAATATTAAAAGGAAATGAACAAAAAAACATCCAAATGAAGTAAAGCAGAATTAGATTATATTTTGACTAACAGAAAATACATATTTCAAGATTGTAATATCCTTAATAAATTGACCTCTGATCATCTATTAGTAAGATGTAAGATACATGTTAATGCAAAACTGGAGAGACAAAAATTAAGAAAAACAATATTTACAGTTATATTCCTAATCTCCAGAAACATTATAATGAATTTAAATTAAAACTTTCAAATCGTTTTCAAGTATTAGTAGATTTTGAATGAAATAATAGGAAAATAACTGATACTCTTTTAAAACTGCAACAAAGATAGCTGAAAGAAAAAAGCAGCAATTGACTTTAAAATTTCTATTGAGGTTAGAGAATTTATGCAAAAAAAAAGGAATATGAAGATATATAAAAATAATGCATTAAGAAGGATTGAATATCTTGAATTTTGTAAAATGGTGTGAAAAAGAGTTGATAATGATATAAGAAAGTATAATTGTGAACTAGCAAGGAAAGCTGTAGGAGAAAATAAAAGTCTCAAGAATGTAAAACAACATGTTGATATTGTTAGGAAACTTATATCTGCAATAAGAAAAAAAGATGGAACTATTACTAAAAAGAGAGATGACATCATGAAATGGGTAAAAGAGTTCTATCAAGAATTATATAGTAATAAAGAACAAGTACTTCCTACATTTATTATATCTTCTAAATTGCGCAGGATTTTAAATGAAAAAGTGAAACATGCAATTAAATTTATGAAGAAGGGAAAAGCTCCAGGTACTGATGGAATTATAATCGATATATTAAAAGAAGCAGATGAAGAAATAGAAAAATATTTGGCAAAATTATATACCAGTCTAAATGATAAAGATGTACCAAGATTGGAAGAATGTAGTATTAATATTAATATTTTAAAAAGGTAATAAAGATGATATTAGAAATTACAAATCTATCAGTGTTTTATCAGTTTATACAAATTTTTACCAAAATAATTATAACTCATCTACAGGAAACATTGAATTTCAACCAACCAAAAGAACAAGCTGGATTTAAAAGTTGTTTTAGTACAGTAGATCATATCCAAGTATTGAGAGAAGTTATAGAAAGAACCAATGAATATGAGTTGCCATTCTATTTTGGATTTGTAGATTATGAAAAGGTATTTAATTCTATAAGTATTTCTTCAGTGATAAAGCATTGGATTATCAAAGTATATTGACATAATCTGAAAAATATTTATAAAAATTCAACAGCAACAATATTAGTTTTCATAATGATACTAGGAAGGTTAACATTGAGAAAGGTGTAAGACAAGGTGACTCCATATCTCCAAAACTTTTTACAGCAGTGCTGTAAGAAGTATTTTGTGGATTAAAATGTGAAGCTAAAGGAGTGGAAGTAAATGGAGATTATTTAAGTCATTTAGATTTTACAGATGAAGTAGTTGTTTTTGAAAATAATGCTTCAGAGCTTCAGGAAATACTGCAAGAGTTATCAGATGAAAGTAAGAAAGTAGGACTAAAGGTAAATGTTAAAAAGACTAAAGTAATGTTCAATGGATTTTCTCAAAAGATTAAATATACAAATTAAAAAGTGTATGCAACATTTGAAAGAGAAGCTATACCGATTCCAAAAATTATTATGCGCTTAAGATTGATTATGATGGGTTAGAAGAAGTTAATAACTACAAACACCTTGGTCAGAACAGATAAAAACAAAATGGATGAAATTAATCATAGAATTAAACTAAGTTGGAGTACTTTTGGTAGAAATAACTCAATATTAAAAGGAAATATGCCTATGGGTTTGAAAAATCAAGTTTTTAAAAAATGTATTTTACCAGTTCTTACTTATGGATCTGTTAAAAAATGTGTGTTACCACTTCTTATTTATGGGTCTGAGACTTGGATACTTACTAGAACAGTAATTCAGAGACTTCAGACCATTCAAAGAAGTATGGAGAGATGCATGTTAGAAGTAACAAGAAGAGATTGAAAATGCAATTCATGGGTAAGAGAACAAACAGGTGTTGCTGACATCATTGAAAGAATTAAAAGTTTGAAGTGGAGTTGGACTGGATGTATTGCTAAAAAAGATGATAATGGATGGACTATTAAAATCTTGAATTGGATTCCAAGAAATTGTAAAAGATCCATAAAGATACCACATATGAGATGGATTAATGACATAAAAAAATTGTGCAGGGGTGATATGGAGAAGACAGACTAGAGATCAGAGAAGATGAATTGAACTTGCAGAGACCTTCATCCTGCAGTGGACTGATAATGATTGATAATGATGATCTAAAACAATTGTGGATTTTTTTTTCATTATTCATTGCTGATATCATCCAAATAACAAGTCCTACATATCAAAGTAAATTATATTCTCCAAATCCTTTTGTCTCTCACTCTATTTTTCAAATACTCATAGCTATTTCCCTGTTTAATATAATGAAACTATTTTCTTCTCTTATCTTTTTTTATCATAACTTCTACAGATCCTTCCAACATATCAGCCATAATTCTCTGCATCTAAGAATAGGGCTGATGTCTTTTTTATTTAAACTTTTTAATGCTTCTACATTTCTGGTCTTAGTATTCCAACTTATCTTTTCCATTCTTCTCCAATCCACATCTCTAAACCTTTCAATTTTTTATCTCTTCACTAATTGTCCAGTTTTTACTACATATAAAGCTATATTCTAAACAAAACACTACAAACAAAACTTTTTCTTAGATTTAATTCCTAAGATCTAGGTGCAGTGCTCTCAGATCCAAGGTTCCACACTGATGAAGGCCATAAGCCAGAAACTAGTCTGAGGATATTGGATGAGTAGGCACTGGATGGGGATTTTATGCACAAGCATTCTGGCATCCATTGATTACTCTGGCTTGAGTGTCAATAAGTATAGAAAGTTTTGCCTATTTTAATAGATTCAATTTCAGTGGTACACAGAAAAATACCCTACTATTATTAAAAGCTTGTTTATATATATCTAATGTACCTGTATACACACAACATATATGAGAAAACTCTGTTTAAACTTCCACATAAATTAACTGACTATACACTATCCTGTAAAATTATCATTTTTTTATTCCAGTTCTCATTTCTACTCATGTCTATGCATTAAATTGAACAATAGTTGAATATATTAACATTTTAACAGAGAGATGTTTCTATTTCACTTTTCACAAAATTTCAAATAAAATAAAACTTCACTGCAAATGAATTCAAAATCAATATATAATTGATTTATATCTTCATTGATATTTACTATCAATGGACCTTATGGCATAGTGATTAGAACTTGTAATTTAAATATTTTCATCTCATAAACAGTATTAGGATTTTTCTCTCGGATAGCTGATCCATAATCAAGCTAGTTATCACACAATTTTTGATCAACGAATAGGTTAGTCATGATTATCTAGAGTCTAATGGCTAAGGGTTAATCTAGATTGGATAAATGAATATTTATGTGCAGATTGTAAAAACAAAAAAGAATGTTTATAATATGAAACCGTTTTTACTTCTGATTGGAGAGAAAGGTTCTATGGCTGTAATTTATCTTAATCATAATCTGTACATTTCCTGGATAAAGTTTGATTTATAAAGCTTTATAGAGCAGTAGAAATTATGAATAAAAGGGACAAAATAAGACAAAGCTACTGCTGATAATAATGTAAACATACTCTCTGATGATGATGAAAATTTATATCAAATATTAATCACAGATAAAATTAGAAAGTTTTATGTTAAAAATATCTACACAATTAACACAATTTATAAAGAAAAATTGATGAAATATTTCCATACTCCAACGATAAAATACTACTGGAATTACAATACATTTCTAAAATTTCGTGCTAAGTTTGATGCTAATCATAAATTATATATTGAAAATAGAAAAGCACATAACTGCACTTATGAAGAGACCCAAAGTGTATTGTTTATTCGTGGAATTAATTAATACAACATATCAATTCCAATAAATGCGCATCATGGCAAAATTTGATTACTGTAACCAGAGAATATTAAAGAGAAGGGGGGGGGGAGGAATTCAATTTATCCTTTATTAATGCACAAACATATAATTCAGAAATTAGACCCCCCCCCCAAGTTTACACTTCACCATTTGAATTGCTTTTTTGAAACTATTATTTGATAGATTAAAAATATCAATGTTGTAGAAATATTTAATCTACTTAGATTAATCTTTTTAAGCAGTATGAATTGATATGAGGTGTATATATTATCTTTATTTTTACTATTCAATTTGGATATTTTATATAATAACTTTGGTTGCAAATCAGAAATTTCTTCTTTCCCTTTCACTAAATTTTTTTCACATTAACACATCATTTATACTATTAAATTAATTACAGTTTAAATTCATAGATTTTTTTCTAAGTCACATCAGATTTGGCAATCTATGGGAATATTCTGAATCACGTTAATGTGTGGAGTATCAGAATTCCATATATACCCTCTGCGTACAGTCACCACGAATGCTACAGTCATGGTAAAGCAAGCAGAAACAAAATTAATTTGAAAGTTTTTTATGACTAAAAATTTGACTTTATTGCTACAAGTTAACAATAGTAAAAATTAAACTAACAATGCTTATTATACATTACAATTTATATCATTACTGTTCAGTCTTAAAATTACTCATTATGAATGCATGGTCATAAAGGTATAAATTAAAACATAATAAAGCTGGTGTGGCATGTATAGTCCCTAGTTCCACTTCTGCATCTTCAGTGGTGAAATTCACTGGGTCACTTCGCAATCCTCCTTACACTCAGCCATTCTGTATCTTCATATAAACATGACTAATTTCCCATGCTGTGAGTGTATAGATTAGGCCTCAATTCCCCTTGTGTGTGAGCTTTTATATCTTCCCACTGATAACGGAATGTTCTAGAACATAATTATTATTGTAACATTATCTTTTTAAGTAATCATTTTCTAATCCATAGCCGCTTATCTGCTTATCAATATTTTAATCTTTAACATTTGTAACTTCATAATATTTTATTTCTTTTAACTTTAGTACACATTTTACGTATAATTACACTATCTCTTTAAATTCTAATATATATATAAATAAACAAAACAAGTTATAAATTTCGTAACTTGCTTTAGCTTGCATTTTATGATCACTAGATGGAGCTTTACCAATAGCTCCTAACAAGCTTTTGTTTACATAAACGCCGAGAGAGATAGAATTCAATATCTCTTTCGTTGTCTCCACCTATCTCTCTCGGTGTTTATGTAAACAAAAGCTTGTTAGGAGCTATTGGTCAAGCTCCATCTAGTGATCATATATATATATATGTAGTTTTATTCTAGTGGATTGTTTTATATATATATGACCCTAAATATCTATATATAGCAGATTCATAATAAGATACTGGAATAAATAACAATGTAAATAATATAAATATGGTGTTTGAGTTAAAACTTTTTATTATCCTTAGAGTAGATTCTAATATCTTTCAATTAAAATGATCCAATATTGGCAAAAATTATTCCCAAATCTCTATAAATAATATCTTGAGGAATAGACTGATTCTGTAATATATAATTATATATATTCAAATATTAAATCATTCCATATGGTTAAGCAGCACCGCCCACTGTGAAATAAATATATTAGAGTCCATATTTCAAAATAGCTACAAAATAATATGACTTTGAAACTGTATGCTATTAATCTTAAATTTTGAAATATTGAATTAATTTGTATTCCAATATTTAAGATCAAATAGCATATAGTTTCAAAGTGCTATCATTTTGTGACTATTTGGAAATACGGACTCTAAAATATTTATATATTTATTTTACAGAGGGTGGTGCTCAATTTTTTAACCATGTGGAGTGATTGGATATTTATTTCCAGTTTAACATTAAGCTCTGGGATTATTAATTATACATATGCTAAATTTCCTAATAAAAATCACAGTTTATATTGGTGAATTATTTATAATCCATCATTCTTAATACGTCAACTATGGAGATTTTCTAGCATATTCTGCAAATCTAAATAGTTTGAGAAATTAGAAATTTGTTTCAAATTTTTTACACCATCAGAATAACAATATATAGTTTTACTATATAGAAAATAATGCCAATCTGAAATCAAAATTACAAAAAGGACTTAAAACACTATCTAACGGCACACCACAGAGGGGTGGGGAAATGCAATCAAATCCTTCATAATTTTAAAATGAAATGAAATCTATATAATAAATAATACCTTTTTTTTACTTATCAAACTTGTAGATAATCTATAAGTGGGAAGTTTAAATAAGAAAGCATTATGATATAATTTGTCAAATGTTTTGCTTAAATCCACACAAAAATGGTACATAATTACTTCTGATCAAATTTTTGTACTGTTTTGTCATTTCTGGTGATAAAAATTGTATTTTTTGATTTTCATGGTGTAAATCCATGCAGTTAGTAAGGAAGCGATGGGCACATTGTCATCTTACAATACTTTTCATATCTTTCAAAGATCTAGATGTATTTATTATTGCATCTATGCTGTGACTAGTTTTCCTATGAATTCACATTCATATGACACATTTGAGATATGTTTCAAAAAATAATCTAGCTTAATATAAGTTATTTCTGTATTTTTGGCATTAAGATGCTCATTCATGATATCCCAAAATTCCCTTGGATTATTACGAATATTGTTTTGTGCTTTTCTCATATATAGTGAAAATCTTGTTTTTCAAATCCAAAATTGATCATTTTTAAAGTTATTTAAAATATCTTACCTCAATATTTATTGGATGGATTACAAAAGTATTGCTTTCTTTTAATACATTTGATAAGTTTTCTAGAAAACGATTTAGGATATATAGATTTAACTTTTTTTTTTTTTTTGGAATATATCTATAAGTTGAAACAGCAATTTTTGAAATATTTCTCTTACTTTTGAAGCATCTTTGCTGACATATATTTCCGTCCAGTTAATGCTTTCAATTGCTGCACATAAATAAAAATCATTTCCAGCATAATTTCTTTCGGCTGGTGATTTAAGTTTCATTAATTTTAGGTTTAATGATAATTCAGTTTCTGATGCAAAATGATGAGAATCTTTCACTACTAGAGAATATTCACATTTCTGGATACTAATGAATTGATGATTAGTGATTACTAATTTAAAAATATAACATTTAAGCACTTGGAGATGCCAAAGCAAAATAAAGAAGGCTTGGCATATTGCCAACAATGCCAATACTATAAATAAAAAAAAAGAATTATGCTTCCCCCTTTCTAAAAAATGGGGCATTTAAGCTTATTTGATACAATTTATATGATTCTTATATTATGCCTTCTGCCCACAGTTTATTCATCATTGCTATGATGATATATATCTTTTAAATAATTCAATTTTCTTACACCTTTTAAGCAAAAAATATTTATTATTTTAATTACAGTTTCGGCTGTTCCTCTCAATCTTCTTCAGATCTCATTCTATTTCTCTACTTTCCCTTTCCACCATTTTTATAATATCATGACAATGATATTGAAAGCATGCTACACATACTATATTAAGAATGTTCCACTGTGAAGCTTTTCTTACTCGGCATCTCCAAGCGCTTAAATGTCAATTATAATGGCATAAAAAAAGTAACTAAAGAATGATAGAATCACATGATCACCATCTCTTATACTAGCACATAATTGTTATTAAACAATTCAAAACAAAGCAAAACTCTCCATACAGTAGTACCATCTTGTGCCAACAAGAGCAATCAATGGATGCCAGAAGGCACTAGATAGGGATTTTATGCACAAGCCTTCTGGCATCCATTGATTGCTCTTGTTGGCACAAGATGGCACTACTGTATGGAGAGTTTTGCCTTGTTGAATTATAGAATTATAACCATAACTATTATACATATCACTGATATGTTTATAATCCAAAAACTTAAGAAATTGGATTAAACCATTAAATTTAAAATTACTATTTTGACAAATATTGTTATTATTATTACCAGTAGAATTTTGGAATATTAATTTTCAGAGAAACTTAGACTTTTTAAAAAAAACTTTCATTTGTAAACTTGTATACATATATATATATATATATGCATTTGCATATATTAAAAATGTATTATCATTACAGACATTTTAAATATTGAAAAAAATTAATGCAATAATATTTTGAATTTATAGCTTTATAAACATATATACTTTTTTTTACTTAATTATTTTTATTTATCATTATCTAATTTTGTTTCTAATGCTCGTCTAAAAATTCTTGACGAAATTTAATCACAATTAAGTTAATAATAAATTTTCAGCGATAAAAAAATAATATATACCATTTCATTTTACAATTTCTATGATTTTTATAAAAGGAATAATGTTTCTGTGTAAAGAATCCATTGTTGTAATTAATTAATGTGTGTTCAGACAATGAATTTAATAAAAATTCATTTTGAATGAGTCTCAAAATTAATCGATGGCTAAAACTTACGTAGAAAAATACTGATAAAGATATATCTTATTCAAAGCAAAATAAAGCTCAACTTATAAGTGTTACCATTATAGCAAGGAATATTTGTTTATCAGCATCAACGTAGAGACTCAAAAGGCAATAATTACAGTAGTGTGTGCTACGGTACACATCTCGATACAATAATAGCAGACGCACACTATAATACAACAAGATTCTCACATCTCGATACAATAATATATTACTCAAAGCATCAATTTTTTCAAAAGCAAGAGCTTCAAAAGTGTGAGAAAAAAAAGGTAAAAAAAGACTCCAACTGTTTGTTACAGAGAGGTTCTCATTTGAAGTTTCTCAAACAAGAACCAGAGATCCGCACTCAATAGCTATATTACATAACCGCAAACACAATTTCTACATTGATTAATGAGAAAGCTGTCAAAAATTTCTAATATCTTTGAAAAATGACACAACTTAGAAATGAACTGGCAGTTTATTAATCAATATAAACTTCACTTATTATATCCCCCCTCATCCATATTTAGCTTGCCAACTGGATAAAAACAATCGTAACAAAGTAACCTGATATCAATGCGAAAAAATATACTTTTGAAAATTTACTATTCATTACATTAGTACACATTATTGTTAAAAAAATATTCCAACAGCTTAGAGTTTGTAACATCTTATAACTGATTAGTTGAATTGGCATAGATGGGGTAAGAGCAATACCCAGAAAGCATACTAGACTTATAGCATAGACTAAGGAAATCCTGTTCTTGTTGAAGGTAATCCCATTGCTGCATGTATCAGGAAGCCATAGTTATTACTAGATACCCCAAAAACTAAAAGATATTAAATGACTTCTAATTCTAAAAATGCAAATCAATGAAATTAAGATTGATTATATTAACAAAGATATCAACAACCAATACCATTAGCTTTTGTTATGCTGTGATGTTCATTGGCTAATGCCAGGAAAACATTTATTTCCTTTTGGGAATTGGAGAGATAAGATTATTCCTCATAATTTCTCCTTAGCCATCATTAAATAATTTTTTTCTTGATTAGTAAGATTACTATATTCATCAGATATCTACAATATCAGATTAACTAAATTTCCCCCAATTCTGATCAGTCATATGATAAGAAATTTTAAATACCATTTAATTATCTTTGGGTTACAGCCTTGGTAACCCATAAAGATAAGACAGTTTTGAATGCATGCTTAATTATTTTAAACAAAATTTTAAAAAAAACTTGAAGAGATCATCTAAAAATAAAATTAAAAAAAACCAGTACCATGAAACCCCATGATAAATAGTGTAGATAATTTAAAAAGAAAGTCAGGAGAAATGGAGGAAATGTAGATAGGATGATAGAATAGACTATACATTTAATGGAGTGACAAGATATGAATGACAAAATAAGGAGTGCAATGGAGATAATTGGGCAAAGAATAAGTAAGATAGAGAAAGAGGTAAACAATGGAGAAGTAAAATTAAAAGCATTAGTCATGTGCGGAGATCAAGAAATTAATGAACAGAAACAATAAGGAAGAAGTAGATATGGAAGACCAAAAGATGGAAGAGAATGTCATGGATGAAGTAGGGAAAGTAAACTATGAGACAGTCTTGATAGAGGAATCGCTAATTAGAAGATGTGGAAATGTAATTGCAAAGGAAAATAGAAATAGGTATATAAGAATATGTTTATCTGGAGCTAGAATTAGGGATGTTACAAATAAGGTAAAGAAACAGCAGAGTAGAGATGTTTATGTTATGCTAGAGACAAACAATATGTCAGAGCCATGTCCAAAAGTTTATTATTAGTTTGAATAAGTAAAGGAAGACTAGTAGTAGTTGGAAAAATTTGACAATAAATATATATTAGATATGGCATGTTCTATAAATGAGAGATTGAAAAAATTGTGTGAGAAATGATGTTATGTTTGTGGATATGTGGAATTTTTTATTAGTAAGAGGGAGTTATACAGTAAAGACGGATTGTACTTAGCAAAACAAGGAAATGAAGCATTAGGGGGTTTGATTTATGAAAAATATTATAATAATTCAGGAAACTTATAAAGGGTAGTAGGGTTTAAAATTACAGTGTTATCAAAAAAAAAGGTTACGAATGGACAAGATGGAAGAAGTAAACAGAGGGTAGCTGATTCTGAAATAAATGTAGATGTGAAGAGAGAATGGGTCTGAAAACTAATGATAAACAATCAAATGTAATAGAGAAGAAAAAGTCAATCGAATTTATAAAAGGACAGTAAAAAAGAAAGAAATGACGGTATATTATTAGTTGTGATATGTTGGACTTTTTCCATCATCATTGAGTTAATGATGAAGGTATTGAAAATTTTAAACTTTCCAAATACAAACAATTTGTTAATAATAACACGCAAATAGAGAATACAAGTTAGTAATTACACAACGTTTCGAGTAGTATTATTCTCCACTCTTCTGCAGGTGTCAAAACCTTTGACAGAATAGCTCGTTGGTAGAACGTTTGCCTTAAATTCGATATTCAAGAATCTAAAGGTGTGAGTTCAACTTGTAAGCGAATATTGTCACAGTGCATATAGGCCAGTAATAATACCTGAAGAAGAGCGGAGGAGAATAATACTATTCGAAATGTTGTGTAATTACTAACCTGTTGTAACAGTCAGAATTGTCTATCTCGCTAACACACTGCAGAATTCAAACCCCAAACATGAAACTGAACATTCTAGGAGGGGTTGCCTTCTAGATATACCAAGTTCGAATCTAAAGTCCAAATTTCACAGTGCCACCTACGTGATAACGCATCTGATGCTACTAATAGGATAACCTTTTACCGGTGCCTGGTGGTCACGGAGAAACAAAAAGACTATACTAAGATAAGTTTGAATTGCTAATTAATGTCTATGGATGTACAAAAGAAATGTATAAAATAGATATATAGACCGAGACAGTGATAGGAATCAATAAAATAAAAAATAAAAATTAGTTTTAAATGATTTCACAAAATTTATTTATATATATATAATGCCACTGTCTGCTTATATGAGACAGGGACGCGTATTAAATAATTGTTGGCATTACATTCCAATAAATTACAAAAAGGTTTTAAAGCAAAATTATATATTCTATCCCTCGGGCTAATAGCATTACGATAATGTGCTTGAAGAGATAGGAATATGTGCAAGGTGCTTTTGAGTAATTATAAAAGTTTAATAAAATATTTGATATTACGGGTTATATAATATTTATTGATTTCGAGAATAGCATGGACAAAAGCTTACTAAGCAATAAAGTGAGGATGTGATCAAGGCATCTATTTGATAATAATAATTAAAGCAGATGGGAGGTCAGTATTGCTAATAATGAATTTATTAAAGTTGGAGGGTATGACACATTTAAATCACGGATGCTTTGTAAAAATAAATATATAAATAAAACAATAGTGAAATATTTGGAATGACTACGGAGGGCATCTCACTGCTAACCTGTAGGAAAGTGTTGTCATGAACAGCTGAAACTTAGCGACTGGGTGACGACTGCATTTAATTCCCAGGTGTGTCATTTGTGGACACACTCTGCCTGGAAACCGCAGGAAGCGAAGAGAGAACGGACTTAGCCATTTAAAATCCTTGGAAAGCGAAACAAAGCGGTCTCAACAACCAATTCATTTACCAGCAATACTAGACTAATGTATATAAAACATACTAAATGGGCTTTACTTGGATTAAGAGAAATGCCCAATCAAATTCCCAAAAATTCATTTAAAAGGGTCCGCACATTCTCGACATAAATGATGAACTTTGTAATTAAAGTAGAACACAGTATTTAAAAATAGGAAAATGCATGCTTGCGGGTTTGAAAAGAAAGCATAGGTTTATTTACGCAATCATGCATTTGGGGACACATTTAAATCATTGACCTCACACATACTCTCATATTAGGTTAAAATCAATAACATGTAGATTTTAAACTATGTGATTATTATATATATATATATTAAAGAAGATTAGAATTGCCCTCGAACGAGTGATTTGCAAGATAATAAAATTGGGAATTATTATAAATTTAAAAATATGCCTTAATAGCAGCATCTTACTTTCAACAAAGGGAATAATTCACTCGGTCAAAGTCGATTCTGACACATTATCATAATAAAATAAAAAAAAGCTTAATAAATAGAAAATATTAACCCAAGGATAGAGAGCAAAACTGTTGATTATATTTGAACACGTTAAAGAAGTACATAATAAGTCAAGTGAAATAAAAGAAAAACAATTTAAAATAGCTATAGCATGTTAGTTAGGAATCACAAGAGCTCTTGGGTTAATTTAGGTTACCTCTGGAGAAGCATTTGCAGGTAGATTGATGGTCGGCAGGTTTTATATAACTCAGCAGTAAAATCTGGAATTGTTCATATTTTTGGCAGCAGCATCAGTTCCGGGGTTCCTTACGTGATAGCTTCCGATGGTCTAGAGCAGCAGCCGGCCATTCCTGAGGGAAATAGCCTCCGCTGACTCTACTCAGTCATGTCACGGTTAGCAATAGGTGTGGTAAACATGGTGAATTAATTTGGAGATGAAAACTCGGCTTCAAATATCAGTTTGCAGGCATGGAGCTAAAATCTCAGGAAAATATATTTTGAAGAATATTTTACTAGAATATCACTCAAATCATTTCATTAGCAACACCAGAATAATTTTGGTTAGAAACATTTCATCAGCAAAAACTAGAATAAATTTTGGTTAAAAACATTTCATCAGCAAATGACCAGAATGGAGAACAAAAGAAAACCTTTCTTTTTATAGTGGAAATAAACAATAGAACTGCCCTGGAGCGTTACAAAAATATATCGGACTTATCAGCTGTAATTAAATCTATCCGAATGTCTAAAGGAATTTAACAAAATTTTAATTAATTTCTATTGTTAATTTCCTTGTCGACATTCGAATTACAAACTAGATTTAATTAAAAATTACTTTTACTAATTAAAGAAAACCTTAAGTGGACATCTGCTGTATTTTTAGATAAGCTTCTATAGCATTAAATAATTAGACTATTGTCCCTCATTTATTTTAAGAGAAATATTTGGAATGACTTTGATTAAATTAAAAGAAAATTATTTTACTTTTTAAATTGCAATATTTGAATCTATCTACTAAATGAATATGAATTTTATCTTAAATCAAAAATATATTACGACTGTAATATATTTTTGTAAATAGATTCAAACAAAATAACTTTAATTAACGATTTATAATTTTGATATGTTTTTAAAATGAATATTATAGTGTGTGCGCAATTATGACCTATATAACCTACTTTTTAAATAAATCTAATCTAAGTGAACATATACATAATCTATAATATTTTATTTATTTGGGCATGAGTTATACTTATATATATAATACGAGTGTTGTACTCGTGGTTTAAAATTGGGTGGGATTTTCGGTATATAAGCGCATTGCAGACACACTACGATAGATTGGGGTTCAAACTAAGGTATGAGGGTAGGAAATAGGTGAGAAAAGGTGAAACGAAGATCTGCAAAGAGATCTTACTGTTTCACTGTGTTGTCTATTTTGTATTTGGAAAGGTTAAAATTTTCAATACATTCAACATAAACTCATTGATGATGGAAATAGTCCAACATATCACATCTAAGAAAGGAAGAAATTGTTAAAATTGGATATTTGAATATGTGTGGTGATAGTAGACCAGAAAAGTGGCTGGAATTAAATAAAGCAATTAAAAACAAATGGCTTGAAGTAATAGAAGTAGTGAAAACACATTTAAGAGAAGAACTTGGTCTAGAAATAATATATTCCACACAATAGATTATATATTAGAAAAGAAAGAGAGAATGAATAAAGTATGGAAAATTAAGATGTTTGATAATGAAGAGAAAGTTTGTAATAATGATCATAACTTCTTTATAATAGAAATTGTTAGTAATGTGATGGAAAATAGTAATAAAAGTAGAAAGGATACTGAAAAATGTGGATGGAGAGTGAATGATAAGAATAAGTTAGAAGAATATAAAATAAAAGTTGAAGAAACTATGGAAAAGTTAGTTAGGGATGAAAAAGTAGCAAATAGGGTTTTAGGTGAGAATATTCAGAAGAATAAAAGTAATAGGAAAGTGAAAATTAATAAAAGCTTAAAAGAGAAAAAAAAAGCATGCAGAGAATATAAATGTGTTATTAAAAACAAAGAAAGTTAAAAAGATGTTAATATTAAATGAAAAAACTATTTAAAAAGAAAAAAAAGTTGGCTAAAATAAATAATTATAAAAAGTGAGTAAAATTAAATAGTAAATTATTGGAGAATATTAATAAAAGTGAGAGTTGGGAGTAAAAAATTTTGTAAATATATTAAAACAAGAAATGCTGGGGAAAATAATATTACTAAATAATGAGAAAAAGAGTGTAGCTCTAGAGAAGAATTAGACACAATCTTAAATAAATAGGAAATGAATATAGAAAAGATGTTAGATAATGAAGGACAGAGTGATAACATAACATAAAAGTACATAGTAATGGAAATATTAGGTTTATAGAAAATGAAATGAATGAAGCAGGGAAGAAGTTGAAAAGTAGAAAGACAAGAGGTAGAGCAGAGATGGTGATGAATTTGGGGGAAAGGGACAAAATTAAATCTATTATCATGTTTTAATAATATGGCACAGTATAGCTGTAATAATACAAGAGTAAGATTTAGAGGAAAGGATAAGGACCATAGAAAGATAATTATAGACTGAAAGTGATAATGTCAATATATATAAAAGTTTTTGCATATATGGTGGCTGGAAGGATGGCAAATTGGATGGAAGAAAATAATATAGTGAGATAAATGCAAGGAGGTTTTAGAACAGATAGGCAAATAGGAGATAGTTTATTTATAGTCACACAACTTATACATAGGAGTAGGAATACAGGTAGACAGTTATACATGGCCATTATATATAGAGAGAGAAGGCATATGATAGAATAAATACAGGTAAATTTAGTAAATTTGGGAATGAATGGAGCTTTAGTGGATTTTATTAAGAGATTGTATGAAAATAATTACTATACGACATATCAATTAGGAAACATAGAATCAGTTAGTTAAAAATCCAGGTGGAACTAAAGCAAGGATGCCCTATATTACCTATTTTGTTTTTGTTATATGTGAGAGAAATGGAGAGAGAACAAATAGAAAGCTTAGGAAGAAGGTTAGAGAATAAATGGTAAGGGAGTGTATACATTATCAGATCTTTTATTTGCTGATATCTGCTGTGCACAGAAAGTAATGAATATATCGAAATTATGCTGAAGATGTGCACAAAGGTGGATAGAGAGATGGGAATTAAATTTAGTGAAGAAAAATCAAAAGCAATGGTGATTAATACTGGGGAAAGAGAAGAGAAAATTTTTTTTATTGGGGGATATAAAGTTAAATGTAGTGAATAGGTATATCTATTTGGGAATTGTCTTAAGTAATCAGAGAAATTGCTTGGATGAATGGGAGAAAAAATTAATAAATGAAGCAAAGAAAAGAAAGAGACTGATAAAAAAATTAAGAGCAAAGAAAAGGAAGGGACTGATAAAAAAATTTAAGTGTTTTCATATAATAAATATTATGTAGCTAGAATTATATGGAAAAAAATGGCAGTAGCAGGGTTAACTTATGATAATGACGCATTATGTGTTACTAAAGGGATGTTAGATTACTCAAAAAAAGTACAAAGAGAAGTAGGAATATCATGCATTAGATGCAGATGTGTGGACAGCAAAGGAGACAATTCAAGGAGAAATAGGATGGTCAAGTTTTTATATGAAAGATGCAAAAAAGCAAAATGAAAATGTTCAGTAGATTGCAATTTATGGATAGTAAGAAAATAGCCAAAATAGTATTTAACTGGGTTATGAGTAAAGGACATGCAACAAGATGGATGAAAAAGGTAGTACAGTATGCAGAAGATTTGGATAAAGACTTTATGTCAGTATACTGGCACAAAAGGTGAGATGATTGTTTTAGGAGGATTGTTGAATGTTATAATGGCAAGGAATGGGATAGAAGAATAGATACATCAATAAAAAATAGGTAGTTGGAGAGCTAGTATGAAGAGTAAAAAAAATTGAAATATATATAGAAATAAACAGAATAGTGGGTATAAGTTAATTTATGATAATAGCAAGGAAAGTAGTTTTGAACAGGATCATTAGCAAGAAGAGAATATACACACAAATAGAGAAACGAGGGTGATTTAATCTACAAGTTATGTAATGAAGGCATGGAAAATATTAGGTATATGAAAATTGAATGTATATGCTTACAAGCAGAAAGGGTACAAATAATGAAGTTGTGGGAAAATAATATAAACAAGGTGATTATACAGAGTGGGTTGAAACAGGCAAAACTCTCCATACAGTAGAGCCACTCAATGCAGCCAATGGATGAAAGAAGGTTTGTGCATAAAATCCCTATCTAGTGCCTAATCCAATATCTGCAATCTAGTTTCCAGCTTGTGGCTTTCATCAGTGAGGAGCCTTGGATCTCAGAGTACTGCACCTAGATCCTAGGATCTAATGCAACTTTCCAGCAGCCAACTTTTATCTCTATTTAACTACAAAACTACGAGTCTAAAATTGAAACATATTTTCAATCCATGCTCATTAGCTTATATAGTCATATAGGTCTTGTACCCATACATTTTGGTGTCTTTGGTTCTTTAGTAACCATAACCACTACTATCCTATTAGGCAGGAATGATATTAAATCACTAAACATCATATGATCACCATTTCTTATGCTTGCTCAAGCTGTTAAAACAGGCAAAACTCTCCATACAGTAGTGCCACTCAGTGAACGCCAGAGTAATCAATGGATGCAAGTGGTGGTTATGGTTACTAAAGAACCAAAGACACCAAAATGTATGGGTACTGAAGTGGGTTCAGACCTATATGACTATATAAGCAAATGTGCTTGGATTGAAAATATTAAGGTTTTCAATTTTAGACTCATAGTTTTGTAGTTAAGTAGAAATAAAAGGGAGCTGCTAGTGTCGCAGTAGATCCTAAGATCTAGGTGCAATACTCTCAGATCCAAGGCTCCTTACTGATGAAAGCCACAAGCTGGAAACTAGTCTGGGGATATTGGATGAGTAGGTACTACTACAAACCTTCTTGTACCTATTGGCTCTGGCTTGCATTGAGTGAAATTACTGTATGGAGGGTTTTGCCTATTTTACCAGCTTGAGCAAGCATAAGAAATAATGATTATTTGACAGAAAGTGGGTTCTTGGTTTTTACGCTGGGTTTGGAAAAAGATAAGAGGAATCTAGAAATAAAGGCCATATGGTGAACAAAGATGATTTCGTGGAAATAGGAGGAAGCAGGATAAAGAAGAATATAGGAAAATCTTAGGCTGGGGAATGAAAAGAGTAGGGAAAAGTGGCTACCATGCTTAACTGGCCATAGTGTCTGAAAGATTCCTGACTTCAATATAGCACATTCCAAATAATATTTCAAAAAATTCAATTACAGGATTATTTGAAAATGAGACTCATCAGTGGATAATGAAATAGCAGAACTCTCTCCAAGCTGCCTCAAGTTGTAATCTCTGAATCACTGCATTACATAGTAATATAATTTAGCTATTTGTCACAAAAATTTTAAGGCACTAGCACATTACCATCAGGATCATTAGTTTCTCCACAAAATGTGACAGTGTGTTTTGGATCTTCGTCGACCATTTTCAATGCTCACCCTGCCACCGTAAGATTTTGAAAATGAGTTAATAACATATCTATGTCTCATGGTTTAACTTATACACACAGTTTGAAAAATTTCAAATATTTTAATAGCAGTTTTTCCCGATTTAAACAAAATTTAATGTTGGTGCATTGGGCATCAAGGATTACAAAAATATAGTCACATTTCATGTTGTAACTCATAATCCAGACATCAATGCTTTAGAATTTTGGTGGTGAATAGTTAAAGTATGTTGCCACATAATACATGTGTTGATTTACAGATGGCTCTGCAACCAGTTGGGAGGGGGACCCCTCTCACCAGTCATCTTTTCCCTGGGGCACACTGTGTATACCAAGCGCAGATGTAAAAACCCAATTAAGAAGTTAAAGATTATTGTAATATTCTCTTTGATGATTATGATACTTTAAGAAATAGTTTTATTCATAAATGTTTATTGTAAAAAAACTTTCACATTTTAATTTACAACAATATTGTACATCTACCATTATATAATTTAGTCATTTTAATTGAAAAGAAAAGATATATTTTTATTTGTCCTCTCATCCACCCTGCACTAACCTCCAATTATAGATTTTAATCTTGTTTACAGTAAAGGAACAACAACCTCTTTAATTGGTTGTTTTAACAAATTACTTTTTTTTAAATTGAGGGCTTTAACAAATTACAAAAACAATGAATTTGACAGTGTTGATTATAATAATAATAATAATAATAATAAATAACTATAATGCCCTTATGATTTTATAACAAGATAAAATAAAACCCTCCTAAAGATGGCCGACCTTGGATATCACTTCCATATATCTCACAGAGTCAAAAACATCAATAAAGCTTATTTCACAATCACATCGAGTAAGCAACATTACCCCTCCCACAACTAATAGATTAATAAATAATCCTAAGGACCGACTTGATTGACAACAGACTCTGTACAATGTATATAAATCACATGCCCCCAAGCAGGGTGCAGCACTGCATGTTATGGTGAATCACGCATATCTCTCAATACTTGGAATTCCCAACAGATATCTTTATAGATAATCCAAAGCATATCTCTTTATAGATAATCCAAAGCATAAGTCAATCATCCTTGAGAACCACAACACTATAGGCCATACATTTGAACCCATATCTGCCAACATAGCATGCATTGAGCGAAACGACTCTAAGTGGAAGGTCTAAGAAGCATGGCATATAGAGATAACAATCCTAATGCCATAAAGCAGAAGTAATCTTGATTCCCCCTTTCTAAGAAATGGATGATTTACATACATTTTAAATAATATATTGCCTATATATTACACACTTTCCAAGGCTTTGATTATAAAGACATTTAACACCCTTGAAAGTGCTTAGCTTTGATAATAATTTTCATGCGATTGTAGTTTTTCTTATGAGAGTATGTGAGTGCATATATTTATAATTTATAGTTGTCTAAAAAAATTTCTTAAGTTTATAAATAACTATACCTTATTAAACCCAAATTTATATTACAAGCATTTTATGCAAAAAAAGTAATTCTACCTTTATATTTAGTAATAGTAATTTTTATTATAAAGCGTATTTTATGCGAAGAAAGTAATTTTGCCATTAATCAAAACTGCTCGGAAAAAAATCAGGTTAATTGCTTTTAATTATAATACAATACTGAATATATATAGTATTTAAATCATGAAGAAAATGTGATTACATAAATTCATGTTTGAAATGTCACATTTAGGGAGGAAAATCAAAATAGATGCTATAATATTGTATTTACATTTAACAAAACTCTCCATACAGTAGTGCCACCCTGTGGCAACCAGAGTAATCAATGGATGACAGATGGCTTGTGTAAAAAATCCCTATCTAATGCCTACTCATCCAATATCCCCAGACTAGTTTCTGGCTTGTGGCCTTCGACAGTGAGGAGCCTTAGATCTGAGAGCACTGCACCTAGATCTTAGTTCTCAGATCCAAGGCTCCTCACTGACGAAGTCCATAAGCCAGAAACTAGTCTGGGGATATTGGATGAGTAGGCACTAGATAGGGATTTTATGCACAAGCCTTCTGGCATCCATTGATTACTCTGGTTGGCACAGGGTGGCACTATTATGTGGAGAGTTTTGCCTTGTATTTTCATTTAGTTTTAGTTAGCGTATAATTGATATTGTGTAATTTGATATCTCATAGTTGTTGCTAATTCCACCATTAATAAACACATTTATTTCTATAAAGTTAAAATCTTTTGTTTAATGTACATTAAATCTTTTTTTAAAAAAGACGATTTTTACATGGACTGGGTACATCTTATAAAAAACGAATTAACAAGCAGATTGTTAATGATGAATATACAGAACTCATTACATGAATTTCTTTTCAGACCCAAACATATTAATTCAATCTAGCAAAAGTTTATAAAAATTTCCTTGGCAAACAACAAACATCATAAATGCATGTCCTGGATACAATTACAATCATCACATTTACTACTTATCTGCTTAATATAATAAGATTCAAACCTATTCGGATTTGTGGCTAATGATTTTATAGTTTGGCACAGTAGATGAAGGAATGTTTCCTAAAGTCAGTACCATGAACTATGCATTATTGATGTTTATAATTAAGAATTTGCCTAATATATATATATATACACACACAATATATTATTTTTTAGTTAAATAAAGAGCGAACTGATGCTCCCATTCATAAAAACTTATAGGAATACTTTTAAAAACTTTAAGAGAGTACTAAGAGTACTACTCTCTAAACGTTACTTTTAAAATTAAACCACAAATGGCAAGAAGTTCTTTCATGCAATATCTAAGGTTCAAGAAATAATCGTTAATGCAATACAAAGAAATTGAGTAATTATCAAAAAAAGATTTCAAATTAGCCCTTGATCTGGTTAATAGGTATTTACTAATTTCACCTTTCAAAACTTAACTCCACAGCATCACTATTTTGTTTTAGAAATTAAAACTATTTAATAAACTGAAGAACCAGGTTATAAATTATAAGTGATTGTATGTATCATTTTTTATCTCTGCCAAGACCTTACATAAACTTCCTTTATTAGTCACACTTCATTCTGCTAATCCAGTGGCTATAAGAGGCCTCATAAAAGCTTTATGTGCTTTAACATGGCATCACGATTCAAGCACTTTGTTTTGTTGATGACGTCTTGATCACCTTTGAAGGCTTCGCCAACATACATACTACCATAAATCTGCTAGAAAGATATCACAGATGTTTTTTGGCAGCAAATCCTAGGTAAAAACTTATATCTCATTTTAAATATTCTTCTAAGACTGCGTTTTCTAAAATTAAACTGAATAAATAAAACATTTCCACTAAGATATCAAGCCAAACATACTGGATTTTTAATGTATAAAGATCAATAGCAGAATATTTTAAATAATCTGGCCAACAGTTTCCTAATAACTACAAAATATATATGGGTCCATCATCTCTTCTACTATAAAACATCTGCCCGTCAGCTATGGCAGAGTGAACTTGATATACTAAACTTTTTCTTTCATATATCCCAGCCTTTGTTACTATACTGAAAGATCCTCTATTAGAACCATTACATCATCAAATATTCTGTCAGCTATACAGAGACAGCTGTTTTTGCCTGTATGATTATGGAATAGTATAATGATCTACTTGATAATTGGAATTTCCATTTTACTTAATATTAGCTTCATCTACATTATAAATAAAATTAAACTAAGAAAAAAAATTCTTAATTCAATTCACCTTTTAATAAAACTTCCATTCATTTCACAACAAATGTGTTCAAGGCACAAATAAAAATTAGCGTTTCGATCTTCATCTTACACTTCTGACCAAAATATTCCTCATTCTGAACCTTTTTTCTCCACCATTTGGAATTAATCTGACTTATTAAGCAACAAAAATTTCACTAGCAAAAATTAATGCTTAATTCCAATTGATTTAAAATTAAATATTTTCCGAATCAAGTCTTTAACATGCTCAACCCATTATTCTTTATGCATACCCTTACAATAATGTCAATCATTGTAAGTGACAATTTATATTTGAGAAGTCAGACAGCTTAAAAAATCTTCCCAGTAAAAATCTAATTAAAGTACATTTTGGTCCTGGTTTTCTTTTGCCATGCTTATATATTATCTCCAAGTGCTATATCGAATTGATCACAATATTCAATGTTTTTATAACATAAAATCTAACCTTTGTGCTTGTTTTAAGCAACCATTACAAACTCTACAAAAACAATTAAAATTTAATTCAGAAAACTGACAATTCTTATTAACATAATCAGAAACATAATTTTCAAATACACATATTCGTCTTATGGAAACCTTATATTGATAGCTTCCAATTCACGGATACCATCAATACACTTTTGGATTTTTAAAAAAACTGATTTGAAATGTAATATCAAATTCATTATTGCTATCGTACATTGCAATGTGAAACAATTTCATTCCTAGTACTGAACTATCAAAAAATTAATGGTAAACTCTGTAAATATTTGAATAAATCCAAAAAATAATTTTACTTTATTTATTTCTTGTCCACAATTCATTCTTTGTCTATATTATAGTAAATAAAGAATTGGCAATTTAAATTAAAATTTTGGTAAAGATCGATATGTAACAATGGATTTAGATATTTGGATAGTTGGTTGGGTGAGGATGGAAAGTTAAAAGAATAGCATTGGCAAAGAAGATATTTATTAAGAGGAAAAAAATATTTGTGAACTTTTGAAAGAGAGAATTAAGGAAAAGATTAATTAACTGTCATATGTGGAGTATACTATTACATGATTGTGAAATATAGACAATGAGTAAAAATATTATGAACAGATTGGAAGCCTTTGAGATATGGTCATGGAGAAGGATAGAAAAAATTAGTTGGATGAATGAAATGACAAATGAGACAGCTTTGAAAAGAATAAATGAAAAAAGAAGACTGACTGAGGAAATTTAGAGATAAAAAGAGAAACTGGATTGGACATATATTAACAAAAAAAAAATAGATTAATGAAAAATATTTTAGATGGTGAATGGAAACAAGAAGGATGGAAAAGATTGACCTTAATGGGTGATATAAGAGTTGAAAAAAGATATGCAGAATTGAAGATTTCAGCGATGAAGAGAAAGAAGTGGAAAAGGGGATAAATTTGTGATGTGACTGCTCTCTGGACATGTGCACAGGAAAAAATGTTATTGATGATGCAAAAATATAGCAAACTTAATTCACAATATTATTAATAAAATACTAACAAGTACTTTACCTGCATCAGTGCATAAGGAAGAAGAAGGGCTGTGTCTAACCATCCTAGTTCCGTTTTACTTAAGTGAAATTCTGCTTCTAAATCAGTCTTAATCTGTTAGAAAAATATGCTTATTATAATCAGAGGTAACATGTTCATAAACATTTACACACACACAAATATATATATATATAATATTAATTTTTCACCGCTTGCTTATGTAATTATTTTACATATATATGCATTTATGCAAAAGCATACGTATACATATGTAAATAATAATTTCACATGATCACTATTTCGTATGCTTACACAGGCTGCTAATAACCATAGCAAACTTTAGATACAGTAGTGCAAGCCTTCATAATCAATAGACACGGCATACGATCCCTATCAAGTGCCTACTCATCCAAATCTTCCTGCATCCATTGATTATGAAGACTTGCATTTGGTAGCACTAGTGCATGGAGAATTTGCTACTGTTATTAACAGCCTGTGTAGGCACATGAAATGGTGATCATGTGATGTTTTGATGGTTTTATAACTATCCTGCCATAGGATAATGGTAACTGAGGTTTTTGAAAAACAAAAGACACCAAGATATATAGATGCTGAACTGAGTTCAGATCTATATGATAATACACATGAAAGAGCTTGGTTTGAAAACATTAGTTTTCATCTTGGGTTCCTAGTTTTATAGTTAACCAAATAAGTAAAAGGTGGCTGCAGGAGGGTTGCATTAGATCCTAAGATCTAGGTGCAATGCTCTAAAATCCAAGGTGCCACACTAATGAAAGACGCAAGCTAAAAACTAGTCCGAGGATATTGGATGAGTAGGCACTAGCTAGGAATTTTATGCACAAAGCTTTCTGTATCTATTGATTATCAAGGCTTGCAGTTGGTGGTACTACCATATAAAGAGTTTTGCTACTGTTATATAACCACTTATAAAAATAAGTGACTTATTTTTTAACAAAATGTAAGAATAAATGAGCATTCCATACACAAAATAGCTACTACATGTTAACATACAAATAAAGACAAGCTATTTCTAAACACAAACATCAGATTTTATAAAAAAATTATTTAAAAATGTTTTTGATTTTTTTAAATATAATCGATATCGTATTTATAACAAAAGTTACGATAAAATACTAGAATTTGCCAAAACTAAATTAGTATTCATTTTATGCAATCAAAAAAAAAAAATTGAATATTAAAATTGGTCATTAAAAGTTTGTATTAATTCAAATCTTTAAAAGCATTGTAGTAAGCCATTATAACATTAATAAAGACTAATGAAATTTGTGTGCCCACAATAAAGATTCTTCTTAAGGAAAATCATGAATGCACTGTATCAAAGTTTACGATAGACCTTTCTAAAATACCGTAATAGCAGAGTTTCAAGTAACCATAATTTGAATTATTTATGAAGATTTAGTTGCTGGAAAAGATTTGACAAGGGAAAGATGAGTTTCGTTGGCTTTAATCAGTTTAAGATGGTAAGCGAGCATAATACATTCTTTTAAGTATAAAAACTTTGATAATTGCCTGGCATATCACCACATAAATATCAGTACAACTAATTAATAATGATATGTTTCAGTGAATAAAGTCATAGTTATTGTTGAATATCACATTATTTGTATTTCAGTGAAATTTTGTTTCAATTTTGATCAAATAATTTGATCACTTTTTATGCTCTTCTAAAACATCATAATAAATAATTTCATTCATTAAAGAATAATCGAAGTGGGGATTGATTAATGAGACACAAGATACATCTTGATGAAAAGTTAGAGAGATAGAGGCTTTTAATATTAACAAGTGATATCTCTAATATTCAGAAATGTTCCAATGAATTTAAACTAAGATTTGAAAATCTATTTTAAATTATTAACAGATTTCAAAGACTGCTCAGACATCAATGAAATCTATATAACTGATACTTTATTAAAAATTGTTATGCAAGGTAGCCCCTATTCACCAATTTTGGTAAATTTTCATCTGCTACAAGACAATGTATAAAAAAGAACCTATTCACCGATTTCGAAAAATTTTCAACTGCTACAAAACAATGTATATAAAAAAGAACCTATTCACCAATTTCAGAAAATTTCAATTGCTGCAAGACAATGTACAAAAAAAAAAAGAATCTATTCACTGATTTTGGAAAATTTTCAACAGCTACAAGATAATATATAAAGAAAAGAACCCAAGCACCAATTTCAGCATTTTTTCAACTGCAACAAGACAAGATATAAAGAAAAGAAGAAATATAAAAATATTTTAAAATAATTCATTTAAAAGAAGTGAATATCTAAATGTCATAAAATGATATGGAAAATTGTTAATGATGACATAAAAAAATAAAATTTCAGAATGGCAAAAAAAAAACCTATGTATAAGATTCTCAAAAGTATAAAACAATATCTAAATATTACAATAAAAGTTGTTTTAGCAATAAAAAGAGAATATGCCACTAACTCTATAAAAAAAAAGAGACAATATCATGAAGTAATGTAAAATAATTTTTATAAACTAATTATTTATTTATCTATCATGATGTTTTTATTTGTAATAGTCATATAAGGGAATAACTCCAAATTTATAAAACTGAGGAATATTCTCACTTTCTAAATATAAGGTAGTCTTTGAAAAGATAAGAATTAATTCATCTTATCTTTTTTATCTAAATATATATGTATAGGCCACTCTAAAGCATTTAAAAATGAGAGTGTGAAGTCTTAATCAATCACTTTTAATTCCATTCACTACGCGTTAATAAATGACGTTTGTAAAATTTTTGCAATTTACTGCACATTAGTATTGGGTGTAATATTAAATACATATAATTATCATAATAGTCATAAGGGAACCACCCTGAAAACATGCACTGTATGAATTTATAAAGCTGAGAAATACTCTCACTTTCTAAATATAAGATAGTCTTTGAAACGTTAAGAATGATCTTTGTTACCTAAATCTATATATATATATATAGGCCAATTTAAACCATTCAGAAATGAAAGTGTGAAGGTCTTAATCAATCACTTTTAATTCCATACACTATTACAAATAAAACACTACACTAGATAAATAAATAAATAGCTATATATATTTAATATTACATCTAATACTGACATGCAGCAAATTATAAAAATTTTGAAAACGTAATTTATTAATATATAGTAAATGGAATTAAAAATGATTGACTAAGACTTTTTCCTTTCATTTCTAAATGTTTTAGATTGAGCTATATAAATAAATTTAGGTAAAAAAGATAAGGTGGATTCATTCTGAATATTTCAAAGACTCTATCTTGTGTTTAGAAAGTGAAAGTATTCCCCAGCTTTATAAATTCGTATGGTGCATGTGTTGGGAAAAGAACTTTATACTAATAAAAAAAAACATTCAATATCTTTTAAAATTGCAAGTAATTTTAAATGAAGAGATGAGACATGCAATTAATTTAGATCAAATAAAAAAGCTCTGTGAAATAATGAAATTATTACAAATATTTTAAAGAAAGTAGATGGAAATATAGAGAAATTGTTGGCCAATATATTTACCAAATATCTAAACTAGAGATGGTCAACACTTTTTGAACGGAGGGCCTCATAAGATACTGCTCAACACATATCGGCCACAAACATTTAATGTATAAATAAATTATTTTCCCTCATTTTTTTAAAACAATATCCTAGCTTTTAAAATACTCTACACATATATCATTTTGATAAACTATGATCATCTATGATTATCATTTACATAAACATAGTTTAAACTTTTAACACAAAATCGGCATTGCTATTAAAACTCAAAAATTACACTTATTTAAACATATTACAACAGGCAAAACTCACTATATGTATCGCCACACACAGCAAGCTAGAAT
This sequence comes from Epiperipatus broadwayi, assembly GCA_028023455.1. Classification (NCBI taxonomy): domain Eukaryota; kingdom Metazoa; phylum Onychophora; class Udeonychophora; order Euonychophora; family Peripatidae; genus Epiperipatus; species Epiperipatus broadwayi. Next base: position 6,137,579 of record JAQFVV010000017.1, read on the forward strand.
AATCAATGGATGCCAGAAGGCTTGTGCTAGTTTTGTAGTTAAGAGGAGATAAAAGGTGGCTTCTGGAGGGTTGCATTAGATCCTAAGATCTAGGTGCAGTGCTCTCAGATCCAAGGCTCCTCACTGACTAAGGCCACAAGCCAGAAACTAGTCTGGGGATATTGGATGAGTAGGCACTAGATGAGGATTTTATGCACAAGCCTTCTAGCATCCATTGATTACTCTAGCTTGCTGTGTGTGGCAATATGTATAGTGAGTTTTGTCTGTTTTAACAAAAGCTATACACAAGCATAAAAAGAGGTGGTCATGTGATGTTTATTGGCTTATTTAAACATATGCATATATATATATAAACTTACAAATATTAATAAGATGTGTTATAAGTAACTTAATATGAATCAATTAGTGTTTACTCATAGTTTATAGAAAGCCCTTCAAATTGCTCTTAACATTGTGACACCCAAAAAAACTTATAATGAGTCACATGTAAAACATAGACCACGCTTAGATTAAATATTGAAAATACACTAGATGTTTAGACGACTGCAATAATTTTTTTTTTTTTTTTTTTTAAAAAAAAAAATTCAAAATTACAAGCAAATATTATGAAAAGTTATAGAACGAATCAATAAAAATGAAATACCATTATGCTTTGGATTTGTGGATTATGAAAAGACATTTGATTCTATAAGCATTTTGGCAAAGATTGAAGCTTGTAATATCAAGTCATAGATCTAGGATATTTGTTAAATTCTGAAGAATAATTATCAAAATGTAACAGCAGTCATCAGTCCATATGACACCATTAAAAAGATTAACAATAAGATTATCCTTTATTTCCAAACATATTATAGCAATGATGTGGTTGTTTTTGAAAATCATGCTTCTGAGTCTCAAAAAGCATTATACGAGCCGTACGATAAATGCTAGAAAGTAGGATTAAAGTTAAACACGAAAAAGACTAAGTTAATATTCAATAATTTTTCAAAAAAAAAGGTAGTAAATTACAAAAAGTTAACAAATATAAATAAATTAGTCAGATTATTAACATCAACAGAAACATAATGGATGAAAATAATCTTAAAATAAAACTTGGATAATAGAAATAATTTAATCATGGCAGAAAATACACCACTGTACTTGAAAGGAAGGATTTTTAATAATTGTGTTTTACTTATGGATCTAAGAAATAGAGACTTCAGATGACACAGAAAAGAAGAAGTATATGTTGATAATAATAAGAGATAAAAAATAAATGTGTGAAAGCACAAATAAGTAACACTGACTTTGTTGAAAGAATTAAGACATTAAAATGGAAGTGGGCTAGAAATATCATTAACAGGGATACGACAACTAAAATTGTAAACTGGATTTGATGAAACTGAATAACTAGAAAACGATTGTGGAAACATGAATAAATGGGATAAGGAAGTTTTCTGTAGTGATGTGGGGAAATGAAGCTATGGATCAGATAAATTGAATTAAACTTAGAGAGACTGTCAACCTACAGGGGACTGATAATGGCTAAAATGATGAATGATTATCAGATTATAATATATATATATATATGTTGTTGTGATTTTACATAAAGACGACTGTTTGACAATAATTAAAACATTTAAAAAAAATAAATTAAATTAAACCTAAAATTAAAGAAAAAAAAGAGTTGGAAGTATTATTCATTAGTTCATAGAATTTTTTTCTTTTAACAGATTCATCAAGTTTATTAAAAGATAATTTATCTTAATAAACAATTCTTTTTCTTCTTTACTGACTTCCTTGTTAAATAACGAATTTCATAGACTGAATTAACTCGTTTCAAACTATGATTATATGCTTACATCTATCTTCTGAGAACATTTGAATAGAGATAGTTCAGTCTGATGTTTATAATATACATCAATGCATTTGCTGATGAAAATGGCAATAAGGAGTATGTCTTTGGGTTTAGATGGTGATCTTCAAAGTGACTTATCTGAAAGAGGCTTTGTGTAAAATTTATGAAAATATTAAAAAAATGAACGTCTTTCTACTAAATCAAACAATAGACTTCTTTGGTTATAAGCTTTCTATTGCACAAAAACTTTATTTTGGATTCTACGATGGGTTTCTACTGATTCTACCGTGAAACCACATTGCATATTATAACTAATGAACTGTATATTAAAAGTAATTTTAAATTTATAAAATCATTCCCAAAGATATTCAGCAAAAAAATTATTTAATTACTGCATATAATCCTTAAGCAGATTAAATAATGACATTTTTATGTGGAAATGGTTTCATCTTAAATACATTCTCTCAATACATGTTATATTTATAATATACAAAATGTTTTAATTTTATTCCTAATATAATTCTATAATTCTAAAGTCATATATCATTTGTACAAGATGTTTTAAGAATCATTGAATTCACCGTTTTAAAGCGTCTTCAATAATATAGGCGCTGCTCCAAGAGAAGATAATTAAATATTACTACTGATTTCTAATAATTGATTTCTGAATTATATTTCACAATCCATAACAAAACGTTATTTCTTAGCATCACTGCTGTGGACTGAACTTTCTTACCTCAAACCACATTCCTTTATGAATGGCTGATCTCTTCCAATAATCCTGATTGAAACACTGCCATTGTTTGTAAAATTAGCAGCAGACTAATAACTTTCACCTCATCGGAATATTATCTAATATTCGCTTACAAAATTCATTTCCTTTTTATAAGATTGAAAATGTGTTTAATTTGGTCTTTATATACACATTTGTTTACTTTCATCACTGCCAGAAATCTGTTAAGTACCATTGATTATTACTTTTTTGGTCACATTAAATATACTTATAATTAACATTTTTCCCCATTCTGATTTTAAAACCATTCTCATGAATTTTGCAAGAGTGTATCAAGTTTCAGATATCTAAACTCATTTATCTGTATCAAATGATACACAGACAAAGTTAGCAGAAACATCTCACATATGATGTTTTTTATAAGCACATTTTAACATACTCGTCTAGATAATTTAAATCAAGGTGAGAAATAATGGATTCGTTGATGAGAGGTCTATATTCTTTATTCAATCATGATTGATGTTTCTGATGACGTCAGTTTAGGAAAAATTATAAAAGACACCCGTCTTTCCACAATTACTTCAACTAATACCAAAGATAGTGTTATTTTCACACTTCTTCAATCAGTTTGTATATTAATCTATTGCTTAATAATTATCAAACAAAGCATCATTTAGGTGATCTGCTCATATTTAATATCTGCATTAATATACTTTATCACTATATTCTAGAGCTATCTGAATAAATACGAGTAATCAGTTGATATCAAATTTGGTCTGCGCTGCCATCTTGTATCCATTAATCTTGATGCTGTGAATTATTGTTATTAACACACCAATAACAAATTATTAAACAGTACATGATCATTTCCTATGTTTACACAGGCTGTTAAAACAGTGACAAACTCTCCACATAGTACCATCTAGTGTTAGCTATTGATTACTGGGGTGGCACTACTGTATAGAGAGTTTGTCAAAGTTTTAACAGCTTGTGTAAGCATAGAAAATGGTGATCATGTGATCCTTAGTGGTTTAATACCATTCCTGTCCATAGAACGATGGTCATTGTGATTATTAAAGAATCAAAGATCAATATACTTTTTTAACTCCTAGGTTTATAATTAACTAAAAATGAAAAAAAATGGCTGTTGGAGAGTTGCATTACATCCTAAGATCTAGGTGCAGTGCTCTTGGATCCAAAGCTCCTCATTCACAAGCTAGAAACTAGTTTGGAGATATTGGATGAATAGGCACTAGATAGGGATGTTATGCATAAACCTTCTTGCATCAGTTAGGGGGCACCACTATATGGCAAGGGAGTATATAAAAGATAAGGGGGATTTAGATATAAAGGTTATAGAGTTGACAAAAATTATGTTGTGGAAATGGGATAGAGCAGATTATGGGTAAATTTAGAGTGGGGAATGTAAAAGAAAGTGACTAACAGGTTTATCTGGGCATAATTGCTGAGATACTCTTGACTTCGTTTAAGGAGAAGCCATAATACATCACATCACATCACATATACTTTGTCGGGTCTTTTTTTTTGCGGATGATATCTTTTTGTGTGCAGAAAGAAAAGAAGATATGGAAATTATGTTGAGGACATGTGCAAGGGTGGGTAAAGAGATGGGGATTAAATTTAGTGAAGAAAAATTAAATATAATGATGGTTAATACTGGGGAAAGAGAATATGTAGAATTTTTATTGGGGGATATAAAGTTAAGTGTGGTGAATAGATATAGGTATTTGGGAATTATCTTATATAATCAGGAAAATTTGTTGGATGGGAGAAAAAATTGGTAAATGAAGCAAAGAAAAGAAAGGGTTTGGTAAAGAAACTAACAGTATTTTCATATAATAAATATGATGTAGCTAGAATTGTATGGAAGGCAGTTGCAGTAGAAGAGTTAACATATAGTAATGATGCATTATGTGTTAGTAAAAGGGTTTTAGATTATTTAGAGAAAGTACAAAGGGAAGTAGGAAGACATGCATTAGATGCAGAGATGTGAACAGCAAAGGAGGCAATTCAAAGAGAAATGGGATGGTCAAGTTTTTATATGAGAGATGCAAAAAGTAAAATGAAAATGTTTGGTAGGTTGCAGTTTACGGATAATAAAAGAATAGCCAAAATAGTGTTTAATTGGGTTATGAGTAAAGGGCAGGTAACAAGATGGGTGAGAAAGGTAATGCGGTATGCAAAAGATTTGGATAAAGAATTTATATCAGTATACTTGTATAAAAGGTGGGATGATTGTGTTAGGAGGATTGTTGAGTGTTATAGTGGTAAGGAATGGGATAAAAGAATAGAAACATTAATAAAAAAATAGGGAGTTGGAGAACTAGTATGGAGGGTAAGAAGAGTTTAAATATATATAGAAGTAAACGGAATATTGGATGCGAGTTAATTTATGATAATAGTAAGGATAGTAGTTTATTGTTTAAGGTTTGAACGGGATCTTTAGCAACAAGAGATATACATGAAAATGGAAAACTATGGGTGATTTAGTGTGCAAATTGTGTAAGGAAGGTATAGAAAATATTAGGCATCTGTTGATTGAATGTAAATGCTTGAAAGCAGAAAGGGTACAGATAATGAAGTTATGGGAGAATAGGTATGAACAAAGTGACTATACAGAAAGTGAGTTATTAGTTTTTATGCTGGGTTTGCGAAAAGATAAGGGGGAATTAGATATAAAGGCCATAGAGTTGACAAAGATTATGTTGTGGAAATGGGATGGGGCAGAATATGGGAAGACTTAGAGTGGGGAATGGAAAATAAAGTGGCTAACAGGTTTATCTGGGCATAGTTGCTGAGATATTCTTGACTTCGTTTAAGGAGAAGCCAAATACATCACATCACATCATCACATCCCAATCACAAATTCCTAGGACTAGAGGCATTTTTACAATATCTGGATTGAAGAAAAATGATTTTTGTCTGCAACAATTATTGAGATTCCTAATACTTGGATTTAGAATGATTTTGTTGATTTTCATTAATTAAATGAAAACTTATTGTTTTCTCTTGTAAACAATATGTTGAGATTAAGACTTTTGTAATAGAAATTTTTTTAATTACTCTATATATCAGAGTTGCTAGATTCTGGTAATTTTCAAAAACCTGTAAACAAATTATGATTTATCAAACATGTAATGCTGATAATATAAATCTATTTGCGAAATGACGAAGTTCGAAAATATTACAAAGATAATTCACGAGTCAGATCCCCAATGCATCAATTAAATAAACGTACAAATAATGATCGCTTTCTTATACAATGCCAATCATAGTTACTGAAAAATAAATTATTTTCTCTTGGATAATCTAAATTCCATTTCTAAAAGATGCATCTGTTATCATTATTTCCTTACAATCTCTTAAGTTAGGTTTTCTACCCGGAGATAATTTCTCTTTCCAATTATTTATTGTTGTTGATTTATGATAGAATTGTGAGATTTTAGCAGCATAATTATTTATTAAATATGTTTATAATAAAAGATGACACTTTAGTAATAAATAAATAATCAAATGATTACTTGCTTGGGATGTCATGGGAAATTCAAGTATCAAAATGGCAGATTAAACACAATTTTTTTTTATTTTCCACAGTTGAGAAATTGCATCAGGAACCACATTTGAATTAATTTTGTGCTGAACTATACAAATGCTATTTTAATTAATTTTATGCAAAATTTTATGAAAATCTGACTTGCTAATTTAACTAGAAACTTCTGTGATAAGCATTACAAAGTCGATAAATTAATTTTCACAAAGTTTTAACAAGAAATAAATGTTCAAGTAAACTCATATAATAATATATACAAAATTAAAATACAACTCAAAATATTTAAATTTCTTGAGAGTATATATAAATATTGTTATATATTACTTTAATGAATATACTATGAGTTATAACTTATAATATCGTGATGTGATGCATTGAGAATTCTCCTTTTTCGGAGTCAGGAATCTCTCAACCACAATGCCCAGAGAAACCTGTTAGCCACCTTACCTTCCCCATCCATAAAGTTTTTCCCATATTCTTCTCTATCCTGTCTATCCCATTTCCACAACATAATCTTTGTCAGCTCCATGGTCTTTATATTCTAAATCCCCCTTATCTTCTCCAAATCCAGAATAAAAACCAAGAATCCAATTTCTCTATAATCACTTTGTTTATATTTATTCTCCCACAACTTCATTATTTGTACCCTTTCTGCTTGCATGCATTTACATTCAATTACCAGGTGCCTAATATTTTTTATGTCTTCCTTACATAACTTGCAGACTAACTCACTCATATTTTTCCGTTTGTGTATATTCCCTTGTTGCTAAAGATCCTGTTTGAGCCTTAAACAATAAACTACTTTCCTTGCTGTTATCATAAATTAACTCATACCCAATATTTTGTTTACTTCTATATATATTTAAACTCTTTTTACTCTTGATACTAGTTCTCTATCTCTCCAACTCCCTATTTTTCTATCCCGTTCCTTGCCACTATAACATTCAACAATTCTAACACAATCATCCCGTCTTTTGTATAAGTATGCTGATATAAATTCTTTATCCAAATCTTCGGCATACTGTACTACCTTCCTCATCCATCTTGTTACCTATCCTTTACTTATAACCCAATTAAATACTATTTTGGCTATTCTCCTATTATCAATAAATTGCAATCTACCAAACATATTACAAATGAGAGCATTAAGTGCCCTCTAGTAGCTCATTATTTAACTAAGATGAACTATGACAATAAAAGATTCATCAGTTTCAGGGCAACCTCTTCATCAACTATACCAAATCCCATCATAACTAACCATAAGTTAGAATAGGCTTGAATCTTATTTATATAAAGTAGATTTCATTTACTTTTGTTCAAAGTGTGAAAGATGAAACACACCCAATTATTGAATGTGATATTCTGTATAGCCAAATAAAGCACATGTAACATATTTTGAATAAGTAAAAATTTTAATTTTTTTTTTTACAAATCTTTCTGTTAATACAAATACATTTGGAAAAAATAAAATTATCTTGCATGGTTAAGTGCAGTGGTAAAATGGCAAATGCTGGAGCTCAAGGTTCATGGATCATGAACCAGCTCTTACTTCCATTGCTGAAATTTAATATGAACTTTTGAACATTAATGTTTTGTCTTCCAAATAATTCGTAAGCCCTTTCATAAATATATTTTAAACAGGTAGCAACTTAATTAATTCCATTTGATATAAATTGCACCAGTTGAATTAAATATGCATATAACATATAACACAACCTATTACGTAGCTAATGCATTAGAGAGCAATAACTTATATTACAAATAAGCAAATTTAGTGGTTGGTGATAATGGGGCTTAGGCACAGTTGATGAAGGGAGCGACTTTGAAACTACTTCTGTGAGTCTTGTATAGTCCGAATTTATCTATTACTGTATTTTATATTCTAATTCACAAATGAACCACTAGAGGAACTATCATTCATAAAATTATAAATTATAAATCAGTGATGTATTAGTTAAATATATTCATATTTAATTGATTTTGTAATGTTTATGCAAAATAGAATTAAGTTTCTACATGGCAAAAATATGTGTATGTGTTTATTATTAATTATTTAAATTTGCAAAAGTTTGTTAGTCTGTGTATCAAAGTGGTTTCTTTCTTCTTTAAAACCTAATACTGAGTGCGCTTTCAGTGAGGTTCACCATAATCATAGATCTGTTTGATTATGGTAAACTATGATTATGTGGAACTTCACCGAAAGTGCACTTAGCAAAAAAAAAAAAAAAAAAACATTTCGATATACAGGCGAACAAACATTTGCAAATTTTAATTACAAATACAAAAGAATGGAAAAATTGTTGTTATTGTTGTTTAAAAGGCAATACATTATTAAATGTGACTTTTATTAAGTAAATATCACCTTCTATACAAATACATACACCTTAATGATAAAGTTTGGAAAAGAAAAATTTTAATTTCAACCTATCCAAAAAATAATTACAGAAGTGCTTAATTATATACAACATCACATTTAACAGTCGTCTATGATTCATCTTTCGTACTTTGAAGTAAAATGAATGAAATCTATTTAAAATAAATACGATTCAAGCCTATTTTGATTTGTAATCTGTGATGGAGCTTGGTTTAGCTGAAGATAGACTTCCCTTGAAACTGGCCCTGTGAATTTACTTATCATATAACATTATATATCTTAGTTAAATAATGAACACACTTGTTAGAACATAAACTGATGATTAGAAGAGAGTAAACAGATGTATCTAAGGTAGCAGATCCATGTGTGTACCAATGAACATGTTTAATTGGCAAAATACAAAAATATTGGATAGAGAAAATTACAAAGAAGATACTGTAAAGAAGCTGCTGACATGACAATGGAAAACAATCCCATAAGTCAACCTATTCATAATATATGGAAACCACAAATCAATTTTGCTCTTAAGAAAAAGTGGAGAAATCATGAGGAACCTCATAGATAAGTATATGAAATTTCTACTGACTGTTGCCTTTGACAGGATGGCTCATTTGGTTAGAGCATTACCTTAAACTTCAATACACCAAAATCTAAGGGTCCAGGTTCAATTCCCATGCTAGTATTATCACTGGTCAGGCTGGCAATACCTGAATAATAGGGAAGAATAGTATCTCTCGAAACGTTGCACATATACTAACTTGTTTGATGTGCTATTACTAATTGAATGTATTTGTAATATTTAAATAAAGTTACATTTTTCTAAAGACATTCAATACTCATATTAGATGATAGAAATAGTCCAACATATAAATACAACTAAAACACTTTCATCACAAATCGTCAGAAAAACTTAAATACTCTCATTCATAATCTGTAAATATGAGAACAGTATTCACAACAAGAATATAAATAAAATAATATAAATACAATTGTGTTTCAATTTAAGCCACAAAATCTCTAAACAAAACAGTTACATATAAATTTATATAACAATTGAAGTTAATTTCTTAAGCTTAAATGATTGCTATTAAAAATATTTTTGTTGTCTAAATTTTATAATTAAAAGATTTAAAAGTTGGATAAACAGAACTAAAAAATATTTAAGCATTTAAATACTGTAATATGTATAAAGATTTCTATGAATATCATATATGATAAGAGAACCAATAATGAACCTTAAATTCAGTTAGACCCTAAAGCATGAGAGATAAGAAACGAGACAATCTTCTTCATCAAGGCAATAATACTTGGAGGAAAAATAGACAAACTTATTACTATCTAATTTTTAAGTTTACAAATCAAAATTTACAAAAAATAATAAAAATATAATTCAAATATTATTTTTAAAATTTTGATTTATAAACTAAAAAAATTAGATATTAATAGACCTGTACTGTATTTATGTATTAATCATTATATATATATATTAGAAAAATTATCATTAGATGTTAAAAAAATAAGAAATTATTAATTTAAAACATCTAACTGTTAGGTAGAACAGTCTATAATTACTTAGGAATGTGTGAGAGGTTGTTAGCTTTCTTTACTTAAACCGTAAATAAATAATGTAATGCTTTAGTCTCTACATAACACCAAGAGATTGCATTTAGAAGAGATACTCTTTTGAATATTGGGAGCATTTAGAGTTTACCTATTTTTATTGATAACTGTCTATTAACAACTGATGGTAATTTTTCTAATATAAAAATATAACAGATATTACCACATATTAAAATATTTCAACAATGACGTGTTAAAAATTATTAATTTATAACATCTGATTGGTGGAACAGCTATTATAAATAAGAGGAATATGTGAAAGGTTGTGAGCTGTCTTTCCTTAAATTATAAATAAATATTGTAGCGCTTTAGTCTGTATAGAATACCAAGAGATTGCATTTAAAAGAGGTACCTATTAAATGCGGGGAGAATTTATAGTTTACTATTTTCATTGATTACTGTCTCTTAACGTCAGATGGTAATTTTTCTAGTATGAAAATATAGTAGATATTTCCACATATTAAAATATTTCAACAATTACACTTATTAAAAATTATTAATAGCTATGTAGACACACACACACACATATATATATTTTATTGAAGAATAAATAAACGTGTGTGTGTATATAAGATTTTAATGTTGATATGTTAGAATATTCCAAAAATAGAAATAATTAATATGCATAAGATGAAACTACTTATTAAAAATTGCAAAGGTTAACTTGCATGTAAAGAAAAGTTCACTTTATGCAAATTGGCAAAGCTGATAAGGAATCTGCAGAAGAATTAAAAGCAGTAGTATAAAAGAAGTGTGGAAAAGTGGTGTACTGAATACCGAGTGGAGTTATGTTCTGTTGTCATGGAAATTAATAAAGATCTCTAGTCAAGAATCCAGTTCAACTATCCCAGAATAATGTATGTGAGCTGTAGTATGGTTAAAAAAATTATAGAGCTGCAAATCTCAGAATTGAAGAGACTGTATAGATATTAAATCTCTAAGGGGGTATGTATTGTTCAAACATCTATGTGATCTTGTTCTCAACATACAAATAACAAGTTGAACTTACTAATCTTTTATTAATACAAATATTATTATTCAGAGTAAATAAACTCCTGAAATTTATTTAAACTTTGGTTGTTTTCTCTTATTTATAAAATATAATTATTCAGCTGCCAACTGACTACATGGCCCTGGATATATGATTAATATACATATATATATTATTTTTAATATTTTAAATCTATCATAATTTGAATGATAGCCACTGGGATTGAGTTACTACAGAATACTTTGTCATATGTCTATAAAAATGAGACATCTTAATAATATTCCCTATAAGAAATGAAAATTGGTTTGATGTTTTCAATAAATTTTATTTATTTTTTGTCTATTATCAGTTTTGCTACAGATTGATCAATATTTTTAATTTTTCATCCATACGTATATACATTTTTTGATATTTACTACTCTCCGACCAGAAATTAGTGATTTCATAATCTATAAACAAAGCAGAGCATATGACTATATAAGCATATGACTATATAAGCTATTGAGCTTAGATTGAAGATATTTTTTGTGTTTTCAATTTCATGCTCATAGTTTTGTAGTTAAGTAGAGATAAAAGGTGGTTGCTAGAGGGTTGCATTAGATCCTAAGATCTAGATGCAGTGCTCTCAGATCCAAAGCTCATCACTGACGAAGGCCACAAGCCAGAAACTAGTCTGGGGATATTGGATGAGTAGGCATTAGATAGGGATTTTATGCACAAGCCTTCTGACATCCATTGATTATTCTGTTTAGCACAGGTGGCATTACTATTTGGAGTTTTGCTTTGCTTTGTTTATAAACAATTATGTGCTAGTATTGGAGATGTGATCGTGTGATGCTTGCTGATTCCATAATCTCTTGGCAAAAACCCTGATATCTAAAAAATGCAATCTGCATAAAACGCATGATTGTATATAACATGCATATACATATTAATATTGTACACATTCATTCAAATGTGCATTACGTGTATAAATATACAAAAGAACAAATAATTATACACATACGTTATACAAATTGTATAAAGGACATGTTAACAGGATATGAACAAATCAACAATCCATAATAAAAGTCTTAGTATAGATTTCATAATATAGAAGATATTTAGGTTACACAATTCAGAATCTTCTAATTCTGGCTCATCAATGACGAAATCTGACAATCTAAGACGATTTCTTGGCTACTTACTGCATGGATGTGATGATTGTTCTGCCCAACTCACATATTCTAATGACATAAAGCTGTATAACAATACAAATCTTTTCATCATTGATAGGTTTATGCACAGAAAAGCATGTCAGATAAGACATTGAATTCATATTGAAAAATCTTTCAAAATCTATTTCAGATAATTAATATCAATTACGTTCTTTATTACTTTTACAATGCTTTTTACAACCCACTATTGATGGTTTCGATTGCCCAGTAATCTTCTTCAGAACTGCTACTTATATTTATACGAAACCATCAATAATGGGTTGTAAAAAGAATTGTAAAAGTAATAAAGAACATAAATATTAAGATTATATGGATTTGACAATGGAATAAGAAAGATAGAGTTATAATACTTCATAAAAAAAATCTATTTCTTTGGTACAGCTTTCATAATTAAAATTTTTATAATATAATGTTTATTAACCTGCCAGGCCCATGACTCAATATTCACATTTAGAGTAGAAGTTTTTAATATAGCTGAGAATTTCCCAAGTAAATTCAACCTTTTTTTCTGATGTTCAAGCCATAGCCACTACTGATAAATAACTGAATACTAAACGTCCTTAGCTATATGAGAATTTGAACTAGTTTCAAATGTCATTAAACCTATCATTTCCTAAATTTATTTTGTTGTAATATTTTATGGTAGTTGTGTAGGAGGTGCTCGATGGCCGCTAGAGGCACTGTTTCTGTGCCAGCACACAGAACTATAGAGGGAAGGGGGCCCAAAAGCAGAAATGCTTTTTTTCCAGCCGCTAGATGGTGCTGTTCACCATGCGTATGCACAGGAACCTATTTTATATATATACAATATGTATACCTTACTTCAAATACTTTATAGCAACAAAAAAAAAAAATTATTGTACAAATACATACAGAATCTGACGTGTGAACCGAAAATAGCCGTTCTTCTGAGGAAGATTGCAGGATAGTAATAATATCACATTGTGTGTGTATACACTCAATAATTTTTTTTTTTTGTTATAAGATGTTTGAAGTAAAGTGTACAAATTGTGTGTATTTCAATTAGTTGCAGGAGTGTCAATGAATTGACAGTAAAAATATAAAAAATGATTTATATGATGACAAATTACATTCAGTTTACCATATAATATTTAAAATATATACAACAATATGAAGAATTAAGCTAACCTTGTGATAGTAAAAGTTCACGATTTTGCTGAAAATAAACTTCCAACAGTTATAGAATTATGAATTATCAAAAGCAATAATCAGTAATAAGAATTTTAAAAATTAGTAATTATAATAAAACTTAGTATGTCCCAATGAAAAGAAGACTGCTTCTCTCTCTATTCTGACTGCAATGCCATCTTTGAACCAATTCTTGTATTACGTGGTGATATAGTTTAGTTATTCATCACAAAAATGTTATGGATCCCAAGTTGATATAAATTGTGAACACGTGTTTCAAACATGTCTTCTATGGTCTGCCTGCAATTATGAAATCTTGCAAACCATTTGAAACTATTATTGTGACTCATGATTTCATTACCATACAGAGCTTGAATTATTCTGAATGGTTTAGTAGCAGCTTTGCTCAACTTAAAACAACCTTAATCCATTGTTCCATCATAGGTTAAGGTTATGTAACACTTAGCAACATTTCTTGTTATAACTCATAATCCAGACATGCTAGCACCAACATACATGCATTGATTCAGAGATGGTGCTGCAAGTGGCTTGGAGAGAAAAATAGTTACCTGCCATCTTCTCCCTGGTACATATTGTCTATTACAAATTTAAGTAATCTTTTATGACATAGTACTGCAATTTATCCTCATTCCCAGAATGTACAGTAAATCTCGGAATTACTTAAGCTTACAATAGATGTCGCTAAAGTGATATATAAAGAGAGAGAGAGATTGATTTTGTTTAAACTATCTGATAAGCTGAAAAAAAAATCAAATACAGTTGTTAATTCTCATTAAATATAGCACATACTATATATTTATGCAATATCAATTTACTTAATTATAGTCATCATCATCATCATCAACCATTATCAATCCACTGCAGGATAAAGGTCTCTCCAAGTTTAATCCATCTTCTCCGATCTTTAGCTTCTCTTTTCCACAACACCCCTGCACATTTTCTTATTTCATCCATCCATCTCACATGTGGTCTCTTTCTGGGTCTTTTACAATCTCTTAAAATCCAGTTTACAATTTCAATTGTCCATCCATTATCATCTCTTCTAGCAATATGTCCAGCCCAACTCCATTTCAATCTTTTAATTTTTTCAATAAGGTCAGTAACACCTGTTTGTTGTCTTACCCATAATTGCGTTTTCGATCTCTTCTAGTTACTCCCAACATACATCTCTCCATACTCCTTTGAATGGTCTGAAGTCTCTGTATTGCTCTTCCATTAAGTATCCAAATCTCAGATCCATAAGTAAGAACTGGTAAAACACATTTGTTAAAAACCATCCTTTTCAAACATATAGGCATATTTCCTTTTAGTATCAAGTTATTTCTACCAAAAGCACTCCAACCAAGTTTAATTCTATGATTAATTTCCTCCATTATGTTTCCATCTGTATTAATAATCTGACCAAGGTATTTGTAACTGTTAACTTCTTCTAATTCTTCATAATCAATCTTTATTTTCATATTTTGAGCAAATCGATTAAACATTACTTTAGTCTTTTTAACATTTATCTTTAGTCCTACTTTTCTACTTTCATCTGCTAACTCCTGCAACATTTCCTGCAGCTCTGAAGCATTATTTGCAAAAACAACTACATCATCTGCGAAATCTAAATGACTTAAATACTCTCCATTTACTTTCACTCCTTTAGTTTCCCATTTTAATCCACAAAATACTTCTTGCAGCACTGCTGTAAAGAGTTTTGGAGATATGGAATCACCTTGTCTTACACCTTTCTCAATGTTGATTTTTCCAGTATCATTATGTAATCTAATTGTTGCTGTTGCATTTTTTATAAATATTCTTTAAAATATGACAATATCCTGGATCTATACCTTGATGATCCAATGCTTTAATCACTGAAGAAATGTGTATAGAATCTAATGCTTTTTCATAATCTACAAATCCAAAACATAATGACAACTCATATTCGTTTGACCTTTCTATGACTTCTCTCAATACCTGGATATGGTCTATTGTACTAAAACCACTTTTAAATCCAGCTTGTTCTCTTGGTTGGTGGAAATCCAAAGTTCTCTGTAGACGAGTTGTAATTATCTTAGTAAAAATTTTATATAAAACTGATAAAAGGCTGATAGGTCTGTAATTTCTAATACCTTCTTTATCACCTTTTTTAAATATTAATATTATTACTGCATTCTTCCAATCTTCCGGTACATCTTTATCATTTAGACATTTGGTATATAACTTTGCTAAAATTGTTTCTATTTCTTCACCTGCTTCTTTTAATATATCAATTATAATTCCATCATTTCCTGGAGCCTTTCCTTTCTTCATACACTTAATTGCATGTCTCACTTCTTCATTTAAAATTCTGGGCAATTCGGATGATGTAATAGATATGAGGTACTTGTTCTTTATTACTATATAATTCTTGATAAAAATCTTCTACCAATTTCATGATGTCATCTCTCTTTTTAGTAATAATTCCATCTTTTTTTCTTATTGCAGATATAAATTTCCTACCAATACCAAAATGTTGTTTAACATTTTTGAGACTTTTATTTTCTTCTACAGCTTTCCTTGCTATTTCACAGTTATACTTTCTTATATCATTTTCAACTCTTTTCTGTACCATTTTACAAAATTCGAGACATTCAATTCTTTTTAAAACATCATTTTTGTATATCTTCATATTCCTTCTTTTCTTCATAAATTCTCTAGTCTCAGTGGAAATTTTATTAGTCAATTGCTGCTTTTTTCTACCAGCTATGTTTGTTGCAGTTTTTAAAAGTGTATCAGTTATTTTCATATTAATTTCATTCAAATCTGAATCATGTTCAAAATCTCCTAACTCTTGAAACCTATTTGTAAGTTCTAATTTAAATTCATTAGAATGTTTCTGAAGATTAGGAATATCAACTGTAAATATTGTTTTTCTTAATAATTTTTGTCTCTCTAGTTTTACATTAACACGTAACTTACACCTTACTAATCGATGATCACTTCCTGTGTTAAATTTATTAAGAACATTACAATCTTGAAATATGTATTTTCTGTTAGTCAAAATATAATCCAATTCTGCTGTACCTTCATTTGGATGCTTCCATGTCCATTTCCTTTTAACATTTTCTCAAAAAATGAATTCATAATATAAAGTTTTTCTTTTTCTGCAAACTCCACAAGTCTATGTCCTCTCTCATTTCTATTACCATAACCAAAATTACCTACAGCAATTTCATCTTTCATTTGTCTACCAATTCTAGCATTAAAGTCTCCCATAACAATTTTAAAATGTTGTTTACTCTGATCAAAAGCCTTTTGTACATTCCATATAAAAATCTTCTACTACTTCATCACTATGAGAACTTGTTGGGGCATAAACCTGAATTATCTGCATTTGGTATCTGCTATTAAGTTGTATAACTAATCTTGCCACTCTGTCCGATACACCATCAATCTCCACAATATTGTTCTTCCACTTTTTATTTATAAGAATCCTACTCCACTTGTATTTCCAATATGTGTGCCTTTATAATAGAGTATATGTCCACTTTTTAAATCAATTGTTTCTTCTCCTTTTCTTCTAACTTCACAAAGTCCAATAATGTCCCATTTAATATAAGACAGTTCTTCTTCTAATTCTTGCAATCGTCCTTCACTTGAAAGTGATCTGCAGTTGTAAGTACCTAAGTAAAAAGTCATCATCAAATGGCAGCCTGGGTCCGCAATCAGGGGATTCTTAGCACCCTCCGCCTTCGGCCACCAACCGCTGCCTTGGTTGGTGACTTTACAGCCTCCTGGGAATAAGGGCCATGCTTTATTTTTGTCTGTCATAATTGTATATATGTATGGAAAAAATATTTATCATTTACACAAACATTCATTTTGCCTTATCAGGCACTGAGAAGAAAGACCATGGTGTTTCTTGATCTTAAACTCAGAGGTAAAAAGCCAATAAACTCACCACGCTGGCTAATGCGTGTTGGTGAGCAGCCCATCCATATTCGTATACTATATGAATAATCACATAGTAATAACAGCTGCAACGACAACAACGTATGGAGTGGACATTAAGAAATTTGCCGTGCTCGGTTTCTTTAATGCCTCCAAGAGGAATCAAAAGGTCTTTTTTCAGTTAATAGCAAACTCCTATCTGCAGCCATATTTTATATACAAGTATAAAATTATTGTAAATAAAAAGATTTAAGCAAAATATGCTTAAATCTTTTTATTTACAATAATTTTATACTTGTATATAAAATATGGCTGCAGATAGAAGTTTGTTATTAACTGAAAGAAGACCTTTTGATTCCTCTTGGAGGCCTTAAAGAAACCGAGCAGGGCAAATTTCCTAATGTCCACTCCATACGTTCTTGTCGTTGCAGCTGTTATTACTATGTGATTATTCATATAGTATACGAACATGGATGGGCTGCTCACCAACACGCATTAGCCAGCGTGGTGAGTTTATTGGCTTTTTACCTCTGAGTTTAAGATCAAGAAACACCATGGTCTTTCTTCTCAGTGCCTGATAAGGCAAAATGAATGTTTGTGTAAATGATAAATATTTTTTCCATACATATATACAATTATGACAGACAAAAATAAAGCATGGCCCTTATTCCCAGGAGGCTGTAAAGTCACCAACCAAGGCAGCGGTTGGTAGCCGAAGGCAGAGGGTGCTAAGAATCTCCTGATTGCGGACCCAGGCTGCCATTTGATGACTTTTTATTTAGGTACTTACAACTGTGCAGATCACTTTCAAGCAAAGGAAGATTGCAAGAATTAGAAGAAGTATCTTATATTAAATGGGACATTATTGGACTTTGTGAAGTTAGAACAAAAGGTGAAGAGACAATTGATTTAAAAAGTGGATATGTACTCTCTTATAAAGGTACAAATATTGGAAATACAAGTGGAGTAGGATTCATTATAAATAAAAAGTGGAAGAACAACATTGTGGAGATTGATGGTGTATCGGACAGAGTGGCAAGATTAGTTATACAACTTAATAGCAGATACCAAATGCAGATAATTCAGGTTTATACCCCAACAAGTTCTCATAGTGATGAAGTAGTAGAAGATTTTTATATGGATGTACAAAAGGCTTTTGATCAGAGTAAACAACATTTTAAAATTGTTATGGGAGACTTTAATGCTAGAATTGGTAAACAAATGAAAGATGAAAGTGCTGTAGGTAATTTTGGTTATGGTAATAGAAATGAGAGAGGACATAGACTTGTGGAGTTTGCAGAAAAAGAAAAACTTTATATTATGAATTCTTTTTTTGAGAAAAATGTTAAAAAGAAATGGACATGGAAGCATCCAAATGAAGGTACAGCAGAATTGGATTATATTTTGACTAACAGAAAATACATATTTCAAGATTGTAATGTTCTTAATAAATTTAACACAGGAAGTGATCATCGATTAGTAAGATGTAAGATATGTGTTAATGCAAAACTAGAGACAAAAATTATTAAGAAAAACAATATTTACAGTTGATATTCCTAATCTTCAGAAACATTCTAATGAATTTAAATTAGAACTTACAAATTGGTTTCAAGTATTAGTAGGTTTTGAACATGATTCAGATTTGAATGAAATTAATATGAAAATAACTGATACACTTTTAAAACTGCAACAAAGATAGCTGGTAGAAAAAAGCAGCAATTGACCAATAAAATTTCTACTGAGACTAGAGAATTTATGAAGAAAAGAAGGAATATGAAGATATACAAAAATGATGCATTAAAAAGGATTGAATATCTCAAATTTTGTAAAATGGTGCGGAAAAGAGTTGAAAATGATATAAGAAAGTATAACTGTGAACTAGCAAGGAAAGCTGTAGAAGAGAATAAAAGTCTCAAGAGTGTAAAACAACATTTTGGTATTGGTAGGAAATTTATATCTGCAATAAGAAAAAAAGATGAAATTATTACTAAAAAGAGAGATGACATCATGAAATGGGTAGAAGACTTTTATCAAGGATTATATAATAATAAAGAACAAGTACCTCCTATATCTATTACATCTTCTGAATTGCCCAGAATTTTAAATGAAGAAGTGAGATATGCAATTAAATGTATGAAGAAAGGAAAGACTCCAGGTAATGATGGAATTATAATTGATATATTAAAAGAAGCAGGTGAAGAAATAGAAATTTTTTTAGCAAAGTTATATACCAAATGTCTAAATGATAAAGATGTACCAGATGATTGGAAGAATGCAGTATTAATATTTAAAAAAGGTGACTAAGAAGATATTAGAAATTACAGACCTATCAGCCTTTTATCAGTTTTATACAAAATTTTTACCAAGATAATTACAACTCATCTACAGAGAACATTGGATTTCCACCAACCAAGAGAACAAGCTGGATTTAAAAGTGGTTTTAGTACAGTAGATCATATCCAGGTATTGAGAGAAGTTATAGAAAGGACAAATGAATATGAGTTGCCATTATGCTTTGGATTTGTAGATTATGAAAAGGCATTTGATTCTATAAACATTTCTTCAGTGATTAAAGCATTGGATCATCAAGGTATAGATCCAGGATATTGCCATATTTTAAAGAATATTTATAAAAATCCAACAGCAACAATTAGATTACATAATGATACTAGGAAAGTCAACATTGAGAAGGGTGTAAGACAGGGTGACTCCATATCTCCAAAACTTTTTACAGCAATGCTGTAAGAAGTATTTTGTGGATTAAAATGGGAAGCTAAAGGAGTGAAAATAAATAGAGATTATTTAAGTCATTTAGATTTTGCAGATGATATAGTTGTTTTTGCAAATAATGCTTTAGAGCTGCAGGAAATGTCGCAGGAGTTATCAGATGAAAGTAGGACTAAAGATAAATGTTAAAAAAACTAAAGAAATGTTTAATGGATTTTATCAAAATATGAAAATAAAGATTGATTGTGATGAGTTAGAAGAAGTTAACAGTTACAAATACCTTGGTCAGATTATTAATACAGATGGAAACATAATGGATGAAATTAATCATAGAATTAAACTTGGTTGGAGTGCTTTTGGTAGAAATAACTTGATACTAAAAAGAAATATGCCTATGTGTTTGAAAAGGAAGGTTTTTAATAAATGTGTTTTACCAGTTCTTACTTATGGATCTGAGACTTGGACACTTAATAGAAGAGCAATACAGAGACTTCAGACCACTCAAAGAAGTATGGAAAGATGCATGTTGGGAGTAACAAGAAGAGATCGAAAACACAATATATGGGTTAAAGAACAAACAGGTGTTACTGACCTCATTGAAAAAATTAAAAGACTGAAGTGGAGTTGGGCTGGACATATTGCTAGAAGAGATGATAATACATGGACAATTGAAATCTTAAATTGGATTCCAAGAGATTGTAAAAGACCCAGAAAGAGACCACATGTGAGATGGATGGATGAAATAAGAAAGTGTGCAGGGGTGATGTGGAGAAGAGAAGCTAAAGATCGGAGAAGATGGATTGAACTTGGAGAGAGCTTCATCCTGCAGTGGATTGATAATGGTTGATGATGATGATGATATAAAATATATTATTTATTTATTGCCACTAATTTTTTATCCTAATACAAATGTTTAAGTAGCATAACTGATTTTTTTAAACAATTAAATTTAGACAATTATATTAAAATATATATTTAATATATGAAATTTGACATGAACTTATAAATTTTTCACATACATATGAAGTAAAATTATGTCTCTTTAGATATAGGCAGAAGTTTCTATACATGCAAAAGAATTGTATGTCTAAAAACATCCTCTCTTCTGAAACATTTTATACTATGTAAATCATTTTCTTCTTCTACACTATTATTTCTAAATCATTCTGTTTGCAATGGCATATCTTCCTTTTCTCCTATCCTATTTTAATAAAAGTATATGTCATAAAGACTTAAAAAAAAAAAAAAGATATCTCAAATTTATGTATTTTCTACTACTCACATAAAACAGGCAAAACTCACTATATATAATATTGCCACACACAGCAAGCTAGAGTAATCAATGGATGCCAGAAGGCTTGTGCATAAAATCCCCATCTAGTGCCTATTCATCCAATATCCCCAGACTAGTTTCTGGCTTATGGCCTTCGTCAGTGAGGAGCCTTGACTATGAGAGCACTGCACCTGAGGAGCCTCGGATCTGAGAGCACTGCACCTAAGATCTAGATGCAGTGCTCTCATATCCAAAGCTCCTCACTGATGAAGGCCATAAGCCAGAAACTAGTCTGGGGATATTGAATGAGTAGACACTAGATTGGATGCACAAGCCTTCTGGCGTCCATTGATTACTCTAGCTTGCTGTGTGTGGCAATATATATAGTGAATTTTACCTGTTTTAACAACAGTTAGATACAAGCATAAGAGGTGGTGGTCAAGTGATGTTTATTGGCTTACTACTCACATAAATTATTCTTTGTTAATATACTATACACTGTACTCCAAAATAAATATTCAATATTCTACCTCCAATCTCTCTATAAATTATCCCGCTTTTTTCCATCTGCTTGTTGATAAAAGTTTCTACCCATGACCCAAATAAAAAAAAACACTTATTGTATTAACATACATCTTTTCATATTTTATATAATTTTCTTCTTATAAAGGTTTAAACTATATTATAATAATATTCATTTTCCATAACACTACTGCTTTTTCATAATCATCTTCTTTTTTCCTATCCATCATAATTATGGATTTGCAGTATATTTTCAGCACATTTATTATATTTCTTAAATAAATAAATAAAAATATATTCTCTATTTACTAATTTTACATATTGTAAAATCTTTTTCACACACTGTGCTTGCTGCATTCAAAACATAATCAAATTAAACACTATTTTCATAATTTCCATTCATATAATTCAAATTTGCAAATGTTTGTTTATCTGTGTATCAAAATGCAATTAAACAAACATTTGCAAATTTGAATTACAAATACAAACGAAAGGAAAAATCAACATTTAATCTAATTTTCTAAACATTTCCAATTTCCTTATTTAAATAAATCAAAACAAAAAAAAGTCCATTCCCGTCAAGCATTGGTGGTCGAGAGGTCAGCAACAGCTGCTTTACAAGCAGTTGTCCCAGGTTAGCGGGTTCACTTCCCAGCTGATGCTATGACACATGAGAGAAAAAAAAAGTCCATCCCGTTTGCTCTTGAATAGCTTCATTTATTGTTTACAATTTATCACTCAAAGTGTATTAATCAACTTCCTTTTAAATTCTGTCAAAAAATGTATAAATCCTGTGGTTAATACATACAAAATGCCTCACTAACAAATGTTGAAGCAGGCATCAAATTACTCATAGACCTCATATGAGAAGTGTCCGATTTTTAGTTATTTCACCCCTATTTTTGTCCCAACTCCAATCCTTAATTAATTTCTACAGAAGAACTAACAACTTCCATTGAATGTGAGAGCAACTTAAAAAATTTATACTTTTTTATTTTTTGCATTATAATATAATGAGCTAAAAGATGATTCTGATCACGAATGAGTTATGGATATGCATTAATATGAACTTGTGACCATGAATCATTACAATTTTTAAAAATGAATTGTATAAAGGACATTCATGAGATAAAGAGTCCAAACAATAAGATAATTAAAAACCATTTAAAACATTTAATGAGGCTGATATTAGTACAACTTGGTGCTTGAAAAAAAATCTGAATAAACCTATGGCAATATCAAAAAGTTAACGATGTCATATATATTACTAGGATCTATGTAGTTACATAAAATCCATTTTTACACACAATAAATTAAAACAAAATTTTGTAAAGTCAAAATAGTAAATAATATTTTTAAGCAATAAGGTATACAGATGTGATATGTTGGACTATTTCAATCATCTATCATTAAATGTTGAATGTCTAGAAAATTTTCAACTTTATTTAAACTTTTCAAAATACAAACAATTGTTAGTAACAACACATAAATTAGTAGATAACAAGGTTAGTAGGTTACACAACCTTTAGAATGATATTATTCTCCGCTCTTCTTCAGAAGTTGCTGGTCTGACCAGTGACAATACTAGCATAGAAGTGGAACTTACATCTTTAGATTCTTGAATATCAAATCTTGCTTAAAAATTTGATATTTGTTATCACTGATTAAGCTAGCAACACCTAAAGAAGAGTGCATTCGAAACCTTCAGGCGAATACTAAGATATATGATTTTCTTTATATATATGATAGGATAATCATTACATAGTTATCATGTATTATTTATTTCATTTGAAATAGAAAAAAATTCTGATGAACACAAAACAAAATTTCTGCTTGCATCCAAAGCTATATATTCCTTTGGGGTTTTTTTTCCCTTTAAGATGTTTTTCTTTAAGAATTTGTTTTAGTCATCTTTGTTTAATGTAAAACAACATGAAGATTATATGCATCACAGCTCATTGAAGTTTAGGAAATTAGTTTTAAATATAAAGAGTTAGAGTAAATTGTGTTAAAGGTTAGCAAGAAATGGTAAACAGACGTCAATAGTGTTCTCTTATTTCCCAAATATCTTAATATTTTTATGGAGGGGGGAGGAGGGTAATGCTATTTTTTTTCATTAAACAAAAATGGAGGTAGTAATAGTAATAATTCCATTAAGCTTTATGACAAAACTATAAATTGTATATTTATTTTTGAGCTAATAAATATACAACAGTGAAATTCTATTTTGTCAATATACACTGCCAATGAATTCAAATCACGGTAAAATTAAAGTCAGCTTTCGAAATTAAGAATTATTTCGATTCATTATATTTTTCTCAGTTCACTGCAAATTGTTTCAGTGTAGGCGGATTGGATCTAGAGAATATTACTCATAAATAATGCTATTAGGATAAACATTTCCGATTAGTAAATTTTAAAACTATGTAAACTCATCCCACATAATAAATCTAATGCTTACCACGCCTAGTGGTTTTCTTAAAAAGTAAGTAGAAGCATAGGCAAACCAGCCTAATGAAAATATTGCAATTTGTTTTTTCTGTAAAGCCGAAACCATTGTAATACCATTTGGTAATGTATAAACTTTCTCTTTTATCCCAGTAACCGTGTCTACGCAAACGGAAGTGCGCTGATAGTGCGGCGTGTGCAGTAAGACTGCTCCACAGTTACTTATGATTAAATTATTAATATGTAGGCAATATTGATGTTTGTTTATTTTTTATTTAATGTAGAGTAAAAATATATTACATTCCTTCAAAATATTTTTATAAATTAAACATTTTAAAAACTTTAAAAGTGACAGTTTATAATCACGTGGTTTATTTTTTTTCCCTCGGCCATTTTTAAATGTCTTCACGCGTTTCTTTGGGAAATAAACAAGTAAATTGAACATTCAGTTTTCTTTTTTTTTCTTTTGTTTTGTTTTTTTTTTCCTAAAAAAAAAATTTCTGACTGTTATAAACAATCCCTTCTCCTTCTTTGCAGGTAAGAGTATATATAATAATTCAGTTTTTAACTGGAATTGAGATAAAGTTATTGAATTTCATAACTGCTAATAAGCTCTCATTAATTGTTTCACGTTGTTTATTTATTTATATGCTATATATTTTTAAATTCGACTTTGAAGATCTTATTATATAAGTTATGCATAAAAATTTCATTTAATATTGAAAATTTTTAGTACATTTTGCTTTACTTTTTACTGCTTATAGATCCCTCCCCGAATTTTTTTTTTTTTTTAATTTGACTATTTCCTTATCTAATAAAATAATGTATTTTATTTAATCATATTAAATGTTTCCCAATTATTTGCATTAAATATTATTTAATATATATATTGCACTTCATTTGGTCTATGAAGAAACTTCAATTTCCTACGCATTTCCGATGAGGTTTTTTTCTACGTGATTGTGTTTGTGGAAGTAGAATTTTCCTAGTGGTAGCGTTTATACACATGTATGTGAAAAAGCTTTTATTGACTATGTGTATTTTATAAAGTTTATAATGAAAATTGTTTTGACACTATAATAGGCAATAGTTGTATGGGAAAGATGCGGTTATTGTTTTACTATTCAAAAAAGAAAATTGGAGGATACTCTTTTGAGGAAATATGACGGGAGAATTTCTATATTTTATTATCCCAATACCAGGAAGTAGATGATGTGTTTAGCCGAATGATTGACAAAATTCTTTTCAGATTTTATTCTTTGCAAAAGTAAATTATTTCAGAAATTAATGTTTCTAACAATAGTCCTATTATATACGTAGACATAACAGCCACTCGTAAATGAGTATGACTAATTTAATGTCGGGGGGGGGGGGGCAAATATTTTATCAAAATTGAGAAAATTTGCAAATCCAGAAAAGCCCGTGCGTATAAGCCGACGTGAATTAATGTTTTTCTCAAGATATCACACTGCCCCAATTAATA
The DNA here is from genome assembly GCA_028023455.1 of Epiperipatus broadwayi. Taxonomy (NCBI): domain Eukaryota; kingdom Metazoa; phylum Onychophora; class Udeonychophora; order Euonychophora; family Peripatidae; genus Epiperipatus; species Epiperipatus broadwayi. The sequence continues at coordinate 6,163,460 of JAQFVV010000017.1, forward strand.
TTCCAAACAAATTGGAAAAGGCCAAATCTATTTATATACTTTTAGTTTAAATTTATATAGTTATTCAACCAACAATAATACAAGTAGAATATTTACATTTAATTGATTCTGTTCGATTTAAGTTTACATAAGATTATATATATATAATACAAAGCTATAATCATATTCTATTAGCTCATAAGCTTACAAAAAATTATAATAACAATAAGATGATATATAACTTTACTCAAATAGAATAAAATCTAGATGTCATTATATATGGTAATGGAAGGTAGTTGATGATCAAGCCATGTTAGGTTACCCAAATTATATGTAGATGAAGGAAGGCAAGTGACATACATTGTGGCAACCCAAATTAAATAAAAGTTTATTTGATTTGCATGTTAGCTGCCAATTATATGTAAAAGTTTATGGCCATGACCGTGCAGGATGGATTGAGCCATATATTGGTAGAATCAGGTTTATGTACTGAAATTAAATGAAGTGTAGGATGGTAGATGAGGAAGATTTATGTTTGTGGAGGTCAAACTTAGTGCCATTAAAAATCAAGTCAATTTATGGGAATAAATATGTGATCTTTTATATAAAGACCTATTTTACATCATATTTTTGCATAAGATGATCTATGTTTTTGAGAATATGTTCTCAAACATAACTAATATACATATATAATAACAAAAAAAAAAACAATAAATATAATGCTAATTAACTATTATATACAGTTTTTCAATCCATAGCAGTACTTTCTGTTAATTCTTTAATCTGTCTCAACTGCTGTAACAGAAGCAAACGTTATTAACTTAAATCTCATGAATCCCAAATTTTAATGTTAGCAGTTTGTTTATTAATTATATTCAATTTATTTCTATTTATTAAAATTGCCTTCTTAATTCTTCTTTTATTATGATTTCTTTCTTCATGAAGAATCTTAACATTTTCAATATCAAACTTCAATTTATATTTACATGTCACTGAAAACTGAAGAAGTCATTAAGTCATTATTATTTTTACCTTTTACATGCTTGTATAACAATTCATGCTCTTTTAATCTTTTTTCAATATTGCACATTGATTCACTTATACAAGAATGTAAAAAGTAAAAATAATAATGATTTAATTACTGCTTCAGTTTTCTTGGATCATGAGAGGACATATAAATATAAATTTAAGTTTGATTTTGAAAGTGATAACATACTTTATGAAGAGAGAAACCATAATAAAAGAAGAATTAAGGATGCAATTTTAATAAATAGAAATAAATTGAATATAATTAATAGACAAGCTGCTAACACTAAAATTTGGGATTCATGGGGTTTGAGTTGATGATGTTTGTTTTCATTTTGTTTTTGAATTTAACGGCAGTTGAGGTGGGTTAAGGAATTAACCAAAAGTACTTCTGCAGATTGAAAGACTGTATATAATAGTTTGTTGTTTTTTTTTGTGTTATTATAATAGTTTTTTAATTAATGGGCATTTTATTTGTATTATATATATATGAATAAAGGAACTTTTCTATGAGCTGAACCTGTGCTATAATAATTATCACCTCATTTTGTTTGAAATAAATATCAATTAAATTAAAATATGTAAAAGACAACCCTCAACTTGTAGAACATGTAATAAAACATCTGTTTCAGCATCATTTTGAAGATCAAACCCCTAGAGAGATAAATTTCATAATCCTCATAGCATTAATTTATTAATCTTGGGGAGATATCAAACCAATAAATTAAATATATACAGGAAGTCCCTTAATTATGAACACTCGAGTTACAAACATTTCACTATTCTGTAATCACTTTCGGACTTTAGATCTTTATCTATGTGCATGATAAAAAAAACTATTTACATACATTCGTAATTGAATTTTTTCTAAAGAAAAATAAACTTTGGAATTTAGAAAATAATTAAAAGTATATTTTAGAGAACAATAAAAACTTATATAAAATACAGTAAATCTTCCCATCTCTCTGATATTGATTACTTTTATTTTTAGCATTGTCACAGATTGTCTTGATTAGTGTTTATTTTTAAAAGCAGTTTTGTGCGATTATGGTACATATACACTATATATTTCTGTTTTGGTGAATTTTTTTATTCTTATTAATTAAAAACATGGGTGAGTAATGCAAAAACAGCTGTGTTTTACAAGTAAAAAGAATCAAGGTCACCTAAACCCCAAACGATCGAGACAAAAATGGATATAATTAGGCATTCTGAAAATGGTGAATTTTTTTGCTTCAATCGCACATTCATGTAATTTAAATTGATCAACAATGTATACAATTGTGAAAAACAATAACAAAATTAGGGAATATGTTAAAAATTGTGGAAATATTTCTTCAAAGATTGTTTCAAAAAGACATGGCAGAGTAATGGATGAAATGGAGAAATCTTTGGCTTTATGGATTGAAGATCAACACCAAAAAGACATCCCAATGAGTTTATCAATTATTCAAGCTAAGGCTCTTAGTTTTCATGAAGATTGGAAGAAATAATTAAAAGAAGATTCTGCTGTTGAGTTTGTAACAAGCAATGGCTAGTTTCACAAATTTAAAATGAGATATTCTTTACATAATATTAAATGTACTAAGGAAGATGCCTGTGCAGATAAGAAAGCTGCCAGTGAATTTATTTCCCCTTTCTCTAATATCATTAAAGATGGAGCTTATTTTCCATGCCTAGTCTTCAATGTAGATGGGATATGATTGTTTTGGAAAAAGATGCCTTCACATATATATTTAGCAAAGGAAGAATCAGTTGCACCTGGGCATAAACCTTCTAAAAATAGATTAACATTGCTTCTTGGAGGTAATATAGCTGGTGATTTTAAATTGAAGCCAATGCTAATTTATCAGACAGAAAATCCTAAAGCATTGAAAGGAAAAGATAAAAGAATGTTTCCAGTCATTTGGAAATCAAATCCTAAAGCCTGGGCTATTGCACAGCTTTTTCAAGATTGGTTCTCACATCATTTTGTGCCTTCTGTTAGGCAATATTGTAGTGAGAATAATTTATCATTTAAAATACTATTGTTCTTAGACAATTCTCCTGGAGATCCAAAATCCCTGCAAAATTTATATCCTGAAGTTAATGTTGTGTTTATCCCTCCCAATACCACAATTTAAATACAACCTATGGACCAATCTGTGATAGCTTCTTTTAAGCAGTATTATATGAGAAGATTAATGACTCAAGCAATCAAGGCAATTGACAAGGAAGGTGAATCTACACTAAGAGATTTTTAGAAAAGTTATAATAAATGGAATGCAATAAATATTATTAGGGATGCATGGGCTGATCAACAATGAAATGTTGTTGGAAAAAAATATATCCACAAATGATGAATGCTTCTATGGACATTGAAGAAACTCCTGAAGATATCACAACTGAAATAGTCAATATAATGAATGAATTAAATTTGGATGTCACTAATGAAGATATTGATGAATTAATGCAATCTCATTCAGAACCTCTGTCAAATGAAAACTTGATTAAACTACAAGAGATGAATGAAATACAAAATGAAGAAGAACCTGATAATGAACTTATTGTTGAGAGTTTGACAATCAAAAATATGAATGAAGCCTTCATGCATCTTGACAAATTTTTGCCCATCATGGAAGAATATGATCCCAACAGAGAGCATATATCTCATGTATGAAGGGCAATAGAAAAAGACACAATGTTAGAGAATTCTTTATCAAGAGAAGAAAAAGATTACAATTCAATTAATTCTTGATAAATTTGTAAACAAAACTCCAGATAGTAATCAGTAAAAAAATAAATACTGTATTTTGAAAACCCTTTTTGATGTTTTTTTACAGACCTCTACTGTTCAAACGATTTCAACTTCCAAACACACATCAGGAATCAATTAAGTTTATAACTAGGAGACTGCCTGTATTTTTCAAATTTCCTCTTTAACATTGTAATATCCCATAATGATTTTAAGTGCATATTCCTATCCTTTAATAATTAAATAAAACTCATAATCATTTTCTTTTTTTATAACCTTCCAATTAAACATATGTCCACTACACTATACTTATTTAAAAACCTTAAACTTAAGAGCTAAATTAATGACTATTATTATAATTACAGAAAACATTGATTCTTTTAATTTTAAGTACCAGTTTATTAGTAAATAAAATAAAAGTCATACATCACATCATTTATTGTATTACAAAATAAAATAATTGACAAGAGCCAAGCTTGAAACCAGTTTGGGGATGGGGATAATTCTAAATAGAATTTTCTACTTAATAGTTAAGTATCAGATAAGTGCTAGCCTTAAGTTGGTATTTTAGATCCAGTGTTTGAATGTCCTAGTGCTCACTGATGAGAGCAAATAGCTTGAAATTGGTTTGGGGGTGAGGGTAATTTTAGATATAGATTTTAAATGCTTTCTCTTGCAGCATTTATCAATAAAGCTTGTTTAGAGTTATTAACATGCTCATTATTTTGTTTCAACAGTTTATTCAACAATTATAAACAATAACTAGAACCACAATCAATTATGATTCAGAATAACCAGAAAAACCTTTTTTTTCCCATTAATAATTAAATTTATTATTTATAATTTCACAATTAATAATAATTCTAAGTGTTTAACAAGAAACAGTTCGGATAGTTTTTATTCATATGGAATCAACGTGCAAAGCTTATTCAAAATTAATTACAAATATGTTGCAACAAAAATCGTGTAGATAATTCACTAACACATTTAAGGTTGTCTATTCTTTATGCTTCTTTACATTATTCTACAGCATGGAATGTAACTGATTAAAAATTAAATATTTATTTGAGATGTTTGATGTGAGCAAATCCATTTTTTCCAGAATAAATGCATTTAAAATAACAAAATGATTGCAGAAAGAAGTCTGGTGTTACTGAAAGAGACCTCTTAATTCCTCTTTGAAGCCTTAAAAGAACTGGGCAGGTCAAATTCTTAATATCCATTTTATGATTTTTTGTTGTTTCAGCTGTTATTACTATATGACTATTCATATAGTAAACAACCCATCGGCTAGCATGAAACATTATGGTCTTTCTACTCATATGCCTTATAGTTCTTAAACTGAAATATAACTTGAGTATTCTTGAAGGCAGAATGAATGTGTGTGAATTTTTTATTATCTATAAATATTTATAATCATGATAGTCAAAACTAAAATGTGGCACTTATTCCCAAAAGATTGTAAATGTGACAGCCTAACAGTGGTTGTGGCTAAAGCCAGAAGGAGCTAAGAAGCTCCTTATTAGTGGACCTGGGCTGTTCTGGTCTGCTATGTAATGAAGGTCTTTTATTTAGGTACTTTCAACTGCAGATCACTTTCAATGTAAGAAGATTGTGTGAGATGAAAGAATTGTCTAATATTAAATGGAATTTTGTTAGACTTTGTGAAGTTAGAAGAAAAGATGAAGAGACAATTAATTTAAAAAGTGGATATGTACTTTTCTACAAAGGCGTAAATATTAGAAGCACAAATGGAGTGGGCTTTATTTAAATAACAAGTGGAAGAATAATATTGTGGAAATTGATGCCATATCAGAAAGATTGGCTAGATTAGTTATTAAAATTAATGAAAAATATTGAAGGAAGATATTCAGATTTATGTTCTATTCAGTTCTGATTATGATAAAGAAATAAAAGAATTTTATATGAGTGTTCAAAATGATTTGATGAGACCAAACAATATTTTTAAATTGTCATGAGAGACTAATGCTAGAATTGGTATGCAATTATAAGATGATAATGCATTAGGTAAATTTCATTATGGTGACAGAAATAAGAGAGGACACAGATTTGTGGAATTTGCAGAAAAAGAAAACCTGTATATTATAAACTCTTTCTCTGAGAAAAATGCTAAACAGAAATGGACATGAAAACATTAAAATGAAGGTACAACAGAATTGGATTATATTTTGACTAACAGAAATTATGTATTTCATGATTGTTATATTCCTAATAGATTCAACACAAAATTTATTAAGATTTCATTTATGAAAGACTACCATAAATGGCTACATGACTATAGGCAAAAAAATTAATCTACTATTTTAAACACAAATTTTGGAAACATATCTCTATTAGCTGCTAAAATAGAGAAATCTCATATTTCTGCTATGTAGAAATTCTCAAAAAAATATATTTTCGATTAAAGGAACAGAGAAAATTTATCGTCTCTAATAAATGTAAGTAAAAAAACCGATTCGCACAAGATACTTAATGACTGTTGAAGGAATTCTCATTTTCAAGAGGGTCAAAATGAAATAACATTTGGGAAAGCACTTACATAAGTACATATTATTTATAAACAAGACAAAACTCCATACAGTAGTGCCACCCTGTGCCAACCAGAATAATCAATGAATGCCAGAAGGCTTGTGCATAAAATCCCTATCTAATGCCTACTCATCCAATATCTCCAGACTAGTTTCTGGCTTGTGGCCTTCGTCAGTGAGTTTTGCCTTGTTTATAAACAGTTATGTGCTAGTATAAGACATGGTGATCATGTGATACATATTTCATATATAAATTCAATGAAAGCAAGCAGTTAACAATACCAATATCAATAGCAATCAGCAATCTCAGTCATATATAATTTCATGTATGTATATCTATAATAAAATCATTAATATCAAAATGAATATCTAATTCCATGGTTTATAAAAATATGACAATATACAATATAAATTTCAGGTTTTAAAAAGACAATTTTAGAATAAATGTACTCACATCTCAAATGGTGGATTTACCCACAGGCAATAAAACATGTACATGCATGGACTTATATAACATGTATTTTAGTTCATGTTTATATTTTTTTTTAAAAAAAAATTTAAACAATGAATGGCTTCTTTAACAAATAATATATGTATTTTTTTATAAATATCTATTTTCTTTATTACTTTCTATGATGTATTTTACAATCCACTATTGACTATTTTGATTGCCCCAGCAATCTTCTTCAGAACTTCTACTTATATTTCCAAATCTCATTTGGAAATATAAGTAGAAGTTCTCATTTGGAAGTGCAAATAGAAGTTCTGAAGAAGATTGCCAGGATAATCAAAACTGTCATTTGGAAATGTAAGTAGAAGTTCTGAAGAAGATTGCTGGGGCAATCGAAACTGTCAATAGTGGGTTGTAAAAAAGCATTGTAAAAGATAATAAAGAACGTAGATGATATTAATAGTATATGTATTTGGCAATGCAATAAGAAAGATCAAGTTATTTTTTATAAACTGTATAGTATTTATTTTATTTTTTGTAGTATTTAAAATGTCATTAATCTTCTATATATATAAACACAGAAGTACTTCTTTAATGTATAGATTTTATATACATTGTTTTTTTTTATGCACATACATTATTCGTTTCATAATATTTAAAATCATTAAAACTTTGACAATATATCATGTTTCATTTAAATTGCTACATAAAATGATATCTTTTACTTATTTCTGTAGGTTAAACTCTTCTGATCTTTTTTAATTTTAATATAAATAAATTCAAAGATTTACAAAATTTCAACTTTACTTGGTAAAAATAAAAATTTTCTTTCCTCATTCTTTTTATTATCAAGATATTACAATATATTCTGCCAAAATACTTAAGATAATGAGATTATTTTGATATATATATATATTTTCATAAATAAATAAAAAATATTTATTTACCAACACATTTTTCTGAGATATTTTTGCACTATCTAAGAATTTTAAGGAAAATTTCCATAATGAGATGTATATTATGGGGTTTTGGGATCCAAATCAAATAATAGAGGATAATAATCTTTAACTGAGGTTTAAAGTTTATATCTGTGCTAGAGATAATCTCTAGTTTGGAAAATGATGAGTAATAATCATTAGTGTATTTATCTGAAATGGATGGCGTCAAAGTTGTGAGTGGAGGGAGTTTGACAATGGTAAATGAAAATGTAACAATTTACTCTAGATAAATACTTTGCATATAATAGAGATATATATGAGAGATAGTGACCTGGGCCAATTGATGAGTGCTGGTTCAGCATGAAATGCATCTTGGGGGTCATTTGTCTTTTATTATATCTTTATATGAATTTGAAAAGAATGGGGAAGTGTGGAAGTGTTTATTCTATCTATAATATGCTTTATGAAATTATCAGATAAAAGTCAAACATAGTGGCTAATTTTCAGTGCTTATGTGTCGTGATTTAGTTGGTAGAGCATCTAACTTGGGGATTGGGAGGTCCCAGGATCGATTCTGTCAGTTGCAGATTTGGAATTCAAACTTCTTACGAACTCCAGAGTAATAAAGTCACATGCCTTTACTCTGCATAGTTTGGTGCAGTTGGTTAAGCACCTGACTTGGAATCTGGAAGTCTCAGGATTGATTCTGGTGCTTGCAGGTCTGGCGCTCAACTTCTTATGAACCCCTGAGCAATGAAGTTATAAGCTTTTTTTTTACTTACATTCATGATCATACTGATAGAACCATATGGAACCGTTCATTTGCAATGGCATTTGTTTCATCTCTGTCAGGAATAGATTCGCAGAGAGACTGTGTATATCATTGTACAGGCAAAATGTGCAAATGATTTCCATTTCTATCAAAGATGATGCTTTCAAATCCATTGTGTGATGGCGGATACAGTATGGTTCCCAGATGAAGTTTTCTTTATTCCAAGATTGATATTATACAGCCAATGACTATTTCTTTTCTAGTTAGTATTTTAACTTTTGTTTTGGAGGAATTTAAAAATAAAATACGGATTACAATTTGGACTTAATTTTTTATTTTTAAAAAGAAGTAATCAGTTGAACTTTTTAGTTAGACCACTTTTACATTTTTTAGTGAATTAAACAGTTTGAAATTCTGATCTAAACTTATGTAAAACTACTAATTAACTAAAATGGGATATCTAAGAGTGATCAAGACAAAGTTGATAACATCAGTAATATTTTCTGCCATTTGTCACCCATATAGTTTTTATCAGTCACAAAATCTCTCTTTTAACATATTAAAACAAATACATCGTTACAAATTTATCCAACCATTTATGTAATAAAATAGAAAACAAAGTTATATAATATAGTTATTATTTTATAACAAGCATTGTAATAGCCATAAAATAATGTCTGGTGTACTTGAATATAATTTAATACTAAAATGCACATGCACATATAAATACGCATACATCCGCAAACATCCATACATTCATATGATTAACAGAAAAATGAAATGGTTTATGAGAATAGACAATATATATTAAATTAAATTTTATAATTTATATTAATTTTTTAAACAAGATGTTGGTTATTCTTGTTATCCTGTTTATTATTTTCATGCTGATTTAAAAAACTCTTTCCTAGGTTAGATATCCTCAATATATATCAGGGTATTATATGTACAAATTGAGAATAATATTATTAATGTTCCTTTTTATATATTATAATAAAGAAATTAATAAAACATTACCACACATTACCAAAAGAATGTTAAAATATCATAGTATTATTGTAACATCAAAAACAAGGAAAGAGAAAATGTTACCACTCTATCTTTTAGTTCTTTTGTTATATAAGCTTACTTTTTGATTTTATTGAGTGAATTTTATCTATTGTTTTAATTTATGTATAAACTAAATAATCTGAAATCACCTATATGTGTAGAGGATGAATGAGTCTTATTTTTAACCACTGAATATTAGATGAACTATTAATTTTAATAAACTTCATCAAAAACTAAGCTTATATAAAAACAGAGGTTAAAGAGAGAGTGGTACCATTCTCCCTTTCATTATTTTTGACATTGCGTAACTCAGTGGGAGATAGTTACTTCCATTTTAATTACAGATAAAAAAATTACGATTATTTATTATTACATATTAGTTAAATAACAAATGTAATAATGTTGAAGGCTAAATGGGTTTGTAAGTAATCATTAAAAGCCAATCAACACTTAGACAATCCCAATATCATTAACAATCAACAATTTCAAACTGTTGTCAGGGCAACCTTCTTTTAACAATAAAAGTGTTTAAAACATATTTGAGAGTCATTTAATTATTTATATGCAAAAAACAACATCGTATGATCACCATCTCTTATACTAGCACATAATTGTTATTAAACATAGGCAAAACTCTCCATATTGGATGAGTAGGCACTAGATAGGGATTTTATGCACAAGCCTTCCGGAATCCATTGATTACTCTGGTTGGCACAGGTTGGCACTACTGTATGGAGAGTTTTGCCTATATATTTTTTGTAATAATTAATTCAGTTATGCTGTAATTTATGTTAGCTTCATATCTGCTATATCATAGCATGTATTATGTAGTTTGCTGCCTCTTTCAATGATATCCAGTTATAATGATCAGACACACAGCAATAAATACAATCCAAAATCTATAAGTAGTTGGAAAACTACTTAATATTTAATGGAATAAATACATTGATTAAGATTCCATTCAAACACATAGCAATAAATACAACCAAAATCTATATGTAGTTGGAAAACTACTTAATATTTAATGGAATTTAAAAGTTGTATTAATACAATATCCATATGCTCGTTAGTTATAAATACATATGTAATATAACATGAAATGTATTCTACCAAAGTATGTAGACAATTATCAACTATTAGGTAATAAATCTTTGGTACAAAACAATATTTGTTACTTTGCTGAGGCATGCTTTTGATGCAGCAATCTTTATCAATGCATGACCCTAGTGAACATTAGCAAATACATTCGCATATATGCAGGTATATAAGCATATGCCAAACTAATTGATGATTAACATGTATTAGCATATTTGCATGTGTAAATTGTTGTAGCAGTTGATTATCTCAATAGATGAAATGACCAGTGTTTGTTGAGAGGAATGCTATTGGCTCTTATATTTATGGACTTCTTTTATTTTATGTTTTTTATTATTACTTTCTAAGCACATTATTTTAGCATCAGCGGGTTTATAGTAATGACCAGATTTCATCTCATGGTCTACAAACACTGAGTGAACCAATAAGCAACTCTGCATTGAGTTCTATTATATAGATAATATATTAATTAATTATTTACAATTTAGTTAATATTAGTAAATTTCTGGGAATAAGGCATGGGTCCCATGCCACCCAGAGCGTCCCCAGGTTGCGGATAGGGGCATGGCCTTCAGATATGAAGGTTGTTAGCTGCGAATAAGCAGAGTACTGTAAATAAGCAGTCGCTGACAATGGGACAACATTCACTATCAGGAAGTTGTGAAGGAGACAGAGGCGTGTTTACTTCTATAAAGTGCCACAATTCCTATGACGGTGGATGTAAAATGGTGAGTGTTGACCGCCATTAAATAAGTCAACACCCCGCTGGGTGCTGGGTCAGGCAACGGCATTTCTTCCAAGTCAGCGGAAGATCACTAGAGGTGACAACGATGAGGAGGAAGCGGTAGTTGGATTTTCATTTTATGGGATTTGGCTAGTGCACTAAGCCTATTATAGAGGTTATTGCTGGGCAAAGAAGGCAATGGGAAACCACTTTGTCTTATAATTCCCTTGTTTTATTATGAGTATGTCTACAGGAATCATTACGTTTGGTGTTGAGACCTTAGTTAAGAATAACTTTGGTGTCTTGCCCAGCAGGAGTGGACATGAGGCTACTCAGGTTGTCAACCTGCGAAATCCTCATAAATATAATTCATTGAGAGGGGATACACTGAGAATTGGAACGTGGAATGTTAGATCTTTGAGGAAAGGTGGGAAATTGGAGAATTTGAAAAGAGAGTTGCATTTGAATAATATTGATGTAATGGGATTATGGTGAGTGGAAATAAAAAGAAAGGACGGAAGAGATTGACATTATTGGATGATATACAAGATGGAAAGGGTTATGTGGAATTGAGGAAGTGGGCAAGGAAGAGAATGGAATGGAAGAATGGATGAACTGATTTAGTGACTACTCTCTGGACCTGTCTATTGGACAGACTACTATTGATTGATTGATTGATTGATTAGTAATTTTAATATTTGTTTGTAAATTTTTCAAGATAAATGTTCACTTTGGTGGCAGCCAAAATCATATATACAGTACTAGAAGTAGTGATTCTTTTTTTCTCAGTGATGATGAAAGTTTATTCATCAAAGAAAGGTACAAATATAGTTAAAGAAGAGGTTTACAAAGAATGGTAAAAATGAAATTCTGGAGCAACATAGTGAAAGGGGAAGGAGACATATGAAAAGGGAAAGGGATGTGGAAAGGGTTTGTATTAGCCATTAAAGACAAATGAATGTTACAGTTAGGAATTATTTGTAAAGTGTAGAAATCAAATATGAATAGTCTTTTAGGAGTACAATATTGGGAAAGTTGAGAAATGGGAAAACACTTGGAGGTAACATAAAATATGGACTAAATCAATCTACTGTTCAGTTCTTCCAAATGGGCTTGAATATCTTCACAAGAGAGCAATCCTGAATACTTTGGAAAAATTATGGAAAATCTATGGAGAACAAGGGGAAAAAAATCCAAACTATAAAATGTCTCTGCTGAAAACCATTCTAATCCATCATGAAAATCACATGAACAGCAAAAGGCCAACCCTATCAATAGCAACATTGGAAGTAATAAAATTAAATAAGGTTGATCACTTGCAAATAGAATCATGAGGCCAAACTGTGACCTATTTTGCAATTATACATAGATAAAATCACTCATAACAATAACGTTCAAGAATCACCATAAATAATGTTATTTTTTCTATCTTGTGAATGAGAAAAACCAACGTTGGTAATGATCACCACAGCACCCTCATCCCAGACTCCTCCCTCAAAAGAACTAGGATTTAGACTGCTGGGAGTCCTCCCAACAACTGGGCTCTCTCATTCATTCAACAAAATTAAGTGAAATGAAAATTTTCATTAAAAGGTAAAATTTCTGTAGAAATCATTTGTAATTTCAGTGGGTGCCATATAGATACATAACATTTTTATAAAAGTTGAAATTATACTTACTTGTGATTACATTGTTGATATAGCTTGTATATGAAAAGAGAACTAAAAAACTCCTCTCTTTTTAATAGGGATAGTTTTAGAGAAATTTAATTCCCTGAACTAGAAAAAAGGTCAACTACTATCAGGCCATTACAGGATGAAGGTCTTTCCAAGTTTAATACAGTTTCTTTAATCTCTAGCCTCTCTTATCCACATCACGTCAGCACACTTTTTTGTTTCATCCATGCATCTCTCATGTCTCTTTCTAGATCTTTTATGCAATATCTTGGAACTGAATTTAAGATTTCAACTGGTTACCCAATATCATCTCTTCTAGCAATATATCCCCAGCCCAACTCCACAGTCTTTTACTTCTTTTAATGTTTTTGGTAATACATGATTGTTCTGTCACTGATTTATTTCATTTTCAATCCCTTTTTGTTACTCCTAACATACATCATGGTCTAAAGTCAGTGTATTGCTTTTCTATCAGATCTCTAAGTAAGTGCTGGCAAAATACATTTATTAAAAACCTTTTTCAAATATACAAGCAAAATCCTTTTAATATTAAGTTATTTCTACTTAAAGCATTTCCTTCTGTATTAATAATCTGACCAAGTTTATTTATAGCTTGTTGATTTCTTCTACTTCATCATTAACAATCTTTATTTTCTTTCTCAATGAGAAAGTCAATTGAACATTACTTTTTTAATATTTATCTTTATTGCACTTACTTTCATTTATAATGCAGGGGATTTGAACACAAACTTTCAAGCCCCTTTCAACCATTCACTCGATCTCATACAATTGATGCAAGTGATCACATACGTACGGATAAGATAAATGATCTCCAATATATGTATTTTGTGCTGAAGTTGACACAGATCATCATCTCCCACACACATATATAATTAGTGCTCAGTTTATATTAAGATAGCAAATCTTCCAACTTTAATGGACAGGCTTCAATCTATTGGCATTAACTAGGGTTTGGGTATTCCATCATTAGATTTTCAATGGTGTGGACAGCTGAAGAGTTCGAGGGTAGAGAATATTGAAGCCTATCCATTAAAGTGTGAAAATTTGCTATCTTAATATAAACCAAGCACTGATTATATATATATGCATACTAGATGATGTTCTGGATCAACTAATGAGTGCTGGTCAGCACGATATTGGAGATCATTTATCTTTTTCACATTATGGATGGCTGAAGGGACTTGAAAGTCTGTGATCAAATCCTCTATTTTACATTTAGACTCCAAGTATATAAAATATGCTTGTATTTAAAATTAACTCTTGCAACATTTTCTGAAGCTTTGAAGCATTATTTGCAATTGCATCATCTGCAAAATCTGCCTGACTTAAATAATCTCTATTTACTCTTAATTCCTTAGCTTCACATTTTAATCCATTAAATACATATTGCACCCTGTCAGACACTCTTCTCAATGTTAATCTTGTTAATATCAACATTTTGTCTAGAACTGACCCCTCTATTTTTCCATAGCGTAAGCTTGTGGTTAAATCACCTGTAGAGGTCCCTACTATCGCATTTTATATGCATATTATCGAGGTTATAGCCTCAGTAAATATTACTCTAGAACTGATAGAATATTGATGGATCTATAATATCTAAAATCATCTTCTTCACCTTTTTAAATATCCATATTATTACTGCATTTTTTTTTTTTTTCATATGTTTTCCAGTCACCTACTACAGCTTTATCATTTAGAATTTTGGTATATAACTTTGCCAACAATTTTTTTTATTTCTTCACCTGCTTTTTGTAAGATATCAATTGCAATTCTCTTATTTCCTGAAGATTTTCGTTTACACATTTCAGAAATCAATCTCTCTTTTTAATAATAGTTTCATTTTCTCTCTTTTTAATATTTTCATTTTTTCTTATTACAGAAATGTTTTTTACTGATAGTGATGTTGTTTTTTACACTTTTGAGACTTTTATTCTTTTCTATAGCTTTCCTTGCTAATTCATAATTGTATTTTCTTTTATCATTATTTTTTTTTTTTGTGTACAAGTTTATAAAACTCTGGATATTCAATTCTTGTTAATGGATTATTTTTTATTATTTTCATATTCTTTCATTTATTCATATTTTGCTTCTTTGTAAGCTATCTTTGTTACAGTTCCTAATAATATGTCAATTATCGTTCTATTAATTTCATTCACATCTGAAGTATCTTTGAAATTTGTCGATATTTTTAAATGATTTGCAAATTCTAATTTGAGTTCATTGGAAAGCTTCTGATGGCTAGGATTATCAATTATGAATATTATTTTACTTAATAAATTGTCTCTTTAGTTTTGTATTAACACATATCTTACATCTCACTAAGCAACAATCACTTCCTGTGTTGAATTTATTATGACCATTATGATTTTGAAATACATATTTTCTGTTAATCAAAATATAATCCAATTCTGCTGCACCTTTATTGAATGCTTTTATGTCTACATGCATTTAGTATTTTTCTCAAAAGAAATACTTCATAATATATAATTTTTTTTATTTTTTTTTGAAAACTCCACACGTCTGTATCCTCTCTCACTTCTTTCACCATATCCAAATTTACCCCCAATAATTTGTTCTTTTAATCAATTCTAGCATTAAAGTCTTCTATGATTAAAAAGTTGTTTGATCTGATCAAAAAAACCTTTTATACATCCAAATAAAAATCCTCTTCTTCGTCACGATGAGAACTTCTTGGGACATGAACCTGAATTATCTGCATTTTATATTCCACTAATTTGAACAACTAATCTTGCCTCTTTGTCTGATCATGATTATTCTCCAAAATGTTGTTCTTCCATTTTATAAATTTATAATGAATCCTACTCCACTTGGGCTTCCAATATTTATACCTTTGTAGTAAAGTACATATCCACTTTTTAAATCATCTTTTTACTCTTTCTTGTAACTTCACAAAATCCTAGGATGTTTCATTTAATATACATAGTTCTTCTTCCCAATTCATGTAATCTTCCTTCACTTGAAAGTGATCTGCAGTTGTATATTCCTAAATAAAAAAATCATCAAATGGCAGTTTCTTGGTATTCTTTGCCTTTCATTGCCTTAGCTGATGATTTTAAAGCCTCCTGGTAATAAGGGCCATCATTTAGCTTTGTCTTATTGTTTGTAATTATTTATTAAAAAAAAAAATTCATTCACATACACGTGCATTCTGCCTTCAAGAAAACTCAACTGATCTCAGTTAAGAACTAGAAAAACTGAGAAGGACCATAGTGTTCTTAATCTAAAACTCAAAGTAAAAAGTCATTTAACTCATCACCCTGACTGATGAATGTTGTTAAGGAGCCCATCCATGTTCTTGTAGTATATTAATAATCATATAGTAATAACATCTGCAATAACATATAAAATGAACATTAGGAATTTTGGTCTGTTTGGAATAGGTATTCATTTTATTAACTTTATGAATAATTGAACTTATTACTTCAAAATATGTTTATTAAAATAAATACTTGGTAATTTTGTCTCCTGGATGTGATTTAAGGCTGATTTATGCAAAGTACTGAAATTTCCTAGATTAGATATTTGTTTTCATAATTATCTTTGTCTAAATCTGCTTTCCTTTTAAGATTATGGGCCATTGATTATGAGGTGTTGAATTAATTTTAATATAGATGTTGATTAAACAATTTATCACTGCCCAAATTGTCTATATTAACATTAGAATCTGTCCGAAGATTTGTGATGATGGCCTTTCTGTAGTAACTGGATATTGGAATATTTTCACAATCTAATATAAAATACTGAATATCTTGGTAAAAAATTCAAACATTATTTAAGCTTTCCAATTACATTTAATTGTATAAAACATTTTCAAAAAAATATATTGTGTCTTGCATTGGTGGTCGAGAGGTCAGCGTGACTGCCTTGCACTTGCAGGCAGTTGCCCGGGTTGCGGGTTCGCGTCCCGGCCGATGCTGTGACACTTTAAAAATATATATATATTACCTAAATAAGTGTGATAAAAGTTTGACATTTTGCTATTTATTTTATTTTTTAAAAAATAAAGATATAGTACAGTAAGTTTGTTATTATTTTCATTTTATGACTAAATGCGAATGAGTGAACACGCAACTGAAATTACAGATAAAAGTGCTCTTTCAATTTATTATTAATAACTACTCTATTACTTTTTTTAAATTTTATTTCTAATTTTAATTTTATATATAGGCACACAATACATCTAGAAATGTGTGGGTGTTATACATATGTGCATGTTCAAAAGTATGGTACATGTATTTTTCAACATTCACATAGAATACGGACACTTTTCTATGTGTATTGTATGCATATGTAAATTAGGATTATAATATAAACATTTTTAAAAATAATATTGTAGTCATTAGTAATAAATTGAGAGATCACATTTACATATAATTTTAATGGTGTGCGTTCCAGTGGAGTTCCATGAAATTTTTAAGTAGGGTTCTTTATTATAGGTTCATCACCAAAAAGTAAGCAAGAATAACAAAACGGAACATTTTTATTTTTACATCTAGACACCATTTTGTTTTTTGATATCCATTGTTAAAAGATCTAATATATTTTTATTTTTTCCTAACCGCCATTTGACAAATAATAATATCTAGAATGACTTTTATTTTTTATTTCAATTTTTTCATATAATGTCTGTTTGGAAAATGTAATTTTTTTATATATTCAATACTAACACTTATCATGATAAATATTTAAAAAAATATTTCTTTTATTATTTGTTATAGTTTTCTGTAATAAATATTTATATGTTAATATATAAATGTTAATTACAAAAAAAGAATCAGAATATTTTATTGATCATCATTCTAAATGAAAACAATTAAAGTTTATTCGTTCTGAAGAGAAAACAGAATAGATAAATATACCATGCCCAAATAACTATTGACACTAATGAAGTGAACAGCTCCAATGGCACAATATTTTGTGTACTGATAAAAACGAATCTTGATCGAATTTGCTGAAATTCACTGAATATGATGTTTTTGCAACTGCTATATCTAATTAGCAATTCCTTTGAATAGAATCCCAAGTATTACTTAAAATAATTCTTTTTAAAAATGATTTAATTAGTTGTATATACATAATAATTATGAAAACTATTGAATAATTGTTGTATTATTGATATTTTTTAAGACAAATTTAATAATTACTGGGAATTCTATGGTCTCATAGCACTTATGGACGAGCCACCACTAGTACGTTCACTCATTTGCATTTGCTCAAAAAATAAAAACAATATCAAATTTACTGTACCACATCTTTATTTTTTTAAATAAAATGAATAGAAAAATGTCACACTTTTATCGTAATTAAATGTGCTCAAGATAACGGCTTTTTTGAAGACGCTTATACAATTTTCTCATCACCTTTTTAAAAAAATTTTCATTATTTTGGCCAATGTTATGTGTGTGTTAAATATGCCTTACAATTGAAATAAATGTGTGTGTGTGTGCTTAAATAAAAATAATAAAATAAAGAATTTACAATTTCAGTTATAAATTGGTGTAGGTTTTGTAAATCATGTTAATGAACAGGTCTTATATTTAATTATACTCTATTACAGTTAAACATTAATGTACATTGGAAATATATAATTATTTGTTAGATTAATTTTCTTATTGATATATATTTTTATACCACTTCATATCAAATTTAGGAAGAAAGATTATTGATTTATATTATAGAGATATAATTATATGAAAAAATTTATTGCTATTGTTAGCACCGCTGCCTTACAAGCAGTTGTCCTAAGTTTGCTCTCCGGCTGACACTGTGACATATGAGAAAATTTTTTTAAAAAATTGATTATTTT
Source organism: Epiperipatus broadwayi (assembly GCA_028023455.1). NCBI lineage: Eukaryota > Metazoa > Onychophora > Udeonychophora > Euonychophora > Peripatidae > Epiperipatus > Epiperipatus broadwayi. The sequence continues at coordinate 6,182,302 of JAQFVV010000017.1, forward strand.
TTCTAAAGCACTAATTTGAAAATATTTATCAACAAAGAGATATTCTGTTGTGAATGATGCTATTATCTTTTATTATTCATCTTGAAGCCCTGCATGGTTTGGCGCAGTTGGTAGAGTGTTCAACTTGGAATTGGGATGTCCCAGAATCGATTCTATTGCTCACAGATTTGGAACTCAAACTTCTTATGAACTCCCGAGCAATAAAGCCATGTGTTTTTTTTTTTAAATTCAATTTGAACTAAAATATTTCTCTTTTATAAGTTCACTATGCAATAGCAAAAAAAAATTTAAAAATATTAAAGGATTCCCATAGCAAATATTTATTAAAACACAATGGCCTTTTAGTATTTTTTAAATATCTATTTAAACCATCTGGGGATCACTTCTTTTATTTATTAAAAACCATTGTTATAACCTCTATTAAAATAATGCAATATCACCATATTGGATAATTAATTAAGTGTTAAAAAATTTCCTATACAGATAATCCTAATTAAAAATAATCATGGCAATCCCCTCCCCTCCCAACCCCCGGAAAATATATTGTGACTCTCATGGAGAATGTGATTCACAAGTTCGTAACACAGGCTTTAAAATCATTATTTGGAAAAATAAATTCTAAATAAAATCAAAATTAATCATTTCACTGTGTTCTCTAAAAAAGTACATTTTATACGATAAGTAATTAGTAAATCACACAGGCAAGAAATATAAAAATAAATTTATAATTAAGCCAGTATATAAAAAGAAAATACATTCAGATAATTTGGTAAATGTTAGGAAAAAAAGAAGGATTGGAAAAGTTGAATGGCACTTATGTTATAAATGGCTTAGATTTGGGTCGGTGATAATAAAAATGTTCCATATATATGAACACCAAAAAATGAATTGAAAATTAGATTGAAACAGCATTTAATAGATAATTCTAATATATACCTACATAGGAATCTAATCATTTCAATTTGGAAATAAAGATGTTCAAAAATGTGAGATCTTACAAGGAAAGATTAATTAAAGAAAGTTTATATATAAAAATGAGAAAAGCAATTTTGAAAAGAAAGTGTTAAGAACCTGTTGTAAATAATATAATAACTGAAATATATTTTATATAAAAATATAAATTAAAGGAAAAACAGAAAATGTAAGCAGATATATGACACATAGGAAAGTAACCAAGAAGTAAGTTAAAAAAAATTGTAATTTATGTCATAATCATATTTTTGATAATCTTGTTTATGGTAATTCTTTGAAAACATACATTTGTTTATATATATATTGTAATGGTATAAATTAGTGAATACCATAATTAATTTAATAATTAGCCATTAAGCTAATGCACCTGCGCTCTGTGTATTTTAACTATAAATTCAGGCATAGTAAAAGTAATTTAAAGTGATTGCTTAACATCTTCATGCTCTCATCTCCAAATGCTTAAGATTTGGCCCATACATAAATGTTTGGGTCGAACAGATAGATGGATTCATTCTATCTTTTCACAAAGACTTTATCTTGTGTTTGGAAAGTGAGAGTATTCATTTATGGTTAAAATCCACAAAGCGCATGTGTATTATCTTAATGGCTATTTATTAATATTACAGTTTATTCAACATAGTGCTATATAAAATAAATATCTTATTTTACATAATTAATTTACTAAATGGCCTATCATATTTGTGAACCAAAATCTGTAACAATATAAATAAATAAGAATTATTATATAGCACTAATTGAACAAGCTAAATCTATGACATTATAAATATTATATTATTTCAGATTGACTAAAATCTGTAGTAATATAAAGAAATCTACAACAAATTGAAAATGAATAAACTATCACCAAGTAAATACCTTATCACATTTAAACACTAATTACAATTTACTTTACCAATTAGTCCATCACATTTTGATAATATTAATTTTATAATAGTATATTATAACTATTTTTTAATTAGTAATTTTTTAATACTTTAATTCCTTGATTATAACAGTATAAAATATATATGAAATAAAAGTAAAGAATATAAATTATAAAACCCAAAATACATTGAGCACCAATTTATTAATTTAAATAACCAATTAATGTTTATTGAAATTGCTAAATGTGTGTGTATATTTATGTATACACAAAATAAGTATTATTAGTTAAATGATATTATAACTAAAGCTAAACGTGTTGCTAAATGTGTGTGTATATTTATATATACACAAAATATTATTAGTTAAATGATATTATAACCATAAAACTAAATGTATGTGCATGGATGCCAATGGTATTCATAGTATTTTATAGAAGCAATTAGTCTAATTAAATAGTTGAATTAATGGAAAAACTATAAACTAACTTATCAAGAAAGTTAAATGAATTCGAGCAAAGGATTAAGATAAAGTAAACAAAGCCATTACAACCCTTAATGTTTAGTTCCTGATCAGATTTAATGATAATAGAAACATTTAAAATAGACAATTCTAAGGTAGTTGTGTTATCTGATCAGGGATCACATGGGCAGTGGATGGCCAATCAAGGGAGTCGCCCTAAAACAATGAGTGGAAAAAGATCTAGAACAGAACTGAGAGTGAACGCTTGCTAAATAAAGCTTCTGAAAGGCAGATGTGCCATTTCCTCAGGTGCCCCAGTCGGCTCCCTCCATCACTTTAGCCTTGTGGAGAAGTTTACCTCCGGATGTGTGAACGTAAACTTAGGAACAGTATAACAGGTTATATTGATCTTATTATTATTTTTGGTATGCCTTTGGGCCCTTATTGTATTTATATTGCATGTGTATATAATTGTTTAATATATATTAAACTAGATTGATTATTTCCATAAAACTCTGTAAAATAAATTTCTTGTTATTTTAAATTACTTGCCGAGCCACCCTATTAATTAGTAATTATTTGTGTTATTTATATTTGCAATCCAGCAGGCAATAGAGTGCTGCTGGACACAGCAAGTGGCGCAAGTCAGTATTGATTATGAACCTAATAGTTTGAATCCTCAGCAAATTGTGAAATTGTCACTTAAGAACAATTAGCACATTGACAGCCGAATATGTTGGCATCTAATTTATTGATTTTGTGAGCAGATAAATTACTAAGTTGAAAAAAAGAAGAAGATATTTTTGCTAAATTGACTAAGTTGTTGTAATGCAGCCGGCAATATCTGAATTTGACATCAGAGAGGCAAGTGAGTGATCCCTGTACGTCTAACAAATAGAGAAATTTAATTATTAATAGAGTAATGGACGATAAAAGTAAAACAGCAACATTATTGTGTTTTGCTGGAAAAGGGGTCATCCAAATTGCAAATAGGCTTTGCAAACCCCAGGAAGAATTAACATTTGAACAGATCAAAGATCATTTGGCCGACTATTTTGATCCACATGAGACAAGACATGTTGCCAGACTCTACTTCAGAAATCACCAACAAGGCAAGAATGAGCAAAAACAAGAGTATGATACTGGCCTTCGTGAACTCACAAAAAACTGTGTTTATGACTCATACCTGGAGGAAGCTCTCCTTGAACAATTTTTATTTGGTATGTACGAGACAGCAGGTATTGGCAGACAAGGATATCAATTATAAAGAAGCTATCAAATGTGGTATAGCTCATGAACTTGTGCTACAGCAAGCTAAAGAATTGGCAGCCATGAAAGTAGTGGACAATGAGCCTTATGAAAGCCACAAAGTTGACAAACCCGAAAGAAGGTTATCTGATCCAAGTGGAATAACTGATACTAATGTTACTAAGAAAAGTCAAATTAAGTGCTTTTGCTGTGGAAAACTAGGTCACCTGGCTATAGAGGGTTTTATAGAGATCAACGCTGTAAACACTGCAATAACCTTGGCCATTTGGATAAAATGTGCAGAAATAAGAAATTTGACAATTATGCAAGAAATAATAGCCAAGAGCATTTTGAAAGAAAATCTAAGCAAAAGTGGAAAACCTTCTAAGCAGACTTTAAGGTGTCATCCCCTACTTTGACAATATGTTAGTCAGTGCTAATTCAGAAAACAAATTGAGCATTCACATCTAAAAATTTGCCAAAGACTGGAGGAATTTGGGGCAAAATTAAATGCAAAAAAATGTATTTGGAAAGCTACTGAAATAAAGTTTCTGGGTTATATAGTGTCAAGCTCAGGGATAAGCCCCTCCCCTGAAAAAGTCAAAGCAGTATCTGTAGCAAGAAGACTGAATAACATAAATCAACTACAGGATTTTTTGGGCCTGGTGAACTATTTGGAGAACTTTCTGGATGGCAAAGCATATATAGTGAGGCCGCTATACGATTTATTAAAAATAAACCAGAAATGGAAGTGGGAAGTAGCACAAGAGCAAGCATTTCTGCATACCAAAGCCCTTCTCACATCAAATAAACTACTGGTTCACTATGACAGCAAGTGTGAGATAAACCTTGACAACTGATGCATCAGAAAATGGCATGGAGGTGGTAATATGCCACCCAGCCCACTCTAGTAAATGTCCCATAGCATATGCGTCATGCACCTTGTCCAAAGCAGAAAAGAATTATATCCAGCTAAACAAGGAAGCCCTTGCCATAGTGTTCAGAATTCGTAAATTCTACCAATATCTGTATGGACGTCACTTTCAATTAATAACCGACCATAAGCCCCTCTTTGGAATTCTAGGCATGAAACAGATGCCTGAACATTTAAGTTCTCATATGTTGAGTTGGCTTAACATACTCACAGGTTACAATTATAGCCTCAAATACAAAAAAGGCATGAAAATTGGTCATGCAGATGCGTTAACACAAATGCCAGATCAGCTCGAGAAAGAAGTAAATGGTATAGAAATTAACTACATCAACACACTGAAAAGCCAGACACTTGATAGCACAAAGGTAGTCACATGGGCCAGAGAAGATGCTGGCTACAGATGGATCATGGAAAAAATCAGCAAAGGTTGCCAAAACAAAGACCATCTTGCTTCCACACAGAGCTACAGAAAGCTCAGGGACAACTGTCCATCTGCAAAGAATGTATACTTAGAGGTGACCAAGTACTAATCCCGAAAGCAGCAGATCATAAATACTTAATGTATTACCTGAAGATCATCCGGGCATTGTCAGGGCGAAAGCATTATCTCATATTTATGTCTGGTGGCTGAAAATTAACACTGACATAGAACATTGCATAAAAAAACTGCACAAACTGCTAGTCATGTGCAAATGCACCTCCAGCAAAATTTGAGCCTTGGCAAGAAGCAGACAAACCATGGCAGAGAATTCACATCAATCACTGCATTTTGATTCAAGGACAATTATTTCTGGTAGTGGTGTATGCCTATTCAGGATGGGCTGAATATAAAATATAACATGGGTTCGGATGAAACCATTGACAAACTGATGAAGATTTTCACATGTCACAATCTCCCAGGAACCCTAGTATCTGACAATGGTACAGGTTTCACGTCAGAAAAGTTTGCATACTCAATGCACGAATGGGGAATAAACCACATATTTACTCTATCTTACCATCCCCAGTCAAATGGACTGGCTAAGAAAACTGCAATAAAGTCCACTATCAATAAATGGAGAAACAAAGTCCACACAAAATGGTCTTCAATGTGCTTTTTTATCAACACTCTATGCCTATAGCTAAGTCGGATAAATATCTAAGTCGTAGACTGCAGACAAAGCTCGACAAAATTGTACCAACTAAGAAAACCGAAGTACCTTCAGGCATAAACTATAAATTTTCACCACAAGATCGCATATGGGTTAGAAGTAATCAGGACAGATTCTGGTTAAATGCAGAAATTGTGTAACATCTAAGCATGCAAGTGGTTGCTGACCGAAAGGAGAAAATGGAAGAGTGTTATGTAAACACTTAAATCAAAGCATATAATAAATTCCGCAGCCATTTCTGGAAAAAGATAACAGCAATGCAAGCCCAGATATCAATACTAAACAATAAACTAAAATCATGCAAGCCATCAACAAATTACCTGATATTCCAGAATAAGATAACATTCCAGACTTGGAATCATACACCTCCCAACATTCAAAAGAGGGAAAGAAAATTTCCCTCCCATCTCAGTGATTATGTGCTAAGTTCAGAGAACAGTAAAAAACTAAAATGCTAATCTCTGAACTTAGGGGAGGTATGCTAAATGTGTGTGTATATTTATGTATACACAAAATAAGTATTATTAGTTAAATGATATTATAACTGTAAAACTAAATATATGTTCATGGATGTCAACGGCATTTATAGTATTTTATAAAAGCAATTAGTCTAATTAAATAGTTGAGTTATGGAAAAACTATAAACTAACTTATCAAGAAAGTTAAATGAATTGAAGCAAAGGATTAAGATAAAGTAAACAAAACCATTACAACCCTTAATGTTAAGTTCCTGATCAGATTTAATGATAATAGAAACATTGTTTAAAATAGATAATTCTAAGGTGATTACATTATCTGATCAGGGATCGAATGTGGTAACTCTAGAGATGACCACCACATGGGCAGTGGATGGCCAATCAAGGGAGTCAACCCTAAAAACAATGAGAGTGGGAAAAGATCTAGAACAGAACTGAGAGTGGACACTTGCTAAGTGAAGCTTTTAAAAGGCAGATGTGCCATGTGCCCCAGTCAGCTTCCTCCACTTTAGCCTTGCAGAGTTTACTTGTGTGAAAGTAAACTTATGAACAGTATAACAGGTCTTATTGATATTATTATTTTTGGTATGCCTCTGAGCCCTTATTTTATTTATATAGGGTGTGTATATAATTGTTTAATATATATATATTAAACTAGATTGATCATCTCCATATAACTCTGTACAATAAACTCATTAATTAGTAATTATTTGCGTTATTTATATTTGCAATCCAAAAGGCAATGCAGAACCCTTAGCTTAACTTATTAATCAATAAAGTTTCAATAAGAAAATTATTAAAACAGGATAATAATTGATTAAGACATATATAATGTTTATTTATACTGTTGCTAGCTGAATATTTATTATAAAATACAATATGTAGAAACTCTTTAAGTTAATACCATACAATATAATGTAATCAATAAATTAGATGTAATCATGAGATTCAAATTTAATTAATAAAATTAAAATGTATTAAATATATAATAAATAGATAATAATATATAAAGTGATCATTGATCAAATAACTTTAAAGACATGTTTTGTTAAAATTTCTAACTTCTGTAACTGTGAAATCATAGTAAAGACAATGCACAGATAAATAGAAAGAAAATACCTATTTGCATAATCAATACTAAATAAATCTTATATATATATATAATATGTTTTAATTTGTTTTTTTAATAATTTTACAGTTATAAATGAATGACAACTAATTTACATACAACTGATATCTTTTACAAATATGTAGTGAAAAAAATAACTTGTCTTTTCTCAATATGGAAACTAATTATGCAAATCTTTGCTTGTAATTAATGCTAATACATTTAAAAGTTGGTCTCTATTAAAATGACCCAAAGTGTTTTGCATATAGATTAATTTAGAACATCTCTAACATTATCATCAATATTTCACAATTTTTAAATGTTAAAATGGGTTTTTTGAACTATAATTATGGTTTTAACACATTAATAGTTTATAAATACAGGACATTATACATTTTCAAGCCTACAAGCTTTTCACTTACACGAGTCCAGAGTTTTGGCTTCTTTTGCAACTTAGTGGCTATACCGCCATGTTCTATTATTGTGGAGAAATTCACAATTATTGGTTTCAACATAACCTCAGTGTTTAGTTGAATTAATTTTATTGTATTTCCTATTAAATAAATTCTATAGAGAATAGATCTATCATTGTTGTTCTATCTAATTGTTTTTCATTTCAAGAATCGGAGATATTCATTTCTGTTGTCCTGTCATGATTATCCCAATATCACTGGATTTTACCTTTATAGCTTTGATTTAATGATTTTTAGTCTTTCTTCTTAACTAAAAGTTTGTTATATTGAAAAGGTTGTTGTCAGTATTGGTGGAATTGATTTCATGTATGAAAGCTAGCTACTTGCAGACTGCAGAAGGATTTTCATCCATCCAATTTAGTTTACCATTCTTAATGTTCAATATCTCTTTCATGTAGATTTTGAAGGATTATACCTGTGTGGCAGTATTTACTACATTTTAATCAAATATTTGTTAGAGCTGGCTCCATTTTAATAAAGCCGTGTGCAAAATATAATTGCGGTCTGGTTTTCCCCCCTCTCTCTTTAATCCCGGCCAATTATCCAGATATTGGATTAAAATACAAATATATATCCTAACCCTTCCTCTGAAGTTAAAACATTCTAATTGTGCAGTAAAATGAATTAGCACATTTTTGATTAAAAAAAAAAAAATCTAATTACATGTTATACTCACAGCAAAGATTTGTAAATGTGCACCATAAAAGTTATTACCTATATTAATAAAGAAATGCTTATCAATTTAAAAAAGAGAGAGATCATTCCCGATCCAGTGAGAGATTTTATTCCATCTCAAAATTAAAGAAAAGAATATAATTCTATCTAACAGATATGTTATCTTCTAAGATTTTTTTAAAATGGGAGAATTTCATTACATCCAGAAGTAATTCTGATTTTAATTTCATTAAACGAAGAATCAGTTTTAAATAATTTAACAATGTTTTATGTTTCTTATGAGCTTTAAATACTTTATTTAAATCCTTAAAACCAGATGAAATCCATCCTTTTTTTTTTCATGAAAAAAGAAAGCACGGAAAATGAAATTTGTTCTCTTCTTCACCCTGTTATTCAAGATATTGTATTATAGTAGATATTGTAAAGACAAATGCAGGTTTTTATTTTTGTATTTAAATTGAACGTTTGTAATTTAGTCTTTCTGGTCTTTATTATTGTTTAGCAATACAAAGGACATTTAAATCAATTATGCAACATTTATTAATCGATTTGCTCACTTCGAAAATACAATGGCTTTAAAATATATATTGTAATGAAATGAAAGAAGAAATGTAAAATAATAATCAGAAGCCATTTGTAATAGGAATAAAGAAAATACATAATAATGCTGATATTTTATATGTATATATAAATAGTATATATATGCACACAAATATGCGTTTAATAGCAACAAGTATTTCACTTATTTAATTATTAATTTCTGGTTTAGATATAATAAATGTAAACATATTGATTGTCATTTCAGGATTTAGATATCCATTTGTCATTTGTTAGCCGAGAGGTCAGCGCAGCCGCCTTGCAAGCAAGCAGTTGGTTGCAGACGGTTGTTGCGGGTTCGCCTCCCGGCCGATGCTATGACATATGGGAAAAAAAAAATTATTTATTATATTTGCTCACTTACCTTTTTATAAATATCTACTACTCAATCATCTTTTGTAAACCAAAACGTCAATTTTGCATAATACTTTTTTTTTAAAAAAATGTTTTATTGCTTAATTTTAAAAATTGTTTATGTTTATTTTTCTCTTCAGACTTTAATTACTACTAGCTTTATTTTCTTCCTTAGAATTTGGGGGGAAAAAATTAGAATTTCTGTAATCTGATAGTTATTGATCTATTCAAAATTATTTACTAATTCTTTTTAAACAAACTAGTGTAAGTAAATTCAGGTTTTAAATAAAGTGCATAGAATATATATTACTGGATTCCTATCAAAAATAATTTGTCCATGTTGCTGTTGTAAGGGTAGTTTATAATCTAACCTTTGTTCTTTCTCATCACCAAATCAAACTCATTTTAATGTAAATTTGGTTAATACGTGGTTAAACATGTATTTTCATTTATGGAGTAAATAAATCCATATATACATATACACGCAACAAACGTTTATTTTTCACTATATTAAGGAAATATGATAGATTAGTTTCATATCTGTTAGAAAGAGGAAAACTCTAATTAAAAAGAAATTGTACTAATATATATGTATGCAAACAATGAATTGAATGTCGGTGTATCAGTCAAATGAGGAAGATGAAAGCATAATTCTACTACATAATTTTATTTTACTTATAATCAATATAATACACACAATAATAGGGTTCAAACAGCAATGAAAAAGGAAATAAAATGCTAGTATACTACACAATGGAAGCAGAGTCCAGTATAAATACAAACCCAGATCATTTCCGCCATCTTTTACTATTTTTAAGGAATATAAAAGCTGTGTAACAATAACATCAGAAAATCGAATGTTCGAATCTTAGTGAACATGGAAGGCTTATGTGAACACTTCAAATTATTCGTTTGATTATTGTAATGCAAATTACAAGAAATTGCAGCCGATATTTAAACAGAAAGAATTCTAATAGATTTGTGCAGTTGGATAAAGTATTTTAACTGATTTAAATAGACATTTAAAATAAAGAGGACCATGCTATTCTTCAAATATGGGTAAAATAACAAAATAGAATGTCATCAGCATAGTTATATATAAATGACGGAATAATTCTTTTATGAACTACAAAACAATATACTTTGGCTGATTTAATAGGGTGTAGGGCTAGGTATTGTCAGCCCTGACCATAGAAAGTGCGCTGGTTTAATATTCAATCATGTAGTGCCTGCTGAAACATTGAATGCTTTGTCTTAAACATCCTGACAGATACATAATGAAAACAACAACAGAAGATATGAAATAACCTCATTCCAAATACGTCGTCGAGGAGTTCACAGGAGTAATGCATGACCTGCCATGGAAGTATGACTGGAACAGCAATCAAACATATCTATCTAATTGCCTAATTCACAAACATTATGCACTTATCTTGAAGAAAGTCTTAATTTGTTGGGTAATCTTTTTTTTATTTTATATATATAGGTTTGTAAAATTCTGTATTTTATTATTATTATTATTTATTTCATTTCCTTATGTGGAAACTTAAATCTTTACAACTTGGAAGAGTTCACTGTAGTTAAAATGAAGAAAGTGTAGGGAGGAATGTTAAGTTAGACAATTTTTTATTTTATTAAATGAAGTTTAGGTAATATCTGCCTCTGTAGTGATAAGACTTTAGGTATTATCATCATTCTTACTACAATATGGAATAAAGGTAAAATTTTATTTGATATTATTCCATATTAAAAACATGCACTTCCTACAGGACAGAGTTTGAGTTGTTTGTTTATTTTTTTTTTGTTAACTAAAGAATGTTTATATTTGTTTATTCAGTATGAATGAATAATATTCTTGCCTCAATGTTATTTTGTATCAAACTTATACCTAGTCAAGGGGGGTCCTCAAAGAAGATGGAACCTCCACAGTTGGAATTAGACTATGAAGCTATTGCATACACCTTCATATAATCTTGTTAAATAGTTAATTGGCTTTACAATCATTGTAACAATGAATTAATAATTTTTCTTTTCATCATTCTTATCTGCTTTGTAAATATGTAGTGGTTTTATGTACACCTATCATGGGAAGGGTTGGAGTAACAAACATATTTAATCATTGATATGATAGAGATACAATTATTATTTTTGTTAAAAGAGTTTTTCAATTTTTATTTTGTTTGTAAATAAACATTGTTAATTTGATTCTCATTAAATGGTCTCTAGTTTATCTAAGTTATTTATGCAGTCATTCAGCAATTCATAACCATACATATGTATATACACACATATACCTTTTACATTATAATATAGTAATATGGTAATAATAACAAGTCAGATGTCACATGACTTATATATAGCTTGCACTTACAAATATGTAAAATTAAGAGCGTGCTAATAACTCTAAACAAGCTTTTTTTTTTTATTTATGATAAATGCTACTACAAGAGAAGGCATTCAAATCATTTTTATCTTGGATTGTCCCCATCCCCAGACCGGTTTCGACCTATGGGTCTCTTCAGTGAGGAGTTGGGACATTAGATCTAAAAAACCAACTCAAGCAAAGCATTTATCTAAAAGATAATTGTTAGAAGAAGATCTGAAACTTTTAGACATCTACATGTCTTTAAAGTCAGCTCTCCAACTGAAAAAATCATATGGGCCTGACCTTAATTCAGATACTCCATATATTAGTAGGCTTAGCTCTTTAATTTAGCTATTAGCACGCTCTTAATTTTAAATATAGTAATATGATTAAATGAGTCCTTTACTTGATTGAAATCCATATAAAGGTATTGTAATTGCTATCTAAAGTAAATTCATTGCTGAGGAGATCCGAGTGCAACATTCTCCCTGGGCTTGAATTCTGAGGCATGTGTGGAATCTGAAAGAGGGCTGAGGTATGGATGAACTAGCCTTAATTATGTCTGGATTTAATGTGTAAACCTAGAGCTAGCCCATTGAACAAAGACATGCACTACATCACGTCATTTATGGTGTCCTACCTGAAGACCCTAGATCTGACCATAGTTAGATGCATTCCCCCTTTTCTGGTGGACCCAGACTGTCACACTATACATACATAGGTTGGCTTCATGGGTAGAAATATGATACTGTATTTCTATATCAATAATAGATGTCTTTATGTTTGTGATTTTATACATATATAAAACACTTATCTACTAATGAATTTATTTATCAACAGTTTTTTTCTTTATCCACGCTTTTATACATATATAAAATAGCTTGGGTATATTATTGGATTAAACAATAATTTTTATCTACATTTTTATATTTATGTCAAACATATAGGATATATACAATTGGATCCTTTTGTGAACAGATTTTTGGGCTCATAATTAGATTGCCATATGAAAATAGCTTAATTAATGAGACCAGACAATTCAACTAGTCACAGCTTTCAATTTATGTTTAACGTGAATAGTATTTGAATTTTAAATACAGAAAGAGGTCATAACATGAAAACATAGAAAGCACTTATAGCATGGATTTTTTTGCATCTTCATACCCTGAGCAGCATGGAGTGTGATCTTAGTGACAACTCTCCTTGATTCTGCAAGGTTGAATATTAGAATTTATAGCCACATAATAAGGAATATCCCGATTAAAAAAACAGGTGTTTAAACTTAAGTATCAATAATTAATAAAGATTATAACTAATACAATTGTTTTTTTTTTATATATCTTATGTTCATCAAAACAATCTAAATTCTTTTAATTAAGAGATGAAAAAAAAAAGTTTATTCCCCTTAAGTACATAATATATTTAAATTAACCTTTGTTTTATGAAATAATGTTTATTCTTTGAAAATATACATTACAAAGCCATGATTGTACACCTATAAGGTGTTAAAAGTGTATAGAAAGCAGTCCCTGCCTTGTGTCAGAATTATGTAGTGAAATTTATCAAACTGTCAAAACATGAGCATGGAGACTCAGGTATTAATATTTCCATAAAGCCATAGACTTATTATTCATTAACTGTGATTTTAAAATGTATATTTGTGCTAAAGATAATCTCCAGTTTAATAAATGATATAATTATATTCATTAATATATTTACATAAATTGGTTTGTGTCAAAGTTGTGAGTGTAGAAAGTTTGGCACTTATATATCAAACTCTAGTAATTTCTATATGATTACTGAACAAATGATGAATACATGGGAGATTGTGATCTGCTCCAACTGTGTCTTAGAAATTATTTATCTTTTTGTATGTCTTTGATCATGTTTCATGATGGAACAGAACTTTGAAATATGTCTAATATATATATCCATGTTAATTGAAATATATCAAAAAAAATTGTATAAATGTAGTTAAATTATAGCATAGGTTGTGTATGTCTTATTTCAAAAGTGTAGTGAATGTTTCAAGATGCGTCATAAACTATATGATTCTATCACATAGCATCAGCTTACTCATTGCTATTTTAGTAGCGTAATTTTTTTCTCCATACATCTTTTTTACCTGCTATAAGCTTTTGTAACTAATTGATGCCAAATAATAGGGTTATATATCCCTATCCATTGCTGTTCTATCTAAATCCCAGACTAGTTTTAAGGTCTAAGTACCCTGTTCCAAGATTCGATGGTCTTACTAATGAAAGCCTTAAGCTTGAAACTAGTCTCGGGATATTGGATAGGATTGCACTGGATAGAGTATTGAGCACTATCATCTAGCATCTGTTAGTTACTAAAGATTACAGTAGATGGCATAAAGGTGTGAAGAAAAAATTATGCTGCTGAAATACATCCATAGGGAAAAAGTTTGGTCTGATTTCTGTGCTGATGGCTGATTGTAATATGGTAAAGCTAAGATGAAAACTCATAATAATATATTTAAATTAATCTATATTTTTTATAAAATTGTGTTTTTTATGCATTTGTTGTAAACAATAATTTATATTTTTTTTGTCAGAATGTCAAATTTATTCGGATAAATCTTAATTTAATTTTAAGTAATTTATTTCAGAATATCAAGAATATTAATACCTAATTTGTTAATATAGTCCTTTTCGTCTTTATGTAATATTTCTGCATTTAAAATCACTAAAACATCACACTCTCACCATTTCCTATGCTTACACAAGCTGTTAAAACAGGAGCAAACTCTCCATACAGTAGTGCCGCTCAATGCAAGCCTTGGTAATCAATAGCTGCAAGAAGTTTTGTGCATAAAATCCTTATCAGATTCAGTCTGGGGATATTGGATGAATAGGCACTAGGTAGAGATTTTATAAACAAACTTTCTTGCATCCATTGATTACTAAGGTTCGCACTGGATAGCACTTCTGTATAGATAGTTTGCGACTATTTGTTGTTTTTTTTGTATACATAGAGACATAAAATGAATTCAACCATCAGTCTTGTACTCTACCTTTTCCCAGAGATCTGATTGGCATTCCAACAATTAAATAGAATGAATTGGTATCTTGCTTTCTGGAGACATGTAAAGCATCCAATTATTGGTCTATGAATTACACAATGCAACATGAATGAAACAAAGGACTACTTCAGTTTAAAGGTTGTAGGGTACCTAACTCTAAATATGAATAACTACCAAAGTCTTTGACATTTCAAGCTTGGTTCATTCGGATTATTTGAGACTTAAAGGCTGATAATGATGAAATATGTAAAATTGTGGTTTCTTTGAGACTTAGAGATTGTTTACATGTGAAAACTGAATCCATTGAATAGCCTTGTGAGTGGATTGGTATAAGACTGAGATAGTAAGATTTTATAGAATTACATGGCAACATTGAGTTTCCAATATGATGACAAAATCCATCCATCTACCACTACTAACTGAAGGTATGAGTAAAATTTTAAGAGTGTTATCATTTCTCCTATCCTCCTCATACATGAACTCTCTGACCTCATGTGTAACAATCATCACTACTTTAATCTTTACCAATTAATTATCTTTCATTTAATTATCAATTCTTTATATACTCTTGACATGTATTTCATACCCTGTATAGTTAATTGTGTTGATAGTGTTTGTGTATGTGTGTGTGATTTTGAATATTATATAAGGTTCCAGTTTTGTTATATCAAAATCCTAAGTTATGTAATCATTATGTAGTATTAGCACTAAAGACCCATCATCATTTTGTCCATAATTGGATTCTATTTGCAATGTAATGAAAAAAACTGCAAATATATCTCATTAGTATTCACCAGTTACTTATATCCACTATAAATAAAGCAATACATGGTATACCAATAAAAATTTTAAATGCCAAATGATCATTACGAAAA
Organism: Epiperipatus broadwayi; assembly: GCA_028023455.1. Taxonomy (NCBI): domain Eukaryota; kingdom Metazoa; phylum Onychophora; class Udeonychophora; order Euonychophora; family Peripatidae; genus Epiperipatus; species Epiperipatus broadwayi. The sequence goes on from JAQFVV010000017.1 coordinate 6,197,917, forward strand.
TCATATAATCATCATGCTTAGTTAAGCACTATTTATGATGGATGTTAAATAATGGCAGTAATGTAATAAAAGTAAATGTAAATTATGCCTATATACATATTGTTGCACCTTTTATAATAGAAGGAAATAAACAGAGACTCGGAACAAATAATAAATGGATGTAATGATAGTTAACAGTAGATATAGATAAGCGTTTAAATGTATTAAATGCTGTGATCAAATAGATGAGCAGCTCAAGGCCACATCGTACCATGTATATGCTAACCAAAAGAAAAAAAATAGTCATATATGTTGTTAATAAAGTGTGTGGGATTTAAAATCGATTCTTAGCACTTGTTACAGATTCTAGTTATAATGTAACTATTAATCCCTTAGGTGACTTCCATATTATTTTAAAGAGAATTACATAGAATCCATACACATCAAATATTATTATTGGCCAGTGCTAGCTGGCTGCCTGGATAATGAAAAAAACTGATTAATATATATATAAGAGTAAAGAATAAAATAATCTAGTATTCAGATAAATAGACTATAGTAATTGAAAATAATGATTAATAATTAATTAGTAGTAAGCAATTACAATAAAAATGAGAGGCATAAAATATGTATTCCGTAAAATAGATTGTTATATCTGATTGACTTACTTACAACTAACATATACATATTAAATATTTAATCAAATAAAAAAAAATGTGTTTAAATTATAGTTTACACATATATGAATGATAAGTGGACCTAAACAAATCACTTATGTACACACATATGCATTTAGTAATATAAAAATATTTCAATTATAGTCTTAATTTGTTTCTAAATTATAGATTATTTTTTATGTATATGTATCTAGAAAGGTCATACATATATAGGCATACACACGTGTAGTTTATAATAAAAAAAATACTTCAATTATTAATTTTAATTTGCCTTCAATCTATAGCCCAATTTATTTTAATAAAAAATAAATGGATTTTTTTAGGATACATTCATACGTACGGACACCGTGCATTAGTAGTATAAATATTTCAATATATTAATTTGTGGTATACATTTAACAAATGTAAACAAAATTGATTATTATGTCAAGCGTTGGTGGCCTAGTGGTTAGCATAGTTGCCTTCCAAGCAGCCGGCCCGGGTTCGCTTACCGGTCAACGCAGTTGACATATATATAATAAAAAAATTGATTATTATTTCAGAATTTAGATTTGTCATTTATCATTTCAGAACATTACAGTCTATATTTATTCAGTTATGTCTTTCTAAATATACACCCATCTTTAAATAATTTTAAAAAGTTCCATTAATTTCGCGCGCGCGTGTGTGTGTTGGAACTTTAAACTGGGTTTTTATATGTATGTTGGAATTTTAAACTGGTTTTATTTTCTTCATTAAATTTGAAAAAAAAAAAATCGTACAATTTCTCCAATCTGGTGTGCTTTTATTAATTTATTCAAAGTTATTTGCATTTCCCCAAACAAATTAGCATAAGAGAAATATTTCTTTTAGATCAATAAATGAATGTTCTGCGGTTTTTTTTTTTTAACATTAGAATTCAGGTTTTACTTGATAATGCGTAGTATATATTAAGATTGAATGTTCTCAGGGCACAGAATGTAATATATGCAGTAATTATGACTGTAATTATTTATATCTTGAATGAATGTGGATGGAATGTTTATCACTATACATTAGCCAGCATGATGAGTTTATTGGGTTTTTTCCTCTGAGTTTCCTTTCTTTTCCATTGCCTGAGAGTTCTTATCTGAAATATTGTTTGTGTGTTTTTTTTTTAAAGGGATTTATGAATGTGTGTGTGTGAACAATCATGACAGACAAACTAAATGATGGTTCTTATTCCCAGAAGACTGACGTAAGGTTTTTAGGCAAAACTGCAATTGGCGGACAAAGGCAGAGGGTACTAAAAATCTCCTGATTATGCACCCAGGCTGTCATTTGATGACTTAATTTAGCTACCTACAATAATAAATGGCTTTCATGTGAAGGAAGATTATATGAATTGGAAGATTGTATCAATCGGAAGGGATGTCCAATATTAAATGAAACATTGTTGGACTTTATATAGTTAGAAGAAAAGATGTGTCAATTGATTTTAAAAGTGAGATATGTTATTTATTAGAAGACAAGATAAAGAGTCAATTGATTTTAAAAGTGAGACATATTCTTTATTATAAAAGAAATATCGGAAGCCCATATGGAGTAGGATTCATAATAAATAAAAAGTAGAATACCATTTTAAAGATTAGTCATATATCAGATAGTGTAAAAAGATTGGTTATTTAAATTAGTAGAAAATATTAAATACAGATAATTTTAAATTTTTCATAGGAGCTCAAAAATTTTTTAGCCATGCTACTGATTCCTGATCAATGCACATCAACTAGTATGGTGAGTTTATTGGCTTTATTTCTTGATTTAGGACTAAAAAAGACTCTGGTCTTTCTTTCACTTGATCTTAATTAAAACATCAGCCATATTTTCTTGACAGCTGGATGAGTGCATGTGAATGGACATTCTGTTTTGTTTTTATGATCATAGTAATAATGGTCCTCAATCTCAGAAGGCTGTAAGTTATCAACCAAGGCATCAGATTAATGAATCCTTGGTTTCAAATCTAGGCTTCTATTTGATGTTGGTCTTTTTATTCAGTTACCTACAACTATAGATCACTTTCAAATAAAGAAATATTTCTTGAAATGAAAGAATTACTATCTAATATTAAATGGGACATTGCTGAACTTGTGAAATTAGAAGAAAAGGTGAACAGACAATTGATATGAAAAGTAGATATATACTTTATTAGAAAGACAAATATTAGAAGCACAAATGCAATATTGTGGAGATTGACAATACATCTGACAAAAAGCAGATTAGTTCTTCAATTTATACTAATTGCTTGTAATTCATGTTTATTACCCAAAAAGTTTTCACTCTGATGAAGAAATAGAATATTTTTGTTTAAATGTATAAAATGTGTTAGATCAAATCAAACAACATTTAAAAATTGTTGAGGGAGATTTTAATACCAAAATTGGAAAATAGTTATACCTTATCCAACATTAATTTTTTTACAAAAAATAAAAGATATCAAAGAAAGAGATTTGAAGTTAGCTCCTCACTTAATAGTAAATTCCATATGGAATCTTATTAATATTGGACATTAAGTAATTTAATGGTTTATAAATGTATTGCCAAATTTAATGTTATTTTATAATTTTTTTCTTTTATTGTAAACATAGTTGAATAAATCTGTTTTTGATATATATAAATTAGATATAAATACATAAATGAGAGAGAAAATAGACTTGTGGAATTTGTTGAAAAAGAAAATATGTATATTATAAGTTCATTTTTCTAGAAAAATCAAAATTGGAAATGGATGTTGATATACCTATATAAAGATGTAGGAGAATTGGAATATATTATGACTAACAAAAAATATGTACTTCAAAGCTGTAATGTACTTAGTAAATTAAACACAAGAAATGAGGAATGAGTACTGAAATATAAGATATACGTTAATGTAAAACTAGAAAGTTAAAAAACTAATAAAAAAAGTAATATTAACAGATGGCTTTACTACCCTTTCCAGATATTCCATTGAATTTAAACTAGAACTTGCAAACTATTTTAAAATATTAATATACTCCAAATATAACTCAATTTTATATAAGATCAATAAAAAATAAATCATACTCTATTAAGAATTGTAATGAAGGTAAATAGTATTTTTTAAAAAGCAGCAACTCTGAATTTTTACTTACACAGGACAGTGTATGAAGAAAAGAAGGAATAGGAACATTTTAAAAAATAATTCTTAAGAAGAATTGAATATCTAGAATTTTGTAAAATGATGCAAAGAAAGAATAATGATATGGTATGAGGAAACATAATCGCAAATTAGCAAGGAAAGTTGGAGAAGAAAATAAAAGCCTCATTAAGTGTAAAACAGTATCTTGCTATTGGAAGGAAAGTATTTCTGAAATGGTAGAATGATTTCTAAAAAGAGAAATAACATAAATTGTGTTATATTGTAATAAAGAATAAGAAAGCAAAACAGTTTATATTTCTGAATTGCCAGATATATGAAATGAAGAATTAGGATATGCAATCAAATTTTATGAAGAAAGGAAAATCTCCAAGAAATGATGAAATTATTACTGATATGGTAAAAGAAGCAAGTGAAGAAATAGTGAATCTTTTGGCAAAGCTATATACTAATGCCTTGTTTATATTTGATATATGAAAAGGAAGATATTAGAAATTACAGATTCATCAGATTTCTATCAATTCTATATAAGATCTTTACTAAGATCATTATAACTCGTCTATGCAGAATTTTGGATTATAAGCTAATCAAAAGAAGAAACTGAATTTAAAAATGATTTTATCATAGGAGATCATATCCAAGTATTAAGAGAAGTTATAGAAAAGTATCAATGAGTATGTGTTTCCATTATGCCTGTAATTTGTAGATTAAGACATATGATCAGGATATTGGCATATTCTGAAAAATACTGGGAATAATTAATTTTATAATGGCACTAAGATTATCATTGATTAGAGTGTACAAGAAGGTGATTTCATATTTTCAAAACTTTTTACAGAAGGTTTTCTATGTGGAAAAAATAGGAAGCTAAAAGAATACAAACAAATGAAGATTATTTAAGTCATCTGAATTTTGCAAATAATATAGCAACAAAGAAACTTCAGATCATACAATCCTAGTATAGAGAAATTCAAAAGCGGAAATATTTGGGCAAGCGACCAAAGAGGAATCATTGACATCATGAAAAGAATTCAGAGACTGAAATGGAACTGGGCTGAACATGTTAAGAGAGTGTGGAAAATCTAGAAAGAGGACATATGAGATGAATGGAAAGAAAATTTGCCATAAAGATGTGGGGAACAAATATCTGGATCAGAAAAACTGAATTAAACTTGAAGAACCCTTCATCTTGCCTTCAATCAATCACATTTGAAAATAATGATTTTTTTTAATAATATAAATATATATATAGTTTTAAATGTTGCTTATTAATTTAACACTTAGAATATTAAATTATTATGATTATGTACATTAAAAGTAGTAATTTCCTCTACTTAGTTTATTCTTGAACCATCTACTCACAACTTGAATAATTGAAAAATACCAAGAGGTACGGCCACACTAAAATCCCAAGATTTTTCTCAGCATATTCCCAAGCAATGAGTTGTAATAATTTACTTTATTCCAGAACCATCTATTATAAGCTCGAGTAACCAAAAGACATTAGACAGCAGTGCCACATCAGTTTAGAATGCATTACTATTAGTAGCTGATGCATAATTCATTTTTTTAAATAAATAAATAGCATAGTAATTTTTTTTTTTACATAACTTGATCAATGTCATTGCATTATTTCTGACATAAATTATATATTAAATACCCAATAAGAAGATAGATAGATGTGGTATTAAACATGCATTCCAGCAAAATTACAAAGGCCCACTTTTTCTTGTTTACATCAGTATTTTTAAATAGATATGTAGAAGTAATTTAAAAATTTAAGTTTATACTCTTTTACCAGCTATTATTAACAAGTGGATTATTTTCGCACAATCTGAATAAACTGTCAGACTATAAATAAACGTTTCTGTTTCTAAGATATCTTAAACGAAACTAGATAAACACATGCTCATAAGGATTATATCAGTGCTGACTTTGTTATTGATACTGTCTTCCAAATTATACACTTTAAAAATATCATTGGTCATTTGTAGATTTAAATAATAATAGTTTGTAATGAACTGAGGTTGTGAGAAAATGGTGGCATCAAGGTTGCCATCTGTGTGATGCATCACAGGAATTAAACATATAATTGATTTCCATTATTAAATTATAAATATTAATTCTTATTAAGTGCGATGTCAGCACGTAATACTTATATAAGGCTAAAACCTTAGTACATGTGCCTTGATTGCTTAATTTTAGCAAGAAAGTCCTCTACAAATCATAACGCAAGATTCGACTTTATTAGCTTCATGCTCCCAAATCAAAATGCTTTAGATTTGCCTATATAATTAAGAAAAATAGGTTAGAGATAAGAGGGGGTCCCTCTTATCTTTATAAAGTTTCGAATCTTGCGTTATGATTTGTAGAGGTCTCTCTTGCTAAAATTAAGCAATTAAGGCACATATACTAAGGTTTTAGCCTTATATAAGTATTATTGAATTATATAATTCTATAAGTATATAGTTACCAAAATATATACGTATTAAGTGGGACAGTTGCTTAAGCAATAATATTTTATTACTTTGATATAAATTTATGTATGTGTGTGTATTTTTCACTAAATGATAATTTTATCATATATATGTATAACACACTTCTATATATGTATTACTATTTTAATATATATAATAAATTGTTTTTCTCTTCACTAGTAAAAATTGTAATTATAAATATGCGTTCGCATGCATTAGTGAAGTTATAATTATACTTAAAATAATGTTTAATAGGTCTGCTTAGCGCTTCGAGATTTAATGTTCGAATCTCATAGGCATAGTTTTGTGAATGAAGTTTGTTGTGAACATTTGTCTTGGTTTGAGTCTGATAGTAACATTTTTTTAAAATTAAGAACATCTATATAGATATAAATAAATTTGTACTACATCAAGTTTATTTTTTAAAGCTGACTTACCATCATATAAACATTATTTTATAATATTTAGACAAGAACTTTGTGAATTACTGATTTGATATAGATTCAATAATAAAACTATTTTTAGGCTTTAATTTTTACTCCACATCTTTTTTAATAATTATATTTGTGCATACATACAACAAACCCTAAATGCCAACCGCTAACTGGATATCATATGTAACTCATATATCACAGCCCTCTTGCTTAAATAAACCCACAACATATAAACAATCTGTTATCAAGGTATTTCCATTTATTATTTAATTATAATGTTGACGAACATAATGTTTATGTAATATTGGTTTATTTAAGCATGAGGTCTATGGTATACAAATATGTTACATTTTTAATTACAAATGTCAAATTTACCCCCCCCCCCAACATTGATACTATCCGCTCTGGATAAATACAATAATGATTATCACTAATCATTTATTAAACTGAGATTATCTCTAGCCCAGATATAAACTTTAAATCTTATTTATAAATGATTAGTGGTAATCAGGATTGTATTTATTTATAATGGATAGGATCAGGATTGTGGGGGGATTGTGTTTGACACTTATAATTCAAAATATAACAATTTAACAATGATAAATACTGTACATGAGAGATTGTGACCTGGGCCAACTGATGAGTACTGGTTCAGCACAAAATGCTTCTTGGGGGTCATTTGTCTTTTATTGCATCTTTATTTATATGATTTGAAAAGAATGTGTGGTGGTTGTTTAATATATTTATATATACAAATATGTATACATATATTTGTTCCTCCCCTCCTGTAAATGCAATTTTAAATTATCTAGATAATTAAGCACTGAATTCTACACAAAACTTTGTGAACATTCTCACATAAATACAATAATTTAAGATTAGGGTATCACACGACCCACCATTCTCCCCACTATCTCATAACACCGATACACTTGAACACCCATATGTTGGAAAGATAACTAATCATCAATATACGTATTTCATGCCAAAACAGCAATCATCAGCTGGTCCAGATTACCTTCTCCACATATATATGCTATAAGTGCTCAGATATATATTAAGATAGACAAGAATCTCGGTCTCAGGGTAGCCTTTGAGCATTCCATCATCAGATTTTCAATCGGATGGACGGTTGAAGAGTTGGAGTGTGGAGTAGATTGAAACCTGTCCATTAAAGTATGAGGATTGGCTATCTTAATATATATATATCTGAGCATTTATAGCATACATGTGTGGAGATGGTAATCTGGACCAACTGATGATTGCTGGTTTGGCATGAAATACATGTATTGGTGATTATTTATCTTTTCAATATATGTGTGTTCAAGTGTATCAGTATTATGAGATAGTGTGGAGAGTGGTGGGTCGTGTGAAAGTCTGTGCTCATATACCTTATATATTCCATATATAGACACAGGTATATAATAAGCCTGGGTGTTTCAGTTAATAATTTAAGATTAAAAATGATGCCAAAAGTAAAAAAAAATTGTCACAAACATATTTTTAAAATAATGTAATAGTAAGCAAATAGGAAAATCTTTTTTTAAACTAAAATTTATTTCAAAACTTTGTAATGCCTTTAGACTTTTTGTCCACCATACACTGGTTGATATGGTCTAAAGGATTCTAGAACCAAGTGATGACCTTGAACAGTTAAAAAAAGAAATAATAATTGTGAATATCTTTTATGATTTTCATTTTAATAGAATTAATCCCTTTCAATGTAGATTTGTATTGAAATCAAAACTGCCCTAGTAACAAATAAATTAATTGATTAAATTATATAACAATGCTCCCAGGAAAATAATATTGCATCATTTACTCTGATTATATTAATTGTTTTTAATTGACAAATTGAGTTTAAAATTTATTTTTATTTTTAAAGATTTTTCTTTTTTTTAATGAACGGAGACTTTATTATCGTCGCTTTGAAATTTTTTTTGTGAGTGATGTAAGCGAGCCTTATGCTATTTTTAAATATTATAATTATGTTTCTAAAAGAAATATTAAAAATTAATCATGTTTTTTTTTCTCTTTCCTTTTTTAAAAAAGTCATCATAAAGTCATGAAATAATTTGAAAGATGGATTTATTTCGTAGCTTTTAAAATTCTATTTTTAATCAAGCCTTTTCAATTAATTTTACTTGTGTGGAAAAAAAGAGGGAAATTGCAGAAAAGGTTTATTTTGTAAAGTTTTAATTATTGTAAATCGAACAACAACAACCACAACCAACAACTACGTGTATGTAGTATGAGTATTTTAATAATGTATATTGTAAAATGCTACCTAGGAAACAATTTTTTTTTTAAAAAAATAGTTTATTTAGATATATTAATGTAACTTTTTTTTTCCAGAATGAATGCAGATTTATGAGTAAATGTGCTTGGGTCGAGCCTTGATAAAATAGATGATTGTTCAGCAGATATCAGGAGGTCAAGTTTGGCAGGTAGCATGGGGATCAATAGCAGTTCCCTTTCTCCTGAAAGGAGCATGGTTAAACAGTATAGATTATGCAAGCACATGGCCCCCAGGCACAACTACAAATGGACAGAACTACACTATGCCGCAAGTCATGGAAACCTGAAGAAAATACAAGAAATATTGCATAAAAATGGTAAGTTCATTTTCTTAGAAAGGTGTAAAGTTTATTTATTTGGGATTTCTCTTTAAAATTTTAGAAATATTCAGGGTGAATGTTGGGCAGGGAAGGGATCATTCATGCAGATGATATGTATAATGTAAGTCTTAGCTGATATTGTGGAAAAGTCCATTATTTTTCGACAAATATTTAATACAAGCTTTTATATAATGATCTATCCTGTGCGTATCATTGGTTTTTAGTAACCAGCCATGAATACTAATCACACACTTTTGTTTTTTAATTTTGTTTTTCCAAACATTTTTTTTATATATACTTTTAATTTGTAGTTTGTTAAATAGGTTAATGGATACATTTTCTTTTTAATTATAAAAGGATAGTGCCATTAAAGAAAGACTCACAAAAAATTCTTTATTTGTTAGTTGACATGAAATAGTCTAATTATCTGTTTTTATATATAAACCAGATGTACCTGGCCTTGGAAAGGCCATCCTTTTTTTTTTTTAATTGGTTGCTTTGGCAGCACAAAAGTATTAATAAAGCTAAATTTAAAATTTTAAATACACCTCTATATTTAATATGTGAATTTGACAGTGGTTTTTTAATTGGTTGCTTTAACAAAAATTTTTTTTGCTTTTGCCGAATTACTTGCTGGCAAATGTACCCGACCTATGGAAAGACCATCATGTTTTTTAATTGGTTGACCTAACAAATGTTTTTTGCTTTGCAAAGTTAGTTGCTTTGAATAAAATGCTTGTAATCAAATTGAGCCTCCTAAATATAAGGAAGGAATTGCTTCCTTTGCATAAAATGCTTGGTTAAAAAAAATTAGTTTATTAATGGCGGAACAAATAATTATTTGTTTCCTTGAAAAGTATGCCCTCTAACAAAGAAATGTTTAACTTGAATATCACATGACAGTGTTATAATCATCTGGGGATGTTATATATAAGATGTTATTGCTTTATTTTTGAATTGTATTATAGGAAAAAATATTTGAAATATATAAATAATGACCGTCATGTAATTTATGACTCAGTAGAATCGTTAGTGACTTTTTCAACGTTTATCATTTTAAACCATTAAGACATCACATGACTACAATCTGTTAAAACAGTAGCACCTCTCTCCATAGAATAGCCAAGCCATAACAATCAATGAATGTTAGAAAGTTGTGCAACAAAATCCCTATCTAGTGGCTTTGGATGAGTAGGCACTAGATAGGGATTTTGATGTACAAACTTTCTAGCATCTGTTGTTTACTATGACTGGCATTAAGTGATGCTTTTGGGTGAAGAGAGTTGCTACTGCTTTAACTATCATTTTAACAGTTTAATTTTATTATGATTAAAGATGTTATTGAGAATTGGAACTAAAATATTTATGATAAGTAAATTATTATTGAGAATTCTATGGAAAAAAGAAAATGAGTTGCATTAGTCTTGAAAAAGCTTTTGATAGAATAAACTGAGTTCTTCTTTTAAATAGTTTCGGTAAGAAAAATATAAATTAGAAAGAATATTTGCATGAAATTTTTATGTAAAATAATGCAGAAGAGGAAAATAGTGATAAGTCTATCACCATTAATTCAAAAATTTAATTAGATTAAGGACATCTTATTTCTATAAAAGGTGAATAAATGATACGTATTCATAGATATCTATATATGGCAATTAATTGTGTAAAAAGATATGAATTATGTACATGTGTACATATAAAGTATATGATACAGATGTATATATCTAAATAATTTTGTATTTAACTATTGTAGAAGCAGTGACTAATGGCTAAAGAATCATTAATATGTTAATGTCCACTAGTTCATAAAATGAGGCATATATGTCAAAGGAATGTAAATGGATGATCATAGGAGCAAACATTGATCACATGACCTCAAACTTCAGAGAAGTGATAAGGACCAAGAAAATAAAATCCCAAGTGGGAGCTTCAAATGTTTTTTATAGATGTATGCCTAACAATCCTGGAGACTCCTGCTTTTCCTGTTATGATAGCAGGATTAGATAATTATGCAAAGGTCACTTAGAACTTTATTTTGTGTAAGGTTTATGACAACCTGTAAATAAGTAAGATAAATGTTTAAACAGTAGCAAACTTTTCATACTTGTAGTGCCACCCAGTGCACAGTTTAGCAACTAATGGATGCAAGAAGATTTGTGTATAAAATCCCTATCTAGTGCCTACTTAGGGTTGCACAGGGTGGCTGTACTGTATGGAGGGTTTGCTACTTGGGTAAGCATAGAGAAATGATAATCATGCGATGTTTTAGTAATAAGATAAATGTTACTTGTAGTTATCTTTTAAGAGTATAATCATTGCATCTGTCCATATCAGATTGAAATAGACTCACTTGTTTATTCTGTTATATTTACACTGTCTATTGTCTATATATAATCATGCATTTGTTTTATTAAAGTATTTAATTCACTTAACCCCCGTACTGCTTGCTCACTTCCATAGCAGAAATTAATTTGATGTGACTCCAGCTCATGATCTCATGCTTAGGCCTAATATACCATCCATAGAGTCACATCTGGACACAGCAATATCTATATTATATTAATTAAAAATGATGAGAATAAAGATTAGACATGAAAAATATATTTTCTATAATTTCCCCCAAATTTTCTCTATAAATTTAGCAAATGCAGAATTAATTAATTTCTATTTCTCGTAAATGAAAAATATTTTACTTAAGAAAGCTGAGATTGCAGAAGACAAGTAATTAATATTTATCTGAAATAATTTGGTAAATTACAACTTGTTGATGGTTGATCTATGACTGATATAATATGCACAAGATTATTGTGAAACTAATTACAGATAATGCATATCTTTTAAATATTAATATTGTTTAAATTTAGGATATATTGAATATAAATTGTTTTACTTATTTATTAAGATTTTCTTTTATTTATTAAATTTAATTTTTTTTATTATTCATTTAAGAATATTTATATTAAGATGAAGATCTTACATCCATATAGATTTTATTATTTTAAAACAAAGCTCAATCTATTCATATTAATACCAGAATATTCTTATACACCTGGGTCTCGTTTTATGTGGATTATTTTAATGCATTTTTGAAGTTATGCGATTCATGTTTCTTCTTAATATCTTTCATATTTCACTATATTTATTAGATATCAAGAAATTTAAATTATTAATAACTTATTTTGACTTGAAATACTTTTTTTTTTTTTCAAAAATATAACGTTATATTAGCAGCTAACGTGAATATGGCTTGAAGCTATATTTAGAATCTTAGCTTCTTTGTAAATAACTTACTTATACTAATGAGTAAATAATAATAATAGATTTATACTTATGTATAAAAAGATCGCAATAAATATTCAAAAATTTTAAACTTTTAAAACCTATTTTGTTAGATATAACGGAAATAAATAATTTTTTAGATTTTTAAAATAAATAACAACAAAGATTTTATTGATTTTGTAAACTAAAAATAATCTTTCTAATGATAATGTATAATCTTTTTGTTTTGATTGTGATCTCATTTTTTAAATATAGAAACAGAAAACCATTAACACAGCTCAAGACTGAAAGTGGTGCTAGTTATCACATCAGGAATCTGATTTTAACAGTTCACAAATGAACGCATTTTGTCAAATAGTGGTAATGATTAAAATATGTATGAAAAAATGTAAAATTAAATACTGTAGTTAATAAAAAAAGTTTGTCTTGTATTAATTTTTTTCAAATATTTGAAATTTTTTATTAGTCATACTTTATTTCCTTATTTTTTTAATGCGAATTTTAAAGTAATTTTTCCTTGTTGCTTTGCTTTTCTGAAAATTACAGATCCTATTCCTCATTTTTCAAGGTAAGTAAAGTTTATTTTTGTGCGCGTTTTCTGAAGAACCTATCTACCGCATAAAACGAGACCCAGGTATAGCTGTTTTTTTTTTTTAATTTCTCTTGCATGGGTTAATTTTTAAAAATGACTTTAATACTTTGTGTAATTTTTGAAAATAAGCAGAAACAATCATGACAAATTGTTGCGCATGTGTGGACAATAAAAATTTGTTGATTCTCAAACATTTATTTATTTTAGTAAATAAAAAAATATCCTCGTACATTATCATAATTTTTTTAACACTTGTTTGTTCTATGAACCACTTTTAGGCTATAATATAAATATTATAATATATTATTTATTTATAATATAAATTTCTCCTATAATTTTACCAGCATTTTGATAATATTCAATGATCATTGGTCTATAAGAATAATTGGGAATTGATCCTGAAAATGACTTCAAAATATAGTCAAAACACTAGTAAAATTATAAAAATATTACACCAAATCACCTTTTCTATTATTTTTACAATGTTTATTTTATTAAAATAATATGGAAGAGTTCTGAAGAAGATTTCTGGTCAATCAAAATTGTTAAATTGATTAATTTTAGTAATTGCAGGTATGAAAAAGTCTGTACTGTAGAAAAAAAAAATTCATATTTTAAAATAAGCTTTGTAAAAGTAATAGGAAAGGGGGATTGGTTTAATTTTTTATAATTTTATCAATGCATAAATAAGGATAAATTGATAATACATTGGTAAAATTGTAGGATACCCATATGGATATAGCTAAAATTGCTTCGTAGAATTAAAAAACTTATAAAAGAAAAAAATGTTGTTAGGGGAATATATGGATGATAATTTTTATTTATTGGAATTAATGAGCTAATTTTTTTTTTTTTATTATTTATTTAATTAATTAGATTCGTTATTTTATATTGTTTTAGGTCTCGGTTGTTTGAACAAAAAGGATTATTATGGGAAGACTGCCTTATATTGGGCAAGTTACAAAGGGCACAAAGACTGTATGGAAGAACTTCTCAAATTTGGAAGCAATGTCAATTCACGCTGCCGACATGGTACAACACCACTTCATGCTGTCGCTAGTCTTTATCCTAATTGTGCTGTATTGCTCATTAAGGTATAGGAAACATATCAAACACTTACACACACATACTTACATACGTACCTAATTATTATAAGTTGATTTCTATCAAACTTTCTATACCCATAACTTCTGATCACCATTCGTTACTAATTACTTATTCAACTAAAGATTGTCATATCATTTGTGATTATTCATGTGTTTCAAGGATGTGTGATAGAGAAAAAGTCTTAAATATATATTGTAATGATAAGTGAGAAGCGTATTCTAACTTAAGTTAGTAATTCTAAATTGGATTCTAAGTTAATAATGATGATCACCATGCGAGCTAGATGGTTTATATACAATTTAGAGATACCACTTCTCTGACCTGATGCAACAACCTTATAGCCTGTAGTAAATGTGCATGTACATAACACGAATGTTTAAAGTATTATATTAAAATCTTAAAATAGAAATAACATTATGAATAGATGCAACAAACCCAATGCAACATCCATCACCGACAGATTTGGTATTAAAATAGAGGCATAAATAAGATTTGAGAACAAGGACACAAAGACAATTGATAATAATAATTTTATTATACATAATATATAAAATGTCACATGATCACCACTTCCTATGCTTGCATAAGCTGTTATCATCCTTAGATCTAGGTGCAGTGCTCTCACATCGAAAGCTCCTCACTGATGAAAGCCACAAGCTAGAAACTAGTCTGGAAATATTGGATGAATAAGCACTAGATAGGGATTTTATGCACAAGCCTTCTGACATCCATTGATTACTCTGGCTGGCACTACTGTATGGAGAGTTTTTCCTGTTAATAACAGTTATGAGCAAGCATAAGAAATGGTGATCATGTGTTGTTTTTGTCTGACTATCCATTAATTTCTCTATATTAAAAATTTTAAGTACTTTAACTCTAAAAATAAAGAATAACATCAATAGTAAGATATTATAAATATTTTCTAAAGAAAAATGACATTTTTATTTTTATATTTTGGGTAAAAAATAATTTCAATATAATATAGCAACTACTAAAATGCTTCCTATGTGATTCTTACACAACATTTTAACTAATTTTAAAATATGAACAATATATACCTATAAATACTAATACTATCTAAAAAAAATTGTTTATCTGAAACATTCTCATTTTTCCAGGCAGTTTGACATGTAGATTTTTTAAACTGATTGCCCATAACAAAGAACAAAAAAACTGTATTATTATTATTATTATTATCATCTATCTTTGTCAAAAGACTTCAAGATTCTGACCTTGAAAGTCTTGTAATGTCTTCGCCCCTAAGCTTTTCCAGAGGGGTAGAAAAACACAATCTGATCGAAACTCGGCTGAACAACTCTTAAAACCGTTGTGCCGCAAATAGCTCTTAATAGCTTTACGTATCCACTTCTGTTAACAAGACTTTAACAAGTGCATGATGTTTTCCTCTAGCAGTTTATATATCCCCTGAGTTCTTTTGTTTAGTCTTATCTGGTACATTCCAAAAACTTAATCGCGTGTTTTCCAAATCCGTTTTATTGTTCTTACTTTAATTAGTTATTTTTATCTCTGATAAAAATAATCCCACAACTTGCTTTTAATTATAATTATTTTCCATTATAATTATTTTTACTTTCAACTAAAATAAATCGAAAACTTCTGGAGTAAATTGTCTCTAGTAAATTCGCTGTTTATTTATCACAACGAATACAACAGAAAGTATCATTAATTTCATTATTCTCTAGCAGGAAAGCATTTTTTTCAGACATTGAGATAATTTTATATTGATCCTCTTTGGAATAAGAGATTCTTGCCGTGAGGAACTTCTTAACGAGATCTTTAACTGTTTTCCTGATTCCCTTCTGAATTGATACATGAGGATTTTGGTTATGTCATACTACTTGCTTTGTTTGGTCCTCCTTGTTGTGCATCTTTTCTGACAAGAGTTTCTGTTTTTGTCTGGTCAATTCTACCATTTCCATCACGACTTACATTACTTCTAGGATTTACAGTATTTATTTCTAAAATTATCCTGGTTTTTAGCTGCAGTGGACAATAATTTGGATCACTTATAATTGATGTAGATAATTGATTACTTTTCTGTTTTCCAGTGTGTGTGTGACAAATTACCTATGTCAATAGTATTTAAAATTTCTACTATTTCCTCAATATGGGTTGATTAGCAGCTATTAATACTTGCTGTATGTCCTTAGGTAAATTGAAACGGATAATCCTAGTCTTAAATTCAGTCAAATTTCTCAACTTTGATACCTGCATTTGGAAAAACTGAATCAAAGTTTCTCCCTGACCCCATCTATATCTTTTCTGTGACACTTGATATTGAACACCATCTTGTCACTCTTTGCTCCAAACTGTTCTAAGAAAAGAGGCTTTATATTCATTAAATGTTTTTAGGCTTGATATAATGAAGCCCACCAATTCTACACTGCTCCATACAAGTTATTACTAGAGATGGCAACTTTTTCGATTTCCTTTAAATGGTGAAAAGTAAACAATTCTGTTTCACCATCCAGGTGCTCTAATGAATTTTTCCCAATTCCATCTTTAAAAATTTTTATAGTTATGAATTTGGTCACAGGATTAGATTTTCCAGACATATCCTCTGAAATCACTTTTCTTAACTCCAATTGAAGCTCACTATTCACAATTGCAAAATAAATCTCTGTAATACCTTCTTTTTTAGTTAATGGATTTGGCTGTATAGGATCTATGACATTCTTTGGTATTATTTCTTCAAAATTCTCTCCTCTAACAGAGCCTACCTCAGAATCCGTTTTCATGACATCATGGTAATGAGCTTTCTCTTTACTATATAATTTTTTTATTTTATCTAGTTTGATTTTTTGTACTTTGATCTATTTATACTTAGTTTCACAATCAATTGACTTACTTGATTCTTCAAAATGTTCACTTCTTTATGTAATTCTTCGCCAGGTGCACATCTCTTTTGTGGCATTATGTACTTTATCAAACTGGGTATCTATATTTAATGTTAGCTTTTCTTCAAAAGTCAGTTGAGTAATGGATAAATTTTCCACTTGAATAGTTAATTGATCATTTTACTTTTATTTTCTTTTTTGAACTTATCTTTACGTTATGGTTCTCTCCATTTTCTTTCGTTTTTAGTCAATTTACTTGTATGGTTATAGATCCAACACTAGACCTGTGACTATATATTTCAGACTTGAAAAGCTTATGTAAAATGTAAGAAGAAAATTATATCGTGCTTTTTTAATATTTCTTAGAATGACCTTAATTTTAAGATTTCCATCTTTATAAAATAGTATTTGAACTCTTACTAATGTACTGCCTTAAGCTAATTAATATGCTTTAATAGTAAAATGTATTATAGAGTATGCTAGTGAAAAGCTGATCAGTTCTTTTTTCCAAGCTTGATATCACACAGCAACATAGTTAAGTCATTCTCCACGAAAATTTGATAGTGCTAGTGTATCTGAATCATGAATTATAACATGAAGTGTGACAGTGGGTTTCATATTTTAACCAATGACGGAACAATGTGACAATACTAAATTTTGTTTTAAATTAGGCAAAACCACTATTGAAATGTTTAAAATCATCTCACATTATATATGGTCATGTAAGCCATGAGTCAAAAATGTTTTGCAAGATTCCATGATGGCAGAGAGAGATTTGAAAATGATCAGCAAAGCTATGAAGCACGCTCCATTTTGTGTCATAATTCATGATCCAGACACAATAGTCTTAGATTTTTGTGGCGGGTAGTTAAACAATGTAACTACGTAACATATGTTGATTTAGAGATGGTTCTATGGACAACTTAGAGAACTAGTCAGCTTTTCATTGGAACACAGACTAACCAAACCATTTTTTTAATGACAAACACACATTACCCACTTTATGATTTCTCTTAGTTAGATTAATCATTAAAAGACATTCTACTCATGCTTATTCTTTTATCACCTGAGTGATAATTTTTGTATGTTTTTTTTAAAAGCACGGTGCAAATGTAAATGTACAGGATAAATGGGGAGTAGCTCCTATGCATTTGGCAGCGAATAATGGACAGTTGGACTGCATAACTGTTTTAGTGATAGCAGGTGCTGATATCACATTCAGAAATTTGGTAAGGCACTGATTTTATGTATAATGTCTTCTAATTCAATTTTTAGAACATATAAACGCACGTGGAACTTATTTGAAAGATATAAAAATTTAATTTACAATTTTTTAGTTAGAATTTTTTAAAACATCCACTTTCATTGTAACTTCTTAATTGTTTATAAAAGTGAAGAAAAGAAGTATGACATATATTAAGCAATTTGAAAAAGAAAAAAAATTAGAACAAAAGAGTCGATGAAAGCTGCTAATTTGCATTCTTAACTACCAAATTATGATTTTAAAAACACTACTATCAAAATTTTAAATATATCTATATATATATTTAATTTTTATTAAAGGGAATTATAACAGCAAAGGAGTCGCATCTGATAATTATATATATATTTATATGCACATTAGTGATTAATAGCTGGTCCACATATAGATTCGTAGATGTAATGCAGCCAGTTAAAAGTAAAAAGAATATAAGCTTAAAAATAAGTGATATATTTTTTATTTATAATTATAATATTTATTAGCAACTCTTGAATATTTTAATGTTGGACACAATCATTTTACTAACCACCATTTTGTAAAAAAGTATATTATTGGATAACTAATATCATAATTAGAATTAAAGGTGTGCTATAAATGCCAATTTGTCATACAATGTAGCAGCGATATCCTCTGTACTTTGTTCCAAGTCTTACATTGTATATAATAAATTGACGTTTTGTTGATAAACTGTGATTGCAATAAAATATATATTGTTTGCTAAACAGGAAGTGTAAAGTGCTTTTCAATACACACACTTATATATGTATAACAGATTTTTTCTTATGTGTATAATATGCATACATAAATTAAGATTATAGTATAAGTAAAAACTAGTTGTAACAATGAAGTTACTAATAATAATTGACAGATCATATAAATATATAATGTGCATGCATTCACTCACCGACATTTACGTAAAAAAAACAACTTATATTGCATTTTTATTTTTTGAAATAAAATTAATAACAAAGTGTCAGACTTTCATTATAATTAAATATGCTCTGGACGATAACATTTTTTAAATAATTTTTTTGCCCTATGGAAACAATAGTAATCTTGTTATCAGCAGACTATTGCCTAATTGTTTTGATGTTGTCTTCGGAATCTTTACAGTCACCTTTATATGCCATTACCTATTTCAGATTCGAAAAAATGGCTGCCATGATATTAAAAAATTAATTAGATTTATGAATTTTTCATTTTTTAGATAGCATATAATTGAAATAGTGAATATTGATACAGAGAATATTATGGCTCCACTATATCTTTTATCTTGAACCAATGAATTGAAATATTTTAATTAATCCTTTACGTTGAACCAATGAATTTAAAGAAAATTTTATTGCTTTCATAGACATTAATTTTCATTGTAATATTTAACAAGTAGTGCAGGTACATTTTTAAATTTTAATATTTTGGTTGTCGAATATCTGCCATTTACACATTACCCAGAGATGCAATTAAAAAACTTTATTGAATTAAATTCTATTGTAGAAACAGGAGAAAAAAATTGTAATTTCATGTACCAAATAATAGTTTCTAAATAAGTAATATGATTTTTTTTTTTTTTTTGGAAAATTTTCTTTTTATACACATATATGCATATATTCACAATCACTAGTATATATTTAAATTTTCAAAAACATCATTAGAATATGATTTTTATACTCCTGTATGAAAACATTTTTTTATTAAAAACTGAACTACAATATAATTGATAATATACATTCAAATAGAAGAAACATTTAAGAAAAAATCTAAAGGAAAGCTGCCATGAACAGTAAGATATGTGAAAGTCAAAAGATCATAATTATAAGATGGTTAAATAAAGTGGAAGAGAAATATATTGCATTAAAATATATAAGATGCATCAAATCAGTGATAGAAAAAATGAGCTAAATGTGGATAGAAGAGTAATGGGCTAAAACTATCCCAGAGTTGATTAATTTGTAGTAAAACAAAATACTTTCAGTGTAAAAAGCAGTCAGAAGAGTGGGATAACAATTGAAAGAAATAACGATAAATAATTGGTATGAGGATGGGATAGATACAATGTTAATGATGGAAATAGTACATGGGATACATATGATAAGCTTTCATCGATAGAAAAAAGTGAGACAAATAAGATTAAAATCGATTATATAATGTTTAAGAATATGCTTGTTAGAATGCAGGAATTTGTGAAATTCTTGTTAAATTGCTATAAGGTTTTTTTTGTGTGGAAAAATCAGTTGATTTCGATAGTTATAGTTCCGTAAAAGAAAAGTCTTAACATGAAATTTGTAGAACAAGTTTAGCCTCATATGCAACCGAGATGTTATTCAGGATATTTATAGTAGATCAGATATCTTCCTAACAGGAAAGCAGTTTGGATTTAGAAAGAGTAGAAAAATCAAGCTTTGCAGTAAGAACTACTGTTGAGAGATATATATAGAAAGAGGCAAATATGTTAATGTTGGTTACATTGATAAAATGAATTATGTTGTTTTGTTTGATTGGAAATAGAGATGATTATTAGAAAATTTGTATACAAATCTTTAAATATTTATGACCAAAAAAAGTTAAATATAGAGGTTATATTTAACACTCATTTAAAGAATCACTTTGTAATGATTGTAGTTTTAATAATGAAGGATTGGCATTGGGTATGGAAAGATTCAGTGTGGTTATTTTGCCGACAGCATAGCAGTACTTGTGGAAACAAAGTGTGCTTTATAAAATTGTCAGTTAGAAGTGATGAAATTTTAAGAAAATGAAGACATATAATTGTAAAGAAATGTAATTAAAGATTAAAAGAGAAGATTCAAAGAAAATTGATGTTTTCACAAAGTTAAAAGGTTGTTTGTCTGTTGGTATGAATAATGATAAGGACTTTAAAGCAACAGTCATATTGGCTAAAACAGGCATTCAATATTGCTGTGTCCCCAACTAAGACTGGGCGACCAGTGAACAAATACACATAAAAGAACTCAATAAAATAACAGTAATATTTTGAGCCATAATACTTTATATACAAATTTGGAAGAAAAATAAATAACTCCTCTACTGATCTTTAACACGAGTATACAGTTTGAAATTGACAGAACTTAAGTCTCCAGGTAATTATTTGCCAGCAAATGCTATTTACACAATTAAGGAAAAGCTATTAATCACTTTACCTTCACTACCGTCTATAGGCCTTAATATATGACCCTTGACTATCCTTTTAAAGCATTTCAAAATAATAATAAGACCAGGGCAGTCAGTTTAGAACACTAATCGGTTTAGTGACCTCCAGGAGCCAAGATCCTGGGGGAAAAAATCCTTTGAAGATGATCTACTGCTCTTTAACTCGTGGACACATTACTAATAGAAGCAACCACAGAAAAAGCAATAAGTCCTTTTTATCTAGCCTTTTATATCATCTCCTCCTTTGTCTCTCTTATCTTTTCTAGAGTAAATTCTTGGGGTTTAATTAGTTTGAATTATTAGTTTGTTATCATACCAATAATTCCTTATTTTTAATTACACAATTCATTACTTTCTTAGGAATTTATTTCTGTATCTACAAAGTTTTATAATTAATTAAAATTTATGAATTCCTTTCCTTATAAAATGATTTGTAAGCTCGGTTTTATTAATCAATATATATATATGCGTCCATGTTTTTTAAACTACGTTTAATTGCAAAATGTTTCTTTTCAAGGATTTATTATTTAAAATTAAAGATTAAACATTCTTTAATATTTTATACTCCTCCCCTTATTCCAGAAAAGCTTATGCTTATATATAGCCATTGAATCTGGCTGATCTCCATATTCTATGTCTGGGCAATCTACTTGTTAATCCACTCATGTTCGGTTTTGATTCTATTTCCTGTTACATTGTTGCGGTCCCCATGTTGCCACTTCCTGGTTTTTCCTTTCCATCATTGGTCCCTGGTGTTGATTCTGTTGTGTCTTGTCTTGTTCATTTCCATCTTTTGGCATAGGCACTGCTAGTTGACACTTCTTCGAATTGCCGACAGATATGATTTACATGTCTTCTGTACAAAGTTCCATCCTGGACTTGTATGATTGCTATTGTCTTTGTTAGCATTTAACAATTATTCCTTTAAACCATTTCTTCCCATCAGCAGTTCTGCTGGAGATTTCCTGTTGCTGGAGTAGTAAAGTGTTGATGCAGCATCACGTTATATATTGCTTGCTGCATATTTGTTATTTGACTTCTTGAGGGCCTTTTTAATTGTCTGTATAGCTTTTTCAGCGAGGCCATTTGACCAAGCGATATGGGTGTGTGTGTATGTGTTTGATGCCATTTTCGATAAAATAGTTCTCCATCTTTCGCTTGGTGAATCCCGCGCCATTGTCAGACACGATGGTTTCTGGTAGACCGTGGCAAGAAAATACCGCATTTAAATTCTCAATTGTTTCTTTTGTACTCGTATCTTTTACAATATGATACTCCACCCATTTTGAATATGCATTTATAAGAATGAGTAGTAGTTTGCCATTTATTGGACCTGCGTGGTCAATATGTACACTCTGCCAGGCATCGGTTGCTATTGGCCACTGATCGTATTGTTTTGCTTTCATATTAGTTTCCGCTTGACAGCGTGTGCATTTTTTAATGTACTGCTTGATATCTGATGTTATTGGTGGGCACCAGATGTATCTACGTGCTAATGCTTTGGCTCGCACAACTCCAGGGTGACTTTCATGTAAAAGTTTTAAAACTTGTTGTCTACCTGTTGGTAATATGACTTGGTCCCCCATTAGTATACACTCTTTACAAGTGGACAATTTCTCGCGCTTTGTCCAGAACTCTGTAGCGACGTAGTGCAGTGTCGCCTTCGGCCATCCTTAAGTTGTTGGTAGTCTTTGTCGTCCCTTGTCCAGCTCAATACTTTTTTACTGTTCAGTATTTCCAATTTCAGCACATCGATGTAATTTATTTCCATCTCCATGCTGCTTGGCTCTTCTTTATCTGGGATTTGGGACAGAGCGTCTGCATGTGTAATTTCTTTGCCTTTCTTGTATTCCAGTTTGTAATCATAAGATGATTTCTTGTATTCCAGTTTGTAATCATAAGATGACAAAATGTTTCTGCAATGCATCATGCGTGAGCTTAAATGTTTGGGTACTGATTTGTCATGTCCCAGAATCCCTAGCAATAGCTTGTGGTCCATTATTATTTGAACCGATCTGCAAAAATATATTGATGAAAATTTTTCAGTGCAAATATAATAGCTAAAGCTTCCTTATCGATCTGATTATAATTCTTTTCTGCTTTTGAGAGTGTACATGATGCGTATGCAATGGGACATTCTCCTTTATAGCATGCTCTGATGCATCTGTGGTTAACCACAGTTCCAAATTGCTATTGAAGTGTATTAACGATTTGTCAGATGACATTAGGTCTTTAGTTTTGTTAAAAGCTTCCTCGTGAGTTTCCAACCATTGCCATTTTTGATTTTTTCTCAGTAAGTCATACAATGGTTTATTATGTGCGCTTTATTTTGTAAAAACGGCTCAAAAAAATTATTAATCCTAAATATGCCTGTAGTTGTTTAACTTTTTTATGCTTCATCGCGTTTTTCACTGCTCTTTCTCAGGTGCTGCATTCTTCCCCCTATCGGAAATTATGTCTAAGAAAAACATTCTTTAATGTCAAGGCAACCTCCTTTTTAACAATTAGGGTGGAATCCCACCCTTATTAATGTTCTAATATGCTTGTATAGACAGTAAAGATTGTAACTTGGCCATAGAGATTGAAATTATTGATATTTGTCACATAATGTTGCATTTCATAAAAGATGCAAATATTATAAAGATGCAAATATTATAAATAAAGTTTTCTTCATATTTTGTTTTATTTTTGCATATAAATCTTCAATATGGAAGCATCAGAAATTTAATTTTTATAAATGTTAATCATTTTAGATATTTAAAATTTATAGGAATAATCTTCAGCATCCAACAGTACATAACAAAGTGATAAAAATAAATCATTATAATAAGATATGCTACTAACTTTACTCTTATGATTAAATATTTATTAATCAAATCAGATAGGTATTTAAAATGTATACAACTATTCTAACTCCACCTGATACCGTTGGTTAGGTATAGCATCTAGTTGCCATGCAACTATAAATGAAGGACTTCAGGAATTCTTCTAGGTTTACCTACTGCTTCTACTTGTTCCCTGAGTTTGCCGCATGAATACATTCAGTGGCACTTCTAAGTGTTTTGTGATAGTTTACCCCCTGTCTAGGTACAGTGACACTTCCAGCTGTACCCTGATGGTTTGTTTCGTGTTTGATTTAGGTTTTAGCAGCTTCCAGTTCTAACGTAAACTTGCCTGCTTTAACCATATTGTAGACATGCATACTGCCATTCAGGTCTGGCAGTAAATTGTTGTTGTCTCCTTTATCTCCAATTCTCTTTCATAATAGGAATCACCTATTGGCCTTTTTCTGTTATTGAATATGGCGATGAATGCTCAATATGATCGAAATAAGATGCAATCTGGACTAGTTCATTAGTTGAAGGTAGTTGGAATTTAATAATACCATATACATTGGATGTATAAGGGTATACTTTCGTTGATATCTAAAAATAGCCATTTCAATTCCTTAGATTAGATCAAATTTGTCATTACCTATATTTTTAATTTCTTGAATTAATCAACATATACATTATACAAAATTTTTAATTAAATTTTGATCATTATTTTATGGATATTTTTATATACAGTAATTTTTAAATAAAATTTTTTTTTTTTCTGCACAAATTATCTGCATATCAACAAAATTTCGTCCTGTGCAATCTCAACCATATCTACCACTCTATTGTAGGCATTGCATCATAAAATTATCTTCTAATTATTTGTTTAATAATTTATCAAACAGAGTTCTTGTACAATAACTAAGCATTTAATATCCAAAAAAGAATAAGTTTAAGAACAAAATTTTTCACAAATAATATATAAATTGCAAATTTTACATAGGTTATAAAAAAAGAATATGTGTAGTGGTATTATTATATATAAAAAGAAATTTATATATATCTTATGTATTTCATTAAATATATTATCCCGTTTCTTTGCAGTTGTAATCTTAGACATATAAATGTTCAGACATTTGCTGTTTTAAAAAATTGGCCTCATTCATGCTGAATATGCTTTCGATTAAAGAAGATTGAACTGTAGCCAAAGATTAATTTGCAATAAATAAAAAAGACACCAGCACCTTATCTCGAAGAAACGGACTCTCTAAGATTTAAAATAAAATTTACATACCAATACAATAAATTAAAATAAATTTAAATATAAGCAAGTATACATAAATGCCACCAACAATAGGAATATAAAAGAGTTATGATTATGATACCCAACATATTGAAAACATGCCAATTTTTAAAACAACATATGTCTAGCTTTTCTTTATAGAGGTCTGAACTTTTATATGTCTAGGACTATATATATCTTGAACATTTTTATTTAATCAGTCTAATTATAAATTTATTTAACACACATTGATTACGTAAGTAATATTTACTAAGGCAATAAACCTAAAGCATGTGCGGTTGAAAATGCGAAGGTAGGGACCTCTACAGGTCTTAACCACAAGCTTATGCATTGGAAGAAAAGAGGGGAACCCTTCTTTACTTCAACCTACTTTCTATATAAATAGGTGAAGCTGAAGCGGTTAGATCTGAGAGCGTGAAGCTATTCAATACTTCACTGATTAAGTCCAGAATTCCTATTATATACTAGTACTCGTGAAATCTTTCGATTTACGAGTCAATGGAATGATCTTATAGTTAGAAATCTATTACGATAATTTAAAGTTGTAATTATAAATTTATTTAACGCACATTGATTACATAAGTAATATTTACTAAGGCAATAAACCTAATTATAAGATCTTTCCATTGACTCATTGTAAATCGAAAGATTTCATGAGTACTAATTATAATAGGAATTGTGGACTTAATCAGTGAAGTATTGAATAGCTTCATGCTCTCAGATCTAACCGCTTCAGCTTCACCTATTTAAATAGAAAGTAGATTGAAGTAAAGAAGGGTTCCCCTCTTTTCTTTCAATGCGTAAGCTTGTGGTTAAGACCTGTAGAGGTCCCTACATTCGCATTATCAACCGCACATGCTTTAGGTTTATTGCCTTAGTAAATATTAATCAGTCTAGTTAAAAATATGATTGTAATCTAATTTTTATAACATTTTTTTTTTGTACAGACAGGAGAAATTCCTAAAGAATTAATTGTTCATAAAGAGTTCTGTGACTGGCTGAAATCATTAAGCCAGAACCCCAGAAGTCTTCAAGAACTGTGTCGGAAGACAATTTGGCAACAAGTAAGTACACCGGTACCGGAAGAACGTATCAAAACCTTGCCTTTACCAAAAGCAATGATAGATTACTTGTGTTATGCCGAGTTAGATAAATTTCTCAACTGTGAAAATAATAATTATCCACACCATATCTTTTTATCTTCTGCAAGTTTTAGGAACTGGAAGAGATCAACATTAAAAGAAGCAAAAGAAGGATTGTAGTGAGTTATCTTGCACAATAATTTATCATCAAGTCCATAGAAATCATTTCATGTATGCATCTTTCTTTTTTTTTCCAATTTTCTTTTATTTATGAACAAAACAACTATTACTTATTATTATTATTAGTTTTTGATTTTAAATCGATCAAAAATATAAATAGTAAATACCAGGTGGAAATTCAGATAAAATGTCCCTTATACATATTAAATATATATATATGAATATTTTGTATATGTATAAATATATTTGAACATATACAAATATATTTTATAAATATGAACATGTATGTTATGATCAAAATCACAATTATTAAATTGAGATCATTTGATCAAAAGAAAACTATTATGATCAAAAAATAAATGCTGTAATATCATTGGTTTGCATTCAACTCTTTAATATTGTAATGCAATGTCTTTTCAAATATAAGAACAATATCTTTCATTATTTTATAAATCATAGTATAGGGTATCATTCTAGAACAAATCTAATTGAAATAAATTATCTACGGGAATCTGGATTTCTGGTTTAAAACATCCAAGTACTTATATCTATTTAAATACAAATTATTATGTAG
Source organism: Epiperipatus broadwayi (assembly GCA_028023455.1). Taxonomy (NCBI): domain Eukaryota; kingdom Metazoa; phylum Onychophora; class Udeonychophora; order Euonychophora; family Peripatidae; genus Epiperipatus; species Epiperipatus broadwayi. The sequence continues at coordinate 6,225,458 of JAQFVV010000017.1, forward strand.
GGTGGAAATATTTAATGTGTGGAATTATCCATTTATAATTACTTAATTAGAAGGCATTTTACCTAGAACAAACTAATGAAAGCCAACTGCCTCAGGTCAAGAGTTAAAGTAAAACTGCCAGGCTGATTGCAAGTTTTATTTTAATCTTTGGCCTGGGACAGTTGGCTTTCATTAGTTACCATTCTAAGCAAAATGCTTTCTAATTAAGTAATTATAAATGGATAGCTCCACACATTAAATATTTCCATCTAAAACATCCATTAAAAATATATTATTATGCATGATTTTTATACATAAAAATCAATTATTGACTTAGTATGATAAATTAATAATAATTAATCATATAAAGGAGCTAATATTAAAAATTATATGTGCGCAATATACATGAAACATTTGTAAGGACTTGTCATTTCATCACAAATATTGCCGATCCTCACTACTATCAAAATGAAAAAAAAAAATTGCAGTTCTTTTTAAAAAAAATTCCTCTTTTTTATTTTATCCAAGTAAGGATCTTCCTGTTTTAGAAAAAAATCAAAAAATACATATATCTGTATTTGCCGTTTATTTACTTATTATTTTTGGTGCTTATTTTATTTATCAGTGCTATGCAAAATCGTAGAAAAAAACATCACATTTCAGTAGCTGTTACTCAAGAGTTTATTTTTATAAAAAAATATAAAAATATTTAACTATTTAGGAAAAAAAATAATTCGAAACCACTTAGATTTCACAAACTTGCCTGGAAAATGACGACATTAGTATTTTATATTTACGGATTACAAATTTTTAATAAAGGTAATATTTCAAAATACAATAGAATTAATAGTTATGTATATATATATATTTTTGTTTTTATTAGAAAAAATAGCTTTTTGAAAACTATGATTTTATTTTGTGTGTGTATGGATTCACATATAAAAAAATGAAGGCTATAATTGTAGATGTTTTGTAAAATATGACTATCATTTTATTGGTGAAAGTTCCACTTAAGTATTTACGGAAAAACTAGGTCGGCAATAAAACTTTCTCGACGTTCTAACATGGCTCACATTTGCGAGTATTAAAAGATAGTATAAAGAACAGGTTTATTCTTAATTAAAATGACCAGAAAGAGCCACAACCCTAAAGAAGCCATGCTGTGTGTTGCCAGTATAGTTTTTATGCAAATATGTATAAAAAGTTTAAAATCATAAATTATGTATATATATATAATTCTAATTTTTGACAGTATACAGGTTTTTTTTTCACTTTTATTATTTTCTTGAACAACTTATCAAAATAATAGAATTGTATTAAATTGCTTGGGAGTGAAGACTGGAATTGACCCAGCGTAATTGGGTTCCCGAGTCCGCCATTCTATCACCGCACCAAACTATGCGGGCAATAATTTATTCCTAAATATTCATATTTATAACACTTTATTGAAGCATATGCAATATTATTAGAATTTTAAATAATTGTTTAATGACATTTAAATGGTTATGTAGAGTACTAACAAATATTCCATTAAAACAATGCAATATATATATATAACATTAAATAGATCATCTAAACAGTAATGCTATTATAGTAAATGAGACATAATCCCTCATCATCTAACAGTACGGTAAATGACAAGAGGGAGTGTGACTCATTTACTATAACAGCTTACTGTTTAGATTATCTATATAATGTTATATATTTTCACTATGTTTTCATTACCATAATGTCAGATGACTAGAGGGAGTGTATCTCATTTTCTATAATAGCATTACTGTTTACACAATCTATTTAACATTATATATTTTTACTTAGTGATTGTTTTCATTAGTATATATATTTACATCCACACATACATCTACATGTGCCATATTTATCTATCTTTATATAAAATTTTAGTAAAAATTCTTCATTTGTGGTATTTCTTCTTTCTTATTTTTACTGTAATGGATCACTTAGATTTCTCTTTATATTTCAATTATTTTTATACGATTTTCTTCAAGGAATAATGCTTATATATATGTTACACTTAGAATCAGTTTTTCCCCCCTAAAGATAAAATAAAAACAAAACAAAATACATACCTGTCAAGTATAAATATACAAAATATAATTTTAGATTACTAGTTGTCATGGATGGAAAAAAAAAATTCTCTGCCTTTTGACATCATAACCTGGAGGATTTTACACCAAGTTTCCAAAGTGAATAGCCTCTGGTTAATACAAGAATGTAGTTGAGGAAAATTAACAAGTTAGATTCATAACATTGGAAGAATTAGATTAGCACTGAAGACCAGGGTGTGTCAAGATATAATTAAAAAACAAAATCGTATTGCAAAAAAGTTTGATGTTGAATGTTAGTCACTTGGAAAGTAGACAGACAGTATTTTTTCTTCCCATACCTCATTTTCTGTCCCTCAGATGAGCGCGCCATCTCGGTAGCCTTGCACCAAGTTGGGAAATTTGCTTAATTAAAACAGAATACCACAATCAGGGCTGTTGCTTGCATTGCAGGTGCAATGTAATTTCACCTCAATACTCTGAGAATTTAAAAAAGAACGGGTAAATAGCAGGAATAATAAAGATTCTATGTTAACTAAAATCCTATTCAGAAATCTTACCATTGATTGCAGAATTTCTCACAGTGATAGAGATGCAAAAATTCCAGTTACCAAAAAAAGGTCTATATTTGGCCAAATTTTGAGATTTGATTGTAGACTGCTAATAAGTTTATATCTTGTTGTCATCTTAAACCAATCATAAAGTTTTAGTTATCAGGTTGGAGATAAATTCAATTTTTGTCTTCAACAATATTTCTACTCATTACTTATTTTATTACGATTCTTTAATATTTATGTATTATTAAAACTTTACTCATTACTTTGTATTATTTATACATGAATATTTATCATAAAGAATCATTTTACTATTAACTGACCTATTTTACTAGTAATTGAGTACTTTGCAGGGAAATGTATCAGGATTGAAAAATACCATATCTAAAAAATTGCGAAACATAATAAAAGTATATTCAAAAGATTATAAAAAAAACCCAGTAACCATTTTCATATTATGAAAAATAGGAGATTGCAATGTCCAATAGAAGACTCATGATTGTCAAGTGTCCTACGATAGCCAGATGTTGGCACCTTATCAAGTGCAGAGTTAAGACAGTAATGATTTACAGATCCATTACTGTAATCTTATTCATCCCAAGGCAAGACTTTTTCTTATTCCTGCTCTGTTTGCCATTGAAGGCCCATTGGATATAAAAAGTAATTTGATATCTATAGGTCAATATACTAAGGCCGCTAAGGATCTGTTTTGTTCTTGAGAAACTGAGGACAGTTTTAATGAATTTACCATCAGATAACAAGAAATAAGTGTGAAAACAATTTTGGTTCTTCGTCATTCCTTCTTGTTGAGTTTTGAATTAGTTGGGAAGTTCATCAATATAGAATTTACGTCTTCATTCAGGTTTGGGCAATGATAATGTTACTTTTCAAGCCTAGTTGTTGGCGGTGCTTCTAGAGATGAACATTGTCAATAGTGAGGCTTTGGGAACCCTAATCTAATTTTTCCTGTGATGCTTTACTGCTGTCTTGAGGTTGATGTGGCAGAAGATTATGGGATTGGGTATCTGAAGACCCTTGTAAAAGAATGGAAGACCCTCTAAAAGCATGCTCTAAATAAAACCTGAAATTAATAGGCAACAATAGTGTGACATACAGTACCTACGCAAATAATATTCTAATATTTGAATACAAGTATAATTTATATACTTGGAGTTTAAATGTAAATATAAGGGATTTGAACACAGACTCTCAAGCTATCTTCAGCTATCCACTTTATCTCGTACGATACACATGACCACAGATATGTGAAAAAAATAAATGATCTTCAGTATATGTATTTCATGCTGAACCAGCACTAATCAGTTGGTCCAGATTATTATCTCCTACATATATATATATAATCAGTGCTCTGTTTATATTAAGATGGATGACTGGAGAATTGGAGATGAAGTAGATTGAAGCTGGTCTATTAAAATTTGAAGATTTGCTATCTGAATATAAACTGAGCACTGATTATATATATGTGTGGGAGATGATCTGGATCAACTGATGAGTGCTGGTTCGGCACAATACTGGTGATCATTTATCTTTTACATGTGGGTGGTCATATGTATCAGTTGTAAGAGATAGAGTGGCTAGCTGAAGGTAGTTTAAAAGTCTGTGTTCAAATATTAAATTATAATTGAGGATATTATTTTTTAGTGATTTTCTTATCAATCCAAGATGTCATATATCTCCAAAAGTATTAAAAAATCTAGATGAACGATTACCTCGAAATTATTTGATGACTTTCTTCAATGCTGACTTTTCTTGCATTTCTTCCATCTAGTTTTTTTACTTCTAGTTGAGAGAGATGCCTGTAATGCTGAAGCATGGCTAGACCATCTTTATTCCTATAAATGGAAGGTCAGTAGAGTAGCAGAAAGCAGCAACATTCTGGTGGACCTTATAAATGGGGCTTTGTATGGAATATCTAAATATTGACAAGACATTTGGCACAAGATAGTTACATCAAATTTTTTAAAATTCTTAATGCTGTTGAATTCATCATCTGTTTGGTTAATGATTTTAATTAAGACTTCACGACCATCTTTTGCCATCATGGTTTTTTGAAGCAGATCCCTTTCACCAGATACTACACAAAATAACTCCCTGACTGATTAATTTGATATTAGTCCCCATGTTTATGATCTTGATATTCTTTTATGATGGACTAATTGGTCACTCATCATGCAGACTTAAGTAAAGTTAAACACCAATTGTTTAGTTGGGGATATAATGATAAAACCAAGAAAATGATTAATGAGATGTGTGTTAGTTATAAGAATACTGTTTTAACACGAAATGTTGCATTTACAATTTAAGGATTTAGAAATTAAGTATGAAATAATGATCAATAAATCTTAATTTGTCTTAGGTAAGTAAATCCATTCCCTAGCACATGGATTTCTATGATAGGTTTTTTCATGGTTGGTGGCTTTTATTTAGAAATATTTCACATTCCATGTTGCCAGACCAAGGCATGGGAAGAGGGAGTGATATTTTTTAATTCTCAGATACAAATTAATTATAAGAAATTCTCAAGAAGTAAATCAAGTTGCATTCCAGTAAACCATGTTGCATTCTGGTAAACTACATTGCATTCCGGTCAACCAAATTGCATTCCAGTATATTTTCTAATATAGTTAGGAAATCTGAACATGAATTTTATGGATAGGAATACAAGGTTTACAATGCAGGAGTGAATTCATTGTTCTTTAACCGAAAATAGAATTAGAAATATTTGGTTGATAAATTCAAATAAAACATGGTCTGTTAATAAGTTATGAAATTAAGAGCGAACTTGCTTTCTTGTCAAATTGTAATTAACTGCAGAGATTATGGTCATGGCCAATTCGGTAGAAAATAACATGGTCAGACTGAGATCCCTTATTATATTTTACAATCCTGAAAATCTGATTATCCTGAGAGAATAAGCAGGCTTATTTTCATATATTCTTTTGTCTATGCACGTTGTATAGTCAAATTTTTCTAATGAAAAGGATGACTGAATATATTCTTTTGGTCATTATCTTAAACCAGATCTTATAATTAACAAAAACTTCATAACTTACTTATTAGAATGAAAAGTTCCAAGCACTAGGTACTTTGATAGAGTTTGAAGTGCTTCTCTCTTGAGGATAATGCCCAGAAGGTTGTTTTTTGGAGGGGCAATCAAAAAAGAATGTAACTTAACTAAAAGTCAGACTGCTATACTACTGAAGTCAAAAGAATTCATTTTTCTATTATATATTTTGAATTTTTTTGTGGAATGGTTATCTTTTTTAGTTTATGCCATTCGCCTGCATTGAGTGACTACTTAATAAAGATGTCTTCAAGCATGTTATTCAAGAGGCCAGATAAATCTTGTTGCCTATATGGGCCTTTAAATGTTTTTATCCTTCATTTTTAGACTCAAGTTGATAGCTTGTTGCATGTACATCACTATCTCTTGTTATATTCATGTCTAGAGGGAATATCTACTAGTGAATTATGTGGCATCTCTCCTCTTGTCTTGATCCAAGTTCTCCACTACAGACATGGTTCACTGGATCAATCTCGTGTGTGATAACATAAATTGTTTATTGTCATGAATCTATCTTTTCATAAAGTATTTAAATCTTTAATTTCAACAAAGGTTTACCCTCTGGAAAATCCAACAATCTATATTCCAAGTTGTCCAATTAGTAGCATGAACAGATAAACTCTCACTGTCCTGAACAATATTTTTATTTATTTGTTTTGTTTTTTAATTTTCTTTTTTTTGTATGGATTATATAAAACACCCAATATTATACAAGATAATTATAATCAGTTATTGAAATATTTGGAATGTTATTATATTTTCTGATTTTAAATAAATATTAAATATGTTTATATTTTAAAGATTATATATAGGTAAAAGTTATATTCTCTAAAAAGAAAACTATAAAAATAGTAAAATGTAAAAAAAAAGAAGATAAATAATTGATAAAATGAAAATAAAGTGGAATGATACAAACAAATGAAGAATTAAATTTTGTATTTAATTAATGTTAGATCAAAGAAAAATAAGAAAGATTATGAAGAAAATAAAAAAATTCAGAAGAAAAAGCTGTAAGCGCATACACACATACATGACCAAAATTATAATCTACAGAATTTTTTTTTTTTTTAAAAAAAAAAGGGAATAATTTGGTCGATATCATAAATGGCAGTATTATTTTCTGGTAATTTTTAATACTGATTTAAAATACAAGTACTTTCATTTAAACACCATAACGAAACACTATCATCATTCCAGTACATAATTATTTTCTATATTGTAATGAAATATTTCAATTGTATTTATCATCACTTATTTGAAATATGTAATTAAAATATCGTACACATCTATTTACATACATAGATATTCTAGCACGTGTGTGATGCAACTGTTCCCAAAAGCTATAAAGTGTTAATATAAAATAGATAACTAAAAACAAACGAGCTGAGCACTTTCAAAGGATCTTGCCTTCATAATCATAGCTTGCTACTATATTTAATGATATGCAAATATGCTAATTCCATTTCTTCGATAAAGCATAGCACGTGTCCTTCCTATTTATGGTATCTTTGTCTCGTGAGATTTTAATCCATAATATTTGAAAAGTTTCATTAAAAAAAAAAAGGCAGATTAAAATTTAGAATTAGGCTACTGGAATTTATTTTGAACTAATTTACATTTTAATATGTTTAACGATAATATAGGACATATTATTAGTTCATCTATTTTTATTAATTTTGCCATATTAATTTGTTTTAAATTATCCTATAGGTACCGTTTGAGTTCAAATGTGAATGGTATCAAATTTTCACCTTTAGACAAATTGGGTAAAACTCTTTACTTACTTCTAAAATATTTGACTTCAACTTACTTTCTTTTAATTTGGTAATATTTTTTAACTTTTACAATTAAATAGAAAATATTTCTCTCACTTTGTTTGTTATTTAAATTAAAAAAATACACAACTTTATTTTTAAAAAAATATAAGTAGCAAATTCATTAAAAGATTTGTAAAGGATTAAAAATTTTGTATTCAAAATTACCATCGTAGTAATTTTCCAACCCAAAAAAATCAAACTCCTGCGTTATGGTCTATTTCATGGTATTTTGGACCCTGCATGGTTTGATGTAGTTGGTAGAGCATCTGACTTGAAATTGGGAGGTCCCAAAATAGATTCTGGTGTTCACAATTATGGCACTCAAACCTCTTATGAATTCTCAAACAATAAAGCCGTGTTATGGGATTTTAGCATCATTGCATTTATTTAAATCCAAAATAATCTCACCATATTGAGTAGACAAACAAGAAAATGGCAAGATATCCTCAGTCTTCAATAGCGATCTGTAAAAGAAATTCCGATCCTATTAGATACTTATCATATGTAAATAAAATAAATACACATAGAAAAAAAAAAATTGGTGGCTAAATGTTTGATGAAAGAGAAAAAAAATTGATAAAAATAAAGCAATCATAAATTCAATCATTAATCAAAACAAAAAGCCATAATTACTTTGAATGAAGTATTCCTTGACAAAAAATAATTGTTTATAATTAAAAAAGAATTCTTAAATTATTATGAAATATTGTTTTATTCATAGACGATCATACCATCATTTGCAAAGATTCTGATCATATTATCTAAAGGATATTTGTTACGATTAAAAGCTTTTTTTTTTTTTTTTTTAAAAAAAATGTAGACAACTGATTTAAAGAATTCACTTGCAAAATACTATAAATGAAAGTGATGTATTACATGAAAATAATAATAAAAAAAAAAAGATTCAAAATTATTCAAGCAAAAAATTAAAAAATTAATTCAAAAATTCATCGCGGTTACTACCTATCTATCTCGCTGTTTAAAAGAAAAGATTTGTTTTGATTTTATATTTTATAAATATTTTCTTGTATTGATATGAGTTTGCATAGTATTTTAATAAATTTAAATAATTATTTAATATGTTAAAGAGCTAAATATTTAAAATTTCTTTATTTAATAGTTTTTACAGTCAAAAACTGATACAAATATTAATTGAATCATTATTTTAATTTAATATTAGTAGTAAAATGTTTTCTTTTTTTTAAAAAAAATAATAAAAATTTCCAGAAAATAAAAATGCCATTTATGAAATTAAAAAACGAATAATATTTTTTTGGTAATAATCAAACTTAATAGTGAATATTTTTGGGATATATTTCTTACAACAAAAGGAACTATTCGTAAATGTGACCAGAATTCTGTAAATAATTTCCTGCTTTATTTTTCCATTAATTCCCAAATTATTGAAATATTTATATCATACAAACATATATTACATTTTAAATTAACATTTTAAAAAAATAAACTGCTGTTATTCTGAAAAAATTATTAATATTTGAAAAAATTGCAAAAAGAATATTTTGATTTCCATTTAAATATTTATTATATAATATTCAAATATTTTTAAAATATAATGAAGAATCATTAAAAAACAACTGCCTGTAATTATATCTTGATATATATTATTACCATTTTAAAATCCTAATTATATACGATCAATGAAATGTAGTAATGAATAATATTTCTGTAATTTTCACTACACTATATATACTGAACAACAATATAAAGATATGTATAAGAGATTGTGGTCTGGGCCAACTGATGAGTGCTGGTTCAGCACACAATGTCTTGGGGGTCATAGATCTTTTTCACATCTTTGGTCATATTTATGATTACATCTCTACAAGATGTTAAAAGTGGATAGAAACCAATCCCTACCTTGTGTGAAAGTAGTGTAGTGAAAATTACACTACAGAAATAATATTCATTATTGGATAATCTCGAGTCTAATGAATGACTAACAAAATCATTAATGAAATGTAGTGTTATAATTTATATCTAAAGATTATATAGATATGCACATGAAGGTGTATGCGTATGTAAAATTATGAATATGTAATTTTGTAAATCTATATATTTATTTTAACTTATTATGCTCTATGAAAATAACAATTTATCAAGTTTGTAAATGACATTTGTTCAACAGGTTTTAGAAGCACGATTTGGTTAAACAATTTTTTTCACATTTGATGAATTATCCAGCATTCATCTACAAAAAAATCTAAAAAAAAAGATCTTTGATTCAAAAAGTGTTTATTGAAATATATCCCTTTTTTTTTAGGTTTTTAACTTTATGAACATTTAAATAGATACTGATATCGGTAATTGTTAAAGACTAAATAATTTTTTATAAAATGAAAAAAGGCATTTAAGATGTTTATATTTGGTCATTCACAGTGAGAGAGAAAAAGATAAAATGAATATGTACTGAATTCTTATTTTACTTCTTTTTTTAAAAAAATTCTAGTAATCAAATGTGAATGTGTTGTTTTTTCTAAAAAGATTAACATTTAGAGTTTTTAAATAATGTGAATATTAGTTCTGAAAATGCAATTTTTTTACTGACCAGGATGTGCCTGTATGTATCATACATATACATAATTAGAAAATACTTTTGCTATAGATCTGATCTTTGATTGTATTGAAACTAGCTTTTTAATATAAATAAATAAATTTTAAAAAAGTTATTTGTTTTATGTATATATACACACACGCAACAATAAAAATTAATAAATATAACGGTAATTAACTATTGTATAATCTTTCAATCTATTTCTGCAGATTGAAAGACGGTATATGATAGTTAATTACCGTTATATTTATTATTCTTATTACTATAGTTTTTAATTAACGAACATTTTATTTGTAATACACACAAACATACATATAAATTTAAAAGCTAAATCAGTTATTACTATCTTACATATGCAATGTCCTCTCATTTCAAAGGACAGTGTTTCTAACATACTCATCGATTACAAATCTCATACTGCCACAGATTATTGCTCTGAATGGGTGAACGAATAAAAATCATGCACAGAGTTAGAAAAACAGTTACCCTTATCAAACTATTATTTAGTAATGTGAAATTTATGTACAGTAAATATGCAATACAGTGATAAACTCCCATATAATAGGAGGAAATAGTGATCATGTGATGTTGGTTGGGTTAATATATAATACTCACAAAGAACTGAAATACACAATGTTCCACAATGAAAGGTGACTGGCTATCTGCCCAAGCTGCCTGCAACGCCATCTCTGAATCAGTGCATGCATTACATAGTGACAGTTCAACTATTCACCACAATGATTTTAAGGTACTAAACATCTGAATCATGAATTACAACATGAAATTTGACAGTGTATTTTGTACCTTCATACATTGTCTTCAGTGCTCTCCCCACCATCATGGAATCTTGCAAATCACTTTAAAACATTTTGTGACTCATGGTTTCACTGCCATACATAATTTGAATCATTTGAAACACTCCAGTAGCAGCCTTGCCCCATCAAAACAATTTTAATGTTAACACATTGTTCCATGTGGGTCAAATATAAAACGACATTTCATAACATGATCCAGAAATGCTAGTTTTTGTAAATAACTAAACTATGTCTCTATCATATGCATTGATTCATAAATAGCATTGCATGTAGTTTGGAGAACCATTCTTTTCACTAGTATACAGCTGAAATAATTCCTAGAGTATTGTTACATAATTATTGTACCTAAAAACATCAATATAAAACTATATAGATTAGACATTCTGATTGAAATATTATGCCCTCATTCCCTTTGGCCGTGCACAGTAATTATTTGCTGGTAACTGTCATTTTGTGCTTCCTTTCAGTGTTCATGATAAAATTAGGTGTCCAGATATAGTATTGTAACAAAATTTTAGTTCATACTATGCTTGGATTTCATGCCGTTTAGCAGCCTTAGAATCTGGATCCTATTGCAATACAATTTTTATTGATGGATAAAGGCATATTTTCTAGATTTCTAAAAAACCATTACAAGAATGCTCAGTCTGCAAATTGACCAGTCTTCCTGAGTCATTGCATGCACAGCAGGTGTTCTTATCTGGTTTATCACTTTTTACTACTTCATAACTGAGTATCTTATAATTCTATCCACTGAACTGTGTGATTCTTTCCTATATGGGTTTCTAGATCATATGCATTTGCCTTGTTTATGTATTAAACTACTTTTGCAAGGCCAATATATTCTAATGATCCAACACTTGCTTTTCATTTGCTAATATGTCCAGGATTAATTTATAGTCAATAATTATTTTAAAAGAAGCTATTTATAATAATATTAAGCCAGTATTAAATAGAGATTTGGACCTAAAAAAATGTTGGCATAAAAAAAATAGATTTAGTTATTTATAAAATAGCAAGAGGGAGCTACTAAAATATAACTGTAAAATTTAAGTTTGAAATGAAAACAGTTAAGACTTGGAAATATAAATAGAAGATAGGTATAAAAATATGTTAAATAATATAAGTTAAAGAAAATTATACATATTGAATGTTAATATAATGAATAAGTAGAATATAAAAATATGGATATTGTAACATTAGTGAGAGATATGTATTACAAAACAAACATTCCAGCATTACATGTCCATAATTTAAAAATAAATGATTATTAATACAAATGAAAATAGAAAAAGGATGTAATATGTTTTTAGAATAATTTTCTTTTGCTTAAAACATAGTTTTGTAAAAATAAAATAAAAAAAAAAGTTTGCATTATATTTTCTTTTAAAAGAGAATAAAGTTTTAATATTGAGAGGACTGGGGGGATAATCCAAAATCAAAAGATTAAAAATTTTTTTTTACTTCTCGTTAAATAAAACTTTTATAAAATAAAAATAAACATTAGTGGTAAGTTAGAATTTGTTTATAAAAAAAAAAACTTTCTCGAAAATGTAATTAGTTTAAAAAGATTACTGATTGAAACTATTAATTAAAAAACTATGTAAACTATTGATGAGATAGTAGAGATTAAGCAAAAGATTAGATTAAAGCAAATGTAAAAATCAATTAATTAAAGAAATGTAATTAATTAAAAGACAGATTTCAAGTTACAACCAAAATTAAAAATACGATAAAGAAATAAACAGTGGGAGAAAAAAAAGTATAAAAGTTACATTTTGGTTATTGTTCTTCAATTGGGGCTGCAATCTGTAATTCAGTTTGGTTCGAGTTTAGTTCAAGTCTGGTTTGCATTTTGTGATAGAGTTATTCCAGTCAATTTGTTATTAGTCCGGTCTGCAATTTGCCAGAGTTCCGATCTTGAGTCTGTAAATCATTCTGATTTTCATTGCCTTGTACATTGCTGCAGATAATTCAGAAATTTTAGCGCATTACTATTGTGGTCAACATTAATGCAGAAACCGCATAAGCCATAAGAGAGTCCGACAGGGCTTCATGTTCCAAGTTCTCAGCCATCAACTATCTCACCTGAATCAATACATGGAACCAATGCCAAGATTGTGTAGAAGCTGCTGCATACTCTCTCATTGTTCGACAGAAACCTGGAAAAAAAGCCACGAAGCCATCGATGGAGAAACAAAAAATCAAACAGTTGGAAAATAAAACAAATGGAAATCTAGGCAAAGATACTTTTAAATATATTCAGATAACAGTCTAGACTCCTTATTTTAAATGAAATAAACTTTAACAAAGGATTTATATTATGTTAAATATGTGTGCGTAATTAAATAATAATGTTTGCTTAATTGTTATTTTGTCTTATCACTGCATCACTAATTTAGTGTAGAGTTATTTTTATGTGTTAAGTAAATATGCTGGACCCTAAGACAGAGTATGAGATAGTCATGGGATATTTCAAGTGCTGGATTGTGTGCCTGTCATCCAAGGCATGCTGACTATATAACCTATGGTTGGCTGGTACCTGAGGTTGATCCTCAAAACAATTAAAATGCTTTGGATGGCAGGGGTTTAAATCTAGCAGTTGAGAAGTGCCATAGCCTAGAAATATGATTGTAGGTTATGCTTTGTATAGCCTCGATCTGGCTATAGGTAAATCTATCAATGGTATTCTATTTCTCTGCATGAAGGGCCAGTCCGTTCCCATAATATTAAAGTAAATGTTAAAATTTTTGAAGTTTAGATTCTAAAAATTATTATAAAAGCTTATTTAAAACAAGCAAGAAGATTTTATTTAGCAGACCCGGTTAAGATTTGGAAATATTAAGTAGAAGGTAGGTATAAAAATATGATTAAAAAATATTATAAGGAAAATTATACATATTCAACGTTAATGTAATAAATAATAATAATGTAAAATATGAATATATAATGTTAGAGTCAAATATTAAAAAAATTAATAAGTATAATATAAAAAATAAATGAAATAAAAATTATATATATATAATTGTAGGAAGTATTGATAATAAATATAGAATATAAAAAAGATTAAAATGTATAATATACAAAAAAGTAATAATTATATAGAGAGGTATATCAAGATATATTGTGGGTATATAAAGAGTGATTATAAAATAGAATATATATATAAAATTATATGTTCATGTATTTGTGTATTGTGTTTGTTATAGTTCTGAAGAAGATTGCTGAGGCGATCGAAAACATCAATAGTAAATTGTAAAAAAGCTTTGTAAAAAGTATTAATATTTAAAAGACCGAGTATAAAAATACTTGTGAAATTAGTTTAAACTGAATGTCTCTTATGTAGCTGATCGTAATATTTTTCTACCTTCAATAAGCTCCTAATTACACAAGCTATAGTCCAATTATTATTTTAAACTGTATGTTGGGCTAAATCTATGAGCATTTCCTTTTTTAAAAAAACTTTGAAATAATTAACGAGACCTGTATCTCTTTACCATTCCTGGGTCTGGGTGCTTTCCTTTATCTATCTGATACAAAATGCCCAAAAATGATAAATCTTTTAATGATCCACATGCATTATTTTTGTGAAGTCTTCTCTGAATTTATCTGGCATTTCAAAGATTAAGCAAATTGTTGATGCAATATGCTCTCTGGTTTCTGAAATGTTATCAATGTTGGATAGACTTGGAAAGCTTTTAGATGCTGTCATTATACTAAATGCTAATCTATTGCACTTGAGTAACCTGACATGGAAGTACTAAATATTTCAGTGACCAATTACTGATGGAAATCTGGTGAAAAGGCAGTAGTGGAGTTTATTTGTGCAAAGTGAGAAGATTTTTGCAAGGTTGCTAAAATTTCCTCATGTTTACCATTGGATATATTCCTTTGTTCATATACCTGTCCAGCATGAATGTGATTTCCGCAAATTTGTTTTTGACTATTGAACTTATTGTGATGGGTACATCCCACTTTGAGCTTTCTATTGGCATAAGGATACATTTTGTGACCAATTCTTGAACTTTTTGGTCTATTTCTATATTCTGTATAGAAGAGTCTTAGATGGTTTACATGTAGTCAGATTGGACAATTCTATTTTGATTGGATGTCTGGATTCCCCCTTATTTTTAAATCAGATTTTCATTCCATTTTATTTCTTAGGGTATGGTAACATTTTATACCAATTAATTTTTTCCCCCAATCTTTCAAATAATTCTCTGTACTTTTTTCACTCATAATACACATTGACAAGATGTTTACATTTCTGTTTTGGTAAGGGGATTAATCTGTCCATGAAGTTTTCATAGATAGTGACTCAAATCTTGAGCAGTCAAATTGAATTTTTGCTCAAACAGAGCTTCTGGACAGTTTGTCATTAGAAATATTCAGTCTTTCCTAAAAAGTAGCGATACCTTTGACTCACTGTCAATGTCCATGTTTATCTATTTTCCATAAGTCTGGACTTTTGGCATAAATTGTTTAGAATTTGTAAAACTTGTATTTTTGACAATAAAGCTTGTAGCAACTTTATTTCCCAAATTTATATGTTTGATGGGTTTGTTTTAATTTCCTGTTCTATTCTTTTAGCAAAAACATCAGATGACCTTTGGCCTTGCAATTTGATAAATCTTATTCTTCCATTTGCACTGCTATCTTAAGCGATTGAATTTGCCAAACCCGTTCCAAATGATTTGTATATTTGTTATATTCTTTCCTAAGTTGTAAGTTTTGAAGAGGTTTCAGTGAATGGTCATTTCTAGCCATTCAATCTTGAAAACTCTCTTAATTGTTATATTAACATTTCATATGCTATCTTTTTCTAATCATTTCCATGTTGTCAAAACTATTTCACTAAGAATTTGCAGTCTGAGCATATCAAGACATGCCAAATAAAAGTGAGTCAAGGAAAACTATCAAAAGAATTTCCATGATAGTCCATAACAAGAATTGTAAGACTTGTGGACAGACTTTTTGTTCCCCCTCTTGATTGATGCTCATTATAAAAAATAAAATCATGCTATATGCCATGCTGAGTGCAGGCTAAAATATTTGTTCAGTTTGTCTATTATTTTTCATCGTAAATCTTGTGGATTTGTGGGTTCGCATTCTATTTTTAAGTTTAATCATTTCTTGCTAAATGTAGAAGTATCTTTCTCTCACTGTATTTTATTGCTTTTAAAATAAAAAAATTAGAAAGATCCCATTCAGCAAAATTATTTTTGTTTTCAATTCTGATTCATTTGCCCTGCTGATATCTTTTCTCGACAAAGTGGTAATCAGCCATGATCTGCAGAATGATCATTGAAAAGTGCCATCTGCTGATTATTTACAACACCTTCATTACTACAACTATCATACTATAATCCGAAAGTAAACTTCAAATTATAAGCACTACATACTTTCGTAAAAAAATGATATTTAAAAATTATTCTACACACTGATAATTGAATTTTTTCTGTTTTCACGATCTTGCATGACAATTCAATTATTTACTATTGATTTTAAATTTGAAGATGAATTTTTTATTAATTCAGCAATTAATAAAGATACAAATAATGTGCTCTTTGGTATCTGCATATTAATAAATCTTGCCATCAAGTCATATATGTGGATACACATAAAATAAATGACTATCAGTAAGTTATAATGTGGAATATTATGGTATAGAATATTACATTTTGAAAATTAAGCGCTAGTATAAAAACTATATTGAAAAAGAAAAAAATCTTATATATATTAATTTAAATAATGTGTGATAATGCTCAAGACAAAATGGGTTTATAAGCACCCATTAGAAACCAGTCAACATTTAAACAATCCAAATAGAGATAACAATCGACAATCTCAAACTGTTGTCAAGGCACCCTCCCATTCCACCTTTATTGTTAATAGGTTGCCTTGACAACAGTTTGATATTGTTGATTGTTATCTATATTGGGATTGTCTAAGTGTTGAAGGGTTTCTAATGGATATATTAATTTGTAAACAGTATATGTAAACAAAAGGAGAAAATCACCTTCCCTCAGAACATGAATTAAAAGCACTCTAAATGTTGAACAAAGTTCAAAAATAAAATGAATCCATTTATTCTTGGAGTTCTGATGCTTATATGCATATCTTTGTCAACATTGTTGATAAATCAGAGTGAAATTAATATATTGGTCAGATGGAATATGCCATGTAACATTTATTAAACTCATAATCAATTATAACAAGGTTGGAAACAGAATCTTTTAGCAGCTTGATTATAATAATTAAATAAAATTTAATAAGAAAACATTAAAATAAACATAGCTCAACGTATATATGTAAACATAGGGAATATATATACACACAAAGACATGCCATTAACTACACTTTAATTTGCAGAAATTAGGTTTTTTAGTCAATTGATTAAACTGAAAAATAAAAGAAGATATTTATTTTAAAAGAAAATATTGATGTATATGATTGTTATGAAAATGGATTAATAGAAGCAATAGAAAAACTAAGAAATGTCACAATAAAAGCGTCAAAATTAAATTTCCAATATTTAAGATGGACAATATTTAGTATTTAAAATCAGTGGTTAAAATCAAGATTGAAGGTAAAAAGAGCTAGAATTTCCCGTAAAATTTTTGAATGAAAATATTCAACACTTGATCTTATGAATAATTCAATCACGCTCTATCATTGGGATATTCTAAACATTATGAAAAATTTCACACTGATGTGTATATAAGTAACAGATCATAAAAAAACAATCATGAACACTTGATCATTATCACCATTGTTATGAAGTATCAATCCACCGTAGATGATCTCTCCAAATTTAAACCAATTTCTCTGATCCTTAGCCTCTCCTCTCCACATCATACTAGCAAACTTCCTTATTTCATTTATTCATCTCACATCAGGTCTCTTTCGAAGTCGTACAATTTCTTGGGATTCAATTTAAAACTTCAACTATCTATCAATTAGCATCTCTTCTAGCAATACCTGTAGCCCAACTTCATTTCAGTCTATTCACTGACATTGTTGTTACTCCTAATATCCATTTCTCCATAAAATTTAGATACATATTGCTAAATGTGTGTGTATATTTATGTATATACAAAATATGTATTATTAGTTAAATAATAATTATAAGTGAAAATTAAACGGATTTCTAATTGTGTGTGTATATTTATATATATACACAAAATAAGTGTTATAAATGATATAACGGTAAACTAAATGTATGTGTGTGGATGCCAATGGCATTCACAATATTTTATAAAAGCAATTAGGCTAGTTAAATAGTTTAATTAAAGGAAAAACTATAAACATATTGAAAAGGGCAAAAAAACATAATTTGCTGAAAAAGGCTTTTATATAATAATTTTATAATTTGTAATCTTTGTTGCTTGTATATATGTATTTTTAAACATATTTGACTATTGTATACTTGAAGTGCAACATAAAAAAAGAATTGGTTTTAATTCTGATTCTTTTTCTGTATAGTAATTTCGATATTATTTATAACGTTACTTTTGAATTAATACTGCGGTTGTTGGGATATGGAGCATTTATGGAAATATATGAGAGATAATTTGGATACGATTGATTTGATTAAGGTAAAGAAATTAACTAAATTATGTTTACATATGGAAAAAATAAAAGGTCAATTATCATATTTAAATAATTGTAAATTACATAAGATTATGCCTAAAGCATGTATAATTAACGTTAGAAGGAATAAGAAGATCTCAAATAATAATAGATTAATATATAAATTGGAGAATTATTTGTTGCAGATTTTTATAAATGAAAAATACTACATTTTTAAAAGAAGTTTGGATAGATTTAGAAGCTTAAATAAAATTATAAAACCAATATTAAAAAGGATAAATGTCTGGGATAATTTCAAAGCTTTCATAAATAATCATCGTAATAAATGGTATTATAAAATACACCTTAAATATACTAAAAAATGGGAATGGCTGATTAATAAATTTTCCACTAATAGATCATGCAGATATGATAATATTCAGCAATCTTATAAATCTATGGAATATAAAAAACATGTTTCAGACAATTTTGTAAATTTAACGGACTATAAATTTTCACGTGAACAAAATAATTTACTGAGTAAAAATCCATCATTTATCCCATTTATAGACAAAGATATAAAGAAGAGGATTATAACAGACATTGAATTGGCACATATTTCATACGGGGAGAAAAAGAAATTACATTGTGTTTTAAATAGACATTTATACGAACTTAGTATTTCTAATAGGGATTATAACTACAGAAAAATAATAAACGAAATTAGATATATATGTGTAATGGCTCTGGGATTGTAATAAGTAAAGAAGATAAAGGTTGTCGTTTTGTTGTAATGTACGCTAAGGACTATAATGATAGAATAGATAGTGTAATAAAAAATGAGGGGTATAGTAGATTATCTAAAGATCCTACAAATAATATAAAAAATAAATATGTAAAATTGTTAAAAAAGATGAAGCTTAATAACATTATAAGTGATAATCAATATTATTCTTTATATCCTAATTCATATGAGAACCCATATATATTTTGTAAGGTAAAAACGCATAAGGAAGATAACCCTTTAAGATTATTGTTTAATTTTAGCAATTTCATTTTACATAAATTTTGTAAATATTTAAACAAATGGATAGCTGATATTATTGGTTATGGACAATACTGTATAAAAAATACAAAGGCTATTATTGATAAATTAAATATGATGAATATAAATAGAAACCACAGTATCTTTGTGATGGACATAGAATCGATGTATCCTAGTATCCCTAGAATTAAAAGCATTAGTATCGTCATAAAGGCTTTATCTCTATATATCAATGATAATAGCATAATTAGTATTATAAATGAAGCATTGAACCTAATAAATAATAGTTTATATTTTAAATATAATAATGAATATTGGAGTATAAATAAGGGATGGGTAATGGGATGCGCAATTAGTGGGCTTATGGCATCTATGTTCATTAATGACATGGAAATCAATATTATAAAAGGCAGTATAATTAAAAAAGAAGTACTATATTATTTTAGATACGTAGATGATAGTTTGATAATTGTAATAAGAGGGCAATATATAAATTATATAAACAATTTAATAATAATGTTGATAATATTAGGTTTACTATGAAAGAAATTGATAATGAAATAAGGTATTTAGATATTGAAATTATTTTAAATCAAAATAATGATATTATAATTAAGCATTTTATTAAAGATTATAAATTAAGGAAAATTATATCAATTGATTCAAAACAACCATGGATACAAAAGATGAGTGTAATTAAGAATTTTAAATATAAGAACGATAGATTTAATACAGATAGAAATATTGCTATGTTACAGAAGGATAAATTTAAACAAACATATATGGGATGTGGATATGCAGCGCATAGTATTGACAATATATTTTCACAACATGGAGTAAATAGCACGAATAATAATAGATGTAGGACTAATAAACAAAAGAAGTGGATAAAAATTTCATATTTGCCTAGTGTATATAATATATTAAATAAAAAAAGTAAAAATTATATAGATAAAAACATTAACGTGGGATGGGCTAATAGCAAAAATTTGGATAAATTGATAACTAATTGTAGAATGAAAGATGATATAAAATATAAGAGAGGAATGGCTTATAAAATTAGATGTAATTTTTGTAATATGATTTACTATGGCCAGACGTCAAAGCAATTGGGAGAAAGAGCTAAAGAACACAATGATGCTATTGCTAGGAAAGATGATAGATCTGCGTTAATATTCATTATTTGCAGTATGGACATAAAATAAATTGTATTGATAATATAAGTGTTCTTGATTATATTAAAAATGTTAATAGACGTAAAATATATGAAACAAACTACATCATGTATAATAAAAACAACTGTATGAATATATACAAAACATCCATTAAGTTAAATAATAAGTGGTTAATGGATAAAGAATGGATAGTTAATTAATTATGTGGATATATATCCATTCAATATATATAACAGAGTAATTTTGTAGTAGAATTGAGGGGGAAAAAATCACATAATAGATCATGTCAAATATCCATTTGTTTATCTATCTTCTCTCATGTATTGATATAGATGTCGCTGTATGTGCTTTAAATCATGGAGGCATATTGAAAAGGGCAAAAAAACAATTTGCCGAAAAAGGCTTTTATATAATAATTTTATAATTTGTAATCTTTGTTGCTTGTATATATGTATTTTTAAACATATTTGACTATTGTAAACTAACTTATCAAGAAAGTTAGATGAATCCGAGCAAAGGATTAAGATAAAGTAAACAAAGCCTTTGCAACCATGAATGTTTAGTTCCTGATCAGATTTAATGATAATAGAAACATTGCTTAAAATAGACAATTCTACTATCTGATCAGGGATCGAATATGGTAACTCAAGAGATGACTACCATGTGGACAACGGATGGCCAATCAAGGAAGTCTACACTAAAAACGACGGTGAAACAGATCTAGAATAGAACTGAGTCAGGACACTTGCTAAGTGAAGCTCTTGAAAGGCAGATGTGCCATTTCCTTGGGTACTCCAGTCAACTTCCTTCACTAGCCTTGCGGAGAGGTTTACCTCCGGACGTTCAAAAGTAAACCTAATAACTGTATAACAGGTGGTATTGATATTATTATTTAATACACCTTCGGGCCCTTATTATTATTTATATAGCGTGTTTATATATATGTCATATATACATTAAACAAGATTGATTATCTCCATATAACTCTGTAAATAAATTCTTGTTATTTAAATTTACTTGCCGAGCTGCCTCATTAATTAGTAATTATTTGTGTTATTTATATATTTGCAGTCCAGCAGGCAATAGAGTGCCACTGGACACAGCACATAAAATCATTTTATTTGTAATTATGTTTTTTAAAAACTCTTAAACAAAAAAGAAATTAATCTCCAATTGATTACACTTTTGATAACTCATGTGACAATGATACCTTTTTCCTTCAAAAATAGCTGTAAAAGTTACAAACAGAACCTCAGGTTAATATTTCGCATGGATTGTTCCAGTCATTTGTTTTCAAATGACGTATTATTTTTATTAAAAGAAGGATGATTAATGACTCAAAATATTATTGTAGTATTAGTCTCATTGCAAAAAAATCGCTAATAGCTTTATTGCTCAGGAGTTCGTAAGAAGAGTTTGAGGGTCAGAATTGTGAGCACCAGAATTGGTCATGGGATCTCTCAATCCTAAATCGGATGCTGTGACAACTAAGCCAAACTGCGCAGGGTATTGCAAAGAAAATAATCCAATTTAAAAAAGAAACTATAAAGTAACAAATTTTACTATAAAATTAACCAAATTAGAATAATTCGTCAACGACATTTAAAGTTATCTTTTATTTTTAAAAATTGTAATGCTTCAAATTAGGATTCACCTCAGATATAATACATATTAATATAAAACAAAACCACAATTTAAAATAAAAAATTTAATATGTATTTAAATATATATATGTACAATAAACAAATGCGTAAATCACAAATCGGATTTTGCCACCTGAGATGGTGGATTAAGAGTACATTGGTAACTTGAAGATGTGTCCACTTTGAGAATTTCTCTAATTAACATGGTTGCATATGATGACGAGGGCAAGGAGAATTCAAGTTTCAAAGCTTTTAAATGACCACCTATATTTAAAAAAAAAAAAAATTTTTTATACTGAATCAATTGATATGAAAAAAAATCAGTTATAAAATAAAATAAATAATGTAGCAATTGCTTTTAAACTTGCCACTATTAGTTAGACTGAAAGGCAAAACTCAATTTGATTGCAAAAAACAATCTTACAGCGTTAACAAGAATTTCTTACTATTTTTTTTTTTATTATGATTCAATTATAAGTTTTGTTTATCTAGATTAGCCTTCATTTCCTACATATCATTAATGGATAAACATTATACATATTTTTACAATAGTTTATTTACATTTTCTTTTAAATAGTGAACTCTCTAAGTAAATATATACATTCTAATATATTAAAGTGAAGAGTTTCATGAGTAAAAGATAACATATTTTGGATGCATCCTTGTATCATTTTATTGATATATTAAAAAGCTTTGATTCAATCCATCACCTAGGTAGTAGAGATCATTCAGGAATGTTGCACAAATGTCACTTCTATATCATTTAATAACCACTATTCAGATGATAGCTGATAAAGCTTAATCAAAATTTTAATATAATGCTAATGGTAATAAAGGGCAAAGGATGAATCAAAATATAACTTCACATATGTAAATGAGAAAACTTGTTTAACCTCAGGATTGTCAATTAGTAGTAACTGATAATTCTTGGCAACATCAAAAGCTAAAAGTTATCTCTTGGCATGGATATAATCTCATTTCTATTCTTTGTTAAAATAACAATCTATGGAAATATTTAATTTAACATATAGACTTTATATATATATATATATATATTGTAACCAGTTAGCTACATAGCTGCATTAAAAATAATTAGATGAGTTGACAGCATGTTCCTCAGGTTTAATTTAGGATTATTTAATTAATGGGGAAAATAATATTTAATTTTTTTCATGCATATTTTTAATATAAAAATAACAGGTTTCAATTAGTTAAATATTTTACTTTTCTTCACACATGATAGGAATATTCTAGACAATTTTTTTTTAAATAATTGTCAAACCGTTTTTAAAAAATTATAATATGTATATTTTAATATGTATTATAAATTGTCAATTTGTGTAGAAGAGAGAGAAAATTACAAAATCAGGTAAATAATTTCTTTTGTTCTTTCTCTTTGGTAAATTTATTTAATTATCAGTTTTTAATTTTTTTTTTTTTAAAAAAATCTTTTTGTAAATTATTTGATATTAATTTTAACCTTAAACAAAAAGTAAAGTTTTATGTTTAATAATATTTTAAAAAGAGGAAAAAAATAAGATTTTAATGCTCTTGGTAAATTATATTTTAATTAGTTATTGTTTTTTCTTCTCTCTTTATCTCTCATTAAAAAAATCAAATCAGTGTAATTCATTATCTTGTCTTCCTTTTCTCAAGAAATTTTTTTTTAATTAGAAAGGAATGTCAAGACTTTTATGATGTTTATTTAACTTCTTGCCTTGTTTTTTAATGTCTAAGTTTAAGGAGAGAACTAGCTTAACAATTGGTATATAATAAGCCTGTATTTCAGTTAATTGGTTGTTATAAAAATTATCATGTTAGAGACATATTGTGATTGACTTCTAGTCAAGATTATTCTAGCAAAAAAATAGGGATGTGAATAAGTCAGAAAACCAAGTAGTTTGTAAGAAGAAATTATTCCTAACTTAGCTGCTGAAGAGAAAACAGGCAAGTCTTAATCCAGCTGATAAAGAAGAAAACAGAAGTCTTCACCAAGCTGTTGTATATAATAAAAAAATTTTAATCAAGCTTTTAGCATATTATGAGTTTACTTTTACAAATGGTTTCTACAAAAATATTGTATTAATAATATTGAAAGAAAAATGGCTTCTGGATACGTTTGGCATTGACAAGTCTGAGATTTGCTTTGCCCTATCATTTGGTTTTATTGATAACATATACTTATAAGAGGTGATTCTAGAGTAATTATAAAATGGGTTTTATTTGTAAGGCATATATATATATATAACATTTTTGCTATTGGTGGAACTTTAACATTTATTCAAATCAGTGAATGTAGCGCCTCTACAACTGTCTTTCTACCTTTTTATCACCCAGTGGATGACTTGTGTGACCAAGTCGAAACGTCGGTATATCAATATTTAAAATTTTTAACACAGATGAACCCGCAAAATATATCTTTTATATATATATAACATACAACCAGTGTGATTATCCTTTTGGAATATTATTATAGAAGCAAGGAGTGCCTTAATTTCTACATATTACTCAAGTCAGCTACACAAATTATTTATTTAAATATAAATAAAGAAGATGAAAGATCGTCCAAGCCTTAGGCATAGAAAAACTCCAGAACTCAAACAAAAATGGGAAGGGAAAAAAGTTCAAACATGTTCTTTTTATATTATCCAAGCTAATGACTTCTGACAAATAACATAAGACTCACATCTTTGTCCATCTAAAATATATATATACTAAACAAATCATCACATGACACAGATTTAATTTAACATTTGCATTAGATGAGGAAGAATCCACTCTCTCACTCCAAAATCATTTATTGTAAACAAATATAATTAAAAGACATTCGAAGATAGGGCCAATCAAATCTCAATTAGTTTACATCTAAATTAAAATAAATGTCAAATGTATGCAGATACAATTGTGATGCTTTGTTTGAAGAATAGCTATTTTGTCAAAAAAACAACAACCAGCAATTGAAGAAGCCTATAGTTAATATATAACAGGTCACTAAAATATATGTGTGTTATGATTCCATGTCAGATTCATAGGGTTATATAAGAAAATTGATTTAGCTTCAAAACATCATGGTGTTTGAAATTTTGAAGTCATTATCTTGGGATAACAGAGAAAAATTAACGGTATATGTTCATCAAAGCTTCTCACTGATGGAATCTTGTAATAACCAGAAAACTATTCCAGGATTTGGTTGGCACTACCATCTAGTAAAAATAAAGGAATGATTAGTTACTCCAGAGGTCAGATATCATCATTGAAAAATGATAGGATGAACTTCAATCGAAGAACTTTTAGCTCTGCGGTACTTCACTTTATGTTGCACTAAGAAACATAAAGCTCTACTGTCTGATATCCGTAGCTTATAACAGACGATTGTAATATGATAGTAGATTAAGGACTTAATGCAAAAGCTAAACATAGTAGAGAGAGGCATGTGATTCTTTGTTTCAATCACACAATATACTTAAATATTCTATCTATCAATCTGGTTTTGACTCTTACACACAAATTACTATATAATAAATTAAATTTAGTACTATATTATAAAATACATGTAAGATATGGGAATCATGGTGCTTTGTTTGACGAGTAGATATTTTGTCAAAAAAAAAAAATTGAAGTCCACAGTTAACATAGAACATCACATAACATTACAATACTAGCCAAAAAACAAAATTTTACTAAAAATTCCTCTCGCAACCATGATTTCATCTATTAACAAATATATCCTCCTCAAGTGAGATTCAATTAGATACAAACACCGACAAAATAATCTACCCATAATTCATTTCAAAAACCAACTATCTTTAACACTGATGATAAATCTTGAATCTACAGCCAATCAATCTCATGAAGACATCCTTTGTTTTTTAAGGTGATTGGTTTCTTGAGGTTTGAATTATGATAACCTTCCCACAATTCATTTAAAAAAAACCACCCACCTTTAACACTGACAATAAATCTTCTTGAATTCATGGCCATCAATCTCATGAAGACATTCTTTGATATTAAAGATGGTTGGTTTTTTGAAACGAATTATGGTAAGACTATTTTGTTTTGTATATGTATGTTATTTGTCTCTAATTGAACCCCACTTGAAAAGGTCTATTTGTCAATAGAGGAAACTATGGTCATGAGAGAATTTTATTAAAAAAATTTTCTTGGCTAGTATTGTAATGTTATATGATTTCCAATTTTATTTATCAGTAAAGCGATAGGCAATATTTAACTTATAACACATATATTGTAAATATCATAATTAATATATATACATAAAAACATACATTTCTGACAATTAAAATTTCCATATACATGTCAACTTGGATCCTTAGCCCAAATCACACATCCTAAATGCAACTACAATCAGTCATATATAATTGTATAGTCAAAACATAAACAAGGTTGAATCTTTACCCAAAACCCAAGTAGTAATGAGTCATTAAAATTGAACAATTATATAATGATCATATTTTGTCATCATCAAGCTTAGAGTCCAGAGATGAAGGAGATATCAAATATAGTTTATTTGACTAAGGTAAAACTATTTCTCATTACTTGCAGATGTACGGCATACAAAATTAAGGAGCAGATTACCAAAATCAAAAGAATCCCTCTTGAATCAACCAACAGGAATCAATTTAATTTTCTATGATATTTCAGACATGGATTTATGAATCTGTCTAGTAAAGTTATTGAATTATTTAAAGAAGCTGAAATAAGACTTTTATATTTATGTATATATAAATAAGAGGTCTCCATATCGTTTAATTATATGTACTTTTGGATATATAAACATTGGCGAATATTACTAGTGTATCAGAAATTGATATATATTTTATATAAACTTGTATGTATATTTAATTCTGTCATTTATATTCAATCTTTAATATTACTTCTTTATTATGTTTATTGCTTTGTTACTTTAGTCATGATAATGTCTACAGGTAATTTCTTTACATCGATTGAGATTATCTAAAATTAATAATGTTACTTAGTTGTCTGTGCCATTCTTCTCTCAATAGTACCGTCTTCATCCTCTATCGACACTTAGAGTTCACGCACTGTGCTGAAATAAAGTTGTAGTTACCAAGTAAATATTAATGCTAGTACATCCATAGATGTTCTTTCTTAAGTAGAGCACCCTTTATATTTAAATAAATACTTATAAAAGAAAGTTAAGACCCCTTTGAGTTGATTTGATGTATACTGATCCGGAAATACAATCATGATACCTTATATAAATAGTTATATAAGACAAAGTTTAATCAACACCAATATCCATGCTATTTAAATTTAATTAATTGAAATTCAAATTTTAATTAATTTTTGTTAAACTGACAATTTTAAAGTAATTTGGTTACATTCCAAAAGTATATATCTGCATGTCATGTGCATATATGAACTGTCACCATTTCCAACATCAGTAGAGTAAGTACATAATTGGTGCAAACGACACATGGCCTGAATCAATGGAATACAAAACCAGAATAGAAATCAAATAGATAGTATAGAATGGGATTTGACAGCAGTATTAAGTATAAAAATAAAAATGAATAAGAACATAAAATATAATAATTAATTAACAAGGGTAGTAAAGCAGATTATTAGTGGGAATGTAAAAAAATAAAAGTAAATGATAAAAAATAAATGTGGCAAGAAAAAATGGATATATTCAGAATTTTTGATCTTGGAGAGATGCATTGTGGGACTGGGGTCGATGGACTATTCGATGACAGTAATAACAATAATAGTGGTTAGTAATCTTATTAGTAATAAAAAAACATTTCCAAAATATATTCGATGTTATCTAGAGTAGGTTTACAAAAATGATGCAAACAGAAAAGGGAAACGAAGAACAGGAAATGAAACAAACACACCAAAGATAGTATAGAATATTAGTCATCAAGGGCATGAAGAGCAAGAGATAGAAGCCCCAAGACAAGCAAAATGCTGACATGGAAGTAATTATGAAAATGATGCATAAAATGAAAGAGACATTAAAAGAAAACAAAGAAAAATGTTACAAGAAAATAAAGCATGGAATGAATGATAAAAGAAAATATTTAAAATAAAATAAAAATACATAGAAAATAATATAAAAAAAAACACAGAGAGAAAATGTTAAAAAAAATACAGAGAATCAGCAAGCAATAGTGACAGCACTAAAAGAAATAAAGGGGGGGGATGAAGATCAAAAAATTAACCTATATTAGAAGACATGACCAATTACTGAGATAAAAAATTTAATCAAATAGCAGAAAACATACAAAAAGGGACAAATAGAACAAAAGAGAAGCTTGAAAAGATGGAGATTAAAATGTTTGAAATGACATTATAAAATGAACAGAATAAAAAACAAAATGAAGAATTTATACTAAATATGCAGAAAAATATAAAGGAAATTGAAAAAGCTATACTAAATGTGTAGGAGAATATAAAAGAAATAATAAAAAAGTAAACAAGCTAAAGATTGAAGATAGGAAGAAAAATGAGTTAGTGAAAAATTAATATGGAAATATCAAATTAAAAGATACCAACCAACAAACCTATGAAGAAATTATTTATTGACTGGAAACTGGAAAAATCAAACACTCCAACAAATATGAGAATGTGTACTGGCAAAGAGTTCAAATCATTGCAAATTGTACAAAAGGAAATAAAGAGAATAATTCTTTTATAAACCAGACAAATGAAGATCTCAACTTATTTGGAGAACTCAGAGGCAGATATTAATAATGATCGTCTCAAATAAATATAACATGGATGCCAAAGCCATGAATAATGTTAAAGGGGATGTTGTACAAAAGAAGAAAAAATGTAATGATGAAGATGAATTGGATATTTCATTGATACAAATGTTAAATTGCAATTATGAAGATGAGAACAAAAGTAAGAAAATAATTAAGCTAGAAAATTAATTCTGCTGCTAGAGTGATAAAGAAATGAATGATGAAGAAGGACATGTGAAAATAACTAAAGATAGAAATGTTTTGAATCATAAAGTCTAAGAAAGAAAAAATATGAAAAATACAAAAAATCAAAATTTAAGTGATGAATAAAAAAATCTAAGTTTAAATTTAGCGAGAGATTGTCTTTGACACATCACCCTAGGAATTACTATGTCCAAATATCAGTGTTAGTAAAAGAAGATAGAGCTAAGAAACTAAGAGCAGGAGATCAACTTCAGTGTTAAGAGTTTAACAATGATCATAAGACAAATAGAAAATGTTTCAGAATGTCTCGAGTGGGGATGTCTATATGATTAAAGAAATACCTGGAGAGAGAAGAAATGCTTGGATCCCTGAGTGGATAATAAGGAAACCTTACTCATACCAATGACCTGGGATCTGTTGAAAGAACAAACGATTTTATGGAATATGAAAAATTCCCTTTTGGAAAATCAAACCTATGACAAAATCAAAGATGTCAAATAAAAAAACAAATTTAAAGTTACTCAGTGAAAGATAGGGACACTAATAGCTTGTTAAAAAAAAAAAGAGAGAAAAAAATAAAAAGTCTAAGCAAATAAATGAACACAACATATATGTAAAAGACCTAGAGAAAGACCACATGTGAGATTGAGGGATAAAATAAAGAAGTGTGCTGGGGTGATGTGGAAAAGAGAGGCTAGAAATAAAAGATGAACTGAATTTGGAGAGTTCTTCATCCTGCAGTGAATCGATAATGGTCGAAAATGATGATGATACTTATATTTAAACCTTATACATCATAATGATAATTAACTAAACTTGGAAAATTAGAAATGGTCTGAAGATCAAGATGCCAGTCAAGAGCTGAGTACAATAATAAAGAACAAAGCATCGGAGAAGCATCAAATGAAGACTGTGATTTGGAATTTAGTTAAAAGGTTGGGAAAGAAACCTCAATATTTTTGGGATGGAGAGATGTGCAAAAATGGCTTGTTTATTCCTTATGAATAATAAAGAAACATAATAACCACATTGTTCTTCCTATAGTGAGATATAAATTAAATAAACAAAGTAGTTGGTTACTGCGGCAAATATTTAAAATAATAATAATGTAGTAAAATAAAGATTCTCGATTGATGTCTTATACTCATTTGAGTTTATAATTAAGATTAAATAAACATAGTTGTAAAACTGCTGAGAATCTTATAAATATGTGAATTGTGAAAAAGTCACTCTTATTCTCCGTTGATTGAATATTGACTGAAGAGAAGGTTATAAACGAATAATTTAGTCTCCTATAGGCCATTAAAAGAGAATACAAGTGTACAAATAAAGAATACAAAGATTAAATAATTCAGACATTTCTTGCGTATAAAAAAATAAAATATATATTTTTTATTTTGTTTTATAAATGAATCAAAATTAAACATTTTATCAAAAAAAAAAAGGGGGGGGGGTAGCAAGAACTAATTAAAGATAAAAAAAATAAATAAGAGAAATTACAAAATAAAGAAAAACAACAGATTAGTGATAAATCACTAAAAAAATTAAAACAAAAAAGAAAACAAACTAAGGCTTGTGGGAAGAGTTGTCCTTAGGACAAAGGCTATATAAAAAGAAAGGAGACCAGAATAACAACATCTGTGAAGAACCAAAGTGCATGTTGCCAGCGTTGTACAGCTTGAAAAGATTTCAGTTCTAGTTTTGTGAATATTATACATTATCTAAGAAGACCACTGTTATAGTAACTTTTCAATAGTGAATCAAACAGAATTTAGAATGTCAAAATTCTGTATAAGAAGAAGAACAAACAATATGTGCTAAGGCCACCCCACATGTTCCAGCTAGATCATAAACACTATTAACTTTGAAAAAAAAATACCTATAAGAAGTCTAGAGATAAAGAAGATATGAAATGTAGTTTATTTTTCCATGGAAAAGCTGTTTCTCATCCCTTGCAGTTATATAGCATGTATAATTAGGCAGCAGATTTCCAAAACTAAGAAAAAGCCACCCCGAATTAACCAACAGATTGATTTAATTTTTTATGATACTTCAGACATGGACTTATGAATCTATATAGAGAGGTTATTGAATTATTTTAAAAAGCTGAGATAAGACGTTTTATATTTATATGCATATAGATAAGAAGCCTCCAAATTTATAAGTTCATGGATATATTTTATCGTATGTATTTTTGGATACGTTTCTAATCTGATAAGTATTCCAGTTTTGTTGTTAATTAATAAAGTTTTGAATTAATACGCAATACAAATTACCTTCATAATCCACATCTTGTAAATAGGATGGATAATGACTCATACGTGGCGAAGATGATATAAAATAGGTTATATGAAAAAAAATTTACTTTACTATAAAATATATAATATAGTGGAATAAACATATTTATAAATATGTAGTAAAGAATATAACTAATTTTAAAAATAAGATTTTAACGAGTTATTTATTTATATGCCACAATTTTTAAATTGTAATAATAATTAGAGATCATTCCACTAAACGTGCTTTATAAGATTTCAACACTTAATGAATACTCTCCTTTCCAAATACAAGATAAAGTGTTTTGAAAAAGATCAAATGAATTCACTCTATCTTTTTAACCTAAGCGTATATGTATAGGCAAATCTTAAGCGTTTGGAATGAGAGTGTGAAGATATTAAATAATCCCTTTCAATTCCTTTTACTATGTTTTAATGAATGACGCGAAATTTTTACAATTTTCGAGATGTCATTATTAGATGAAATATTAAACATATATAATGAGTTATTAAAACATAGTAAAAGAATTAAAAGTGATTATTTAATATCTTTACACTCTTATTCCCAAATGCTTAAGATTTGCCTATACATATATGTTTTAGAGTGGATTCATTCGATATTGTCAAAAGACTATATCTTGTGTTTGGAAATAAGAGTGTTCAGTAAGTGTTTAAATCTATAAATATAGTGATCTCTAATTATTATTAATAAGATTTTAATAAATATAAAAAAAAATAAAATTAGAGAATTTTAAAATTGTTTCATGAAATAAATGGTTGAGAAATATATTGCCAAATTAATAAATAGAAGAAAAACAGCAGCAAAAGTATACTATATATATATATGAAATTTAAAAAAAAAGGGGGGGGGGAGGGGATGAGAAATTGTAAGAAATATATAGTCTGCATATGAAATTATGTTAGGCGGAATAGAATGGGCATAATTTCAGATAAAAAATAAGTCAAAAACAAATTATAAATATTTGAAAGATGGTATTGTGAAAGTCAAGTGAGATTTCCTGAATTTTAAATTTCAGATGGGAAAATCCTGATGGAGTTAATATTCCTCTCATATCCAAGTTTGTTATGAAGAATTTTGGTGAAGCCCGGTGGGCCTAGTTGGCTAAATCCACTTGTCACCTCCCCATGGTGCAACCTGGTGTCTTACGTCCATTTCTTATATGTTTTTAATGTTGGGACTGGTTGTACGATGTGAAAAAGAAATTGATATCTTTGGGGATCAGACTTCAAGACTTTAATTCATGGACTCCTGGTCATGTCAGCACACCACCATATTTGAAAGATTGCAATTTATGGATAAAACACCATATTTGAAAGATTGCATTTATGGATAAAACAAAATTGTTAAAACAATTTTTAATTAAAAACATTTAATGGGTAAAGGCAAGTATCAAAATATACAAATTAATTTTGTATAGATATATGTCAATATATCTATATCCAAATCAGGATGAACATTCTAAAATAGAATATTAGATGTATGATATCTTAGGAAAAAATGTTATGCAAATAAAAATATGTAGTAAAAAAACAACAACAGCAGCAATATGATATCAAAACAAGATCTATATTGTATTTGAAAATAAGTAAATTATTATTTAAAGGTAAAATAGGAAGTCTATAGACATTACGAAATGAAAAAAATATTTAAATTTATCATGTGATGTGTATTAGCATGGGACAAAAAATGTTTCACATTTACTATTAGAATGCTGCAATTTTAGTAAAAGTAGAAAAGAAACAATAAAATTGAGGATTATTTATAACGAGGGAAAAGACCATGTACAAAAAAGTTGACAATTTTTTTGATGGATGAGAAATAACAAGGAAATTAAAAATAAAATAATGGAGAAATAAACATCTTGAAAATGGAATAGAAGAAACAAAAAAAAAGTTTTATAAATACAGTATATATAGATTAACATGATACAAGCAGTTCTTATGGACAATTTTTGACAAAGCAATAATTAAAATGTGTTATGATATGCTGTGTTTTTATATGAAAAAATCTATAGTAATTAAAACAAGCTACATTTACATTTTTTTAAGGTTTCACTTTATAAAATGATCCCATGAGGATATAGCATAATAGAAAATATTCTAATTTTTTTCTTTAAATATCCATCCAACTATTTATTATTTATGTGCACACACACAAATATTAATGTTAACTATACCAAGTATTAATTTTATAATTCATACCATCATTTTCAACTATCTTTTCTGATCTTTAGCCGCTCTTTTCAATATCACTCCATCATACTTCCTTATGACATTCATCCATCTCACATGTGATCTCTTTCTAGGTCTTTTACAATCTCTTGAAATTCAGTTTAAGATTTCAACTGTCTATCTATTATCATTCTTAATATCTAAAAAAATAGGTATTACTTTACTAACAGAGCAGTGATATGACTTTCATATATATATACTGTTAAAAACAGGTTGCCTTGACAACAGTTTGAAATTGTTGATTGTTATTGGGGTTGTCTTAAGTGTTGACCAGCTTTTAATGATATATATATATATATATTGTGCCCTTTTGTATGGGTCACCATTTAAGTTTTGTGCTAATCTAGTAGAAAATTTTAAATTTAAGAAGTGTTTTAAAAATGTGATGTTGACTTTGCTTGTGATAATGTTACCATAAGTTTAATTAAAGCAATCTATGAGTGTTTGATATGTGAATTGTGTTGATATTGAGAAAATATTTAAAATGATGATGATTATGATGTAATACTGCATTAATAAATTTAATAACAAATGTTTGAAGCTAAAGTGATTAAAAGACAAGTTAAAATTAGACAAAGATATTTATTTAGTTTAAAATATATGTTAAAAGTGAATAAAAATATTTTAAATTATAAGTACTTAAATTGAGATTAATATTTGATTTTAATCATATCAAATAATTATTTTAAAATCTGATATAATATCTTATTTATTTTTTAAAAATAAATATTTATTTTAAAAAAAAGCAATTGTTAAGTTATTTTTAGATTATGGGAAGCGTTTCTTGTATTGTAAAGACAGATGTTAATTAGAGATACACACACACATGCTTGGAAGTTTTCTCATAAAGTTGCAAAACTATTTTAAAATTATGTTGTAAAATTTATAAATAATACGTGAGTTATCACAAGATAAGAATAAAGATATTAATGTAAAATATTAAATCTGATTTTTAAAAAATATTACTTTAGAAATATAACGTATTTAAAAGATTTGATTTATTTTAAATGATCTTGTAAAAGGTAAAATTTAAACCAAGTGAGAAAGAATATTTCAAAAGAATGTTTAATAGGTTTAAATAAATGATAAAGATTATTTTAAAGATGTAATAATATTAAATATTAAATAAGTCATTATTTTATTTTTAATAGTGAGTTGATAAATATGTAAATAAGCCAGCAAAGTTTGATTGTTTAAACGTACCAATCAGATGAGGAGACTCTTCTAGTATAAAAGCTGGATTCAATTGTTGAGGGGGGCTCTCTCTCTGTAATTAAATTTCTAAGTTAATCGTGCTATTGAGAAAATAGCCAAGTAAATTTATAAACGCTCTTAAAATCAATTTTAAAATCATAAGAGTGTTATTGTATATAATTTTATAATTTTTAAATGATAAGTATGCAGTAGAAACTTAATAATTCCCTATTGGTCTTCTCAATATCGAAGCTCAATTTACGTACGAATAATCATGGAAACATCACGTATCGGAGAAATATATCAGAAACTTTATGTTAGAGAAATAATAGACGCTGGATTAGTACATAAAAACTACGAGATGGATAAAAGTAGTATTTTGGACTATAAATAGTTTTAAAAGTTTAAATTACTATTGTCTATTATAAATAGATATTTAAAAGAAATATGAATACTTCTATAGAAAGAAAGTATTTTTTGCAGATTTTTAAAAAAATTAAAATGTATATCTTAAGTAAAGATATAAGAAGTAGTAAGTTTAATAAATACTTGCCTTGTTAAGTCTTTGTGCTTAAAAGACTAAATATTGACGATTTGAAAAGGCAAATAGATTATAAATATGATTATTTAAAATCGTAATATAATAAAATTATTATTATTGAAGTAGTCTAAAACGCTGGTCGTTATAGATGGAGAAATTAATTCTTACCTGAATATGTTATTTATAAATGCGCAAGTAATACATGGATGTCCAAATCAAATCAAACTAAGCCAAGCAAGCCAAGTTGATGAAAATAATTCAATGTAAAATAATTTATAAATTATAAATTAATTTAGAAATAATAATTTTAAATAATAATCTATGAAGAACTGGATCCAGAACTTATAAACTATTTTTTTAATTTTATTTATTTTCCTGTTGGAACTTATTTTTTTTTTTTAAAAAAGAACGTTATCATTTTATTATAAACTTTCAAGAAACACGTGATACAACGGAACAGGAAATAGTGTTCTATTGACTTTATACATAGGATATTTGTTAGAACTTTTATGGTAGAACAAAAGACGTCGCTGGAAATACGTAATATGAACTTTTATTTTATTTATTTAACATAAAATTTTAAATATTATTAAACTATTAAAAGTAGGTTAGGTACATTTATTAAATAATAACTTAAAAATAATATAATAATTAATTACATAAATTTATTTTATAATTAATATAACACGGAATATTCTAATGAATGTTTATGAGTGTAAATGTGAATGATTTTTATTTTATGAAGCTGCAAATTCCGAAGAATGCTGGATAGCAGACTGGACATTATTATTATTATGGTAAAAATATTGTATAATGATTTTTAATGAATTTAATATGTTTTCTTTAGATCAACTGAATATTATGTTGTTGTAGAATGAATGGATAGATATTTTATGAAAACACATACATTATATTGGCAACGAACTTTATTAAAATATGCATAATTTTAATTTATAATATAAACCTAATACAACATTACGTAAGAAGCTTAGAAATAATTATATGATTCTTTCATAAATAAATTTTGATATTTTATTATGTTATAGTATTAGAATTATATTTATTCTTTATTGAGGTAATTATTTTATTATTTGCAAGATAAGAATAGATTTGAAAAGACTCTATTTTTGTGTATTTTGTTTATTAAATAAGTTAAGTTACGTTATGGGTAGAAGCTTATATTTGGATTGAAGTTTATTAAGTATAGACAATGTAGTATAGGTAGTTTAAATAATGAATATTTTATTTAAATTGATGTTTATTTTCTGGAAATTTTAGATAAGTTTAGAATATGTTTTATAGATAGAAATTTATTAGAAAGGATTAAAATAACACATTAAGTAAAGTAATGATTTTTACACAGAAAAGAATCATAGAATTTATCTAAGGTAATGCTTTATGAATTTGGAATTGATAAATGATTTAAATAATAATATTTGAACAATTGAGATATATAATGCATATTTGATAAAACATATAACAGGAATTACATTAAGTAAAGTATAAGTACAGTCAATTATTTGTTTTACATTACAAAGATACATTAATTTATATAACGCTATTAAGCAATGCTAATAATAAAGTGAATACATGATAATACATTATAAATGGTAATACTTAATTAATGTAGCTATTTAATTAGTAGAGTTTTATTGTTTACACATGTTACATAAATAATCTTGACATATATTGTTATTTGTAGTAATTAAAGTACACTACTATGTATTTTAAGAAAATCTAAGTTTTGAAAACATACTATAATATTATTGGTATAGCATTTGAAGGAATGTAAAATTGCTTATTAAATACATGAGTTAATAACAGTGTAAGCCTCTTATATTTGTATTTTCCTATTTTATTTTTTTTATTTATTTTCCTAAATTCTAAAACTGTAAATAGTGTAAATAAATTCTTATTTGAAGTTATTGTAAATAAATTTGTTAATTTGTTTTAAAAGTGTGTCGAGTTTCATTATTTTTCACCACAGCATTTTGACATCGGATAATTTGAAATAAACATAATATTTGCACAAAATGAATTTGTTATTATTACTTAGAATTGAATACCATATTTGCTTAACATTATTTTATAAGAATTGATTGACATGAACATAAATATTACAATGGTCATAAGATGATTATAATGCACATTATAAGAATACAATATTGTTTATTGTCACAGATTATTAAGTATAAGATTTTGATCTATTTTAAATGAAGATACCATATGAAATAAAAGATATACATATAATTGTTTATTCATTTAATGATTGATTATATAATAGAAATAGATGAGATTAAATTACACTCTAAGATTAGTATTATTTATTATTATTATTAAAATAAGTTAGGTGTATTTAAGTTTGATATAAAATCCCACATCATACTTATTTACATAATTTATTATTATTTTAAAACAACTTAGAAGAACCTGAGATTATTTAATTATATTTTAAGTTAAAAGTTAGGAATTATTTTAGTATTATTAAAGATAATTTATTTTATTTAAAAGTCATAAGAATACTATAAATGTAGTGGTAAGATGATAAGGTAGTGGTAGTATTCTTATGCCATTGAGACAGTATCTTGGAAGATATTAACTCAGTGTAAATCTGCTTATTATTTTGTAACTTTACTTCACAGTCTCATAATTTTAATTAAATACTTATTTAATTAATATAATCTGGAACTATATTGATTTGGATAATTGAATAATAAATTTAATTAAGATGTGATAATATAAAAGTATATTAAAGATAGATATACAAATTTTAATTAAGCATAATAATGTAACTGAGCTAGTTGTATTTTAAACTATTTTATATATCAAGAAGTAAGGGTACAATATATATGTATTTTCTTGCATATAGTAATTATATAAAATACCTGAAATATTTTCAGGTTCTGGTAAATCATTTATTTTGTCCTTGTCACTAAGTATGAGTGATTTGTTTGCATCATCATAGTGCATGATTGACCAGGAGAAATATTGAGGGTGAACAATAATTTTTCTGTATGCGCCAGGAAGTGAATAATCTCTAAAATATATACATATATTTATATTAAAATTATAATAATTAATGCATAGTAATCAATGTAAAATATTACAAATTTAAAATGATATATCAAATATTTTTTTATTTTATTTTAAGTAACACTTACAAATTTAAAATGATATATCAAATATTAAAGAAACTAGACATATACGATATATGTATAACACAACTTTAAAATTACATTAAAACATTCCACTTTTGAATAACTTTTTTTTAAGTTTCTTCTTAAAAAGATTAGGGATTAAATGTAAAATAAAAAATTCAAACATTTGCCGAGAAAATTTATCTTCTAAACTCCTCCTCAGAAACAATATTCTTATAACATATAGTTACATAATTTGCAATTTATTTTCTTTTCTCATGTTTGAAGAAGCATTTTTATCATCTTTAAATGCATGTTTGTGTTTTTAGTCCAATTTATTTAATGGCTAAACTTCTTTGGGCCTTGGATGTGATTGCTGCTGATAATATCATTATGAATTCACAAAATTGTATGTCAACTATTGTTTCCTATTGCATTGCCAAATGTATATCAATAGAGATTAGGAGATATAACGTTCTGAAGAGGATTTCTGGAGCAATCGAAACTGTAAAGTGCAGGAAAGGGTGGATAATAAAGCATTGTAGAAGTAGTAAAGTGTTTGGTCAATTGAATATATATGATAAAATTGTATATCTGTAGATAGCATGAAATTTACATTCTAAGACACTTTTCCAAATATTTTGACTCTAGCAATTTAACCATATCGATGTTACTATAGTAAATTCAAGTCACAATTTATAGTAGTGTAAAAAAAAACAACTATAAATGTCTGTTTTTGTCATTATAAAACAACATTTCTGCAGAAGTCCCACATGTCAATGTTTGCAGTCACTAAAACTTAAATATGTAAAAGGTCATCTAAGTAGTAAAATTATTATCTTGTAGGACTTTGTAATCTGGGCATTACAGTGCTAGATATTCTCTTTCATAATAATTTTTTTTTTTAACTTCATTTATCACTCCGTGCAAATGGTGGTGATTCTTTTAGTTTCCTGCTTTTCTGTAATTTAATATTTTGTCTCACATATTTTATTATTAAGGACCATGTAGTGTAGTGGATGGTGTGTTATAGGGACACGCCTATAGGTCGAAGTACAGTTAAGACTTTTTCCAAGCAAGTTCAGGATTTTTTCCTCCAGTTATCTAATAATGGACAGAAAAATAGATGTTTAAGCTATTTTTCAGTCATACGAAATCAAAGTGGGGGCAAAAAGTCAGATGAGGGCTGAAGTGTACATCATTAAAAAAAAAAAGTGGGATTAAAATATGAAGCAACATTCACTACTGGTGAGAGAAAAGAGCTATTATGCATTTTGAGTACATTTAAGAGATCTTATTTTTCTAGTAACAGATTAACCTTTGTAAGCATGGAGTTAAATCAAGACAAACAAAACAGAAACTTGCCAAAAATGTTTTAGGGTGATGGATTCCAGAGATGTAGATTCATGCACCAATTCTCAGAGAGAAAATTTAAAAAAAAAGATCATAGTTTGCACATCAAGTAGAATAATTGGGCATGGCAGTCCACTTTGGTGCTCCCAAACAACATACCATTCCTATTATTTTTACAATTCATTTTATTTAAAATGATAATATATATCTGAATTCTTCAAAGATCTATTTAAAAATGAAAAGTCTGATATATAAACATATACCATCTATGAATAATATACAAGGGTGGTGACTTAAATTGTGAAAAATATTTAGAAATGAAATGTCATTTAATAAAACAGTATCAAACTCTCCAGACAGTAGCGCCACCCAGTGCAAGCCATAGTAATCAATGGATACAAGAAGGTTTTTGCATAAAATTCCTACCTAGTGCCTACTCATCCAATACCCCCAGACTAGTTTCTAGATTGTGGCTTTCATCAGTGAGAAGCCACAAGCTAGACACTAGTCTGAGGATATTGGATGACTAGGCACTAGGTAGAGATTTTTTGTACAAACCTTTTAGCATTCACTGATTACTATGGATTGCACTGGGTGGCACTACTGTATGGAGAGTTCATCAATAAAAAATAGGGAGTTTGAGAACCAGTATGGAGAGTATGGAGAGTAAAAAGAGTTTAAATATATATAAAAGTAAACAGAATAATGGGTGTGAATTAATTTATAATAATAGCAAGGAAAGTAGTTTACTGTTTAGGAATCATTAGCAACCAGGAAATATCCATATAAATGGAGAAATGTGGGTGATTTAGTCTACAAATTATGTAAGGAAGGCAAGCAAAATATTAGGCATCTGCTGACTGAATGTAAATGCTTACAAGCAGAAAGGGTACAAATAATGAAGTTGTGGGAGAATAAATATAATTAAAGTGATTATATAGAATTCTTGATTTTTATGCTAGGTTTGGAAAAAGATAAGGGGGGTCTAGATATAAATGCCATAGAGTGGACAAAGATGATGTTGTGAAAATAGTATGGAACAGGATAGAGAAGAATATGGGAAAAACTTACAATGGAGAATGAAAGGGGAAAGTAAGGTGGCTAACATGTTTCTCTGGACACACTGGCTGAGAGATACTGGCTGAGGTGAAGCATGTTTTAACTTAATCTATATTATCATCATTTCCATTACAATGTTATATATACACACACATAACCAATGAAGAAGGTATTAAATATACTTACTTGATTTTACTTTTTGAATTGAGTTCAATCTTATCTTCATCTAAAAGTTCTTTATACCATTCACCAACTAAAAAACAAAAACAAAATGCATTTTATATATAAGTATATAAAATGGATCAGATGAAAATAAGAAAGTAGGACTAAAGATAAATGTTAAAAAGATTAAAGTAATGTTCAATGGATTTTCTCAAAAGAAAATAAAGATTGATAACGATGAGTTAGATGTTAACAATTACAAATACCTTGATCAGATTATTGCTACAGATGGAAACATAATGGATGAAATTAATCATAGAATTAAAATTGGTTAGAATGCTTTTGATAGAAATAACTTAATATTAAAAGGAAATATGCCTATGTATTTGAAAAGGTTTTTAATAAATGTGTTTTACCAGTTCTTACTTATGGATTTGAGATTTGGGCACTTAATAGAAGAGCGACACAGAGACTGTAAACCTTTCAACAAAGTATGGAGAAATGCATCTTAGAAGTAACAAGAAGAAATTGAAAACGAAATACATGGGTGAGAGCATAAACAGGTGTTACTGGCATCATTGAAAGAACTAAGAGACTGAAGTTGGGTTGGATATATTTCTAGAACAAATAATAGATGGACAGTTGAAATATTAAACTGGAGTCAAAGAAAGTATAAAAGACCTAGAAAAAGACCACATGTGAGATGGATGGTTAAAATAAAGTGTGCAGGAGTGATATGGAGAAGAAAGGCTAAAGATTGAAGGAGTTGAACTTGGAGAAACCTTCATCCTGCAGTGGATCGATAAGGGTTGAAAATGATGATGATGTAAAATGATGCAGAAAAGAATTGATGATATAAAATTGTGCCAAAGATTTTTTTAAAAAAAAAAAAAATTTCTGAGATATAAAGGATCATTTTTGTATTAGGAGATAAATTATTTCAGTAAAAAAAAAAAAAAGATAAGGTTTACGAAAAATAGGGATAATATGATAAAGTATATAGACAAATTCTATACAGTAATAAAGAATGGAAAAACATATAACTCGTACATTTTCCACTAGTAATGTCATTTAGTCTAAATGAAACTTTGAGGTAATGAATTATATCTATTACAAACAGAAAAGCAACAGTGAATAATGGAATAATTATAAACATTTTTAAAACAGTAGATGGGGACAAAAAAAAATGTTGATACTCAATAATATCCTTACAAATTGTGTACTGTGAATTAACAGGGGCCAGAATAAAAAATTTTTAGCAAATATTTTCTACAAGTGTTTAATTATGAAACTGAATTTTGGACACGTAGAAGATTAATTTTAGTGAGATTATAGGACACAAACAAAAAAATGGTATTAGAATTATTAAGGAGGATCAAAAGCGGAAAAACAGAAGCAAAAAAAAATATTGTTGAAAGAATTAAAAGGCCGATATTGAGATGCGCTGAACATGATTCTAGAAGAAATGATGATAAAAGGTATCTTACATTTAAAATGAGTCTTAAGAAATTTTAAGAGTTCACATGTGAAATGAATAAATAAGTATGTTCGTTGGAAGAATGTGGAACAAATAAGTTGGATCGAACAAATGGAAATAAACAGAGAGAGACCATCCTGAAGTAGTATAATTATAGAAAATGATAGTATGTATATGAAAATTAATAATTTAAGATTTCATTAAAGCTTACAATCATTAATATTGATCAAGAGTTATCAATTTGTTTTGAGGACGACTTAATATTCACATAACATACATTTATATATATTACATACGTTATTGATTAAATATGGAAAATGCAATGATTTGATTATACATATCTAATATATTCTTTAGATTTGTTGCTAACTTAGCTGATTAATAACAAATGCTATGAGGGATCTAAATTATTTCTTGGGCTTAATGGGCCTCAAAATGGTGCCTAAAAAAATATTTCATTAGAGATACTATGAAGTAAAAATTTCCTATTATTTTATATTTTAATATTTATTAGCACTGAATTAACAATTGCTATTATGTGGGTTCAGCTTATGGAATAACTAACTTTTGATAATATATACGTATTAATCATACTTGCTCTGAGAAAAGAGTCTTAGTCCATAGATCACCTCATTCAAGATTACTAGAAGTTACCTCACAGAATAAATAAATTCTATAGGAAAGGCCACATTAAAATGAATCTCATCATTCTGGATTCCTATAAATTAATTTGATTCTTGACCTGACATCAAATTTGACACTCTATGCATATCCTCTTCCTTATCTAATATCCAATACCATATTAAGTGCCATTAAAATAAAATTTGCTAATGCCAATCGTAGTTCAATCCCTATATGACGATTATAGCCATAAATCATGCCATATAATATGGACAGCTGATGTCTAACTTGACCACCTCGATTTTTTATAATTTAAAATAAACCAACATGGATCACTATCTTCTTCAGTTACATATAATTCAGATGGAGAACGCTGGTGACTTTCCATTACATATGATTTGGTGATCTAACATAGTACCATATCTTCTTTACCACTTTCAGTTACAATATATTGAATATAATATATCCAATGCAAAAAAAAAATGAGAGATTTTTTTATATAATCTTCTCCCTTTTAAAAAGTTTATTCAATGCACTTTGGATCTGATTTGATTTTTTTCTTCAACAGTCATCGCTTGACCACTTTCTAAATGTTTAAAAGCAATAACCTGTTTCATTACTTATCACCATTATCGTTAGATTTAGAACA
The DNA here is from genome assembly GCA_028023455.1 of Epiperipatus broadwayi. Taxonomy (NCBI): domain Eukaryota; kingdom Metazoa; phylum Onychophora; class Udeonychophora; order Euonychophora; family Peripatidae; genus Epiperipatus; species Epiperipatus broadwayi. The sequence goes on from JAQFVV010000017.1 coordinate 6,269,432, forward strand.
TCTTTTAGTTTTGTTCAATGTCAAAATTTCCATTCTCCTCTATCAATTCATTGATACTTCTGTGGATTTCTTAAGTTCACTGCCTTTTATTTCTTAGATCGATTTTTTTTAGATATTCCCATTCTCAGTATCTTTGCTGGAAAAACTGGACAAAGACAAATATGAATTGGTGAAACAAATATCAATTAGCTTAGATATATTAGTGATGCCATATATAACTGAAAATAGAGATTTCAAGATTCTCATTAGAAACAGAATATATCCGTATTCTAGTCATACGTCAATTTAATAATATAATATTCAGCAGATGACCAGCAATGAATTACATAGATGCCATCATTTTAATTCAATTTTCTGCTAGACTTGTCTATAACATTGTTTTCCCTCTACATCTTTGGTTAGTGTTACTCATACTCATGTCTAATTTTCTTTTTTATGATATTCTTGTACATCTTCCCATCAAACACATTTCTACAGCATTACCCATGCTTACACAAGCTGTTAAAACAATGACAGACTTTCCATACAGTAGAACTGCTCTGTGCAAGCCATAGTCATCAATGGATGCAAGAAAGATTTTGTATAAAATCCTTATCTACTGCCTATTCATCGAATATCCCAAGACTAGTCTCTAGCTTGCAGCTTTAATCAGAAAGGAGCTTTGGATCTGAAAGCACTGCACTTAGATCTTATGCAACTCTATAAAGCTACGAGTCCAAATTGAAAACAAATGTTTTCAATCGAAGTTCATTTGCTTGTATAGTCATATAGATCATAACCCAGTTCAGTACCTATATATTTTGGTGTCTTCGGTTCTTTAATAACCATAGTCATCAGCATGCCATTAGATCTTAAGATCTATGAACAATGCTCTCAGATCCAAAACTCTTCACTGATGAAAGGCACAAGCTAGAAACTAGTCTGGTGATATGATGAGTAGGCAATAGATAAGGTTTTTATATAAAAACCTTTCATCCATAACTATGATGTTACTGGGTGGTACTACTGTATATTCTCTTATTCTTCTCTTTCACTTTCTTTGCATATATTCATATATATATATATTGCTTATAACAGCTCTTTCATATACACTTCAATGCAAACAAATTTTCTTAAAGCCTTCTTTATTTTCCTTACAGTTTCAACTGTCCAACAGTCTTCATCACAGCTCTGATGAAGACTGCTGGACAGTCAAAACTGTAAGGACAATAAAGGTTTTTAGAAAATTTGTTTGCATTGAAGTATATATGAAAGAACTGTTAAAGCAATATGGTACTACTGTAAGGAGGGTTTGTTACTATTTTAATATTTCTAAAATCTTTAAATTTTCTTTTATTCCTTGTGGACATTCTTTACATTTCACCATCGATCAATACAATATATCATTTCTGATCAGTGATTTACATTAAGATGTTTTCCCCTAATACTTCATCTTCACTTTCAAAATAATCTTGGATACTTCTAAAATAAATTCAGTATTAGGCTGTCGAATCAATATTAACTTTTGGTGATCATATAAATAGTGATTCTTCAAAATAAACTGCTTTTGTTTTCCAGGCTCTTTAAAAGCAGATTTATTATTGAAATAATGGGATCTATTCACCCCATTGTCGATTATCATCTTTCATCACCAACCTTTCCAAGCTTTATATCCTTTTCTAAAGAATTTGTCATGGTGTGAATAAAATAGAACAATTTCTCATATGTTCTTTATCTTTGCTCATAGGAATTTTGAGATTTTCCCTATTTTTAGGTATGTGTGTTTCTTTTGATGTTTCTTGCAATGATTCAATTTGCTTTCTGGCTTCTCAAATTACAAATTTGATAGATAGAGTAACAATATGGAACGCTGCCCCAATATAAAATCATTCTGTTCTTCCAATAAAGATTTCTCAGGAGAACAAATGAAATATTCTGGTAGACCCAATTTCCTAAGAACATTCCATAAATTTTGCATGCCTAAAAGTCAACCCTTACTGTAATTAATAAACATATATTGACTTCTTTCAGTATTCCCTGGCTTTTTCAAGTATCTATTGTATATCAATAGCTCTAATTCTTCATTCCTTTATTGAGACAATTCATTTTTTAACGTGATTTCTTATAACTCAAACAATAGGATTTATTGCTAAGAGATTTATTGGAGTTAAGAGACTTGCTTTCCAAAAGATAATATAAAAACATATGTATTCATAATAATTAATGGTTATGCAATAGAAATATATGTGACAAAACAAATCTATATCACAATAATCTGCTGGTATAGAAGCTTCAGACTATTCTCTCTCTCAATGAACATATATTTCACAACAATCTTTGTTCATACAGTAGCGACCTCTTTATATAGTAGTGTCACCGGTGTAAGTCTTAAATAATTAATGGATGCAAGAAGGCTTGTGCATAAAATCCCTATCTAGTGCCTACTCATTCAAGATCCCCAGACTAGTTCTAATTTATGCCTTTCATCAATGAGGAGCCTTGAATCTGAGAACACTACACCTAGATATGATCTAATGTAACCCTCCAGCAGCCACCTTTTAGTTATTTAGTTAAGTATAAAGCTGTGAGCCCAAGATGAAAACCCAATAACGTTTTCAATCCAAGTTCATTTGCTTATCTAGTCACATAGATCTGAAATCAATGCAGTATCTAGACATTTTGGTGTCTTTGGTTTTAAAAAACCAGAGTCACCATCATTCTATGGGCAGGAATGGTATAAAAGCACTGAAATATCACATGATCACCATTTCCTAAGTTTACACAAGCTGTTAGAACAGTAGCAAACTCCATACAGCATTTTATGCACAAACTTTCTTGCATCCATTGGTAACTAAGGCTTGCGTTGGGTGGTACTATTGTATTGAGAGTTTGCTACAGTTTAACAACTTGTGTGAGCATAGGAAATATTGATCACGTGATGTTTTTAATGGTTTATAATCTTTGGTTATCAGATAAGTCAGAAGTTTGCAACACCTGCACCTGTGTTGATAGTTTGATATTTGTACATAAGTACTAACTGACTAAATTTAAAGCTTGAATTTATTTGCAATCAAACTTATGTCTCTGCTGTATTGACTCTTCCGGACAATACTAACCTAAATTCGATAAGAAGGGGATATTGCTATTGACATTCCAGTATCTTATTACAATAGTAATTCTTGCAAACAGAAAAGGTTTATATATATGTAATAATTAACTGTTTTGAGGCTCAAAAATGTATTTAATCATCTAATTTTTGCAACTCTGTTATGCACTTCGTATTATAACTAGTCACTGTTAATATGATATAGCACTATTCTGTCTGCAAGGTACAAGAAATATGCAGAATGTTCCGATATATATATATAATTCAAATAAAATGTCTGTTAATTAAAAAAACTATTGTAATAATAAAAATAATAAATATAATGGTAATTAACTATTATATATAGTCTTTCAATCTGCAGAAGTACTTTCAGTTAATTCCTTAACCTGCTTCAACTGCCGTTAAATTTCAAAAACAAAATGGAAGCAAACTTGAAAGTCTATATATAATAGTCAATTACCATTATATTTATTATTTTTATTTATATATATATTGATATCAATAATTCTGCGCTAACATGCTTGTTAGAGAAGTTTAATTTTGTAAAATTATATGTTTATTTGTGCTAAATGCTTTCGAAGTTCCCAGACTTCATATATTGAACAAAAATCCATGTGTTTCAAGTCTTTAGTTTACTTGATGAACAAAGATTATTTGTGAAATGCATATAATAGTGACAGGGTTTTTATATTGGTGGATGGTTGCAATACAAATTTGACAATTGTTTGATACATATATTTAAGAGCCTCATGGTGCAGAGGTAGAACATTAATCTATATGCCTATTGGTTTGGTGTTCAAATTCAGACCAAGCAAACTCAGGATTCTTTTTTCATAGGTAATTGAATCACAGCCAAGCTAGATATCCATCTAAAATTGGTTGGTAAATGGGCATTACCTGGCAATTTACAAGCTTGGTAAGTACTGCCATCTCCTTCATTGTTCCTTTATGCCATGGAGTGGTCTATTTATTAAAAAAAATTATTTACCTTTTTTTTTTTTACATAAATATGAAATTGCAAAAATACAACAGATTATAGAAATAAATATCATTAATAACAAGAGAAAAAAAAAAGAAATATGTATGTTCAATTCCATATTGACATTACTCAATATTATCATCAATATTATTCTGGTCCACGGACAGGTTCAAAAAGCAGTCACTTCACCAATTTCTCCATTTCTCCACTCGTTCTCTTCATTGCCCAGTTTTTCAATTCCACGTAACCATTCACTATCTCTTATATCATTCTGAAATGCCAGTCTTTTCTGTCCTTTTTGTTTCCACTCACCATTCCTTCCAAAACATTTTTCATTAAACTATACTTATTTCTTAATTAATATCCTTTTTCTTTTTCTATCACTAATTTTCTTGATTAATCTTTTTTCATTTACTCTTTTCAAAATTTCTTCAATTGCTATTTTATTCATCCAACTGATTTTTTCCATCCATCTCCAAGATCAAATCTCAAAGGCTTCGAATCTGTTTCTAATTTTATTTCTCAGTGTCCACGTTTCACAATCATACAATAATGCACCCCACATATAGCATTTAATTAATCTTTTTCTTTATTACATTATTATAAAGATTAAAGACATTTAAAGCAAATATAAACTAGGTATACAGTGAAAAGAGACGATAATTGATGAACAAAGCAATCCAAGGAAAAGATCTGCTGTAAAGTGAAAAAATAAGTAAAAAAAAAAGTTTTCCAGATATTATAGAAAAGACAAAAACTTTTGCCAGATATTTATGAATAAATACTAGAGAGCACTTTTCCTGCCATGGACTACCAGGAAACTGTTTATGGGTGATATGCACAAATATATAAATTGTCACATAACTTTTTTATTTAATTATCATATTGCCCATGTTATAACTAATAGCCAAATAGATTTTAATTATGTACTCTAAAAAATGGACAAATTAATTTGCATTCGCATATTTTATTAGTTAGCAACATTACATAAATGATTTATAACTTATGTTGGCTATGAATGTGAGGGAAAACCTCGAAAGTACTCGGCCCATTTAATTGTTTTGGTTTTTGCAGCTTCTTCGTCAGCGGGTAAATCGCTTTTATATGCTATTATAATTCTACAGTAAATTCATTTTAACTATTAGTATACAATTCTATGAAATATTATTCAGTATTTAAAGATTCATCCTTGTTAAGTAAACAAAAACAAAAGCACAATTGCAACAAATGTGTTTAGAGACCACTTTGCATATCCATATATCAGCTTAATGCCAAGTCAGAAGGTAGAATAATTTCCAATATCACAAATTTAGACAATCATGAATGAGAATGCCATTACATAATAAAACATCATTAAGCAGAACAAAAACTTTATTAATCACTATTCCTCACACTTCTCTCCTCCTTTTTATTACACGCATAAATATTTTAACCTTTATTGTAAGGCAAGATTAAGTTTCCAAAGGCTGAATCTTGGGTGATAAAATAACCTACCAAATGATTATGCCCATATTGGAAAGCAACTTTCTGGGATGCTATAATATGAGCATCGGAAATTGGTGTAGGAACAGCTGAGAAAGTTGTGACACCCACGAAAGGTGATACGGTAGGGGTTTGAGATTCTTTTGTTAGAAGATTATTTTTCCGTTGCTGCAATGATTAAACTATTTTACAATTTTCTAATTCTTCGTGAGTATTAAGTGTATGGAATGACATTTTACTATTAATTAAGCTTTTACTTGCAGTAATAAAAAAAAACATTAGTAAATCACAAAATTGACTGCATTACTACATAAAGCTGGAATCGAGAAATAAAAGTTAAAGTAACCTCACCTTATTAATCAATTATCCTGAAGAGTCTCCTTGAGTCTCTTCCCCATTCAGAATATAGAAGAAAACTCTTCAGATATGATTATATCCTCCCCCGAAGAACTTACAAATTGACATTACCATTATCAAAGTTTACTTTCAAACGGCACAGGAAATAAAGCAGGCATAAGATCCTATCTTACTCAAAGCTGCTTTGTAATTTGTTTTTTAAATAAAGAAAACCAAAGAACTTCATCTTTAAATTAGCAATGTATTTTAAATTTTTGCCCAAAACCAAGTCAAAAGACGAAAATAGGCATCACTTGACAGCCATGGCATAGTAAGAATCACCTTGAATAATCAAGATATTAGATGGTAATGTTTTTAATATAATGTTATGAATGATCAGATACTCGTGTGATGTTTATTGAGCATGTACACAGCTAGTGACTGATTCTCTCTCCAATCTGTCTGCAGTGCTATCTCCGGATCAACCCATGAATTATATAGTGGCATAGTTTAGCTATTCACCACAAAAATTTTAAAGCGATAGCATGTCTGAATCATAAGTTATGACATAAAATGTGATGTGTTATGATGGAACAACAACCCTAATCATAAATTTTGTTTTAAAATGGGCAAAACTGCTACTGAATCGAGAGAAATGTTTCAGACTATGTACAGTAATGAAACCAGAAGTCACAGAAAGTTTTCAAGTACGTTTCCAAGATTTTGTGGTTGGCAAAGAGAGTGATGAAGATGATCCACCAAGGTACAAACACAGTCACATTTCATGTTTTAATACATGACCCAGACACGTAAAACTTTTGTGAAGAATAATAGCTCAACTACGTCGCTACATAACGTGTCTTGTTTCAAGGATGGTGCTGCAAATAATTTGTAGGAAAAAAGGTCTTCGCTGAGGCATATTGTATATATTTTAAAATGGTTTTGAACCATGATAACTCTATTTTTCTAAATAAGTATGTTCCGATTAATTGTTTTTATGGACGAATGACAAGACATCAAACTTTTATTATGAAATAAACAATCTAATAATAAGACCCAATACATATAATGGAAAAATTTTTTTGAAGCGTACATTAATATAATTTAAAATAAATATATTAAAATTTATCTAATTATAATATACCTTCATTTTTTGGATAAATTATATTGTATCCCGGAAGTGGCAATAAAATATCGTGTAATGTATAATTTGTTGTTTCTGCAGCTTCTATTGTTCGAACAAGCAAATCTGAATTTTCTTCAGTATCTAAATATAAAAATACAGTTTAAGCAACATGAAATTGAAGAAAATAATAATAATATATCAGTATGATATGTATCAAACTAAGGACTACATAATTCTGCTAGTTTGTACAGTTTAAGCAACATGAAATTGAAGAAAATTCTAATAATATACCAGTATGATATGTATCAAACTAAGGACTACATAATTCTGCTAGTTTGTCTTTTTCCGTATTAGACAATGATGGTTTTTACCGTAAGCCATTAGACAAGCACTAATTTTATCAATGGATATTACTAAAATATCGATGATCAGTTTTTGGATAATTAGCTTGCTTGTATAATGATGGCCAATTAGTAATAAACAATCAAGGAAATATTACGGTATATCCATCTGGTGTTCATGGACTATATCCATGCTCAAATAATTGTCTTGAACTTTTAAAAAACATTTTCAATTGTTACTCGTAAGAAACACACCGATTTTAACAAACATTAATTTCAGGCAACTGCATATCAAGAAATAAGAAGTGTCCTATGAAAAGATATATTCTGATACAATAAAAAAGACCTGCAAGCTGCACTCATGGAGCAGTATTAGGTAGTATGAAACATCAAAATTAAATACTAATGCGTTCCTGTAAAAATATACACATATGAAAAAAAAACTAGATTGTAAACAAAAACTATAATATTTCATGGTATAATGATATCTTTTTCAATATATATGTGTAATGAAATTATGAATATATATAATAATTAATAAAACCAAGTAAATAACAAATTGTGCAACTTGCCTTTAAGCTTGTGCTAAAATGTTCACTTAGATGGGGCTTACCACTAGCTCCAAGCAAGCTTTAATTATAAGTGCCAACAGAGAAAGAATTCAAAATCTCTATCATACTATCCTCATCTCCAGACCAATTGGTTTCAAGCTTAATGGCTCACCTCAGTGAAGAGTTAGGATTTCAGAAACTAAATCTAAAACTCCAACGCAAAGCACTTATTTAATATGTTACTATCAGTTTGAAAACTCGAATTTTTCAGAAACGTAAATTTCTTCAAATCTAGCTTTACAAACCAGATAGCTATATGGGTCTGAACTCAGTTCAATTTCACCATATATTAATAGCTAAAGCAATATTACATCGCAAAAGCCTTCAAGGGTACACTTATAATAATTAATAAAACTTAAATTGGAATAAGATATAGTTTGTTCATAGAGTGTGAAGGGGTGAAGAGAATAAGGAAATAGGGAAATTTTAAAATTTTTTTGAAATTATTTCAGTTATAGGAGAAAGAGTACTGAGTTTTAAAAGGTAAGATTAGTTAAAAGTAAAAATTAAGAGGAAGTAAAATTATAAGGATATTATGTTGGTATTGTTGTTGATGATTAATGTGTAATATATAAATAATTAAAATAGAAGAAATAAATTAAATTAAAGGGTAAATTTAAATTTTAAATGATTAGAATATGAAAAAATAAATGTTAAACATAAAATTTTATATAAAAGAAGTTAAATGAATATAAGTGTGGGTAAAGAGGTTTTAGATTGTAGAGATATTAAAGATCCATATTTAAGTTAATAGTTGGAGTGTTTGGAATGTTGTTTTTTATATTTATATGTATATTTATATGTGTATAGATAGATATAAATTGTATATGTTTAAATGTTGTAGCTCTGATGATGACTGCTGGACAGTTGAAACTGTAAGGAAATAAAATAAATCATATGTCAAACTGCATTGTAGAGTGTCATTTAAGGTGTATATGGTGTATTATATTAACATTTTATCTTACCAGAAAGTCATAGATATTCTTGGTTAGATATTGCTTCTTAACTATTTGCAGTGAAACCTCATATCTGAATGTCCCCATATGGATCTTGTTGGCAATCTGAGTTCAGCAACTGATATAAATCTATATATTTCAAAGTTTAGTCAAAATGTCCAATTCCCAGAGAATATCATCATCATCATTCATCATTTTCAATCCAGTGCATGATGAAAGCCTTACCAAATTTAAACCAGTTTCTTTGATCCAGAACTTCTCACAACTTTATTATTTCATCCATCCATCTCACATGGAATCTCTTTGGATCCAATTTAAGATTTGGTTTGTCCATCAATTATCATCTCTGCTAACAATATGTCTAACTGAGCTCTATTACAGGCTCATATCTTTCAATGATATCTGTTTATTTTTTCATCAAGTATTTCACTTTTGATCTCTTTTTGTTATTCCCAATATATATCTCTCCATATTTTGTTGAGAATATAGTTTAGATTTATTCTTTTTTTTTTGACTCTCCATATCTTTTCCTAACAATGTTTTATGATATATTTTTTACATGAGTGATTAATAAACATTACCAAATTAAGGATATTCTTCAGAATGGATTGGGAATTTTCAAGCTATTAATGCCGATTTAAATATTATGCGCTAAATAATGTTTATTTTATTTAAGTCTCTGTATTAACAAAATAATAATAAAGCAAAGAAAAATAAATCAAATGCATTCAACTTTTCAATGTATTTTTTTAAAATGCTTTGAATTTCCAAAAAAGTATTGCTAAACTGCAAATTCTGAGTCTGCTTTGAACGAATATTCTCCACGATGTTGTCAAGTAAATAAAACTATGACACACTTCTAAAAAATTATTAGTCTGGATAGAGTGGAATTGTGTTAATCAAAATAAAAGCCTTTCAAATATAGCTCTATCATATATCCGGTACAAATATATTTTACTTCAAAGCCTTTCAAAAGTATTCATGAAGTATGATAGTATAAAAGTTTATAAAAATGCATCAAATATCTTTAAGTGGGATGATAAGCAAGAATCTTAACAGAAATTGTGTTCTTCATATATTTCTAAAATGGGTAAACTATTCGTTCACCTAAAATTACAGAATTCTTGTTTCAGATTTGATCAATCCTATCATATTGAAATGCAATATATAAAAATCTTTCCCCCTTTACAATTGATCATGCATATTCACAAATTAAAATCATCAAAATTTCAATAAATTGATGTTTTGGCTTAATCAACACTTAAATTATTTAATTTTCTTCCCAAATATAAACTTTACCAGTTAAAGATTAATATATCAAAATGAATGCACTGAGTGGAAATGCAATTGTACATTGAATTATAATTCTTTTCTAAAAGTAAATATTGAATTGTAATGATGAAGACGTGTGGGTAAAAATCTGGACCAGCCGATAAAGGCAGATTCTGCGGTAAACGCATCTTGGCGACCATTTGCTTTTTACATATATCTTTATCCATATATTTTAAGAAGTGTGTTGAATTTATAAGTTTAATTATGCATTGTGAATACCACACATGATCAGGAAAAGCTGGATGCTGGAATTTTATAAGTGATATATTAATCTTTAACTGCATTTAAAATTTATATATGGACATTAAATTAAATAATAATTTACAGCCTAATAAAAATAATTAGTAAATAAGTATTAACATTCATCCTAAATAATATCAAAGTAATGAGTGCATCCTTAAATGGAGTCACGATTGTAAATTGAATTATAGTTGTTGCAATTTGCAGAAACTTTTTTTGTGTCTGAAAAACTTTATGACCATATCTAATTGCGACTCTTCCTTAAGCAATAACAATTATTACTTTATCTCCTTAAAGGGCATTTAAGATTATCTTTATAATATAAATGAAGTTTATTCCCTCCCCTTCACAATCACCAAACTCAAGTTCACCAATAAAATACTTTTAGAAAATTTCTTATTCTTCATCTGCTTCATATATTCAATCCAACAAAGATGTATACTTAGAATCATAGATTCATTATCAAATCCAGCAAGCCTATGAACATATTTATTTATCTTTATAATCGTAATCTTGTTGTTGCATTTTCAGAATATCATCTAGAAATCTTGAACAAAATTTTTTATTATATTAAGAGGGATTTCATTTTTTTTATTCCATAAATTTGACAGAATAACAAACTTATGTATAATTATTTTTCTTATTGCATTGCCAAATCCATATAATATTAATATCATTTATGTTCTTGATTACTTTTTACAATACTTTTTTTACAACCCATTATTGATAGTTTCGATTGCTCCAGCAATCTTCTTCAGGACTATAACAAACACAATACAAATAAACATGCATATATAATTTTTCATTATATAAATATATTCCATCTTATAATCATTATATATATAAAATGTAAAATTATATGTTCATGTATATTTATATTCATAAGATTGCTAGGGCAATCGAAACTGTCAATAGTGGGTTGTAAAAAAGCATTGTAAAAAGTAACAAAGAACATAGATGATATTAATATTATAATAATTTTTAGTTGAAGTAGATATATCATGAATATGAAAAGTGGAGAAATCAGGAGGAACCTTATAGATAAGTATATGAAATTACTACATACTGTTGCCTTTGGCATGATGGCTCAGTTGGTTAGAGCATTACCTTAAAATTCAATAATCAAGAATCTAAGGAACCAGGTTCGAATCCCATGCTAGTACTGTCACTGGTCAGGCCAGCAACACATGTTTGCTGTGATATTACTAACAGTTGAATGCATTTGGAATATTTAAATAAAATTAAACTTTTCTAAAGACATTCAACACACATATTAAATGATGGAAACAGTCCAATATAAAAATACAGCTAGAACACCATCATCACAAACCTTCAGAAAAACAATACGAAATATTGTTTTAACTTGTCAAATGCAGTAACAGCATTGGAGTTTGTGACCTACATCAATGGCCAAATTTATCTTTCTACTTAAAAGATATTTACCCTGATCCACATACTGAAATTGATGACTATCCAAAAATTAATGAAGATTTTTCTTCAATAACGGGTTTATAAAGAGCCCGAGTTTTTTAAACATTAATTATGAAACTAAAGTCTTTACAAATCATTTTCTGAACCTTAAGAACATTCTATAGCTTATTCTTTGAATCAATAAAAATAGAACAATTATCGGTACTGGCTAATTAGTTACTGTACATTGCTTGGTGGCTCTGCTTCTGTGCAAAAACACAGAAATATGACGTTTATGCGGCTGGCCTTACATCTACCACAACACTACCTTCATAAGCGATGTACAGTGGCTAATTAATCAATACCCAATTATCCATATATTATATATAGTCATTAAGCTTTTAATTATTTTAAAACTTATGCTTCTTGATTCTCTATGACTAGAAACAACACATTTAATGAAATATTTAAACCAACTTTTGCTGTAGTGGATAACAATATTCGAGGATAATTAGTGCAGTATTTTCTATCTCTTTATTTTTATATATAGATCAATAAAAGCATCTTTAAAATGGAATGGTGCTGTTTATGAATCCATGTGTAGCCCTAAAAATTACACAAATTTCAAAGCCAATATACCATCATCATAGTTTAAAATTTCTCCAGTGTATTCAATCTGAACCCAATTTTTTTCCATTTTAAGATTATAATAAATACTGTTTTAATCACATCAATTTGGATATCTCTACCCAATTCTAAACAGATTAATACGATAAGTATTTTATAGATGCAGTCGTCTAAATTCTTGTATGCTTATTCAAAAGATGATCAAAATATTCCTTCCATCAGTTCAAAACACCATCATGATTATATAAAAGAATTCCATCAAAGATTAAATAAGATTATGATATTATTTTTCTGTTCTATATGCTATTTCCAATACTTCAAAAAAAAAAAAAAAAACAAGAATGAAAATGATTTACTTCATATTCATTTTATTAATCAGCCAAGCAATAAATGCCACACAATTCATTTTAATCAAATCATTACTAATTTAATTACTATCAGACAACTAATTAGGATTTTTAATGAACCAAGAGCAGACTTACTCATATACATTATAGATTCCTTAAGATAATTACATGCTCCAGGAACAAAATATGTTTAAAAATCCAATTTGGTAATGTTAGTGTTTAACAACTGATGAAATATAATTTGAGTATTAGTTGCTTTTAAAAATTAAACATTAATATTATGATCGGGGACTGGCCTATTTTAAATTGATATTTTTAATTAATCTAACAGTTCTACGATCGGTCCAACAATCCACATCTATATGTACTCTTTTGTATCATGAATATAACACAGTCCATAGTGTCACTATTTGCAATAAAGGTGTTTTATAATTATTTTCCTGTATAAATAACTTCAACCCATTAAAATGCTATTTTCTAAACTTTTCTATAATGCAAACACCTCAATTACAATTTTTTATCTAAATTCATAATACTTTATGCAATACATTTTAATAATGTTTTGGTAGTTGTTGGTTACATATACTGTGGCAGGACATCCAAAAGATCGCTGAAGTCAGTAAAATCAAAACACCTAAGGCAATATATTCAAATCCATCAAAAGTAAGTAAAAAATCAAATAAAAAATCGGTTAAATACACAAAACACAACCCCCCTCCACATAAAAATTAAAACACAAAAATCGGTTAAATCAATGTAAAATTAAAATGCCTAGGGCAAGACATCCAAAAAATCGCTGAAGTCTGTAAAATTAAAACTGCAGCTTCGCCTAGTGGTCACAGTATGCATAACTGACAACTACCAATGTTTTTTTTATTATGATATGTTATTTTTATATTTAATATTAAATTATTTTTCAATGAATATTACTTTTTAACAATTTTTTAAAGTGCAAATCAATACAAAAAAAAATTCTTAATCAATAATCAGTAATGAAAAAAAGCTTAACAATAATAATAAATATAAAAAATATAGTAATATCAAAATATTGTTTTGCTAAAAATTTGAATCTTACTTTTTTCTTTATTTACTTCTACTAAATCACCCTCTATTGGCTGAAGGCCAAACTTCTTTAATCTTCTTGATACAATAGTGTTCCATATAAAACTTTGGTAACTATGCACGTACATTAACCGAGAATTTCGAGGTATCTAAATGAGTCCCAATTTCCAAAATAAAATTTTGATTATTATTTAAAATCTATGTGTATATTATTTTTTGAATTTCAAACATTGAGTAATATATATAAAATATAAATTTAAATACAGTGATGCTTACGAAAGTTAAAGCTCCTTGAATATTCTTTCCATGGTGTACTAATCCTTGAAGTAAATGAAACTCAATACTATTGCGTCGAGATAATTTTTCTAATGATTTTTCAGCATTTTTTGTCTCTTGCCAATATTTGCGCCATTCACATTGTGAAGAATTTTCTGTTTTGAACAACAAAAAGCACTAATATTTCAATAATTATTTTGAAAAACTTACGAATTAGTAATAAAAAGTATCACTATTAAAAATACACATAAATTATAATTTTATAAAAATACCTCCTTTTCTGGGTTTAAGAATTAAGTCAACTGCCTCAGACCATAAACCACGCAAAAGATAACTAAAACCAAAGATTTATAGTAATTAAAATTTATGAAAGAAATTTAAATATTTTCAGTTTAGACTTATATTTTAGAAGATAACTCATGCCATTAACACATTACAATTGGGAACGTATTCTATCATATGGAAAGACTAAGATTTTTTCTTAAATATCGAAATAAAAGTATATAAAATTGATAAATTAATGGGCCATAGATTTTAGATTACAAAATTGCTAGATTTTTTTAACAACTTTTCTTGCAAAAAAAAAAAAAATATTAAGTGGGGAAAAATTATGGATTTTATTAAACCTTCACACATGATAGAAAGGTTAGCATCTACTCATATAGGGTCCTGAAACCATAGTCTACATTACTATTTAAAATTGATATTACAATGAAGAAAATGAGTAATTGTTTGTAAACATATATATATATATATCAGATTTATTGTAAAGTATTTGACTATTTTATATACTTTTATTTAATTTACCTTGCTTTTTTATCTATCGATTTATTTGAGAAGTCTTGTAACTCAATTTTCATTCACTTCCCAATTTCTGATCTGGTTAAAATTTTGCTTACAGATGTATTCCTAATGACAATACATTTTTTGAGAGTGTGCAAACAATTTGAGCAAAAAAATAATGAAAAATTTAATTTTATAATTTTGTATGGGATTCAGTATTTTTTATAGTCCTGCCATCTAGTAGTGTTAAAATGTATCTAAATTTTATTTATAACTTCTGTTTCAACATTAAATTAAAATATAGAAAATAAAAAATATTAAAAAAAACTTTTATACAACATAAATGTACTAAAAAAAATTTTTTTTTCAGCTTTTACAAATAAAAGTGTAAACCAATCATATTTAGAGATTGTATCAATATCCATTTAGGCATAAGATCATTTGCAACTAATGTCCTCTTTCTTGTATAAATAACAAATGGGTGTTAATCTGATGAGTAGATTAACACAATTTCTAAACATGATTGGCTCACACTTTTATTTGTAAAAGCTGAAGAAAATTAATTTTTTACCTTTTAGTGCATTTTTTTATTGCACAAATATTTTCAATGCATAATAAGACGACAACTCATGTTTTTTTTTATTTTTTGGAATTCTTTTAATAAGCAAAGATTCGATTTGAATGAATATCAATATAAGATATAGACAAACAGAAATGAAGATCAAAATACAGTAAATAAATTACTTGATTATTTTATCACATCATTACTTAAAAAATAAATGAAATTGTGATTCAAATGCGAGTGTTTAAACGGCATATGAATTTAAACAATATTGCATAGTACAAATTAAAAAAGAAAAACAGTCGCTATTACATGTATCAAGAATAGTCTCAATAAATCATAGATATATTAAAAGTATAGTTAAGTTAAATTAGCATATTAACATAAAGGACAAAATTTTAACATTGGATTGGCCCAATGTGGTATATGCTGTAAACTGCAGCCACCAAAAAGACTGCCCATATCTATATTATGGTGAGACCAAAGCAAATCTTAGAACTAGAATGACTCAACATTCATTAATGTATAAAAAAAATCTAAAATTAAGCCTGAAGCTGTTGATTCATCTTTCATAAACATGAAAGAGATCATGGCCATAGTTGTGATCTGAGTCTTGTTAAAATTATATGCGAAGAAAAAAACGATCACAAATGCATGTAATGAACCAAAAATTAAATCAGCAAAAAATTAATCTTCTCAACAGACATACGATGGGTAAGTGTTGAAAGTATACTTGGTGTAATAAACCTTACTATATTTTATGTTTATACTCTGTTTTAGTATTTTTTACATTGTTACTTAGTTAAATACACTGTATGTGTTTGTATATATATATGCATGTGCAAATATTTAAATGTTCGAAAGCAATTATATTAACTAAAACGGTTGTATGAAACTGTTCAGTTTTGATGCATCTTAATGTAATAAAAAGAAAACTGGATTACAAGATATAGGAATTTCACAAAGGCGATCATCTACCCTATTAGCAAAAAAAAAAAAAAAAAATCATACCTTCCAACCATATGTGTTCCTATGGCAGTGGTTCCAAACCGTTGCATTCCGTAATAATTAATAAACCCAGTTTTTTTTAATGATGCCATAGCTTGTTCAATCACATCATCATTGCCCTTGACATCCCTAGATGAATATATAAAAATAATTGATTCAAAACAAATTTTATTATTTTTCTTTCTAGTACTATTCTCATTATTATTATTATTTTGATGACATTATAAAAATGGACATTTTGATAAAAACAAAGTATCTGTGATAGGGTAGTCAATACCAGTGATCATGCAATCAACGCTTGCAGACATGTTTTTTGACAGTTTTGATTTTCTTTCACGAAAACGTAATTGCTAAGAAAAAAATTTCAGATTTTCACTACAATTCCCCCCCCCCCGATTTCCTTAACAAATTGGTTATTCAAGATTGAAATGGAAGCAGTTATGGTAAGAGTACGGAAACTCAAAATATTATTCATACAATATGACAAAAAAAAAAAGAAGTTAATATAATTTTTTTTATTTACAAGAAATATTTACTATAAATATTAATGATATAACAGATAATTTCAAAATTGAAGATAACATAAAAATAATAAATAAAATTTTAATTTAGTTTCGGGAATTATAAATATAGTTAGTTGAGTGGCTTGGATTCAAATCTGAGGTTTTTCAAAATTTCAGTAAATCAGCATGAATAACATAATAAATATAAGAGCACTAATTCATAAATAATACCCTACAATATTTCTCCTTGCATAAAACCAAAGAACAAAAAATGACTGTTTGCTATATGGTATTCCGACACATTGCCGACTCTTAAAAACAAATCACGTAAAAATTGATACTATGGCCCAACTTAAATATATGTATTTTTTTATATAGAAAATAATATGATGATAATAATAAACACACATTAAGTGTATCATTTGGGTTGATAGCTATCTCTATCATTAAGAGCTTTTCATATATAATTAGAAACATTATAAAATGCTCGTAGGAAAATGGAAAAATTAATGACAGTAGACATGAAGCTAAAAATAAAAGAGATCAACAGAATTCGTCTGAAAAAGATGAATAAAAACCAACAACTTGGGAATAGATTTCAGAAAAGAGTATTAATTGTATTGACATAGAAACAATGCATCCAATTATTCTCGATGTCAAGTAAGAAATGTTTACTAATAAAAATGAAGGAAGGTGCAGCAAAAGCATTAGAACATAAAAACATACAACAGCAAAAAAAAAAAGAGAGGGGGGGGGATATAAAAAAATTATGGTTCATGTAATAAATTGATAAAAAAAAATGTATAAAATTAGACAAAATTGTTTACAACAGAAGCAAAAATTGAAACGGCAAAGACTTGATTTGGCTTATCAATGAATTAAACATCTTAATAGGTTGTCTTGAAAATTTATCTAATATTTAATAACTTCTGCTCAGTATTATTTTTTAAAAAAAGAACGTTAGTTATTTAAATAAAATTATTAAGTAATATATATTAAGCTAAAACCTTAAGACTATGCACCTAGATATGACAGTAGGGACCTTTACAACACAAGATTAATGACTTTAAAAGACTAGAGTGGCTCTTGTCTTTTAAAGTTGTTAATCTTGTGTTAAGATTTGTAGAGGTCCCTACTGTCATATCTAGGCGCATAGTCTTAAGGTTATAGCCTTAATATATATTACTTATGTAATGAGTATGCGCTTAACAAATTATTAATTATAAAATTATTAAATAATACAGAAGTAATAAAAAAAAACCAGCGAGCCATATGAAAACTAATTGTCAGTAAACGCAAAATGTAGAATGAGGCCAACTATACTTTAGTCTTGATCGTATATAAGCATACCATTTACTGACAAACTTACACATCAGGAAAGATTAGAAGATTATAAAAATGATTTACAAGTTATTTTTCCTGCCAGTTTTTTAATCCCTGAAAAATATGAAGTAAACAGAAATGAAGCAAGATAAAAAGAGAAGAGTATAAAAAGATAATATATAAAAAAGCATGCGAGAAAGACTTACTAAGCCTTTACATTCAAGTATCTAACACATATGGTTGTATCACTGACTTTGAAGCATACAGTTATTTATAATTTCACTAGAAAGTTAGGAATAATGTAGATAAATATTAAGATTATAAAACAATAAATCTAATATTTGCTGCAAGAAAAAAAAAGTTATAATAAAGGGCTTTGTCAGTGGGTTATATTTATATAAAAAGAGAAGTTATTTGGTAATTGAAATTAGAAAAAGAATTGTACGATATAAATGTAATCACCGGGAACATAAAAGGTGGAAATCATAAAAGCACATTGTTTTCAAAGAAAGAGAAAAGTACACCAGAAGAAAAGATAAGAAATAATTAGTTATAGAAAAAGATTGTTTAAAGAGATAAAAACAAAAGTATAGTTTGTTTAATAAGAAATAATTAATTATGAAATTTTGAAACGATAAAATAAATATGTAGGTAATGTTCATTAATTAATGAAATAATAATGGTAAGAAAAAATGTAAATTAAACATGAAAATATTTTGTTTGTGATTAAATTAAAATACACTAATTAAATCTATAAGTCAAGATTTAATTAGTATGAAGATAAGAAAATATGCAGTGATATATAAACAGGGAGAAATTTTGGCTACAAGTCTTCTGTCTCTTCATTGTCTTTCATGGGAGATGTTCTCAGTTGTCGAGTGTTTAGTGGAACAAGATCATTGCGAGTGTTAGCCTGCAGTCATCAAATAGTTTCCTACCCCAGGCACCAGTTACCTGAAGGTTAATGAGCTGGTCAGGATTTCCATAAAGATTGCTCTGATCTTATCATTATTTTTTATACACCTGAGAACGCTCACAGAGGAATTACTACCAGAGAGTAATATTTTATTTTGTCAGGTAGACTATTAATTAATATTGTGGACTGAGAAAATTAGAACTGTCTCTAATGAAACACATATAGATATTTGGATGTACATAACAGAGTTGGAGATTGAATTCTCAATGCGTCATTTTAATGTGGATTGCATAGAGATGTTAAATATTGATGTGGATTGCATAGAGGTGCTATATATTTTATATGTTTATTATAATAAATAAGTAATTTTCATAATATTGAGTATTTTAATTTATTTAATTCCCAGTTATCTTATTACGCTGTGATTTGTTATATTTTCTTTGTTAGCAGATACATAACAAAAGTTCATTATTTTTCTTTGGAAAATAGACCAATTTCTCAGTCAAACAAATATCATGACTCTTAGAACTGATGTTCGTAAATTATTTTGTATTATTAAATTGATTCTAACATCATCTAGTATTTACCAGGTCTAAATGTGAAAATATCACAACTATAAATTAATTACGTAATGAATGTAAAAGTTACAAAGATTAAATCATCATACTCTCATTTCGAAATGCTTTAGATTGGCCTATATAATTGCATTTAGGTATAAAGATAAGATGGTCATTCTTATCTTTTAAAAAGTGACTATCTTGTGTTTGGATTTGAGATTGTCCTATATACTCACTATAACATTAGTGAATTAGTAACATGATTAAACAGTGCATGTCGAAGGCTGACTACCATCTGATTAAGAATTACGAATGAAAACTACACTTGAAAATTACGTTATCAAACACATGTAAGTAATTCTTATTGTTATGTGTAATCATTTTACAATTTTTTCATTGAAAAAAAAAAAAATCATACTGCACAACAGTTTTCTATCAATTTTGTTCACTCACATATCCTACTTCTTCTGCACTTTTATCAAGTGCTACATTGAACTGTTAATTGTAATAAATTCTGTACATCTTTTATTTAAAAATGCATAATGGCAAACCAAGGATCCTAAAACAGCCCAATGAACTGATAAAAAAAAAAGAAGAGGAGGGCAAGTGAGCTTGACATAAATTAAAAATGCTTTTCACAATATGAAAGAGATAAAATTATGACTATTATCAAGTTACGTCAAAAATAACCTACGACGTTCTGATCAAAATCTTCAAGTTATTTCTTGCACTTTTCAACGAGGTAGATAATCTGCCAATAAAAACAGTCTTTAAAATAAATTTTAATAATATATACATTGTTTTATCCTATTCCTTATTTGGAACATTTATTTATTAATAATTTCTAAATAAGACCGTTAAATGAAAGTCTAATGGTATAGAACTGAAGGTGAGACTAAATGACACAATACAGAATTACAGGCTTAAAATATAAAATAATATATATTTATAAATGAAATGTTATCTGGGTACATCTGTGTATAATTAATTGTAATAAAAATATATATACCAACATTTCAGCCAGGTCACATTGGACATTAACTGGATAATAAATATTATGAAAATAATTGTAGAGGCGCTGTAAATAGTGCGAGTTGGCCGAAATGTTGATATATGTATTTTTACTACAATTAATTATACACAGATGTACCTGGATGACATTTCATTTATATCTGTAGCCCATGAAAATCTTTATTTTAATGTAATATGTATTTGTTAGTATATATTTTTATATAACGAGTGTGCCAATAGATCTTAACAAGCTTTTCAGAACATCCCTATCCCCAGGCTGGTTTCTAGTTCTGGCTTTCATCAGTGAGGTGTTAGGATATTCAAGCATTAGATTTTCTGAAATACACAGGCTTATATATACCTGTGTCTATATATGTAATAGACAGGGTATGAGCACAGACTTTCACATGACCCACCACTCTCCACACTATCTCATAACACTGATACACTTGAACACACGTATGTTGAAAAGATAAATAATCACCAATACACGTATTTCATGCTAAACCAGCAATCATCAGTTGGTCCAGATTACCATCTCTACACATATATGCTACAAGTGCTCAGATATATATTAAGATAGCAAATCCTCCTACTTTAATGGACAGGCTTCAATCCACTCCACACTGCAACTCTTCAACCGTCCATCCAATTGAAAATCTGATGATGGAACACTCAAAGGCCACCCTGAGGCCGAGATTATTGTCACACCCATGTTGACCTAAGGTCAATCTGATTTAAATACCAGGTGAAGCCCAGCACTTTATCTAATACTTAACTTTTAAGTAGACATCTGAAATTTTCAGACATCAAATGTAACTATCCAACTTAAATAGCCATATAGGACTGAACTTCTCACTGATGAAAGCCAGAGCTAGAAACCGGTCTGGGAATAGGGATGTTCTGAAAAGCTTGTAAAGAGCTATTGGCATTCTCATTATATAGTATTTGTAATATAAGGTTATTAAATTAAGTCAGGTGATATATGATTTGATGTTCTTGCAATTATTGTTAATATGTAGAAATTGGAAAAAATGGTAATTCATAAACAAACACACACACACAAATCTTACTAATGTATTTTTTCCCCTCATTGAAACAATCATTCTTTAAAAATTAAAAACAATACTGTTGTCAACTCAATTTAATTCCAAGAATGAAAAAAAGCAAAATAGATAAGGCTGAGCTAAAAAATATTTTATTTACTCCAGTTTGCATTTTTGTTTTTGTCTTTTTATAATCTCAAATTACAAACACATTGAAAAGGAAAAACATATACGATACCTCAAAATAATCTTGAAATGATTTCCTGATAAATCTCCAAGTTTTAAAGCTTCTTTGCCAAAACTATACAACAAAAACAGATGTAAAAAAATCAAAATTCTATAAATTATTCCTGATATATAACGTATTCTACTTATGTGTGTATTTTTATACACACAATGCATAGATTCTAATTAATACACACACAAACATCACATCTGATAACAAACAATAATAAATATACTAAATGACTTTAATTTGTCAAAACTAGAATAAAAAAAAAGGTTCATCTTTTAATATTGCTTAACACGGAAATGCATAAGCTAAATAGCAGTACTATACTCATCAACTTAGCAAACGATTTGTAATCTACATGGATATTTTTTTTTATACTAAAATTATCTCAAGATTTTTCCACTAAATATTTTTAAATAAAGAATAAAGTATGTTGCTGATGTATCGATCAAATGAGGATCAATATTGGCCATAAAAAAGATCCAAAATTATGATGCAAATTCTACTTATAGATGGAGAAGGAGATTCAAGGACCTGTAGTCATTGATTTTATGATATACATCAAGAATTTAAAATTAGTATTAGAATAATGAAAGTCAATAACTTCTGAAATATATATACATTTAACAGTTACTTTCAATCTGATTAATTATTTGCATCAGAATATCTATTATAGATAATCAATTATATAGTATTAGAAAAATATATATACTTAATTATAAATCTATTAACAATCTATATATGTACTTATGTGGAGAAAAAGCAAATTTCAGACATGCCCTATTGATAATTTACTTATACTCATTCATCAGTAAGTGTTTTAAACGACGCATAGGTGAATCATGTTTGCTCAGAGCTTATTCTTATATAAACCAACACTTACTGACTACGCAGGACTTGATCTTATTATGATGCTAATAATTCAATTGATTATTTATTTGTATGAATTATATATCACAGGAAAGGGCCAGCATTTCATTTTTAATTAGCTGTGACTTTTGAATTATCTTAATTTTAAATATCTATAATAAATTTATTATATATGTAAGTGTAATGTAAAAAGCATGCTAATAGCTCTAAACAAGCTTATTTTATTTTTACCGGCAAGAGAACACATTCAAAATCTCTATCTAGATCTTATCCCCAAACCAGTTTCGAGATGATGACTCTCGTCAGTGAGGAGATAGGACATACAGACACCAGATTAAAAATACAAACTCAAGCCCAGCATTTAGCTAAAACTTAACTATTAGGTAAAAAATCTGAAATGTTCAGACATCTCTTTGTCTTCAAATCCAGCTCTCCAATAGCCATATGCAAATGTAGAGAAAAACCAAATTTCAGATATGGACTATTGGTAATTTTCTTGCACTAACTCGTCAATAAGTGTTTTAAAAAGACAAAAGAATCACTTATGCTTAGAGTAAAAAAAGTAAATGCTTGTCACAGCCAAAAAGACTATCTTTATGCTTATTATATTCTTAGTTTTAGCTTTTATAGATGTAAATAAATCTTTAGAAATGTTAATGATTTAAAGAAATATTTTTTTTTAGCAATAAAATATATTACATATTTGTCAGTCTATTTTCTTTTACCTTACTGTCTTTTGTCTTTGCTTTATTTATGTTTTTCTTTTTTTTTTTAAATCCACCATCTTACATCACTTAAGTCAGGAGAGGGACTAATTGTGAGTCTTCCATGCTGTAAGTCATTTTCCTAAACAAAATACAGTACTGTGACAGTATGTTTGTGTGATCATAAATTTCCATTTTTTAATTATAATTCTGAATTCTTTTTTTTCTATATTTTTTTTTTTTCTACAATGAGAAAAAAGTTTATTGTTAAATAAAAGAAGAAACTTTGATTCCTCTTTGCGGCTTTATAGAAACAGAGCAAGACAAATTCCTATAAATTCTTATCATTGCAGCTGTTATTATACATGATTATTAATATGGTAAACAAACATGGGTAAACTGCTGACTAACTCACATCAGCCAGGATTACCAGTGAGATTATTGGCTTTTTATTTCCGAGTTCAAAATCAAAGACGTCATGGTCTTTTTTCTTAATTGCCCGATAGTTCTTAAATGATCTATCAGTTGAATTTTCTTGAAAGAAGGATGGATATGTGTGTCAATGATTTTTTTTCTTACAAATATTTATAATCATGATAAACAGAAGTGATTTAAGGATCTTATTCCAAAAAAGATGCAAAACTGCCAGCCAAGTCAATGTTTGGCAGCCAAAGATAAGGATACTAAAAATCACTGATTGTGGATTTAAGATTATCATTTAATGACAATCCTTTATGACTATCATTTAATGACAATCCTTTACTTAGATACCTACAAATGAAGATCACTTTCAAATGAAGAAAGATTGTGTGAACTGGAAGAAGAATTATGTCTGATACTAAATGGGATATTGATGAAAATAGAAGATAAAGAGACAATTTAAAAATGGACATAGTTTTTACTACAAAAGTACAAACATTGAAAGGGCGGAATTTATTAGGAATAAAAAAGTGAAAAAATAATATTGTGAAGACTGATAGGATATTAGATATAATGGCAAGATAAGTATTCAAATTAATGGAAGATACCAAAAACAGATAATTCAGATTTGTGCCCCAACAAATTTTCATTGTGATGAAGAAGTAGAAGACTTTTTAGGGATATACAGAATGCTTTAGATCAAGCCAAACAACATTTCAAAATTACCATGATAGACGTTAATACTAAAAACTGGGAAAGGATTGGTTATGGTGTCAGAAATGAGATAGGACAAAGACTTGCATTTGGAAGAAAAAAAAAATGCCTACATATTTCTTTTAGAAAAATGCTAAATGGAAATGGAAGCATTCAGATGAAGATACAAACAAACTGGATTATATATTAACTAACATAAAATATATATTTTATGATTATGTTCTTAAAAGATTCAGTACAGATAATGATCACTGATTAGAGACAAATAAGGTACAACTTAATACAAAATTAGAGATGAAAACTATTACAACAGACAGTACTAACAGTTGATATTCCTACCTTTTGGAAACACTTCAGTGAATTTAAATTCAAACGTGAAAATCATTTAAAAATATTGGAAAACTTTGAAGATGATTCAGTCGTCAATTCAAACGTGAAAATCATTTAAAAATATTGGAAAACTTTGAAGATGATTCAGTCGTCAGTGAAATCAGTATAAAGATAATGATTTGTTGCACCTTTCCAACTAAAATTCATTATTTCATTAGGCTATATTACACTATTTTTTCATCATACTGATTACTTATTTATCTTTGTGATTTATTCACCATTCATATTCTTGTAATCGACGTTTAAGTGCTTGGAGATGTCAAGTAAGAAAAGCTTAATAGAGAAGCAGTCTTAATATAGGTATTCTTAACATGCTTTCAATATCTTCATCATGATATTATAATCATAGCAATGATCATAACAAAGATATTGAAAACCATTCAGCATCACATGATCACTATCTTATACTAGCACATAATTGTTTATAAACAAAGCAAAACTCTCCATACAGTAGTGCCACCCTGTGCCAACCAGAGGAATCAATGAAATGCCAGAAGGCTTGTGCATAAAATCCCTATCTAATGCCTACTCATCCAATATCCGCAGACTAGTTTCTGGCTTGTGGCCATCGTTAGTGAGGAGCCTTTGGATCTGAGAGCACTGCATCTAGATCTTAGGATCTAATGCAACCCTCCAGCACCCACCTTTTATCTCTACTTAACTACAAAACTATGAGAATGGAATTTGAAAACACAAAAAATATTTTCAATCTAAGCTCAATAGCTTATATAGTCATATGGGTCTGAATTCAGTTCAGCATCCATACATTTTGGTGTCTTTGGCTCTTTAACAACCATAGCCACCACTATCCTATTAGGCAGGATTGGTGTTAAACCATTACTCTGGTTGGCACAGGGTGGCAATAGTGTATGGAGAGTTTTGCTTTGTTTATAAACAATTATGTGCTAGTAAAAGATAGTTATCATGTGATGCTTAATGGTTTAACACCAATCCTGCCTAATAGGATAGTGGTGGCTATGGTTGTTAAAGAGCCAAAGACACCAAAATGTATGGGTGCTGAACTGAGTTCAGACCTATATGACTATATAAGCTATTGAGCTTAGATTAGATTGAAAATATTTTTTGTGTTTTCAATTTCATCCTCATAGTTTTGTAATTAAGTAGAGATAAAAAGTGGGTGCTGGAGGGCTGCATTAGATCCTAAGATCTAGGTGCAGTGCTCTCAGATCCAAACCTCCTCACTGACGAAGACCATAAGCCAGAAACTAGTCTGGGGATATTGGATGAGTAGGTATTAGATATTAGATAGGGATTTTATGCACAAGCCTTCTGGCATTCATTGATTACTCTGGTTGGCACTACTGTATGGAGAGTTTTGCTTTGTTTATAAAGATATTGAAAGTATGCCAAGCATACGACATTAAGACTGTTTCATTGTCAAGCTTTTCTTACTCGACATCTCCATGCTCGTAAAAGTCAATTATAATTGCTCTTTTGCATAATTAAATGGACATATTAAAGTCCTATGTTCAAGGGATCAGAGTAATTTAAGGTCAACATAGGTATGACAATAATATTGGCATCAACAAAGGTTTGAGCATTTCATCCCGGGTTTTCAATAATATGGTCAGCTGAAGAGTTGGAAGTGGAGAAGATTGAAACTTAGTCGAATAAGTTTGAAGATTTCCTATCTTAATACAGTCTGAGCAGTGATTTTATATATGTGTGGGAAATGGTGGTCTGGATAAACTGATGAGTGCTGATTCACCACGAAATATGTATATTGGAGATCATTTATCTTTTTCACATGTATGTGGTCATATGTATCAGCTGTATAAGATGGATTGGATAGCTATGGGGAGTTTGAAAGTTTGAATTCAAGTTCCTTATAATTGTCAAAAAAAAAAAGAGTAAACAAACGGATTATAGAATTACATTCATATTCTTATTTATGCCAATGGACAAATACGTGCTTGTTTTGATATATTTAAAAGATTCTGGCCTGGATGACTGCTTCAGGATATGAGGGTCATGATTGAATTTCTGTCAATACAGGTTGAGTAATAAATGAAAGAGATTAATACAAATTAAGTAAAATATTATCATATAGACATTCATGCTGTCATTACTGGTTTTATATTTTATATATATATATATATTGTACCAGTGTAAAAGGGAGGACTAAAAAATTAAATAAATGAATAAAAGGTTAAAAAAAATTACAATTTAAAATGCATATGATTGACTTCTTTTCAAGCTATTCAATACGCTACCATATTGAAGCAATTAAATGGCATAAGTTGGGAAAATGATCACGACCACTATGCTTGTTAAGTGATCCTAACTATAGTTTCATATGCCGGAATGACAAATATCTCATTCTCCAATTATGTACCACCAATCGCATATGTGATCACTTTATTTTTCCTCCCAGAAATTGACAATGGCTGTTTAGTAAATACAACGAATGTCTATGCTTGCTTAGTCGCATATTATACTTTTTATTTTGCCAGATAAAAATGATTTTAATAATCACTGTTTAGTAAATACTAATTCATGTATTTTACTTGGACAGCATTTAAGTGTGATTTAATAATCACAGATTCCTAACTTACAAGTGTCTATATAATTGCACATTCACGTATTTAAGTTTCCAACTTTTTTTCTTTTTCCAGCCATGGGGGGGGGGAGTCTTTTGTCAACTGCGCCAAATCGGTTATGTTTGGTCTGGAGAACAGACCCAACCTATAGAAAATAATACTAAGATAAGTATTACAATTTATTATATCTACAATATAGATAATACAATATACAGTATATATACAAGAGAATATTTACAATGTTGAATATTGTAGCTTAACGCAAACTCTGGATTCTGCCTACCACTTCCAGCTACACCTGATGACTTGCCTCATGGGTAGGGTGTATGGCTCTTCCAGCTGTACAAGACAGCTGGCCTCGAGCCAACAGTAATCTTAGCATCGTCCGGTCTCTGTGGGACTAGCCTAGCTGCATAGACTAAATAGCGTAGTGCTATCAATGGGAATACTTGCTGCTGTTCAGGTTAGCAGAGCTTCCCTGGTAGAATGCGGAGTCTTTTCAGGTTAGACAAACGTTCTTCCCTGATTCTCACAAAAGGCTGACTATTTATAGCCAGATCCCTGACACTATTGAAAACCTTCGAACTCAGCAAGCATCACTGCTTATTGGCCTGTAATAATCATTGGCTATGTTTTTATCTATACATCAGCCTATTGGCCTGTGGCAAACAATGCTTAATCCGATCAGATAAGGAGGCATCTGGAATAGTCCACTTCTGAGAGAAGGGAGGACTATAACAATTCCCAATGTCATGGACAGATCACATTAGATATCAGATCATGAGTTTCATAAAAAGATATGATCATTCCCCAATGTCATGGACAGATCAGATTAGATAAAAAGATATGATCATTCCCCAATGTCATGGACAGATCAGATTAGATATCAGACATGAGTTCCATGAGATGTTATATGATCAACCATTTCATATAAAACCACTATACACTTTTGAGGATCAATGATCGAAATCAATTACTATGTCTATTTTACAGTGTTTTTCACTATACTCTTTTGAGGATTAACGATTGAAATGAATTACTGTCCTATTTTACAGTATTCTTTGCAAGAAGTCTGCAATTGGCTGCATCTTTATGAAGGAAAGTACATCATGTAACGATGATAAAAGTGAACAAAAGTACAGTATTCTTTGCAAGAAGTCTGCAATTGGCTGCATCTTTATGAAGGAAAGTACATCATGTAACGATGATAAAAGTGAACAAAAGTAAATATAACTTTAATTACACATATGCAAGAATTTTTTTTTGAAAGCCATACATTTCTTTACATGTTAAATTTTAATTGATATGTTTACAATGTATACAATTATTTGCCTAAAGATGGATTTAATTAAGTAATAGAATACTATAAACAAGCAATAACAATTCACCATCGTTGATGGCTCATGCCCCCTTTATGCAATTTACTTTGGCATCTCAATATTCAGAATAATATCATACATTTTTAATGAGTGTTTTATGTAGTTAAAAAGCTTAAAAATAAAAATTACAGAATCATAAAAAGCTAGATTTAGCTTTAGTTTATATGCGTAGACCATTTTCTTTATATTTTACATATATCTGTTAATTTTATTTAAAGCTAAGTATGTAATGATTGAATATTAAATAATAATAGTTATTCTAAAAATAGGTAAAACTCTCTCCATACAGTAGTGCCACTCTAAGCAAGACAGAGTAATCAATGGATGCAAGAAGGCTTGTGCATAAAATCCCTATCTAGTGCCTACTCATCCAATATCCCCAAACTAGTTTCTGTCTTATGGCCTTCATCAGTGAGGAGCCTTGGATCTGAGAGCACTGCATCTAGATCTTAGGATCTAATGCAACCCTCCAGCAGCCACCTTTTAACTCTACATAACTACAAAAATATGAGAATAAAATTGAAAACACACAGATATTTTCAGTCTAAGCTCAGTAGCTTATATAGTCAATGGGTCTGAACTCAGTTCAGCACCCATAAATTTTGGTGTCTTTGGCTCTTTTACAGCCATAGCCACCACCTTTCTATAAGTTATGAGCAAGCATGGAAGATAGTGATCATGTAATGTTTTAAGGTTTAATACCAATCCTGACTTATAGAAAGGTGGTGGCTATGGTTGTAAAAGAGCCAAAGAAACCAAAATGTATGGGTGCTGAACTGAGTTCAAACCCATTTGACTATATAAGCTACTGAGGTTAGATTGAAAATGTCTGTGTGTTTTCAATTTTATTCTCATAGTTTTGTAGTTATGTAGAGTTAAAAGGTGGCTGCTGGAGGGTTGCATTAGATCCTAAGATCTAGGTGCAGTGCTCTCAGATCCAAGGCTCCTCACTGATGAAGGCCATAAGCCAGAAACTAGTTTGGGGATATTGAATGAGTAGGCACTAGATAGGGATTTTATGCACAAGCTTTCTGGCATCCATTGATTACTCTGTCTTGCTTAGAGTGGCACTACTGTATGAAGAGAGTTTTGCCTATTTTAACAACAGTTATGAGCAAGCATGGAAGATAGTGATCATGTAATAGTTATTCTAAATACTATTATCATTCACTATGCAATTTAGGCTAAATAAATCAGAATATATAGTATAAACGGTTTGTTTCTGATATATTTTGAGGGTCATCTCAGAGCAAATTCCATGCTCAGGTGATGGACAAAAAAAAAAAGGATCTTATTTCGTTTACATTGAGCAGCGAAAGACGTTAATTAAAATGTATTATGTAATTTATTTGCACGGTTGATATTTTATAACGAACTTAAGTAGTTCGATTGAAATTTAGAATTGTAAAAGATATACAACTCTAGGAAAAATCTTTCATTTAAATTATTCTGAAATCTGGAATGCTGATTGAAATTGAAAAAAGAAACTTCAGTATATTACATATCTTAACCCTTAAAAATGTTTATGTAGGAAGCAGTGATTTACTAAATTGATTACAAAGATTGCATTAATTTACTCAAAAGGTTCACACATTATTATAAGTCATTTGGAAATTGAGTTTGAATCAACAAGTTTATGTATTTCATGAAGTATTTTAGACCACACTTAGTAATAAACATCACATGACCACCACTTTTTTATGCTTGTGTATAACTGTTTTAAAACAGGCAAAACTCACTATACATATTGCCACACACAGCAAGCTAGAGTAATCAATGGATGACAGAAGGCTTGTGCATAAAATCCCCATTTAGTGCCTACTCATCCAATATCCCCAGACTAGTTTCTGGCTTTTTGGCCTTCATAAGTGAGGAGCCTTGGATCTGAGAGCACTGCACCTAGATCTTAGGATCTAATGCAACCTTCCAGCAGCCACCTTTTATCTCCACTTAACTATAAAACTATGAGTCTTAAACTGAAAACACTTTAATGTTTTCAATTCAAGCCCACCAGCTTATATAGTCATATAGGTCTGAACACAGTTCAGTACCCTTACGTTTGGTGTCTTTGGTTCTTTAATAACCATAGCCACCACTATCCTATTAGGCAGGATTGGTTTTAAGCCAATAAACATCACATGACCACCACTTCTTATGCCTAATAGGATAGTGGTGGCTATGGTTATTAAAGAACCAAAGACATCAAAATGTATGGGTACTGAACTGAGTTCAGACCTATATGACCATATAAGCTGGAGGGCTTGGATTAAAAACATTAAAGTGTTTTCGGTTTAAGACTCATAGTTTTAAAGTTAAGTGGAGATAAAAGGTGGCTGCTGGAGGGTTGCATTAGATCCTAAGATCTAAGTGCAGTGCTCTCAGGTCCAAGGCTCCTCACTGACGAAGGCCAAAATCCAGAAGCTAGTCTGTGGATATTGGATGAGTAGGCACTATATGGGGATTTTATGCATAAGCCTTCTGGCATCCATTGATTACTCTAGTCTGTTGTGTGTGGGAATATGTATAGTGAGTTTTACCACACTTAGTGCTTGTGAAAGTAGGAAACATATGTTGATAAGTGAAAAGCAATTCATACTAAAAAACTGTGAAAAGTTACTTTGTTACATAATCATAAGCAGGGCATTCTATTTTATACGTAGAATACAGGTGATAATCGAGAATCATAAATTCACAGCGGTATTTAGTTAAACTGATAATCCTAATTTTTTATCTTGTATTTTCTTAGATTTCCACCACATGAAGCAGCTAGAAAATTTTCAAATAATATAAAAGAAACTGATCTCACCTTTAATATTTTGCTCTTTTTATTGCTAATCTATTTTTTCTGTAATTTATTGGAATGAATAAAACCTTTTAACAATCAAGTATTAATATGAACTTTCATTCGAAGATATTCTATTTGAGAGGTTAAAGAGATGTAATGGTAACCACAGGTTAAATAAACGACAGGAATATAAACATCTTCCTATCAACAGGAGAATGCATCATTACATTTTTTCCCCCTACAATCATTGCATCAATACTCACTTCACCAAATAAGATTAATATGGGATCTTCATTCTTCAGATAAAAATGATTGAATACCCATTTACCATTCACCATTGGATAGTTAATTGATTTGGTTATTGTAATTTTTTAAAAAAATTCCAAGATTTACTCAGCCAAGACTCAAATATTAGGCTGCAGACTTTACGCTTCAAAGCTCAATTTGGTGATATTCTCATTTTCGGTCATTATCGATCTACTGCAAGATGAAGTTCTCTCCAACTTTAATCCAGTTACTCCAAATCCTAGTTTTTCTTCTCCACAACATACTAGCAAACTTCCTTATTTCATCCATCCATCTCGCATGTGACCTCCTTCTAGGTTTTTTACAACCTGTCGGGATCCTTTGTAAAAGTTTAACAGTCCATTTAAAATCATCTCTTCCAGCAATATGTCTAACCCAACTCCATCTCAAACTTTCTTTCAATGATGTCAGTGATACCTTTTTACTCTTTCACATATGTATTTCACTTTTGATCTCTTCTTGCTAGTCCTAATATACATCTCTGTGTAAGTGGTAGACTACACCTAATAAATCTCTTCATTTTCAAACACATAGGCATATTTAAAAATAAGAGTCACAGATCACATGACCCTATCTCTTGAGCTTGTAAGTTATAAACAGTGAGGATTACCAATTCCTCAACAAGCTTTGTGATAAATGCTTAGCCAGAACTAGCACAAAATACCTGTCAGGACCCCCCCCCCCAAACGCCTGACCATGGTTTCGTGCTTCGGCACTCCTCAGGCATATTTCCTTTTAAGATCAAGTTACTTCTAACAAAAACACTCCATTCAAGTTTAATTCGATGATGTTTCCATCTTTGTTAATAATCTGACCAAGTTATTTATGGTTGTTAACGTCTTCCAATTCACAATTATAATTCTTCCATTTTCTTTTCTGAGAAAATCCACTGAACATTACTTTAGTCTCTTTGCATTTATCTTTAGTCCTACTTTCATTTGATAATTCTTGCCATATTTGCTGAAGCTCTGAAGCATTACTGGTGAAAATAATCATATTACCTGCAAAATATTGATGATTTATATAATCCGCATTCACGTTTATTTCTTTAACTTCCTTTTTCAATCCGTAAAATATTTATAAAACTACTGTAAAAAGTTCTAGGGATACATTATACACCTTCCTCAATGCTGATCTTCTTAGTATCCCCATGTAATCTAATTTTTGCATTTTAATGTCAACATCCGGAGTCTTTATCTTGATAATCCAACACTTTAATCACTATAGAAATGCTTAGAGAATCAAGTGGCTTTTCACAAACCACAAATCCAAAGAATAATGGGCAACTCATATTCATTGGTCCTTTCCATAACTTCTCTCAAGACTTGGATGTGACTCATTGTGCTAAAACCACTTTTAAGTCCAGCTTGTTCTTGAGGTTGATTAGAATCCAAAGTTCACTATAGATGAGTTGTAATTATCTTGGTAAATTTTTTTTATATAAAATTGATAGAAGACTGAAAAGTTCAAGATTTCTAGTATCTTCTTGATCATCTTTCTTAAATATCAGTATTACTACTACATTCTTCCATTCATCTGGTATATCTTTATATTTTCTTACATAACTTTGCCAACTATCTTTCTATTTCTCTACCTGTTTCTTTTAAGATATCAATAATAATTCTGTCATTTCCTGGAGTTTTCCCCTTCTTCATAGATTTAATTGCATGTCTACTTCTTCATTTAAAATGCTGGACAATTCTGAAAATATCATCATTATCATCAGGTTCTAAAGGCAATGCTTACTCATTGCAGCCACATCATTCTGTCTTCTATTCTTTTCATATTTGCTTATGTGAAACATTTGATTTTGCAGATCATATTTTTAAGATAGGATATTCTTGGCCTGCCTTTCACTTTTCTTCCCAAAATTTTGCCTTTTAAAATATGCTGTTAATATTAGCATCTCTTTAAACATGTTCCAAGAATTTTAATCTTAATCATTTTCAGTAGATACCTTTTCACACTCTCTTAATATTTGACCATTAGTTTTATTTCAATCCAAATTATTCTAGTTAATCTTCTCCCATTCTTTCCAGTCTTATTCTTTCATGTTTTCCCACAACTAGGTCTCACAACCATATGTCCGTACACTCCAAAGGAAGTTCTAACAAATCTCATTCTACTTCTTAATATCAATATGTTTATTTAATAGTAAAATGTTTTATTTTAAAAACATGTTTTGCTAACATTGTTCTTCTTTTAATCTCTACAATATATCCATTATCATCACAAATCATATTCCCCAGTAACAAAATTTATTTGGCCATTTTTCAATTCTTTTATCTTCTGTTTATCCATCACCATTACCTTAGTCATGTTAATATTTATCAAAATTCTATAAGTATATTCACCATCTTAAGTTTTATTCATTTCTTTCTCTTAATCTCCATCCAATCCTATATCATCTGCATAATGAATACTATGAATATGTCCATTAACATTAATTCCATTAGTTTTCTTTTCTATATTCAATATTATGTTTTCAATAAATAACATGGATAAATAGGTTGACAATGGACAAACCTGCCTCACACCTATCCTTATATTAATTTTAATTTCACAACTTTTTACATCTATTTCTGTATTTCGACATCTATATAAAAATTCAAAATGAGGTATATAATACCATTTTAAACAACAACTTCCAATCCCCTTTGTCAAAAGCTTTCACCAAATCAATCAAAGTTACATAAGACTTATTTTTCAATTTTAGACTTATTTTTCAATTTTAATCTCTGCAAAATCATTCTTAATGGTATTACCACTTCTCTGATTCCTTTCCTAGACCTAAACCATATTGATCTTCATCCAAATTTCTCATCTATCTTCTTTTATATTCCATTTTTAACTATTAAGAGTAAAATCTTAGCATTCATGAGATAATAGAGCTATCCTTAAAACCAACAAAGATCACATGATCGGGCGATGTTTTGTTGGTTTCATACCATTCCTGCCTATGGGATGATGGTGACTGTAGTTTTGATAAACAAGGATACCAAAATATATAGATGCTGAACTGGATTCAGATCTATATGATTATACAAGTGAATGAGCTTTGATTGAAGACATTAAAGTGATTATACTGATACTGTTAGCCACTTTACCCTAAGTTTTTCCCATATTTTTCTCTATTCTGCTCCATCCCATTTCCATAACCTAATCTTTGTCTACTCCATGGCCTTTATATCTAAATCCCCCTTATCTTTTCCCAAACCTAGTATACAAACCAAAAATCCACTTTCGGTATAATCAGTTTGTTTATAAACAGAGCAAAACTCTCCATACAAATATTGCCACCTGTGCTAAACAGAGTAATCAATGGATGCCAGAAGGCTTGTGGCAATATTTGTATGGAGAGTTTTGATCTGTTTATCAACAATTAATGTGCTAGTATAGGAAATGTGATCATGTGATGCTTAACAGTTTGTTTATATTTATTCTTCCACAACTTCAGTATTTGTACCCTACTCTCCATGGAGTAGCACCATTCAGTGCAAACCAGAGTAATGGCACTACTGTATGGAGAGTTTTGCCTCTGTGTGAACAGTTTGTGTAAGCATAAAGAATGGTGATCATGTAATGTTTAATGGTTTAATAAAAAGTATAACTCACTTTTTTATATAATCTTAGGAATAAGACTAGGTCTAAATTCAAATACAAGCAAAATGTATACTTGTAGGCTGATGTTTATTTACTAAGAGCCAGATATTGTTTTCGGTACTAGTAATCTTTCCTGTCTTTTTTCTATGCTCGTTCTCTCTTTTTTGTTGTTGTTGTTCTTACCTTACTATTTAGTTACCAGAGTGAGTGTGATTTTAGAGAATCAAGAAGCATTAGAAATATGGTTTTGTTGCTAGACAATTTATAATGTAATTGTTGATTGGCACATGACAATTTCTGAATTCAATCTTGTTTTTATGCAAGTATATTGATTGGCTAAAATAAACTAAATCCTTAGCATTGGAAAAAGAAATAATGAGTCCAGGTTTATTAGACTGAGGTCTTAGTTTGGAATTTCTATCAGTCTAGGTTATCAATGATCGGAGTCCCTTGAAGTACAATTTGAATTAAATTTGACACCTGAAAAATGAATCCATACTTGGGCAGTCCTATTTAGGAAATTTTTTATTATCCACAAATATGGAAGGATCTTTAAAAGGACAGCTAAAACGACTATCTTGCAAAGACGGTCTAGATCATTGGAAGTACTGGATTGCTCACTCAAACAATCGAAATAGTTGTACTATCATAATTGTAATAAGTCATGATGGTAGAAAAGTAAATATATAATAGGTATATATAGGGTGCCAACTTTGCTTGATGCAAACCCAAGATCTAAACATAGGACAGTGTTTGTTAAAGAAATTGTCAAGATTTAAAAATGACAGAGCTGCTTTTAGTGAACTTGTTAGATCGAAAAATAGGTTATGTCTTTCATTCATGAAAATCTTACATTTTCATTGTATAACTTATAGATAATTTGATGCCATTTCAATACAATATAACCAATAGAAAATCATGATAAAAAATTATCACATGATCACCACTTTTGCTTACACATCCTGCCCATCGGATGATGATGACTGTGGTTATTAATAAACCAAAGATACCAAAATGTAAAGATACTGAACTGGGTTCAAATCTGTATGACTACACAAGTGAACGAGCTTGGATTAAAAATATTACTGTAATTTCATCTTGGACATACAGCTTTACAGTTAACTAAATAAGTAAAATATGGCTGCTGGAGGTTAGCATTAGATCCAGAGATCTAGTTGGAGGTCTCTCAGACTCGAGGCTCTTCACTGATGAAAGCCACAAGCTAGAAACCAGCCTGGGGATATTGGATGAGTAGGCAGAGTAGGCACTAGATAGGAATTTTATACGCAAACCTTCTAGCATCCATCGATTACTATGGCTTGCACTGGAGAGTTTACTATTGTTTTAAACAAATTACATTCAACAATAAAATATTTTTTCAACTAAAAAATATATAATAGTCACATACTAACTAATAGTTATTATATGTATTTAAACTAATATTTTCCTTACTTAAAGTTGCCGACACAAATATCTTGTAGTTGATTATTTAATCGTTTCAATTTAATTGGATCAAGTCTATATAAAAAAAACAACAAATTTTTGATATTTTATTATTTAGTAAAAACAGTAATAGTATACATATATGTATAATGTTATGTTCATGATATAATGGTAATTTATCTGTCTGTCATTTGCACAACCTGAATTCAAATCTTGCGGAATAAAACTCAAAAAAAATTTCTCATATTTTAATAATCAAGCTTAGAAATTTTAGCTAATTGTGTAATATTAGGCAGTTAATGATTATTTATACGTTCTTAGAATAAAACAACAACAAAAAAAATCTGCCCAACTGTCATCGTCTTGAAATTAGAAAGCCAGATGGCAATGCCCTTCCTTCCATTATTATCTATAAGAAGCTGTTAGGGAGGTCTTTGATCTGCGGTGGAATATTTAACTGATTTATATTATATCAGTTTCTTAATTAAAAAGTAAAATTATATATATGGAAAATAATTTTCTGTCTACTTCGTTGTTTATATGTAATAACTTTGCACATGTACGTTAGTATGCCTGGTAAAGTGCGTTATTCTTCTTTCATTAGTTTTTGGTTTGGCGTAGTGCAGTTTGATTATAATGCTCGATCCTGAAAGCACACTAAGCCAAACAGAAAACTGACAAAAGAATAATAATTCACTTCGCTAGGCAAATTAACATGCATATGCAAAGTTATTACATGTAAAGTGTATATTTCTGTAAAAAAAAACTGGTTATAACAAGATTGGTTCTTTCTCCAAGCTGCCTTCAGTGCTATCTCTGATTCATAAAGTGACATAGTTTAGCTACTCATCGAGTTTGGATCATGTGCTATAAGGTGACCGTGTGTTTCATACTGTTGCCGATTGTCATTGCTCTTCCTGCCATGATGACATCTTGCAAACCACATGAAAATATTCTTGCAATTCATGACATCACTGCCGTACACAATTTGAATCATTCCAAACATTGTGGTAGAAAATTTTCCCAATTTATATTGTTGTTCCATCATGGAGTAAGGCATGATAATATATTGACACATTTCATGTCATTATACATGATCCAGACATGCTAGCATCTTAAAATTTTTGTGGTTAATATCTAAACTATGCTACTGTGTAACGCATGCATTAATTCAGAGATAGTACTGCAAGCAGTTTGGAAAAAGAACTGATCTCCTATCACCTTTTCACTGAGACACAACTGTGTATATAGTATTACAGTACTCTATTATTACTTCTTAGACGACAGCTTAAATTTAAGATTTTACATTTATGGTTTGACTCTCTCTCAGTTCATCAGGTGACGGAATATGATCAGTTTTCTATTTAAGGTACTGAAAAATAACAGATTGAGTCATAGAAGCAGTTATTACCAGCAGTGTTAGAATGCTAACACTTTATCATGCCAGGTTTGATTTTGCATAATTTAATGCACCTGTAGAATGGCAGATTTGAGAACTATGTTCCACATCATCCCTGTCAAACATGTTAAGACCCTGTGTGTGATAAATCGAGCAATTATTTATTTATTGTCTAGTTAACTCGATCTATCTTCAAATGAGATATAGCATATATATGACACGATTAATTGGATTTTGCATTCCCATTTATATAATTAGAAGTATGATGATTTTATTGCACTCCATGAGTGCAATAAACCATTATATTCCTAATAATATAAATGGGAATGCAATCCTCAACAAGCTTTGTGATAAATGCTTAGCCAGAGCCAGTACTTAAAATATCTCTGTCAGGAACCCCCCCAACCCCTGACCATGGTTTCGTGCTTTGGCATTCCTCGAAGAGCTGCTAGGGTAGGTTCAGACACTAGATCTATTTTTAGATCTAGTGTCTGAACCTACCCAAGCACCTCTCCGAGGAGTACCAAAGCACGAAACCATGGTCAGAGGTTTCGGGGTGGGGGGGATCCTGACAGAGATATTTTAAGTGCTGACTCTGGCTAAGCATTTATCACAAAGCTTGTTGAGGAATTGGCAATCCTCATTGATTATATCTTACAAGCTTAAGAGAATTGGGTCATGTGATCTATGGCTCTTATTTTGACAATTAATCGTGTCTTTTATATATGCTAAATTACATAAATTACTTATTATTAAAACCATTAAAATTTTGCTGTATTATATTGCTTTAATTGTACTAATATTTGACAATTTCTAGTATTATTAGCACCAAGTTGGTCTTTTAATCATGGTTTTCTAATTATTGTTAGTAAATCCTTGACCGATGCAACTTCTATTCAAAAAAATTTTGATTTTCTAAATAAATACCTCTTCGGGAAAAAAAAAAAAAATCATTTCATGTGAATTTTAACTGCATAGACGATATAAAATATATTTGGTTAGGATTAATTAGTAAATTTTGCAATTATAATTATGCTAGTTATTATATTAGGAGCAAAGAAACTCATTCTATTCATTTCAGAACTGTCTATTACAAGCTTAAGTAGTCAATAGATACTATATGGCAGGGTCACATGACGATTAACAATCAAAAGCACTGGATTACACTCACATCTGATAGTCATTTTTATTTTATTTTTAACTCTATCCAACCATTCTATGGTTTTAAATCTGAGCCAGTAATACTCATGTATAGCTATATATGGATCTGATATTAGGTCAACAATATAATTTAGTAACTTCAGCTATATATATGCAAAGTGGAAACAACTTTGGTCCATTGATAAAAATGCAATGTACCAAACAAAATATCGTATGATTCTCCCAGATTACATTCAACATCTGCATTAAGCTTCTGAATTTATAAGTATAATATCTAATCACTGATGAAAGAAATATCCAGATGATAATCTCAAGATTTGGGGATTACACTACAACTTAGTATCTATTAATCATTCAAATTCATAACAGATGCTCTAGACCTGAGGTACTTGCATTCCTAGGGGGTATGGGAAGCTTGTCCATGGAATATGGTGAATAGTGGGTAAATAAGTATATTATGCTATTAATATATTCCAAAAATAGTTATGTTATCAACATTTTGAGGCTATTCCATGTTGGTACTATCTGTCAGCCACACGAGCAGCACTTCAAAATCTCTTTTCAAACATGGACACAGTGAGGTTGCATAGACTTTTTTCTTTCTAGAGGGGCCTGATAACTCAAAATATCTGGTTAAGAATCAAGATAGCTACTGAAATTGCCAGATCAATATCCCTTCGAGTCTCGCTTGCAAAGCATCTGTACCACCACTCCCCAACTGCTTAATTCTTAATAAAATAAATAAGGGGTATCAGATAATTTATTAAAAATTCAGGGTATGGGGACCAAAAAGGTTGAAAACCCGTAATCTAGACTTAAGTCTATTTTCTATTATAGAGTAAATAGAGTGGTTTACCATTTTTAATGCAGATGTTGGAAAAAAAGTGGAAGAATCATATTTAGTTTGTTATGTACAAAAGTTACTGTAAAGTACTGCTTTATTAACTATATTCGCCAATAAAAGTACATCGTTACATAGCAGCAATAAAAAATAGAAGTTTTTCTGACTTCTTTCTTAATTAACATAATCGTAAATCTAAACACCATCGAATAAGCAGTGAGTAAAATCATCGAACACTGAATGTCAGATCAAATTTTATGGCCAATTTCTAGTTAAGTAGTTCTGCTGTAGAGAAAAGTACTGGAATGAACCAAGATTACCCAAACATATAGTTGCTGGCCTACAATCAGAATTATACTGTTATGCAAGTCTGTAGGTTTGGGTTTAAATATTAAAGCATTACGAATCATAAACTTCGGATAGCAGGATAAAAAAATAATCTCTCCACTAAACAGAGACCATGCAAAGATAATGCCTTTCGAGAGGAAAGCCAATTATAACACGAAAATAAATTGTGAAAGCCTAATTGTACTGCCATTCAGTCTCATTATAAAAATTATAACTTCTAAAAAAGAAAGTGACGTATTATTACTGCGTAATTATGCAATCTAAGACAACAATCAGTTTTTACTATTATTTTTCTTAAAAAAAAAAAAAATACAATTTTGTTCAGTATTAATCTATAATTTCAAGTCATTAAAATATATAATTGCTGATCTAGAGTCAGATTTATATACATATACAAGCTAATTATTAAAACAGGCAAAACTTGCTATATGTATTGATCGTGTGATGTTTATTGGCTCAAGCTAATTTACCTTAGGTTCAAAACTCTGGGGTGTTTGAAACCCTCAAGATCATTACACCTGAATAACAAAATCAGAATAAACAGGTAAAAATAAAACATTAGTGGATCTTTTGAGTTAGAAGAGAAAAGATGTAATGAATAATATAAAAAATAAATAAACAAAAAATAAAAGTTGCATAATTTTATCAACCAACTTCTTATTAACCAAATCAAATAGTGCATTAAAGCTGCTACTAATATGCAGATACATAAAGTCCAAAGATTTATGGGCCCAAAATTACTTTATTGTAATTCTAAATACCTAAACGCAGTAAATTTCCTAGTCAATAGCTATAGTTTGATTGATAATTTCAAAATTCAGTTACACAGGTTACATTGCTAATGACTTTAAAACAATTTCATTTCTCATATGACAGTTGCATAGAAGGTTAAAGAGAATCAAGCGTTAGTGGTCGAGAGGTCAGCACAACCACCTTACAAGCAGTTGTCCTGCGTTAGCAGGTTCGCTTCCCGGCCGATGCTTTAGCACATGAGGAAAAAAAATAATTTCTATTTAATTAGTTTCATTATACCCCCCCCCCTTCTTTTGCTCTCTTTCTTCTCACTTTTCCTTAACTAAAAATATATCTTTGTAATTAACCAATCACACAAACAATCCAATTGCACAGATCAGATTAAGATATAATCTGGAACCACGAAAGCCACAAAATTTCAACAACACCATCATCTTCATGCATATTCCTAGCTTGTAAAGTAAGATCCTAAAAACAAATACGATCACATTTCTGAAATGTGATGGCAACAATTTTCTATTTGATCACACGATTTACTCCAATTATTTTATTTATTTTACCTACACAAATACTGATAAGTATGTAAAGTGTGTATAATCTTCAGTTTCAAAAAAAAAAACAACAACTGCGAGAAAGATTAAGAGTCCAGAAGTCCTTACACTAGGCAGTAAAATCCTAACAATTGCAGGTGGATTTGGGACATTAGTTCCATTTGGCAACTGATTTGCATGTTTGGGCAATCATATTTGTGGATGTTCTAAATCCATACAAATGTGGAAGAACTAAGCAATTTTGGCCAGCTGAGGAAAGCCTAAAAAAGCTTTTTTTTTTTTGCTAAAATTGTTTGCAAACTCTAAAAAAAAAAATACATTATCACCAGGAAAACATATGTATGTAAAGTTTTAACTTTGCCAAACAAATTAAGGAAAATCTGCAATCAGTATAACGTCAGAACAGCTTTTCAGAGCCATACCACACTATGAGGAATTCTAACATCTACAAAGCCTAAACTTGAAATGCTGAAAAGAAAAAGCTGCATCTATGAAATATCTTGTGAATGTGGAAGAATATATATTGGTGAGACCAGTCATCCTGTTGAAAAGCACTTGCAAGAACGCAAACTGATGATTAAAAGAGAAAAACAGATGTGTCTAAGATAGCAGACCATGTATGTACCAAGGAATATATGTTCAATCAGGAAGATACAAAAGTATTGGATAGAGAAGAAAAAGTACAAAGAAGAAAATTTAAAAAAGCTGCTCACATGACAACGGCAAACCATCCCTAGTGTGATGATACATAATGTATGAAAACCACTAATCAACTTTGCTCTTAGAAAAAAGTGGAGAAATCAGGAAGAACCTCATAGATAAAGATATGAAATTTCTACTGACTGTTATCTTTGGCAGGATGGCTCAATTGGTTAGAGTTTTATCTTAAAATTCAATACTCAAGAATCTAAGGGTCCAGGTTCGATTCCCATGCTAATATTATCACCTACCAGGCCAGCAATGCCTGAAGAAGAGGGGAGACTAATACCTCTCAAAATACTGTGAAAATACTAACCTGTGTGCTATTACTAACAGTTGAATGTATTTGGAATATTTAAATGAATTTTTCTAAAGACATTCAATACTTTTATATTAGACGATGGAAATGGTCCAATATATAAATACAACTAAAACACCATCATCACAAACCTTCAGAAAAAAACAAAGTTTAACTAGATTGGAAATTGAGTGAAAATGAAGTTTCAAGATATCACAGAGAGATAAAAAAGGAATTAAGTTAAATAAAAGCAGATAAAAAATATTTTATGGCAACTTGAGCATAATCTTTATGAGAAGTAGATGTAATTTATATTATCAATACTATTTTTAAAACTCTTTATAGAGAAGCCACACTGATTGAACTGAGGGTTTACAGTTGAAGGTAAAATATAATGTATAGCTACAAGTAAGTAATGTAAAACCTTTGCTGCATGAGAATTTAAAAGCATGAAATAAAAAAAAACAAAATAGTTATCAAAAAACAGATTAAAGAATTATTACGTAATATATATGGATGTATTAGTGAAGTGTGTATTGGTTTGTATAATAATTATAAAATTAATTTTGAACATTTCCATTCTTAGCTATGATCATCAAAAATATAAAGAAGTTTAATCCATTCTGCTGCATGTTTGTATATTTAAATAAATCGTACAATATAATATAAAATAAAAAAACTTTATGTAATAGCAAAAATTTTATATTTAATGTTTTCACAGTTATATGTAATTTCTGGGTTAAACCGTGCATTATTTTTAATTACTTCCCAACTCGATGAAATAGTATGCACTATTGACATGGTTAAGTTTTTAAAGAAATTCATTAGATCTCAAAGTATTCAAAAATAACCTGTAAACTTCTTCATTTAGTAGCACAATATAACAATACGGCTATTGTATATTAGAGAAATATTAAAATAATATAAAACACTATTGCCAAGCACTTTCAACTTGTTGAGTCCTTATCAAAGCTGTACAAAAATCGTTATACTCTACTAAGCAATAAACTCGAACATTTCGTCATATCAGCCAGGAATAACTAATTGGAAAACTGGTTAACTTTGCATTAATAGCATCACAAGAATTTTTTATAGCATATGATTCCTTGATCTTATGTTTTTTACCATGTGCTTCATACGTTAATACACTAAATTCTCCTGCACAACATACATGCCCAGTAATAAGCCAATAAACATCACATGATCACCATTTCCTATGCTTGCTCAAAACTGCTATTAAACCGGGCAAAACTCTCTATATGTATAAGAAATGGTGATTATGTGATGTTTATTGGCTTAAAACCAATCCTGCCTAATAGGATAGTGATGGCTATGGTGAGTTCAGA
The DNA here is from genome assembly GCA_028023455.1 of Epiperipatus broadwayi. Classification (NCBI taxonomy): domain Eukaryota; kingdom Metazoa; phylum Onychophora; class Udeonychophora; order Euonychophora; family Peripatidae; genus Epiperipatus; species Epiperipatus broadwayi. The sequence continues at coordinate 6,314,154 of JAQFVV010000017.1, forward strand.
CCTATATGACTATATAAGCTAATGAGCTTGGATTGAAAATATTATGATGTTTTCAATTTAAGACTCATGGTTTTGAGATTAAGTAGAGATAAAAGGTGGCTGCTGGAGGGTTGCATTAGATCCTAAGATCTAGGTGGAGTGCTCTCAGATCCAAGTTTCTTCACTGATGAAGGCCACAAGCCAGAACCTAGTCTGGGGATATTGGATGAGTAGGCATTAGATGGGGATTTTATGCACAAGCCTTCTGGCATCCATTGATTACTCTGGCTTGCACTGAGTGGCAATACGTATAGAGAGTTTTGCCTGTTTTAATGCCCAGTAATACTTTGATGAATATAGAAAGCTGAATATTTGTCTTCGTTTCACAAATACATATTGCATTACAACCTGGTTGTTGATATACAATAGAATACACAATACTACTTTTATCCTCTTTGCTCGTTATCACCTTAGAATTGTTTATTAACCTATTAAGTTTAAGCGGAATCTCTCCATGCCAATCTGAAATTAGGAATAAAAGCTAATGACATCCACAGCCTATTATTCACAATTACATTAGTACTATTACGTCTTTTATAATGTTTTAAAACAATTGATAACAGTCTTTGCTTATCGTACCCAACTTTTATCAAGTATTGGATTTATTATTTTAAACTATTAAACATCACATGATCACCATCTCATACCAACACATAAATGGCATCCATTGATTACTCTGGTTTAGCACAGAAGTGGCACTACTATATGGAGAGTTTTTGCCTGTTATTTATTATTTTATTTAGTAGCAATAATTGTATATATATAATAACAATAATAATACATAAAAGCTCCTTTCAGCAAATGGTGATTTTGGTTTTCAATGTGTTACAACTATTTTACGATTTAAATTGCACTGCATACATAGTGACATCTACCTAAGTTGCAATGTAGATTGAAATTGTAAAATAGTTCCCATGGAAATATACATTTATACAATTTTTTTTTCTTCTCTTCCTTATACATATTGTATTATTATTATAATAGGTTCTAGTTAATTTTATATAAAATAGATGTCATTATGTATGCAAGGTAGATTGAAATTGTAAAATAGTTCTAACACATTGAAAAGGGCCAAAATCAATATTTGCCCAAAAGGGTTTTTATGAATCATTATTATATATATAAAATTATTGCTATTATATAAAGATATTTTATTTTATATTATATCGTATAATTTATTTACAATTTTTTTATGGGACTGTTTACTTTTGGCTGCTAATAATTTAATCAAACATTGTATTCAATTATTTTTGAATAAACGCTAACTGGTTAAGATATTCAGCAAGAATTGGTAGGTGCCTTAGTGTATTTTAAATTTCTTAATTGTCAAGACATTTAAGTGTTAACATATTCTCATGCCTCTTTTAGATTAAAACATTAATTAGCTATTTTAACAACAGTTTTTTATTTTTTTTTATTTCTATGATGAGATGTATGCTAAGTTCAACTTTCTAGTACTAAATGCATAGGTTTTATAATATGAGGACACAATTACTTTTGTCCAAAAGCATTGACTTTTAATAGAACGATGAGTTTGTCCGAAATCTTAACTCTTATTTAGTTGCGATATCTCTTGTATTTTCAGAAAAAAAAAAAAAAAATTAATGTCAGAAGCAGTCATTAAAGACTGTACTCACACAACTACGATCTGAGTCCCCCCCCCCCACCCACCCACCACGACTTTTCTATAACTAGAATACACATGCCCTAAACTATTCATACTTTTATATTTTGGACATTTCTGACTATTTAATTAGATACTTAAAAAACCTGACTTGGGCAAAAGAATTTCTCCCCCTAATAAAAATAATTTTAAACTGCATATCCATTAAGAAATAGAAAAAAATATAATCAAACAATGTGAAATTTCATGTGAACTTGTCCCATGTTTAATAAAGACAGAAACATAAAAGATCTTGAGAATATTCCTTAGTCTGAAAAAGACTGCTGGTTATTGATGATTACTGAAGACCTTTATTACACTGCGACTTGTATATAATGGGCAATGTTCAGCCTGAAAGTAACTTTGCAAAGTTGTATATTTGTCATATATGTGCAACAGGACGAATGAGCTTAATCAACATTAAAATCAATGACCTCTAGCAATATGAAAATAGATGACTGAGATGTGTGCAATTTCAAACATAGTTAGTCAATAAATAAATAAAGTATAAGCAACCAAAGTTTTACATTAAGTTTCTAAAATAAACCATTTTTATGATCAAGTTATGAAGATCCTTGGGAATTTGAATGCAGTATTCCCAGTGAGATTATCTAATAACCCAACTTTAATCTTCTTATTAACTGAAACAGTATTCTTAGTTACATAGAGCCAAAACTCTCCATATAATAGTGCCAATCTGTGCAAGCCAGAGTAATTAATGGATGCAAGAAGATTTGTGCACAAAATCTCTATCTAGTGCTTACTCATCCAATATCCCCAGACTGGTTTCTAGCTTGTGGCTTTCATCAGTGAGGAGCCTTGGATCTGAAAGCACCGCACCTAGATCTTAGGAGATAATGCAACCCTTCAGCAGCCACTTTTTACTGTATTAGTTAACTATAAAGCTTTGAGTCCAAAAAGTATGGATATTGAACTGAGTTCAGATCTATACAACTATCCAAGTTAACAAGCTTGAATTGAAAGCATTATTGTGTTTTCATTTTGGACTCAAAGCTTTATAGTTAACTAATAAGGTAAAAGGTGGCTGCTGGAGGGTTGCATTAGATCTAAGATCTAGGTGCAATCCTCTCAGATCCAAAGCTCCTCACTGATGAAAGCCACAAGCTAGAAACTAGTCTGGGGATATTGGATGAGTAGGCATTAGATGGGGATTTTATGCACAAGCCTTCTGGCATCCATTGATTACTCTGGCTTGCACTGAGTGGCAATACGTATAGAGAGTTTTGCCTGTTTTAATGCCCAGTAATACTTTGATGAATATAGAAAGCTGAATATTTGTCTTCGTTTCACAAATACATATTGCATTACAACCTGGTTGTTGATATACAATAGAATACACAATACTACTTTTATCCTCTTTGCTCGTTATCACCTTAGAATTGTTTATTAACCTATTAAGTTTAAGCGGAATCTCTCCATGCCAATCTGAAATTAGGAATAAAAGCTAATGACATCCACAGCCTATTATTCACAATTACATTAGTACTATTACGTCTTTTATAATGTTTTAAAACAATTGATAACAGTCTTTGCTTATCATACCCAACTTTTATCAAGTATTGGATTTATTATTTTAAGCTATTAAACATCACATGATCACCATCTCATGCCAGCACATAACTGGCATCCATTGATTACTCTGGTTTAGCACAGAAGTGGCACTACTATATGGAGAGTTTTTGCCTGTTATTTATTATTTTATTTAGTAGCAATAATTGTATATATATAATAACAATAATAATACATAAAAGCTCCTTTCAGCAAATGGTGATTTTGGTTTTCAATGTGTTACAACTATTTACGATTTAAATTGCACTGCATACATAGTGACATCTACCTAAGTTGCAATGTAGATTGAAATTGTAAAATAGTTCCCATGGAAATATACATTTATACAATTTTTTTTTCTTCTCTTCCTTATACATATTGTATTATTATTATAATAGGTTCTAGTTAATTTTATATAAAATAGATGTCATTATGTATGCAAGGTAGATTGAAATTGTAAAATAGTTCTAACACATTGAAAAGGGCCAAAATCAATATTTGCCCAAAAGGGTTTTTATGAATCATTATTATATATATAAAATTATTGCTATTATATAAAGATATTTTATTTTATATTATATCGTATAATTTATTTACAATTTTTTTATGGGACTGTTTACTTTTGGCTGCTAATAATTTAATCAAACATTGTATTCAATTATTTTTGAATAAACGCTAACTGGTTAAGATATTCAGCAAGAATTGGTAGGTGCCTTAGTGTATTTTAAATTTCTTAATTGTCAAGACATTTAAGTGTTAACATATTCTCATGCCTCTTTTAGATTAAAACATTAATTAGCTATTTTAACAACAGTTTTTTATTTTTTTTATTTCTATGATGAGATGTATGCTAAGTTCAACTTTCTAGTACTAAATGCATAGGTTTTATAATATGAGGACACAATTACTTTTGTCCAAAAGCATTGACTTTTAATAGAACGATGAGTTTGTCCGAAATCTTAACTCTTATTTAGTTGCGATATCTCTTGTATTTTCAGAAAAAAAAAAAAAAATTAATGTCAGAAGCAGTCATTAAAGACTGTACTCACACAACTACGATCTGAGTCCCCCCCCACCCACCCACCACGACTTTTCTATAACTAGAATACACATGCCCTAAACTATTCATACTTTTATATTTTGGACATTTCTGACTATTTAATTAGATACTTAAAAAACCTGACTTGGGCAAAAGAATTTCTCCCCCTAATAAAAATAATTTTAAACTGCATATCCATTAAGAAATAGAAAAAAATGTGATCAAATAATGTGAAATTTCATGTGAACTTGTCCCATGTTTAATAAAGACAGAAACATAAAAGATCTTGAGAATATTCCTTAGTCTGAAAAAGACTGCTGGTTATTGATGATTACTGAAGACCTTTATTACACTGCGACTTGTATATAATGGGCAATGTTCAGCCTGAAAGTAACTTTGCAAAGTTGTATATTTGTCATATATGTGCAACAGGACGATTGAGCTTAATCAACATTAAAATCAATGACCTCTAGCAATATGAAATTCAAACATAGTTGGTCAATAAATAAATAAAGTATAAGCAACCAAAGTTTTACATTAAGTTTCTAAAATAAACCATTTTTATGATCAAGTTATGAAGATCCTTGGGAATTTGAATGCAGTATTCCCAGTGAGATTATCTAATAACCCAACTTTAATCTTCTTATTAACTGAAACAGTATTCTTAGTTACATAGAGCCAAAACTCTCCATATAATAGTGTCAATCTGTGCAAGCCAGAGTAATTAATGGATGCAAGAAGATTTGTGCACAAAATCTCTATCTAGTGCTTACTCATCCAATATCCCCAGACTGGTTTCTAGCCTGTGGCTTTCATCAGTGAGGAGCCTTGGATCTGAAAGCACCGCACCTAGATCTTAGGAGATAATGCAACCCTTCAGCAGCCACTTTTTACTGTATTAGTTAACTATAAAGCTTTGAGTCCAAAAAGTATGGATATTGAACTGAGTTCAGATCTATACAACTATACAAGTTAACAAGCTTGAATTGAAAGCATTATTGTGTTTTCATTTTGGACTCAAAGCTTTATAGTTAACTAATAAGGTAAAAGGTGGCTGCTGGAGGGTTGCATTAGATCTAAGATCTAGGTGCAATCCTCTCAGATCCAAGGCTCCTCACTGATGAAAGCCACAAGCTAGAAACTAGTCTGGGGATATTGGATGAGTAGGCACTAGATAGGGATTTTATACCCAAACCTTCTGCATCCATTGATTACTCTAGCTTGCACTGAGTGGCGCTACTGTATGGAGGTTTATCTGGGCATAATTGCTGAGATATTCTTGACTTCGTTTAAGGAGAAGCCATAATACATCACATCACATCACATCCTCTGTGTAAACACAAAGAATGGTCATCATGTGAAGTTTAGTAGTCTTATTTCTGGTTCCTAATGCAGATCATTCTTCTTCTTAAATTCCTGAAGTTATTTAAAAATATTTTGTTCTTAACAGGAGACAATTTCTTTATTTATTTTGGCAATTTTTAAGAGAAATAAAAGGCTTATTATTAATAAAAGGCTATTTTTTCAAATAGTTCCCTCTCAAATTTTTATTTATTTCCTCGAGATAAATAGGCTTAAATTAGTAAACATTCTTTAAATTGTCTTTTGGAATGGATATTAGCAAGTTTAGTTTATATCTTTCCATATTGTCAATTGCAGAAACTGTTTTAGACTTGATTAATTCCGTAAAACAATACTTTAACTATCTTTACAGTATTTACAATAAAATAAAATAGAAAATTTCAAAATAATGTGAAAGGTGAATTAAATCCAATAATCACCAAACCTGGACAGGTATGTGACATGTTAAGAATAAAAAGCATTGCTTTTTAATAAATTTAATTTGCAAATATTTAAAATCATTATATGCACTAAATATATAATTTTTTTATATCAGGCTTTGTTTTTTTAATTAAAAAAAAAATCAAAGATTACTTTATTAACATAACGAATGTACTATAATTTATTAAACAATAAATCACTCATATCTTCTTTTTAAATATTTTTTAAAATCAAATTCAGCTTTATCTTAACCAGATTTTGATAATTATCTAAAATTGAAAAAAAATACTAAAGTTCAACTGGCATGCATTAATAAAATAAATTTATTTAGCAATAGTAATAAATCTAGCATACCAAAATTAAACAAGGCAAAACTCTCCATACAGTAGTGCCACCCTGTGCCAACCAGAGTAATCAATGGATGCCAGAAGGCTTGTGCATAAAATCCCTATCTAGTGCCTACTCATCCAATATCCCCAGACTAGTTTCTGGCTTGTGGCCTTCGTCAGCGAGGAGCCTTGGATCTGAGAGCACTGCACCTAGATCTTAGGATCTAATGCAACCCTCCAGTAGCTACTTTTTATCTCTACTTAACTCCAAAACTATGAGAATGAAATTGAAAACACAATAATATTTTCAATCTAAGCTCAATAGCTTATATAGTCATATGAGTCTGAACTCAGTTCAGCACCCAATAACAATTATGTGCTAGTATAAGAGATGGTGATCATGTGATGTTTAGTGGTTTAACACCAAAATTAAATCGATTTTTAATAACTATCTATAATTAAACCACAACAGCAATAAGGCCAGACCATTAAAAATATCACAACAGAACTTTCATTTACTAGTCAAACGCCAGAAATAGTCCACATATATTAATAAAAACTAAAGATCTGTTGAGAAAGCAAGATGTGATCAATTCTGGAAATATTATTTCCCTGGCGGAGAGTGTGTGTGTCTAATATTCCTTTCCCAACAAACAGGTCATCCACTAAGAACAAAAAAAAAATTTTTTTAAAGGGAAAAAGATTCATTTTCCAATTGAAATTATAAATAAGTGCCTTTGTTTTTTCCCCGAAATTTACCACTCACATTTAACTATACCTGATATTCTCTTTTCACTAGTAATCTTAAGGCTAAATCTCAAACCGGACTCAAATGTGCCCAGATCTAAATATAGCATTATATTGTAAGAAAAAACCAAAATCAGTGGAGTTCTGATGAGTTTTAAATATATTTGTACAGATATGAGACTGATTTAACATTTATCAGTACCATTACTGAATAATAATATTTTTAGCGCTGTAACATGTCATACATGTTGCAATGAAATATATATATTTCATGATCCATATAAGTATATATATTAGGTATTTAATAAAAAAAAAGCAAAAAAAAGTATAAACGCTATCAACAAGTATAATGACTGCAAAACTATTAGTAATAAATAAACAGAAATCGGATGTAATTTTTAAAATAAACTCTGATATATATGGAGCCCGACATTAATCTAGCAGTCTTACATGCATTTGTTATTTTTAGGAAAAACCAACACAAAGTTTTAATAACGAGTTTATTTACTCATAATATATGTACGATTTAGCAGTGAGTTAGTATGTTCAACTAGTGTCTTGCTAGTTGAACTCCGTAACAGAATCAGTCTAAATTTCACATGAATAATTCTGCATAGAGTTGGACTGTATTATTTCATTTTATTAAGTCCTTCTTTTAATATCTATTCACTTTATTTAAAGTTTGTCATTTCAATTCCATAACTTTCCATGTTAGTTTTCTGTAGCGATTTTAGTAAGCACCTTACTTCTCACTCACATTTCAGAGTCAGTCTAACTGGAGTTGACTGCATCTCTTTTCTTCTGCACTATTTCATCTGCAACTGCCCTTACTGTACTGCACGCTTTAAACTGTTTTCATTCTGCTCTACTCATATCACTAGTCTGCTTTTTTACACCATTAAAAGTTCTGCAGGCATTTTTAATAACTGCTAATTTGCATATTGCTAGACAATCATTGCTATGCAAATTAGGCTATGTAGATTACTTGCAGTTTGCATAATTCTACCTTTCTGCAAATCATTATTTCTAGAGTGACACAACACTGCCTGTATTTATACATACACATATATATATAACTTTATAAAATAAACAAACCAGTCAATACAAAACAGACTCAGTATTGAAATGAATAATATTCATTTCAGGGTTCGTGTGGTCTTCCACATGGTCGAGAGCTGATTTAGTTGTGAGGCTGCTAATAAAAATGGCATTCAAAAACTTAAAAAAAAGTAAAAATTGTTTATTATGCAATACAATTATATAATAAAATTAAAAAATTAAGAGAAAACAAAACTGATAAGATTTTACATGCAAATAATTTTGATGTAAATATATTAATAAAAAAAAAAAAAATTACCTATACACTGAAATTTTTTGACACGTTTTAGCTCTCCTGTCTTTTGTTCCAGCAAATGTAAAAGCACCTGGTTTTATTCTGCGAAATAAACAAACAAATAAATGAAGATGTAAATCTTTTTTAATTGTTTCAAATAAAATATTCTTTTATAAAAATAAAAAAATTGATAAATAAAAGAATATATTTTAAAAGCTACTTTAGTCAAAGAAAGGGGAGACCCTTTGATTAAAAAATGCGTAGTAATACAATTACTACAATATACTGGTGGCAATTTAATTTTAATTTGAATTACTTATTAGTTTAAAAATATTGGAATAGTCTCATTGCTTATAGAGTTAATCAACTGTATACTGATGAAAATTGTTATAGTTTGTTTCCTTCTTTCATCTGCCAGGTAAGATTATCTACATCCCATTTACCAGATGATATCGACAAGACTAGTTGTAAAAATTCTGAGTTTGACTGGGTGGGAGCTTTCAAATACCTGAAAAATTTCCAGCTCTATCAGGATTTGAATTTCAAGGTATAGATAAGTCAGCATATTAATGACTACAGTATAAGGCTCTTTACTTTGTATCATTTTTAAAAAAAAATCTTAATAAATGGAAATAAAGAATTGAAAGGCATGAGTTAATGTAGATAATAAATTAACATATATACGTAAAGCACATTAGGTATAATTCTCAAATAATTATCAGATAGGTAATAGAACGTAAATATGTAATTTCAAATCTACTTAATATGTTAATAACGCAGTAGTTTACATTACATATAATATAAATATATAAGCAAAATATATTACAAATGAAAATCTATAACAAGTTTAATAGTATATATTGATGGGTACAGAATAGCCTATCTTGAACATAGTTTAGATAACAGGTTTGCCCAAAACATTCCATAATTGACTTCAGTAGTTAAAATAGCAATTATGCTCAAGAAGTACATTGCTGATGAGAATGAGTAGTTATAACAAATAATAATCATAAAAAACTACTTTTTATGATTAGAAATGTTTAACAAATCACACTAATTATATTTCAAAATGAAATGATTGAGAAAAAAAAACATGCAAAATTAGTCAAGACAACAGAAAGACTTCTACGCAACTGGTAACTAAGGAATGATAAAGCAATAGATAATGTGCAATGTGCTTGCTCCGTCAACTCTCTCCAATTTCATCCATATCTTGCAAGGGGCTTACACCAATTTCTTAAGTTATATATCCAAATTCTATAAGGATTTTTCAGTTTTCTTCATATCCTGTGAAATAGCAAACAAGTAAACATTTTTAATTCCAAATCATAGTCCATTCAACATATAGAGCCAAACTGTTGCAATTTCTTCTCTATAGCATTCAATAGTTTTTTGAAGAGCTAAATTCTTCATTGAAAATAATTTGAATCCAATTTTCAAAAAAACTTTCAATGGCATACTCGTCCAAATGCCTAAATTCTTTTCGCTGAATCTGTTCTCATCATCCATGTTTCATATAACAATAAATAAATGCCCTTTATATATAATTTTTGCAATATGTCTGCATTTTCCCAAATCGAGGCCAATACTTGTTATATTCATTCTTAATTTTGTTTTCTTTAGGCAGTCTACATCGCAAGTAATTTTCTTTTCAAGATATACAAAATTTAGTTTTAGTTCAGTTCCATCATCTGTAACTTTTTTCTTTTATAAGAACCATTGTTTTTTGTTTGGGATATGTTACGCAAATCCATATCTCTTTATTTCATTATTTAACAGCTCTAGTGCTGATTTCAGGATTTCTTCATACTTTTCAACGATTTTACTTTGTCATCTGGATATTTTAAATCATTTATTTTCATTCCAAGCACTAATATTCTTTTGTACTTTTTATTTTATCATTTCTCTTGATACATAAGTAATGGAAATGCTTGGTAAAATTAAATCATATCAAAACTAACTTTTAATTTCTCTAGACACTGTCATATCCATTTGCGAATTATTACCAATCTTTAAAAGATTCATGATTCTAGTCCTAGACACCTTACTTATGGGTGAATATTATCAGAATCTTCGGCAAATCAATTAGAAATACAGGTTATTTCCTTTTCTTTTCACTTTCTTTGCAACAAATAGAATAATATCCCAAATTTTCTTAATACACTTATTCATCTGCCAAATGTCCCCCGAGGTCTTATAAGATGTTCATTATGACTTTGACTAAGATATTTATTATACAATAATCCTGTTTTTTATTGTGGAAATTAATAATTGTATTTTCCTGAAGGTTTGTGATGATAGTACTTTAGTTGTATTTATATATATTGGACCATTTCCATCATCTCATATAAAGTATTGAATGTCTTTAGAAAAATTTAACTTAATTTTCTAAGTAGATTCAACTGTTAATAATCACACAGGTTAGTATATGCATGATGTTTCGAGAGAGGTATTATCCTCTCTTCTTTAGGTATTGCTTGGCTGATCAGTGACAGTACTAGCATGGAAATTGGATCTGGACCCTCAGATTCTTGAATAATGAATTTTAAGGTAAGACTCTAGCCAAATGAGCCACAACAGATTTAATTCTCTGAAGACTATCAGCATATCTCAGCTAATATAAGTTATATCTTTGCATTTCTTTTCACAGCGTGTTTGGTTTTATCGCATCTTGTAAAGATCTAACGTTTCCACCAAAAGCATATAATTTAACTATTAAAAATTGTTTCATTCATCAACTAAATGACACAATTTTGATTGCTCAGTCAAAATTGTAGGCCTCATTTAGTCAGATGACATCTGATTCAATATAAAAGTTATATATTTCATTCATGTTTTATTATTAAATACTGCCTACTCACATACTAGCAATAATAAATAAAATAGAAAATCATAAGACATTACAATATTAGCCAAAAAACAAAATTTTACTAAAAATCTTCCACGACCATGATTTCAACTACTAATAAATAGACTTTTTCAAATGAAATTCAACCAGATACAAAAAACATATATATACACAAAACAAAATAGCCTTCCCATCATTCACTTCAAAACCCAACTTCTTTTAACATCAATTTATAAAACTGATTTATAAGAATAGTTATTTACTGGGTGGTATGAAAGTGACCTGGAAGAAAGGCATTGATTTAAATTCATTATTAAATAGTTCAAAACAATCAATTGTTAGCAAATCTATTCCTGGTGTACTTTATAAGATTCCTTGCAGTTGACATAAAATTTATATAGGTTAAAATAAATTTAAGTCTTAATGAAAGAGTTAAATTTAATAGGAGTAGAGTTAAAAAATAGATTCAGCTTTGTATATTCATGAACTGAATACAGGTCATAAATTATTATTTGACAATGCAAATGTTATCTTTCATGAAATAAATGAATTAAAAAGAAGAGTAGTGAAAAAGAAGAGGTTTAGATTCATGTTTGATACTATGATAATGAGATGTATTAAAAATAAGGAGTACATTAATGATTTCCATAGACAGTATAAAGTAAAGAAATTATTGAAAGTAGTAAAAAGTATAGTAGGAATTAATTGGTTAAAGAATGTTAGAAAACTTGAAAGCTGAATGTTCAAAAAGATGGTGGACTGGAAAAATGAAAGAATACAAATAATAAGGAAAAGAAAATATATATAGACAAATTAATAATGAGCTCAGGAAAGAAATAATTTTGTAAGAGAAAATTGGATGAAAAGAGAATGTAAAGAGATAAAAGTACTTCAATAAAATATAAATATACGTTTTTTTTATTTATAGAATTAAATATATTGAGATAAGAAGAAAAGGTTGAGCAAATTAATTATAAGAATGCTCAACGGGTAACTGATAGAGACAATATATTGAAAAGATGGAGTAATTACATTTAGGATTTGTTTGAAAAACATAATGTAAAATCAATTATGAGATTGAAAGAAACCAGAATGTCAGAAAGGGATGAGCAAGGTGTAGATGAAAAATGTTAAAGTTTTAAACCACTAAACATTACATGATCACCATTTCTTATGCTTATACAAGCTGTTTACACAGAGGCTAAACTCTCCAGTGCAAGCCAGAGTAATCAATAGATGCAAGAAGGTTTGTGCATAAAATTCCTAACTAGTGCCTACTCATCCAATATCCCCAGACTAATTTCCAACTTGTGGCTTTCATCAGACTCCTCACTGATGAAAGTCACAAGTTGGAAACTAGTCTGGGGATATTGGATGAGTAGGCACTAGATAGGGATTTTTTGCACAAACTTTCTTGCATCCATTGATTACTCTGGCTTGCACTAATGCCACTACTATATGGAGAGTTTAGCCTCTGTGTAAATGTTAAAGTTATTAAGATTGATATAATAGCTATAGAAAATGTAAAAGAATCGGTACAGTTTACGCTTATGAAAATTGTAGGATTGTGTAATTTGATAAATAATAATGGAAATTGGCCTAAAGACTTCTTAAAAACTACAATTATACATATGCGATTTTTTCGCATGCGTTAGTGAAGCTGTAATTATACTATAATGTTTAATATGCCTGCTTAGCGCTTTCGAGATTTAGTATTCTAATCTCATACTCGTATTTTTACGAATGAAGACTGTTGTAATTTATTGTACACATATGCAAATGAGCTTGAATTTTTAATTAGTCAGTCCATTGTTTGGAGAGAGCAAAGCATGCCTCTCTTCTATTAATGGCACTGAGGTCATTTGCTATGTAAAAAGCTTCTTTGACCTCTCTTTTGGCATCATTCTTCTCTGTGCAAATTATTTGGGCAGAACTGGGTTCGAACACATGGCCTGTAGGTGCTTGGTGATCCCAGAAGATTGATATTCCTTCATTTTTATTTTTAACCCTGTTGTACGCATACCTGGTTTGGTAAATTCTTGTGTTGATGTTAGCCCGAGTCTCACCATAGTAAGATGCCTGGCAGCCTAATTGAGGGCATGCTATTTTATAGACCGCATGAGGGGCTTGATCTTTTTCTATTTTATCTTTGGAATTATTTATTAGTTGGTTAGTGTTAGGAGGTGTTTTGAAGCTAAATTTGAAATCATTAGTCGAGCTCATTTGCATATATGTACAATAAATTACAACAGTCTTCATTCGTAAATCTATAAGTATGAGATTAGAATACTAAATCTCGAAAGCGGTAAGCAGGCATATTAAACATTACAGTAGCTTCACTAACACATGTGAAAAAATTGCATATGTATAATTACAATTTTTATTGGTGAAGAGAAAAACAATTTATTAAAAACTGCAGTAATTTGTACTGCTAAGAAAAAAAAAAAAAAAATTAAATGCAAAAAGTATAATACAATAAACTTGATATATGTTTCAAAAATATTATTGAAGATTTTAACTTAAAAAATATATGGAAAGAGAAAGTACTATTCTGGAGAACAATAAGATTTTCAGAAAGAGATACTGTTGAATGTCAGAACTGTGGGGAAAAAAAAAAGGGGGGGGGGAGTTATTTTGTGGATTTAGATAAAGTATTTGATCCAGTAACAACATCTTGAGGAATAAGACGTTGTATTAGAAAGAAAGCTGATTTGGAATATGTATACTAGACAAAGAATAAGCATTATCTTGTAGGATAAAGATAATAAGAAAGTAAGCATGGGCAGAGGTGATAAAAAGGAATGCTGCATGTCATCTGCTTTTGAATATTTATTTAGAAGGCATGATATAAATTTGGATTGTGGAGGAGTTAATGTTGGAAGTAGAATAATATGATGTTAAGATTTGTGGATGCTGTGATACTTATAAATGAGGATGAAAGAAATCTCCAATACATGCTGAATGGATTGGAGGACCGACACAATGAATATGAAATGAGGATTAATGTGGATAAGATCAAGACCTTGTGGACAGACAGAAATGCAAGAAGAATACTCGTAAAACTTGAAGACATGATAATGAACTGGTGGATTTAAATGTGCGGGAAGTCAAATGAGTGAGGATGGAAGAAGTAAAAATAATTTTAAAAAAATAATATTGGCATAGCCAAGAAGAAAATTTGCTTTTGCTGGCATTATTAAATAATGGGATCAAACAATTATACACCTATAATTTCGAAAAACAAAAGCATTAACCTCTTAATATATAGATAGATTTAAATAAAATTATGGTTTACCTACATAAATAAATTCAGATTATTAAATAAATTTTTGTTTATTTTATGTCCCTGACCATCTACGCATACTTTCAAATTTAACAAAAAAAGAGGGTCAAATAGAATACTCATTTCTTTATAAAAAATGCTACCAACCCATAACACACACATACATATATATTTTATAAAACATGTTTTCGGCAGCAAGCTATTCAACAACCCTGTGATGCAATTGTCTCTAACCATGTGACTATTATTGTTTTTTCACCCAGTTGAAGGCGTTATCTTGTCAGAACGTTGGTATATTTTGTTTAATATAATTTTGTTAAACATGGATGCTCCTGAAAACATGTTTTAAAAATATCTTTTGTCCATGAGAACATTCATTTCAACATATATACATATATCCTGTTAAAATGTGAAAAGTATAAATCTACTTCCTAGATATTTATAAGATTTTAATTATTTTTCTTTTTTTTTAAAATAGCAAAATAAAATAACATGACTAAAAATTTTAAATAAATCAAATAGAATTATCGTAATAAGCCAATAAACATCACATGATCACCATTTCTTATGCTTGCTTATAACTGTTATTAAAACAGGCAAAACTCTCCATACAGTATTGGATGAGTAGGCACTAGATGGGGATTTTATGAACAAGCCTTCTGGCATCCACTGATTACTCTGGCTTGCAATGAGTGGCAATACTATGTGGAGAGTTTTGCCTGTTTTAATTATCGTAATACAAAATAAAATATTTATTACAAATTTTAAAATAAATAATAGTTAAATCAATGAATAAGCAAATTTAAAATAATTACCCTAATTTTTTAGCAATAATGTTTATTGCTTCCATGGTATCTTTATTTTCTTTATAAAGAACAAAATGACAATAATTTCCTTTTTCTGATGGCCACGCTTTTCTTGATCTTGCTACAAAATATAATACATTGCTAGATACAGATATATTACTTTTATAATTATCTAAAATGTAAAAACACATTTACTATAATTAGAATATTTATGCATCCACATATATATGCAGGTCTTCTAATCTAGTTATTTAAAATTTTGTGGTATTACTATTTAACTTCTGCAACAAACTTTTGTTTCTGAAAAACGTTCATAACATACCTAACTTTAGTTTTCTATGGAATTCTATCCTCACCTATCCTCCCCCCATATTTATATGAAAACAGGATTGATCTTTCAGCCAAAATATCGAAGCTCAAGTTCACCATAAAATACTTTTTTAAAATATCTGGTACTACCCATATTTCATATGCCCAATCCAACGACGACATGTCCTTACAATAGTCAATTCAATATTATTACATCCAGCAAACAGAGAACCTACCAATTGTCCATATGAACTGGCCATCATATTTTCAAAAAATTATAGAATCTCGATGATATATCCTTACAATAGTCAATTCAATATTATTATATCCAGCAAACAGAGAACCTATCAACTGCCCATATGAACTGCCATCATATTTTCAAGAAATTATAGAATATTGACGATATGTCCTTACAATAATCAATTCAATATTATTCCATCCAGGAAACAGAGAACCTATCAATTGCCCAAATGAACTGGCCATCATATTTTCAAGAAATTATAAAATCTCGATGATATATCCTTACAATAGTCAATTCAATATTATTATATCCAGCAAACAAAGAACCTACCAATTGCCCATATGAACTGCCATCATATTTTCAAGAAACTATAGAATATCGACGATATGTCCTTACAATAGTCAATTCAATATTATTCCATCCAGCAAACAGAGAACCTACCAATTGCCCAAATAAACTGGCCATCATATCATATTTTCAAAAAATTATAGAATCTCGATGATATATCCTTACAATAGTCAATTGAATATTATTACATCCAGCAAACAGAGAACCTACCAATTGCCCATATAAACTGGCCATCATAGTTTCAAGAAATTATAGAGTATCCTTAAATGAAATTTTCAAATGCCTTTATATTGCATCAATGTGGAGTCCAGACCTGACTTCTATACAATATATTTGGCAGAATAAGAACTTAACAAACAACTAATTAAGTTGAAGTAATATCATTATGGTAAAATAATTTATCTTTTAACTTATTAAATGCGGCACTAGCAAACTGATATTTGTGTTGGACCTTAATCTTCAAGTCTGCTTTCCTAACGAAAAAGCTACCAAAATAGCAAACTGATATTTGTGTTGGACCTTAATCTTCAAGTCTGCTTTCCTAACGAAAAAGCTACCAAAATATTTAAATGACCACATTTTCAAGCTGATAACGACCCAGAATAATTGTTCTGAAGATTTTTCTTCAGTTATAGGCTTCTCTTTTAAAAATATTAAATAAAAAATCGGAATTATCCATGGCTATACTCAAACATAAATGATACTCTGTAGATTATCTTTTTTGAAACATTAAAAGTAGCAATCAATCAGTTTGGGGAGATGTAGTCTTTTGATGTGAAGATTCTATGTGAAGCAATCTTCAGCTGCTCGTTCAGTCCAGCATAACACTAATCACTTCCTCCATATACAACTGATCAGCAAACATATATTTATGACCTAGTTCTTGCGTGTTTATCATATATATATACTGCTCTAATGTGTCTTTCATTTTGTTGTTGCATCTCAGAACTACTCCATCTGATGCAGCCTTCTAATCCTCCTTTGATTAGTGATCCTGATTTCTTCAGACTCTTCAAGCATACCTCCATTCATTTTTTTTTCCATCCAGCTAATTGCTTCCATCCTTCTCCAACCCTACATCTCAAAGTCACTGCCACTACATATAATTTCATTATTCTCTTTAACAACTCATTTAAATATTTTTACATTAAGAGATGTCATTTGTTAAAAAAAGTATGTTTTACCATTGAACTTCGGCATATCTCATTTCCTAGTTTAATAGACATAATATCACAATTTTATGATAGCACCATCATATTAGCCTTCTCCAAATTGAGCAACAATTTTATTTATTTTTTCCAATCTTTTTCAATGTTTTAGGACTGTCCACAATTATCAGCTGGTTATCCATATATTTAATTGACTAGATGATATGACAACCACATTCAAATTCAGCCTTGCTTTTCAGGCTGGGTCTTATAGCCTGAACAAAAATGTTAAATAAGCAGGGAGACAAAAGATAATCATGTTTATTTCTTCTTTTGATGTATTGATTGAGGCAAATCATCTTTCTATATAAAAATCATAGATAATCCAAATATCATACATTGAGCAATCTATTTTTCCATAATTGGGAATGCTGTATCCCCAAGCAGCCAGCAAACAAATATACAATAAAACTCGACAGAATAACAGCACATACATTTAGCAATAGTAATTTATTAACAATTCGGAAAAATAATTACTACATGGATCTTTAACACTAATATAAAGTCTGCATTTGAGCGAGCTTAATTCAGTGATTAATTATTGACATAGCGAATACTGTTTATACAATTAAGGAAAAGCTATTAGTTAACTTTACCTTTGCTACTATCTGTAGGTTTTATGAAACAACCCTCTACGAGCCTCTTGAGGTGTTTCAAATTAATAATAAGACCGAGACAGTCTATTTAAAAGCACTAGTCAGCTTAGTGGCCTACAGGAGCTGAGATCCTGGGAAAAGAAATCCTCTGCTCTTCAACTCGCGAATGCACTAACAGTAGCAACTGCCACAGAAAAAGCAAGCAGTCCTTTTTCTCTAACTATTTATATCATCTCTTCCTTTGTTTCTCTTATCTTTTCTGGAGTAAATTCTTTGGCTTTAATCAGTCCATATTATTCAGTTTGTTATCATACAACAAAATTCCTTAGACTTAATTACTCTTTTAGGAATTTATTTCCATATATGGTGAGTTTATAAGGTCTATAGTATTAATTAATCTTAGGAATTTATTTCTGTATCTGTACGGTTTTATAATTGATTTAATGTTTTAGGAATTCCTTTCCATATAAGGTAATTTATAAACTCGGTTCCATTAATCAATTTATAGATGGGTCTATGTTTCTTTAAACTATGTTTAATTGAAAACATTTCTTTTCAGTGATTTATTTATTTAAGTTTAAACATTCTTTAATATTTTGCAGGGAATAGGCTAATAATCAAGCTTTGAAAGCAAATATGTAGGGATCCATTCAAGCTTATCATTCTTTCTCTCAACTCTTAATGACCCAATAGCATGTCTAAGGGATGTTCCTTCCTGAACTTGAATAGAGATCCTATTCCAAAATCGTTCCACCCAGTAACTTAATCTCTTTATAATTACATTAAAAGTGTGAGACATTAGATGTATTATTTTTTAGTCCTTACAATCTATCACCTTGCTTTATAACTATTGCAATTATAAGCCATTTCTCCATCTTCGAATGGAATACCACTGTTTCCATAATCCTAAAGAACTTTATCAAACATCAGGTTCTATCATTAAATATGATTAACAATGCCTTACCAAATAAATCCCTCATAATAGGATAAAAACCAATATCATCATTTGGATCATTATGGTATTTCCAATGACAAGGAACTGGATTTTCATATAATTTTCCATATCTTTTATGTTTAAGCTTTAATCCATTCTTTTATTTTGATGTGATTTATCTATTTCTAGATATTCATTTTCCAAATATATACTTTAGTTGACTTTCAGTTCTTGAAATGTACACATTTTGCCATTCTATGTTCATCCTTTTTTTTTCAGAATTTCTTCTGTAACTTATGCTTTTCTAGTACTCTTTATTGTTTTGATCAAAGAATCTTCATTAGCCTTTATTAATATTGTTATCAATGTTCAACAGATCTTTCCAAACACCTGTTTACAATGTTTTCAAACTATATCTAACCATTTGGAGATCTTTCCAAATACCTGTTCACAATGTTTTCATATTATATTTAACCATTTGTAGACTTAAAGACTTTCTAAGTCTAAATTGTGACTTTTCTTTAATATATTATCTAAAAAGTGGACATGTACTCCACTATAAAGGCACAAATATTGGAAATACAAGTGGAGTAGGATTCATTATAAATAAAAAGTGAAAGAACAACATTGTTGAGATTGATGGTGTATCAGACAGAGTGGCAAGATTAGTTATACAACTTAATAGCAGATACCAAATGCAGATAATTCAGGTTTATGCCCCAACAAGTTCTCATAGTGATGAAATAGGAGAAGATTTTTATATGAATGTACAAAAGGCTTTTGATCAGAATAAACAACATTTTAAAATTGTTATGGGAGACTGTAATGCTAGAATTGGTAAACAAATAAACGATGAAAGTGCTGTAGGTAATTTTGGTTATGGTAATAGAAATGAGAGAGGTCATAGACTTGTGGAGTTTGCAGAAAAAAAACCCCTTTATATTATGAATTCTTTTTTTGAGAAAAATGTTAAAAGGAAATGAACATGGAAGCACTCAAATGAAGGTACAGTAGAATTGGATTATATTTTGACTAACAGAAAATACATATTTCAAGATTGTAATTTTCTTAATAAATTTAACACAGGAAGTGATCATCAATTAATAAGATGTAAGATACATGTTAATGCAAAACTAGAGAGACAAAAATTATTAAGAAAAACAATATTTACAGTTGATATTCTTAATCTTCAGAAACACTCTAATTAATTTAAATTAGAACTTACAAATCGGTTTCAAGTATTAGTAGATTTTGAACACGATTCAGGTTTGAATGAAATTAATAAGAAAATAACTGATACACTTTTAAAAACTGCAATAAAGATATCTGGTAGAAAAAAGCAGCAATTGACCAATAAAATTTCTACTGAGATGAGAATTTATGAAGAAAAGAAGGAATATGAAGATATACAAAAATGATGCATTAAAAAGGATTGAATATCTCGAATTCTGTAAAATGGTGCAGAAAAGAGTTGAAAGTGATGTAAGAAAGTATAACTGTGAACTAGCAAGGAAAGCTGTAGAAGAGAATAAAAGTCTCGACAGTGTAAAACAACATTTTGGTATTGGTAGGAAATTTATATCTGCAGTAATGAAAAAAGATGGAATTATTACTAAAAAGAGAGCTGACATCATAAAATGGGTTGAAGATTTCTATCAAGAATTATATAGTAATAAAGAACAAGTACATCCTACATCTATTATATCTTTTGAATTGCCCAGAATTTTAAATGAAGAAGTGAGACATGCAATTAAATTTATGAAGAAAGGAAAGGCTCCAGGTAATGATGGAATTATAATTGATATATTAAAAGAAGTAAATGAAGAAATAGAATTTTTATTAGCAAAGTTATATACCAAATGTCTAAATGGTAAAGATGTACCAGATGATTGGAAGAATGCAGTATTAATATAAATATTTTAAAAAGGTGATAAAGAAGATATTAGAAATTATAGACCTATCAGCCTTTTATCAGTTTTGTACAAAATTTTTACCAAGATAATTACAACTCGTCTACAGACAACACTGGATTTCCACCAACCAAGAGAACAAGCTGGATTTAAAAGTGGTTTTAGTACAGTAGATCATATCCAGGTATTGAGAGAAGTTATACAAAGGACAAATGAATATGAGTTGCCATTATGCTTTGGATTTGTAGATTATGAAAAGGCATTTGATTCTATAAACATTTCTTCAGTGATTAAAGCATTGGATCATCAAGGTGTAGATCCAGGATATTGTCATATTTTAAAGAATATTTATAAAAATGCAAAAGCAACAGTTAAATTACATAATGATTCTAGGAAAGTCAACATTGAGAAGGGTGTAAGACAGGATGACTCCATATCTCCAAAACTTTTTACAGCAGTGCTGCAAGAAGTATTTTGTGGATTAAAATGGGAAGCTAAAGGAGTGAAAGTAAATGAAGATCTAAGTCATTTAGATTTTGCAGATGATGTAGTTGTTTTTGAAAATAATGCTTTTATTTTATAAAGCACAGACAGTTGAAATTGAAATTAAATTGAAAGGCTGAAAACCTCACACTTATTATAATACTTATTTGACAGCCAATCAGATGTTATAATGGCTGTCTGAATAGCAATCAAACCGTAAACACATGACAAAGAATTTTACAAGAAAAGGGAGGTCTATCCTCTTGTGTTTACGGTTTGATCGCTATTCAGACAACCATCATAACATCTGATTGGCTATTAAATAAGTATTATAATAAGCACGATTTCAGCCTTTCAATTCATTTTCAATTTCAACTGTCTGCGCTTTATAAAATAAATATTATTTACATACGTTACTGCAATTTATAACATCTAAAAACTACTGCATAGTAAATCGTAGGATTTCACGCTATACGTTTGTAATTTAGACTCAGTGAGTTAAATGTGAAGATATTTAAAGCTTCACGTTTTCAAACCTAAATGCTTCAGACTGGCTTAGATATATAGAAAGACAAGTAGAGAAGAGGGTGGACTGCCCTTTTCTTGTAAAATTCTTTGTCATGTGTTTACGGTTTAATTGCTATTCAGACAACCATCATAACATCTGATTGGCTGTCAGATAAGTATTATAATAAGTGCGAGAGGTTTGCAGTCTTTCAATTTAATTTCAAATAAAGCTTTAGAGCTGCAGGAAATGTTGCAGGAGTTATCAGATGAAAGAAGAAAAATAGACTAAAGATAAATGTTAAAAAGACTAAAGTAATGTTCAATGGATTTTGTCAAAATATGAAAATAAAGATTGATCATGATGAGTTAGAAGAAGTTAACAGCTACAAATATCTTGGTCAGATTATTAATGCAGATGGAAATATAATGGATGAAATTAATCATAGAATTAAACTTGGTTGGAGTGCTTTTGGTAGAAATAACTTGATACTAAAAGGAAATATGCCTATGGTTTGAAAAGAAAGATTTTTAATAAATATGTTTTACCAGTTCTTACGTATGAATCTGATACTTGTACACTTAATAGAAGAGCAATACAGAGACTTCAGACCATTCAAAGAAGTATGGAGAGATGCATGTTAGGAGTAACAAGAAGAGATCGAAAACGCAATATATGGGTAAGACAACAAACAGGTGTTACTGACCTTATTGAAAAAGTTAAAAGACTGAAGTGGAGTTGGGCTGGACATATTTCTAGAAGAGATGATAATAGATGGACAATTGAAATCTTAAACCAAATTCCAAGAGATTGTAAAAGACCCAGAAAGAGACCACATGTGAGATGGATGGATGAAATAAGAAAGTGTGCAGGGGTGATGTGGAGAAGAGAAGCTAAAGATTGAAAAAGATGGTTTGAATTTGGAGAGACCTTCTTCCTGCAGTGGACTGATAATGGTTGATGATGATGGTGATGATTATCTTTTTAGTCTCAATTTTAATTTATGCCCTGGAAAAAGTAGAATATAATCAATTTAGAAACATGTCTTTAAATTAAGTGTTAGTAATGTTTTAATTCTCTTGTTTACTAACTCAATTTGCTTTTGATCATGAATGTTTTTATTTCCCAAACCATCTACTTCTACAATTAGCATTCTAATCACCCATAATAATAATATTTTCCTTAAATTTGCATTTATTTAGAATTACTTCCAACAAATCATAAATTGTTTCAACACTATGTCGTTATCCTTTGTTGTGGGCATATAAACCTCTACCAACACCAAATTTACAGATGTTGCCACAAATCAAACCCAAATCAATCTACTGCATACTGTTTTGCAAAGAAACCATCCACTTCCGAATCCATATCAATCCATTTTTTGTTACTAAATGCAAGTATCGTAGACATTGATTAAGAACTCACCTTCATTAACCTATCTATTATCAGATACAGTACATTCACTCCCATTTTCTATATCTCTTGCATTAAATTTTCCAATTTAATTGTTTTCAACATCCATTCTTCAATTCTACATTATCATTTTAGCATAGGGATTTCACTGATGATAATATGAAAAAGCCTTATTCTTTCTCTACCAGCTCATTGCCCCACTTTCTTAATCAGGAAGAGTTCTAGAGTTGCCATTCGCTGATTAAATCATCAACAATGTCAAACATCAAAAGAAATACCACCTGAAAATAATGTGATGATTTCCTGTTACTCTTCACATCACTGTTTTATTACCAGTAAAGACGAATGTAAACAAAACTAGAAAATGTTCAAGGAAAATGAGTTCCTCTGCCTTCCTAATCATTGAAAACTTTTATTTACTAATTTTTTTCATCATATGTCTTCAAAATTATATTTACCAGTAATTTGAGTAAAGGACCCTTGTAGGGTCATATCAGCCAGGGCATTTGTTATTTTTGCTTGTAATTAATTGAAATGAAACACCACTGATATTCCATTTTGATATATGCTTCATGAAGGTGACAAGAAACCATTCTAATATCCTCTATCATAAAAGTAGAAACAAAAGTTGAAGCTAATAGACATCTATTGAAGTTACGTTTTCAATTCAAACGCTTCATATTTTTTCCCAAGAATAATAATCTTAGCCTTATATCAGAATGTAGAAACAAACTATGGCAGACCTCATGCAAATTTCAACACAAATGTTTTGTTTAACTGCATCAAATGCCATGACTAAGTCAATAAAAAAAAAAAAATCATATTGTTTACATTTGTCTTGCCGAACAAATAAAACCACAATGCTTTTAAATTTTCTAAAGTCACCACGAATCCCTAGTAGCCATCCATTCAATAAAATTGTTGTAGTTAATGTTATTTTATGATAATTACTATAGATTTTTCTACACCATTTAAAAAGAACAACAGCAACATATTTACAATAAGATGGTACAATTTCAAAGACTCAATATATTCTAATAATGTTGAAATGACTTTATTTTAAAATTTCTCCAGACTTTCCATCAAGACCCAAGTTAAAACGAAAAGCCATTTTAACTTCATCAAGCTGTACATTTTCTGTCCAAATAAAAGGATATATCAATAAAAAAAGAATCATCTGCATTCTCATATCATTATTCAAATGGTAATGAAAATATTTCCTCCAACTGTATGAAATATCATTATCATATAACAAGATTCATCATCTGATTTAATAGGATTACGATATCATTTTTCACATCCACATAGTGCTTTCAATGCTTCAAAAAAATGTTTAATCTGACTATGACCAGAAAATGATTACACATCCTTTACAGTTTTAATAGTTTATAAAAATGATATACATTATAATGATATATCCTAATATTATTCAGGCTACGAAATAAAATTTGAATTTACCAATGCTTATAAGATGCCTACAAATTAATTGAATAGTGGATTGTGCTTTAGTTCAAGAAGACTAATAAATTGGAATTATCCAGTAAAATCAATCAAGTCGAGCTATATGTATTTTTCACTAATCAACAGATTCTGATATGACTTAATGAATAATATTTCTGTAGTGTTATTTTCACTACACCACTCTCACACAAGGGAAGGGATGGTTTCTATCTGTTTTTAACACCTTGTGGATGAATGTAATCATAAACATATGACCAAAGACATGTGAAAAAGATGTTATGATCCCCAAGATGGAAATTTTGTGCTGAACCAGCACTCATCAGTGGGCCCAGATCACATTCCCTCATACATATCTTTATCTTCATTCAGTATATATAGATAGGGAATTATGACAGTTTAATTGATGTGTCAAATTTACCACTCTCACAAGTTTGATACAAATCATTTAATAAAACACTAAACATCACATGATCACCATCTCATGCTAGCACATTCTATAAGGAGAGTTTTTGCCTATTTAAAATCATTTAATGGAAATATACTAATAATTTTTATTAGTCATTCATTAAACTAGAGATTATCCACTTAATGAATAACGTTTCTGTAGTGTAATTAAATTGTAATAATTGGCTATCTATATATACTTTAAATGATCAAGTTATGTGTAAGAGATTGTGATCTAGGCCAACTGATGAGTGCTGTTTCAGCATTAAATGTGAATTTTGGGGATCATACAGCCTTTTCACATGTCTTATATCATATGTTCATGATTATACCCCTCCACAAGGTGTGAAAAATGGATAGAAACCAGTCTCTACCTTGCGTGAGAGTGGTGTAGTGAAAATTACACTATAAAAATATTATCCATTAAGTGGATAATCTCTAGTCTACTGAATAATTAATGAAAAATTATTAATATATTTCTGATAATATGAATTTGTTAATTTTATAAACTAAATAGAGATCACAGTATATATATATAAATATAATGCCATACGAAATTTATCAAGTCTATTTTTAAATAATAATTAAACTATCCTCTAGCTGCCATGTTCAATAACTTTTTACAGTAAGAAAATGGGCCACTTCTTACCATATTTTGGATATTTTTAGTTAGAGTTATCCAGAACAATAACAGCTAACTGATATTAAGTTTATAGAGCAAAGATATTTCATTCACTTCTAAATCCCAATAATAAACAAGTATGTAATGATAAATAAACAAACATGAAATGATAAATAATATTTTAATATTGCATAAATATAATGTCATGTGAAATTTATCGTCTATTTTAAATAATAATTGAACTGTCCTCTAGCGGCCATGTTAAATAACTTTTTACAGTAAGAAAATGGACCATGACAATTAATGAGCAGATCAATTATTATTTAAAATAGAGTTGGTAAATTTCACATTATATTTATTAAATATTAAAATATTATTTGTCATTACATATGAATGTGTGTACAGTGTGTAGATGTATCATTTTCAATCATTATCAATCGAAATTTCCAAGTATAATTCATTTCTCCATCCATAGTTTTTCTTTCCACATCACACCAATAAGCTTCCATACTCATCCATTCATCTCACATGTGCTCTTGAGTATGTCATATTGGGGATCTTGATTTCAGGGATTCCAAAATCACTTGAAAATTTAAAAAAATATTAAATATTGCTTGTATCATTAAGAACAGTTTTTGATAGTTGAAAGAATTAAGAGACTTAAAAGGAGTTGAGCTGTACATATTACTAGATAAACTGTTGAAATCAGTGCCCATATTAGGTAAAGGTTGCTCTATTTAGATTCAAAAAAGCTGTCTTTATCAGATGACTCTTTGAATGACCAAGAAAAGGTTGGTTCACAGATAGATAACATATCAGAAAATATGACCATTATTACCATTAGAGGAATAAACTGCATCTTACTTACAAATAAAATGGGACCTAGTTTGACCATTATCATTATTTTATGAGTGAATATTATTTAAAAATAATGAGAAAATCATTATTATACTGCCATAACATTTGACATACAAACATATGTACAGAAACATAAAAATAGTAATCATTCTGCATAATATTTGTCATTTTTGTCTCATGACACCTACTCTACTCAATACATTTTGGCCAAACTATGCATGGTCAATTCAAAACTTAATTATTTCTCATTAGGTGAGATTTCTCCTTTAAAATATATATCCCTTAGTCAAGCATTGTTAGCTAAGAGATCATCGCAGCTGCCTTGCAAGCAAGAAGTTGGTTGCAGACAGTTGGGGGTTCGCGTCCCGGCCGATGCTATGTCATATGAAAATATATATATATATCCCTTATCTCAATCCCTTCCCATAAATGACTGCAAAGGAAGGATTAAAAAATTATAAATATTGGAAGTAAATATCAGAGATAAAACATAGTGCAATGAAGTGAAAGAATTTTGAATCATGGGTGATGGCGTGGAGGTAATTTAATATATTTATAAAGATATTACACACGGGAAAGAGAAAGGTGTATTTAATTAAAAAATCAGATATATTAATCTTTAACTGCGGTTTAAAGTTTATATCTGGGTTCGAAACAATCTCTAGTTTAGTAAATGATTAGTGATAGTCCCTATTGTATTTATCTGGAGTGGATGGTGTCAAAGTTGTGGGCGGAGTAAGTTTGACATTTTCAAATCAAAATGTAACAATATATAAAATGAAAGTGGTAATTGGAGTTACATGTGAAAGTGTATAAGTAGTGGTTACTGTCATTTTCATATTAATCCCCTTGTGTATCTATATACTGATTAAAAGAATGTTCCCATTTCTGGATACATACCTGGAACTCATTTTCAGGAATACCGTGGAGCAGCTGTCTCACAGTCTTTTGGATATTAGTTATAGTAGAAAATCTTCATCCTTTCAGCCCAGTTTTTAATTTTGGAAATAACTAAAAATCATAGAGAGCCAGAATAAGCAGGATAATGGTGTAATTAATTTTTCAGTCAAAAAGTCTTTCCCAATGAAGGCAGACTTGGTGCATTGTCAAGACCCAGGACACAAACTTCACGGAAATCTTTCTCATGTTCAATTCTCTATTTAAAATTTGCCTAACTGTTTTTCGATTAATCTGCAGTTCTTCAGCTATAAATCTCACACTTAATCATCTCTCCGACTGTATTACATCTCGCACTTTGTTAATATTAATGTGAGTGGTTTTTGGCTGCCAGCTTCTGGGGTCATCCACCACATCTTCTCGCCCATCTTTGAACCTCTTATGCCACTCAAACTACTCGATTTTTTCATAACACCTTCATCATATGCAACTTGCAACAGTTGTAACGTTTCAGTAGCACATTTGACAATTTTCACACAAAATTTGATATTAATATGTTGCTCAAAATTTCAATCAGCCATTTTTACATCAAAGCATACATATGGATATTTATTATCTTCTCAATAACTTACTAACGATTAGCTCTATCGGTTTATAATTTATACATGCATTAGCTTAAACATGTTCGAACACAAACACTCATGTGATTTCAATACAATCTTCTGGGAATTAAATTGGCACATTTTGTACATATAGATATTTCTAATTGTTCTAAGTGTGATCAACCATATTTTACAATTGCTAAATACAAAATTTATTCCGTGAACACTATGAATAATATAACCTTATTTTTTCTCACTGTGATGAAATAATAAAAATTAATTATTTAATTATATGTACGATGTGCCCCAGTGAAAAGATGACTGGTTCTCTCAGTTTCCGATATTACTATCTTTGAATTATTACGTGTGGTATATAGTGATACAGTTTAGCGTTTCATCACAAAAATTTTTAACTTCTAATATGTCTGGATTACGATTTACTACTTGAAATGGGACAGCGTGTTTCATATCTTCATGGACCATCTTTAATGCTATCCCTGCTGTCATAAAATCATGCAAATGACTAAAAAATATGTTTGCAACTCATGGCTTAATGGCTACATAGTTTGAATAATTGCCAATGTTTCAGCAACAGTTTTGCCCAATTTAAAACAAAGTTAATATTAACATGTTGCTCCATTGTAAGTCAAGGTACGAAACACACTGATACAATTTATGTTCTGACATGTGATCCAGATGTGCTTTAAAATTTTTATGGCGAACAGCTAAACTATGCCGCTATGTAAGACACGCATTGATTCAGAGATCACACAGTTGGTAGCTCGGAGCACCAGTAACTTTTTCAGTAGTATACTCTATATACATGATTTTTGATCGCATTGTTAGGCTATTTACTTATACTCATAACATAAGTTATAGAGATCGGAGAAGATGGATTAAACTTGGAGAGACCTTCGTCCTTCGGTGGATCGATAATAAATGAAAATGATAACATATAAATTTGAAGTTACATTAAGTATAAACATTTTGCTATTATGGAAATCACGATTTATCAACATGAGCTGCCAAGAAATGCCAGGTAGGAACAAGTTGGGAACCAGTGATCGAGAGCATTTAAACACATTTTTCAATCCGAGTTTTTTGAGAAACTGATTTTACCCAAATTTAGAGGAAAATCAAAAAGTAATGCAACTTATTTTTATTTAAAAGTAACTCACATTTAAAAAAAAAAAATATTTCTAAACAAAATGTATTCCAAATTGCCTTTGATTTTTCAATTCAAGTAAATGCTAATAACCTTTTCAGAAATAATCACTAAACATCATATGATTACCATTCTTTATGCTTACACAGAGGTTAAACTCTCCCTACAGTAGTGCCACTCAGTGCAAGCCAGAATAATCAATGGATGCAGGAAGGTTTGTGCTTAAAATCCCAACTAGTGCCTATTCATCCAATATCCCCAGACTTGTTTCGAGCTTGCGGTCTTCATCAGTGAGGAACATTGGATCTGAGAGCACTGCACCTAGATTTTAGGATCTAATGCAACCCTCCAGCTGCCATCTTTTACCTTATTAGCTAAGTATAAAGTTTTGAGTGAAATATGAAAACACAATGTTTTCAATTGAGAAATAGTTTATAATAAAATAAATTATTACCTAAATAAAATAAAATGCAAATAAATTTCATAAACATCATTTGCAATATACCATATGAAAGTCTGAGGCAAACATTTTATCGCAGATCTTTTAGGCGACACTTTGAGGAATGATTTATTTGATATCACTAAAACCTGAAGACAGTATTCAATCAGTTAAGAACTATAGTATGATGTTTTTCATGAAGATGATAGAAGACTATACTACAATTTCACAAACAGTTCAAAAAAATTATTCATTGCAAATATTTTTTGGTCTAATTATCTAAGTATCTAATATTATAAAGTTTTAAAGCTCAATGAATAAAATGACAACGGGACTCTTTCTCGACTCAATTTAAACATATAGGTATAGGAAGTAAGAGTAAAAAACATTAATTACTTGCCCCTTTTTTTAGTAACCATCACTCTAATAATTTTCTTTTTTTCAATTTCTTCGGTATTGCTTTCTAAGTTTGAAAATAATTTCCGAATAGCATGATGAATTTTTGTACGGTATTCTTTATCATCTCCTACCTAAAAAAGAAATAAGCGTACATTATTATGAAGTATATTTAATAAATTGCAATTCTATTAAATTTAGAGTTACAATTCCTTTTATAATAAAAGTAAAAAATAATGAAAAAATGGACGAGACCCCCCAAAAGACAATCTGGATATAAAATTTAAAAAGGACGCAAACCACTAAATAAAATCATTTCTATATAAGCACTAATTAAGCAATAAACTCTAGATGACAGATTTGTCTCCTCTGATAATTCAAAGTTTATATAGTAATTTTTAAAGAGTAATAAAAAATTTAAAGTTAAAGGAATGCTTTTATTCACATAAATGAAATAAAAACTAAATTTCATTCAGCCTTCATAAATAAAAACATGGAATGATAACGCTAGAATATCAAAAACTTTATTCTAAAATCATATATATACCTCAATTTCCACACTAGCTTTTTCATCTTTAGAGTCTTCCAATTTTTGCAGTTTTTCTTTTATGTCGGTAGAAAAAATATCATCAATCTGTAAAAAAATACAAACACATACATATATATTAATTATCTATTCAATAATTGAAATGTTTGGTGTGATAACAATTATGGGTGATAGATTAAAAAGAATATCTGCATCTGTTGTAAATAGTATTGCAAATATGTCTATAATCAAGAACTAATTTGTGCTAATTTTGTTTCTAATATGTGACCATTATCCCATCTCCAAATAATAATAAACTTTATAGTTGAAAAACATTTTTGCGCCAACATTTATAATTAAAATACTGAGTCTCATAAATCACAAATTTTGATCAAAGAAATATACAAAATACATTATAAACAAATTAAATTCAGAAATGTTAATAACATATATTTTATAAAGTGTAATTCAATATATAGGGAAGGTCCACTATACAGGAAAGATTAAAAAATTATAAGTATTTTACCGCTTAGCACAACTTTCAACCAGGTTGGTCATTCATATTCATAGCACAAAGACAGGTATATGTGGAAAAATGAAAATATAGTTTAATTAATATGCACATCTGTAAATTTACATATGCCACTTGCATGATAATGGAAAGCATGAGTCTTTTTTTATTTATCGCCTGGATGTTGTATGCAATAAACAATGCCTCTTTGTATTTTCTCTTTTGATCATTACATTCAGCGCAAACAACTTTAATGTCAGGCGGATTGAAATTATGACCCGACTCGATCTCATGCTCTAAAAATACTGATTTTACATTAGAATCCGTTTTAGCGCATTTATATATATACTTGTGTTCTGCTATAATTTAGTTTTTGCTTCTTTCAATATTTCTTATAATACATTGTACATGCTTAAAACTGCATTTATATATGTAATATGTGGGGTTCGAACTCAGACTTTCACACGACCCACCACTCTCAGTGCCATCTCATATTGCTGACCCACCTGATCACACACATGTTGAAAAGATAAATAATCACCAATATACGTATTTCATGCAAACCAGCAATCATCAGTTGGTCTAGATTACTATCCTCATATATATATATATATATTGTAACCGTAAATTCTTGATGTCCAGCCAATGGCCACCGAAGGCCATTGTAGTTGGGCAGCCAAAATTGTAACCGTAAATTGTGTGGTCCCAATTACGTAATATAAGTGCACTAGGAATTGTAACTTCGATCACCTATCAATTCCCTTTGCACATTAACAGCTATTAAGAGCTGTTACCAAAAAAACATATCATGCTATCTATTTAATGCACCAAAGACCACAATCAACATCTGGAGCAACTTACCATAGACCAAACTAATGATCTAACATAAACTTTTTACAATTTATTTGATCGCAGCCAGGGTATACCGCGAAGACCTATCATAGTATTATTATAAAACACATTAAACAAATTATAAGTGCAATGTTATTACTTTTAAACCTTAATTTGCGATTTTTATGGTATGCGACCCTATGGCCGACCATGTACAAGATGGCATAATTTGTGGAATTACATAAGATTATGAAATTTTAAACCATCTATATGATTTTTAATACGAATGCTAGTCCAGGTAAAGCTTTGCAATAAATAAATATAAATACTTGGGTTCTTTTTATAGTTTATCATATTACTGAGACTCTTATTATACTGACAAATGACAATTTAAAAACGTTAAGTAAATATATTTAATCATATCATTATTTGGTAAATCTGTTCACAAGTTTAATAATTAATTTGTATTTTATACTAGAATCAACTACGCAAAGCCACAATGATGGAAAAGGTAAATGGGATTTTATTGTACCTTACCAATCATAAACTACCAAAGACGAAAAGCATCCAAATGTTTTCTCAAAAAATATTTATAAACTCTTATATCATGTTGACGATAATATGTAATTCAATGTATGCTCTTCAATGTATGCTCTATCCCAAAATTTATGATTTCTGATGTTATGAATGACACATAGCAACGGCACAGTAAGTTTAATTATAAATCAACGTTTATTTACAAATTTATGAACAATAAGTAATTAATTTCAATATTCTAAATAAAACATAAATAAACAAATAAAATAAATAAATGATAATTCCATTGACTTTCTTCAATAACATCTCATAGGTACAGTTTTAAAATCTAATCATACCTTATTTCAATCTAATATAATGAATATTGATGAGATTATACGAAATTCAGCATCAAACTCATGAAATATTTAACGTCATTTCCAGATTCAATAAATCCCTACTGTACACCTATAATAATATAATAATAATATGATGTCTGTATGATTTAGCTATAATGTAATCATTAATTAAAGTGACAATTTAAACTTACGTTCCGGTAAATAATAATCAACCAACAGTTAATTATTATGAAGTACTTGAATAGAATGTCCTGCTACCATTTAATAATCTAACCGATAAATTATGCTTACAAATGAACAAGATGATTTAGCAGATTAACTAAAATACTTTGCCCAACTTATATCTGTGAAACAAAACATATTCCTGTGGATGCATTCATCTACACATAGGAATTAACTAATACTAAACGTTTTGTGTATTTAAACACCATCATAAAGTAATACGTATAATCACACAATTCCGCGGATTAACCACCGGCGCAGGAATGTGTGTAAAATACAAAAATGGCAATTAAAATAATCTGCGGATTAACCACCAGCACAGATTAAAGCCCTTTAACATTCTAAAACAACATTATTATTTACTTCACATTAAAGTGCAAAATCATCCTCCTCAGTTCTTCTGACTATTCAGAATACACTAACACTTTAGCAAATGTGGGTTCTTGCATAATAAAATGTTACGCTAATCAGGACAACTAATGTACTACTTATCTTGCTTAAAATAAACATGTGTAATATAATATAAGTAATATTGGCATAGGAATATAAATCTGGAAAGACTCACAAAATATCTCATAAAGATTGATATATCTCATGAATTCATTAAGTACTGTTTAAGCTTTTTCGCGAGCGCTATTCTCTTGAATAAATATTTTATTCAACCCCTATTAATTTAAATTTAATAAATATAACTTTTGAACTTCATATGCAAGTTCATATAACGATAAAATTAAATTAATGTATTATTCATCAAAATATATAAAATTTAACGGTGTGTGTGTGATAAAACTAAATGTAAAGCATTTTATAGTTCAATACATGAATTTTAGCAGATGTGTGTATCACAAATTGGATTGTATAGCATTTTATAACTCCTAATGTGATCCGTGGAATCCATGTACGATGTGTAGAATAATGAGTATACGAGGTAATAGCTATAACTGTAGTTAAATTCCATACATGCAATTCTATCCATTTGATTAGTTATTATAAGCAACATTAGATTAACGATTTTGCGTGGCTCCCCAAACATGAAACAATTTTAAAACATGATACACAGAATTTAAATGAAAATGTTTTTCATAAAGTTATTAATCTCTACATTTTTCTATCAAAAGTGTTCCAAGTTTATCACATCCATGCAAGTATTTATTTATCCACGCGTTAATCCAGGAATACTAATTACAGCAATTAATTTATTCATTTCAAACCGATGATACAATTATAAAATAGCTTTGCTTAATTCTTTGAAAACTGTTTATTATCCAAATGTTAAACAAATTAACTAGCAAATATTACTGGCATTGTAAAGTTAAATATCAATCAATATTATATTTTATTAGAATTAAAAAACGGAAATATTAAAATATTTTGATAACTTTAACGTTTTACTTTAACTTAAAATTCTTCTTTTTTAAAAAACAAATTTTCCTATTCATAAAACTTCTGTAATTAAAATACTTATTTAATTTTTCCAAATTGTAGAATAATAAATATTTCAAAACATACCAAAATCTTGTATTTAATTCTTTCAAACTTAAACTGGGAAGCTCCGACATTTTAAAAATGTAATATTGGAAATTATTACCGGTGATTCGATCCACTTGGCCAGCCGACTTGAACAGACTTTTTAAATTTAGCAATTCATCTTAATTAAATACCACTAGGTTATTTTTACGTTTATAGCAAATTTTGTGGTAATCCGTTTACTTATTAACTATTTTAAAATAAGCTTATCAAATTTACACCATTTGCCTTTACCATTTTCTTTTCTTTCTCCCTCCAAAAGCAAACTAACAGACGATCTTCTCTCTTAAATTCGCGCTCTTTTCTTTTTACACTGAGACGCATATGTAATTACTGTATTTATTTTTAATAATTAATTTTAACTGAATAAATGGTTCTGTAAATTTAATAGAAATAATTTTTAAGATCATTTTAAACAAATAAAACAAAATATTATTTTTAATAATATTTTACCAAATTTTTATGTGTTGTCAAATTTTAAAAAGTTAAACGTTTTGATGTGAGTTAGTATATGGGAAGAGGCAAATTTAAATTTATCAAAATAATATGAGAGTAATCTGTTCAAAGTGCAGCTCAAGCCAATCAAATCACCAAAAGAAGAAAGAGAAATTTTTTATACTAGTTACACCAAATAATATATTTTATACTAAAATATATGGTTACAATATATATATATATAATCAGTATTCAGCTTTATATTAAGATAGCCAATCTATATACTTTAAGGGACAGGCTATTCCAACTCACAACTCTTTAGCCTTCCATTTCATTGAAAATCTGATGATGGAACATTCAAAGCCCTTGTTAGTGCCAAGGTTGTCATCTTATAGCAACAACTACTTTGTTGATAATAATATTCAGTTTATTATCTTACAATCAACATTGCAGAAATATTCAACAATTTAAAATAGATTAAACACTGTTATACAACAGTCGAACAATTTTAAAAACGTAGTTAAAAACTTATTTCCGTTTCAACATGTTTGAATTTTAAAAAAAGAGATGAAGAAAATAACTGCATTTTTTTCACTATTAGTAAGATGAAAATTTTGAACATATGTTAATGTTTAATAGAAATAGTGGACTTAATCAGTGAAGAATTTATTAGCTTCATGCTCCCAAATCAAAATGCTTTAGATTTGCCTATATAATTAAGAAAAATAGGTTATAAAGTCGAATCTCGTGTTATGATTTGTAGATGTCTCTCTTGCTAAAATTAAGCACTCAAGGCGCATGTACTAAAGTTTTAGCTTTATATAAGTATTACGTGCTGACATTACGCTTAATAAGAATTAATATTTATAACTATTAGTGTAATTTTCTAGAAATTTAATATAGAAGGAATCCTATTATTAGGCAAATGATGTACAAATGAAAAGCAAAAGTTTAAAATTAATGTTTCATTTTCTAGTAAATGGTATTTATATTTTGTAATAATATTTTTGTAGCATTTTTATTCGAGTGTAATTGTAAATAGCAATTTTGAAAAGTTTTTTATGAGATGCTATGCAAATTATTACATTAACATTTCGTTATCACATGATCACCATTTCTTATGCTTGCACATAACTGTTATTAAAACAGGTAAAACTCTCCATTAGTAGTGGCACTCAGTGCCAGCCCGAGTAATGAATATATAAGCTATTGAACTTAGATTGAAAATATTATTGTGTTTTCAATTTTATTCTCATAGTTTTGTAGTTATATAGAGATAAAAGGTGGTTGCTGGAGGGTTGCATTAGATCCTAAGATCTAGGTGCAGTGCTCTCAGATCTAAGACTCCTCACTGATGAAGACCATAAGCCAGAAACTAGTCTGGGGATATTGGATGAGTAGGGACAAGCTTTCTGGCATCCATTGATTATTCTGGATGGCACTGAATGGCACTACTGTATGGATAGTTTTGCCTGTTTTAATAACATTTCATTATAATAGTACTCTATTTACAAGCAGAAATATTTTTTTTTTCTTTATGTGTCAATATTTTTTGCAGCCTGCCATAATATTTAATTGTTCATGCATTATAAGATTCGGTTAGTAAATTATTATATCCTGCTTGAGATGATTTTGTGAAAAATGGTCGACTTTCAACTTAAGCTAGAAAAAGAGACATCCATACTTTTATGCACTTCAACACCATACTTATGTGGGTTTTACATTTCTATGAATTTTATTTATTTTTGTACTTACAATTTATGATATTTAATAAATCATTTGTTACTGATATAAATATTAAATTTAAACCACTAAAACTTCACATGATAACCATTTTCTATGCTTGTACAAGGTGAAAAAACAGTAGCAAACACTCCATACAATAGTTCCACCCAATGCAAACCATAGCAATCAATGGAAGCCAGAAAGTTGCTATGGCTTGCTCTGGGTAACACTACTGTATTGAGAGTTTTCTATGGGTTGGACTAAGGCGAAGATGTCTTTATGTCATCTATTTTGTTTTTGGTATATTTGAAAGAAATAGAGAGAGCAATAGAAAGACTAGTACAAGCGGCAAAGATATCATTAATAGATGGTAAGAGAACATATACGTTATCAGGTCTTTTATTTGGTGATGATATCTTCTTGTGCACAGAAAGTAGGGAAAATATGGAAGTTAAGCTGAAGACTTGCAGAAGGGTGAGTAAAGAGCTGGGGATTAAATTTAGTGAAGGAAAAGCAAAAATAATGATGATAAATGCTGGGGGGGGGGGGGGGAAGAATTTTTATTGGAGGATATAAAGTTAAACGTGGAAATAGTCTTAAGTAATCAGAGGAATTTCTTGGCTGAATGGGAGAATAGAGTGATAAATGAAGCAAAGAAAAGAAAGGGACTGATAAATAAATTAATAGTATTTTCATATAATAAATATGATGTAACAAGAATTGTAAGGAAGGGAATGGCAGTAGCAGGGTTAACTTATGGTAATGATGCATTATGTGATAGTAAAGAGGTGTTAGATTACTTAGAAAAAGTACAAAGAGAAGTAGAAACCCATGCATTAAATACAAATGTATAGACGGCAATGGAGGCAATTCAAAAAGAAATGGGCTGGTCAAATTTTCATATGACAGATGCAAAAAACAAAATGAAAATATTCTGTAGATGGCAATTTATGGATAGTAAGAGAATAGCCAAAATAGTATTTAATTGGGTTACAAGTAAAGGGTAGGAAACAAGATAGGTGAGAAAAGTAGTACGGTATGCAGAAGATTTGGATAAAAACTTTATATCAGTATACTTGTACAAAACGTGGGATGATTGTGTTAGGAGGATTGTTGAGTGTTATAGTGGGAAAGAATGGGATAGAAGGATAGATGTATAAATAAAAAATAGGGAGCTAGAGAACTAGTATAGAGAGGAAAAAGAGTTTAAATATATATAAAAGTAAACAGAATATTGGATTTGAGTTAATTTACAATAATAGCAAGGAAAATAGTTTACTATTTAAGGCTCGAACAGGATCATTAGCAACAAGGGAATATACACAAAAATGGCAAAATATGGGTGATTTAGTCTGCAAGTTATATAAGGAAGGCATGGAAAATATTAGGCATCTACTAATAGAATGTAAATGCATACAAGAAAAAAGGGTACAAATAATAAAGCTGTGTGAGAATAAATACAAACAA
The DNA here is from genome assembly GCA_028023455.1 of Epiperipatus broadwayi. Lineage (NCBI taxonomy): Eukaryota > Metazoa > Onychophora > Udeonychophora > Euonychophora > Peripatidae > Epiperipatus > Epiperipatus broadwayi. The sequence continues at coordinate 6,352,542 of JAQFVV010000017.1, forward strand.
AGTGATTATATAGAAAGTGGGTTCTTGGTTTTTATGCTAGGTATGGAAAAAGATAAAGGGGAATCTAGACATAAAGGCCATAGAGTGGATAAAAATGATGTTGTGGAAATAGGATGGAGCAGGATAGAGAAGAATATGAGAAAAGAGTGGAGTAAGAAAAGATAAGGTGGCTAACAGGTTTCTCTGGGTATAGTGGCTGAGATTCCTGACTTCGATAAAAGAGCAGTCATATCGCATCACATCAGCATACAGTTTTAATAGCTTTTCTAAGCAAATGAAATGGTGATCATGTGATGTTTTAATGGTTTAAAAATCAATCCTGCCTGTAGGATTATGGTGACTAGTCTAAAGTCACTAAAAATATATTAATACTGAACTGTGTTTAGATCTGTATGACTATACAAAGTGAATTAGTTTGGATTGAAAACATTAATTGAGCTCATAGCTTTATAGTTAACTAAATATGTAAAAGGTGGCTAGGCTGGAGAGTTGCATTAAATCCAAGGATCTAGGTGCAGTGCACCCTGATCCAAGGTTCCCCACTATTATAAGCCACAAGCTAGAAACTAGTTTGGGGATATTGGAGGAGTATGGACTAGATAAGGATTTTATGCACAAACCTTCTAGCTTCCATTGATTGCTATGGCTTGCATTGGGTTGTGCTACTGTACAAAGAGTTTGCTATTGTTTTAAAATTAAATTTACAAAATAAAAAAAACCCAACTTCAAATATTTTTCTTTCAAATTTTTTCCCCAACACCAAATTCATTATTTGTAATTCTCTATGACTCTTAAATCATAACTAATTATTGGTTTATCATTTTCAAGTAACCTTTACTTATAGAATAATGAAATAACACCTCTCGTATTTTAAATCCAGAAGTAGAATATTACAAGAGAATTGTTTACAATAAATATTCCAATATAACGTATATTCCTAAACATATATTGAAACATTATGGCTATACATAAAACGTTTACTTCAACATTGTATTAAAATGTTAAATTATTAAATAATTGCCACAATTAAGACTTTTAATTAAACTAATATATAAAATAGCTTATTATTTTAAAAATAATATTTACTGAAATCAGCTACACTCTTATTAAAACAGGCAAAACTCTCTATATGTATTGCCACTCAATGCAAGCCAGAGTAATCAATGGATGCCCGAAGGCTTGTGCATAAAATCCCCATCTAGTGCCTACTCATCTAATATCTCCAGACTAGTTTCTGGCTTGTGGCCTTCGTCAGTGAGGAGCCTTGGATCTGAGAGCGCTGCACCTAGATCTTAGGAATTAATGCAACCCTCCAGCAGCCACCTTATATCTTTACTTAACTACAAAACTATGAGTCTTAAATTGAAAACACTAATATTTTCAATCCAAGCTCATTAGTCATATAACAGTTTAATAACAGTTAGAAGCAAGCATAAGAAATGGTGATCATGTGATGTTTATTGGCTACAGTCTTATTTAAAGTGTTTTAAATTTTTTCTTGGCATATTTATTTGTTGCTACTTATAGTTTTAGACTAAGTATAGTCTTTCAGACTAAGAGATTCCATACTATATAGTAGTGAAAGTACAGTATAATCAATAGTATTTTTATTAATAGGAGGTATAGTGAGATTTATCCAAAGAATAATCATAAATTATAATAAATCAATAGTGAGTCGAAAAGATCAACTATGACATCACAAAATCCAAACAGAATAGCAGAACAAAACGATTATTTAAGTCATTTTTTTTTATAAATTATTAATAGAAAACTAATTTGATTTATTTTCTTTTAGTGAAAATGATTTTGGCTTACTTCTGTTTCTAGATAAAAATTTAAAATGTTTTGTTCAAAAAACTTAAAAAAAAAATAATTGTAATGCGGCAGTGATAATCATTAGAAGACGTATCTTTAAAATGAATATCGAAATTATTAATGCTATGATATTTATCACAATTTTGAACATAAAAGCTGGAAGAGAAAAGAATTGATGTTTTGGAATACAATGGTCAGCTAGAAAAATACACAAGAGTAGATCTGAACTTTGGTTTGAAGCATAAATAACCAGACTGAAATTGTCTTATATTGGTCATATTATAAGATGACCTAATTCATTAATAAAGTATATAATAATAGTAGCAAAGTCTCCATGTAGTAATGACATCTAGTGCAAGCCATAGCAATCAACAGATGCTAGAAAGTTTGGGCATCAAATCCTATCTAGTGCCTATTCATCGAATATCCCCAGACTAGTTTCTAGCTTGTGGCTTTCGTCAGGGAGAAGCCTTGGATCTGAGAGCACTGCATCTAGATTTTTGGATCTAATGCAATCCTCTAGCAGCACCTTTTAACTATTTAGTTAACTATAAAGCTATGAGACCACAATGAAAACATGATATTTTCAATCCAAGCATTTGTATAATCAAACAGATCTGACTAAACATTTTGATGTCTTTGATTTTTTTAATAACCACAGTCACCATAATCCTATAAGCAGGTTTGATTTTAAATCACTAAAATATCACATGATCACCATTTCCTATGCTTACACAAGCTGTTAAAATAGTAGCAACCTCTCCATACAGTAATGCCTTGCAGTGCAAGCCATGGTAATCAATGGATACACCAAAATGTATAAATACTGAACTGGGTTCAGACCTGTATGACTATCTTGCATTGAAAACATTATTGTGTTTATTTTGAGTTCATAGCTTTATAATTAACTAAATAGAGGTAAGCAGTGGCTGCTAGAGGGTTGCTTTAGATCCAAAGATCTAAGTGCAGGGCTCTTAGATCCAAGGCTCCTCAGTGATAAAAGTCATAAGTTAGAAACTAGTTTTGAGATGTTGAAGGAGTAGGCACTAGATAGAGATTTTATGCACAAACTTTCTAGCATCCATTGATTGCTATGGCTTGCACTAGGTGGCACTACCTTATGAAAAGTTTGCTACTGTTTTAACAGCTAATATAAATGTAGAAAATGGTGATCATGTGATATATAATAATACACCAGAAAAAATGTTAGGGAAAGGAGAAAATATCCAATAATGGAGTAGACAGACTCAACAACTACAATAATGACTGCACTATTAAGTGATTTGAAAATTAGAAAAATCATAAGACATTCTTAAGTACTGATATTTAAATCATTACTAGCCTTCAGATTGAATTTGACAATTTCTAATAATGAAAAATAAAAAATTAAAATCCCCAAATTATAATCAAAGTAAAAAAACAGGTTTTTTTTTTTTTTTTTAAAAGATTATTTTAATGTTTAAGAAATTAAAAGTGTAAAAACTGTAAGGTTTTTTTATTTTATGCAGGGAAGAGATCAATTAATTCTAGTAGCAGTAAAAAATTTGCCAAGCTCACAAACGATCTTCGATCTTTCGAAATCATTCTATAATAAATCAATGCCATAACAGATTTTCAGAGATATTAAAAGACAAACTCATATTTGCTCCTTGTGCATTATCGATTTCAAATAAAATTTAGTTATGGATTTAAAAATAGTGTTTCCAGCTATAATAACATAATAATTGAGAGAACCCAGCCAAGTTAACGATGAATGACCATGTGTTACACACATTGAATTCTATTAAATTAAAAAAAAAAAATTACAATTTTTTTACTGATAAATATCCAATTTTATCTTAAAATGTTATAAAATCTTTAGTTTAATAAAATTTTTAATGGGTTCCCTCAAAATGTATGAACATCACATAAAATCACCATTTCCTATGCTTACACAATCATTTGCTATGGGTATGTGCGCTTACAGATATAATTTTTTACTTACGTTATCAAATAAATCAGGAAACGAAAGATCATTAAGTTCAGTTAGACTTCCATCTAAGCTTCTTTCGTTAACAACAAAATCAGAATATCTAAAAGAAACAATTATCATTAGTTTATAATGTGAGAACATGCATATATTAATATCATGAATATTATTATAATTATTATTAAAACAATCTTTATTTTTGCTCAATATGATCGACTTATAGTAATGATCAAATTAATTTTTGTTACATATAAGAAATATTCACAAATAAAGTATTAAATAAATTAAAAATTAATTACGATAACCTGAAAAGGTTACAAAATATGGTACATTTTTTTAAACTACACAATTCAAATACATTTGCATGGACTAAAACTTAAATAAACGATCTAATTTCTCTTTCTTGCCTTTCATTACATAAGCTATACTTTTATTAATTATAATTTTACAAAATACATTTCTTTTAAACCACTAAACATGACCTGATCACCATTTCCTATGCTTACACAAGTGTTACACTAGATCTGGATAAGCGAATGAGTTTGGAATAAAAACATTGTGTTTTCATTTTGGACTCATAGCTTTGTAGGTAATTGAAAAGGTAAAAGGTAGTGTCCAGAGAGTTGCATGGGATCCTAAGATCTAAATGCAGTCCTCTCAGATCCAAAGCTCTTTACTGATGAAAGCCACAAGTTAGAAACTAGTTTGGGGATATTAGACAAATCGACACTATTGTAGAGATTTTATACACAAACCTTGCTTCCATTGATTATCATGGCTTGCACTGGGTGGCGCTACTATATAGAAAGTAGGCTACTGTTGTTACATTTCTTTTACCAAATATTTACTAGTATGATCAACTCTATTGACTGATTTTCTTTTAATTTCTTAAACTGGTGAAATTTAAATTGCACATATATATTAAATATATGCACATACATCCACAGCAATATAAAAAAATGTACATATCAATTTATCAGTCTTTTATCAAACATTCTTGACCATGTAGCTTTGAAAAATAGTTAATTCGGAACTGAATTTGAATGAAATAAAGAAATTTACTGCTATGATGTGAAAAGCTATGAATTGGAGATATTGAATTAAACTTAAAAGAAAACTTCATCCTATAATGATATGATAATGGTCAAAAATAATAATAATGATTATGATATATATATTATAACAGATCTGTTATATGGCACACAATAATATAGTGTATGTGCACAAATATATATATAAAGTTGAAAGGAAAAGTAGAAATAAACACAGACATAAATTTTTGTAGATATTTTCTACATTTCACTTAAAATAAAAATAATAAATAAAGGGTTAAACAATTCTAAATTTAAAACAGAATTTTATTATTAATTAAAACATTTAAAAAGTTCTAAATAAATTATTATTATTATTCAGATTTTGAAATTTAAAAACACACATGTTTTTAATAATTTTAAAAATTTCTATTATGTATTTTTGAAATCTTTTAATTAATTGGTAAATTTCTCTAAGTAAAAACATGTAGATCACACCTTTAGTAAAAATTTCAAACTTGTTTTTGAAAGGATTAGTGATTTGAAAAGTGTAAAAACATATAGATGACACTTCAGCAATAATCTAAAAGTAGCATTTGATTAAAATTGTTTTTAATCAAGATTAGACAGATTGAAAACAGTCTGTGATGTGTTGTTATCATCCCCAATCCAAGTCTATAAAAGGATTGGCTAAAAAAATATTTTAATCTGGATTGTAGTTTCTGTAAAAGCTGGCTGGAAGAGTCTGGTTAAAATTTTTGAGAAGCGGTGGCCAAATAGGCCAGCTGCAAAGTCTGGATAGTAGTTTTTGAAAAGAGAGTGAGCTAAAATAGTTTGGCTAATATTTTTGTAAGAATTAGCTGCAGTTTGTTGGTAACCATAGCGGTGGTCACAGTAAAGCTAACTGCAGAGATGGCTGGCAGAATTATAAAGACAATTACTATAAGGATGTAAAAATGCAAGAAAGCAGCTATTCTACTAAGATCACTGGTGGAGTTTGAATTTATATGAAGCAAAAGGGTCAAGATTCTTTATAATTCATAGCTACAAATGTGTTTTGAGAAAATAGCTAACTTTCCTGGACCAATCCTAGCCAGAAGAGAATTGATCAATGCCAACAACCATACCTGAATTGTACCATCCCGATTATGACAATCCTGGATTATACCTGTCTCACCAAGACCAACTCACAAAGAGAAGCAAAGATAAATGTATATACAATGGTGAGTAGCATTATATGTAATGAGAATAAAATTTTAAATACATTTCTTTGATAAAAATGACATTTAAAAATCTATATATTTTAAAGGATAAGAAATAAATAATTTTGCTTGAATTGAATTAAAATCTAGAAGTAATGAATGATTCATGGACAATTTATTTTGAAAAAGAAAAAAGAGGACTTTAATTTAGATTAATTTAAAGATGTAATTAATTAATTGAGAATAACCTGTCATAAAAAAAAAAACTTTGGAATTACTGCCAAAAACTGACTTTATTTTTTTTATTTTTTTAAAAAAAAAAAACTTTTATTGACTATAAAAAAAAGGAGACTAAATAATTTTAATTCATATCATCTATATATTTATAGATATGCACGTGTGAATTTTATGCAGTTCTCAAATGGAATTAATTATGAAATATATTTTTAATAATTTTATTAGTTTGATCAATTCAAACATGTTCACTTTATATCAAGCCATGTCGGTGTGCTGAATGGGTTTTAAGTAAACCTAATGTATTAATCACGTAAATCATAACTTGAATATTGTAATTAATATATATGTAAATCACAATGTGATAATTTTTTATTATTGTATGTTAATCAAAATCAGAAGGCTTAATTGATATGTACAGCCTAATTCTAGAGATCTTAATAGTTTTTATTGTTAATAAACTATATTTCATTATTAAAATTATTTCAGTGAAAATTAATTCTAGATAGTTTAGAATATTGTGCACATCATCTATTGATCTCATACAGTAATAGAGCTTGCGTTCTTCTGAGTTAGATTTGTGTATAACAGCTGATATATAAATGGGAATGTATATTAGTGCTTACGGTCATCCAAATAATTATGATAATGATTGATAATATCCTGGCTGACATAAAGAGAATATTCTTTAAAGCCTATGCAGTCATTTTATTTTAGTTTAATTTTATTAGAAATTGAGTTTATAGTTGGTCAGTACATTAATGGTATTATAGGCAGAGCATTGATGATGATCAGCATGTTTTAATATCCCAGCATTAGTTTTTCTAATTTTTTATTGTTATGCATTCTGATGGATGAGCACTTAGTTTGTGCCTCCAAATTAATTGAATAATTGCCCCAAGTGGCAATGGCTCGAAAGTTAACTTGATCTACAGAAGACCCATTTTCAATCCAGTCACAAGACTCACTGTTGATCTAGTGTATCGATGTATTTTGATTTGGTCATTCATGATGATGAATGATTTATTTTGAGTATTACTTACTTTTTATAATGCTGGTTGATGATTAATTAATTATACTTTAGTTGCTCTGAGTAACTGGCTGATCTCTCAGAGTTCTCATCTCTCATGCTCTTTTAATATATAACATTTCTTATATATTTTGGATGTTGAGCATTATTTTAGCATTTTTTTTAAGAATATCTCCGTTTAAAATTATTTTAATATTTACTTATAATATTTTGAAATATTGATTTTGCTATCACTCCAGGTTTGCTCATTTCTTATACCCCCATCCCATTACAATATATATACATTAAAAAACAGGTAATGTTTAGACAATATTAATACAATCAATAATTTCAAATTGTTGATTGTACTGATATTGTCTAAGTATTGATTGGGTTTTAAAGATTACTTATAAACCCATTTAGCCTTGAGCATTATTACACTTATTATTTAAGTAATATATATATATACATTGTTAAAAAGAGGTTGCCTTGACAACAGTTTGAAATTGTTGATTGTTATTGATACTAGGATTGTCTAAATGTTAACTAATATAATGATGTATATATAAATGTAAAAAGTGCTCTGAAGAAGACTGCAGGATAAATAAAAATTATTAGCATATATTTCCATCAAGTGATTTATGTCAAAGTTACAAGGGCTGTAAGTTTGACCCTCATCAATTCAATTGTAGTAATTCACTATCTAAATATATATTGAACAACGATAAAGATATGTGGAAGAGAATGCAATCTGGGCCAACTGATGTGTGCTGGTTCAGCATGAAATATGCATCTTGGTGATTATACATCTTTTTCATATGTCTTTGGTCATATATTTACGATTACATCCCTCTACAAGGTGTTAAAAGTGAATAAAAACCAGTCCTTACCTTGTGTGAGAGTGGTATAGTGAAAATTACATTACAGAAATATTATTCATTAAATGAATAATCTCTAGTTTAATAAATGACTAATAAAAATTATTAATATAAAAAAAGTGACTTTTAAATGAAAAGATTCATAAAATTCATATTTTGAAATAAACAGTAATAATTCAATTTTATTGTTGTAAATTAGCTATCATGTTTCCCTGAAAATAAGAACCTACCCAAAAAATGAGTCCTAGTATGATTTTGGAGGATGCTTATAATATAAGTCCTAGTTAAGATCAGCATCCTTATAGACGGTTTTTGCTTGTCAATTGAAACTTACGATGGACATACTGAATTATAAAGCAACGAATGCATAAATGAACAATATTAATGACATTAATTCTTTAAATAAATATTAATATAAATTATATGGTTCACTTGTATTTTGCCGTAGACTATTTTCGATAAACGTAATTCTATTTTTATAGAGAAATAATTTATCTACCACAAGTTAGTATATATACTTAAGACTTAGATTTAAAATACTTGATTTAATTTTAGAGTTTCAGCATGGTAGCTTTTAAATATTCAAGATAAAAAAATAATTAATTTGATTTCTTAAACATTTTTTTCTTTCCTGAAAGACTTTATTAAAATAATACAAGTGATTTTAAAAATCAAAGTTTGCTAAGTTAAATCAGATTATTTTCTTCCTTAAAGAAACGTCTTAAACAGAGCTATTACAAGTAATATGAAAAGTGTTTACAATCTGCATACTTGATTACAGACAGATGAGGTTGCTTCATGTATGAATTGTCATAATTTAATACGACCGTATGTTGCAATAGACAACTTAATGTACACATGTGAAATAAAGAAACATTTTCTGAATTTTTATGCATACATTTATTTATTACTCTTGTGTGAACAAACTTCTTAACTGCAATCATTTTTGCTAGCAAATCTTCAATTATCATTTGTTTTATCACATGATCACCATTCTTTATGCTTATGCAAGCTGTTTAGCACAGAGGCAAAACTCTCCATACAGTAGCGCCACTCAGTGCAAGCTAATGACCTTGAATTGAAAACATTATTGTGCTTTCATTTTGAACTCAAAGCTTTATAATTAGCTAACGGTAAAAGGTGGCTGCTGGAGGGTTGCATTAGATCCTAAGATCTAAGTCAGAAATCTAGGTGCAGTGCTCTCAGATCCAAGGCTCTTCACCGATGAAAGCCACAAGCGAGAAACTAGTCTGGGGATATTGGATGATAAGGCACTAGATAGGGATTTTATGCACTAGCCTTCCTGCATCCATTGATTATCTTGGCTTGCACTGAGTGGAGCTACTGTATGCAGAGTTTTGCCTCTGTGTACCATTTGATTTAAAGTTAAATTTAATTGGAATAATATCCTGATCATCAGATGAGTGCAAAAAGAAAAGAATTCGGACGAGTACAAAAAAGGAATTGCGGAAGGGGCTCCTGGGATCCTCTAAAAATAAGTCCTAGTGTTTTTTGGAGCAAAAATTAATATAAGATACTGTCTTATTTTCAGGGAAACACGGTGCTTAGAATCTAATTAATACTAATCAATCACATAATTTATATCATTGGCAATCGTATTAGGAAAAAATTATAATTTTACTACAAAATCCTGAACTCTGCATGAAATGCTGATAATACATTGCTGCCGATAAAACTTCATGAACATTTGTATATTTTGTCTTATTCAAAGTCTTTTCAGTTGATCCAGTGGACATTGCATGACATGGAGGAGTTAATAAATCTGTATCCCTTTATTAGCCAAAAAGTCTTTAAATGGCAATGATATAAACCTGTGCTGTTGCCAATAACTTTTAATTCTGGATATCCGTGGGTAGCAAACAGTTCATTCAATATTTTTTGCGTTAATATTTTTCACCATCCGTTATTTCACTTGGGATATTTGTCCTTATCTATGATAATAGGTCTGATAAATTTTACTTCTCATAAGCATTTTGAAACTGTTTAGCTAGCTCTAAATTTGTCATGCTTTTCACATATGACCTTAACGTGTTTCCTTATCTCAGTCTTGGCAACTATCGATATATCCTTTTAGTAGACTGTCCATTTTGTTATACCATAAAACAATTTGTTAAACTTAACAAATCCTATGTGGGTATTTATAGTTAACAGCTTGGCTGTTCTTCTTGTTGTCACATTGGCAGAAAATAAATTGTAAGTCTATTTTGGAAAAATGAAAAGCTTTTTGGAGAGAAGCTAACACCTCTCTAATACTTGACACTGGATACACTCTTTTACTTATATTCTTGTTCTTCATTATGTGATAATTGCTACATAATAATACATTATCATCTGATTTTAGATTTATTACTATGGGTGTTGCCCACGTGGACTCTTCTGTTGGTGAAATTAAACTTCTTTTGACCATAATATACAGCATTTCTTCAATTTTACATTTGAGAATGAATGGTACCTTTCTTGGTCTGCATATAACTAGTTATATATTGGTAATTAGCTCTATATCCACTGGAAACATTTTCATCTCTACTGGACCAGACTTGAACTACTGGGGAAATATGTTCCATACATCAGATTCTATCTGTACTCACTTGATAATTTTAATTCTTATTCAAAGAAGATTAAAACAATTATGGCTTAAAATTGATATCAAGTCATTTGATATATTGTTATTTTCTTTATTGACTTCTATCAGTACTGTAACTAAACTTTTAAAGTCAATGTGATTTCCATTCATGTCTGTAGCAATCAAATCCATTTTATTGATTGGTATATTATTTTTCCATCTTATTTTGGTAGCTAACCAATATGTTTGAGACATAAGAGGCATGCTTGCACTACTATCTACTTTCATTCTAATAATATGGCCGCAGATTTTCATGTCCAATAAGTTACATGAATCGTTGTTTTACATTTTTTACATCAGATAGACTCTTGTAGACTCCTCCCCTCAACTTACTATTTACTGGTAAATCCACTTTGGCATTTTCTGTACGTTTTTATAAACTTTAGATAAATGATTTTTTGGTCCATAATTACAAATTTTTTGTGTTTAAATTTATAAAAAATTTTAATGGGCTCTTTATTGCTACAACAATAATAAATGTAGACATCCTCCATAGTATTTCTATTTATCAGCTATGCTTGCGTCTTACTTACTGATGCATAAGTTTTCATAACGTCCTCTCTATTTTGGAATTCTGATACATCTTCAAGGACAGCGTCAAAAGGTATTCATTTTTCTATAGCACTGGTATATGTAAGTGCATACTCATTTAATAGTACTTGTCTGAGGTTATTATCTTGCACACTCCATAGCAGTTGATCTAATAACATATCTAGCTATTTTTGAAGTTGCATTCCTTCGCTAGCTCACACAATCCCATGTCGTACTCTCATAAGTTTTCTCTTGGTGACTAGTTTATTTTGGAAGTGTAGTCATCCTATGTCTCTTGGCGTCTTTGGTTTGAAAACCCACGAGATATTCTCAGGCACTTCAAGTTGCACAAACAGTTGGCAATTTGCAGTATGTCCTTTCCTGACATCCATATTAATGTAGCAACTTTTAATTTATTAACGATGATACTATTTATTATCATATACCTTTCAACATGAGCTATATATATCTACCTTTCTGCTGCATTATTTGTCAAAAAGAGTTATTAAACTGTTATGCGTTGCCATGTTATCTGACTGCATTATTCCTCAGAAGTCTATTATAATCCAGAGAAGTCTCAACTGCTAATTTCCACAATGATTTCATGATTTGTCAAATTACTTCTCGAGTGCAAATTAATTCTTTACATAGGTTTTTGAAATATTGACTGTGCCAAACTGATGTATGCAGGAACAAGACTGATCTTAGCCTGCTGTATACACCTTACTTTTTTTTTGGAAATAAAAAACACAAATCAAAAATTTATATTTATCAACAAATATTTACTCTAAATATAAATGTATAATAAATTAGGAGAAATTTTAGTAAATTCAATTTGCGGCTTATGGCTTATATTAATCACAGTTGCGGATAAAATAGAGAAGCTTCTTGCATTCTCATATTACTGTGCTATCTTGTACACTTCTTTCCATTAAGCTATGCATGCATATTTCACATAGTGTGGCACTGTAATGTTTCACAGCGCTCAACTGCTGCACATAGCTTTACTCTAATGGCATTGCGCTTGCCGCACGATATTTCCCACACAATTGTTTTTATTTAGCATTGCTTAATTTGCATAATTAATCCTTCTTCATTCTTTGTAAATTAGCATACTTCATTTAATTTTCATTTTTGCATAATTTTATTGTTATGCATTACTAAATTTTCTAGAATGCTACTTTACTTTTTACTTTCGGACAATTTATATATATACACACACACACACACACATAAAGATGTGACTTACTTTTATACATTACTTGTGAATATGATTGAAATATTATCCATTTTAAATGTAACTATTATCCTGAAGTGTACTAATCTATGATTTGTCCAACAATCTGAGCTTATGTTATATATAGAGCTCGAAAATAAGCTCTTAACAAGCTTTGTAGAATATCCCCAATCCCAGATCGGTTTCGGCTTGCTACTGGCTTCCTCAGTGAGGTGCTAGGATATTCAAGCATTAGATTAGAAATACCAGGACAAGCCCAGCACTTTATCTAATGGATAACTACTAAGTAGAAAATCTGAAATTTTCAGACATTCATATGTCTTCCAATCCAACTATCTAACTTAAATAGCTTTATGGGACTGAATCAAGTTCAGATACACCATATATTAATAACTTTAGCAATATAAAATCACCAACGCCTTAATAGCAAAAAAAAAAATTAAAAAAAATAATCCTGTCATATGTCACATCCCCTAATTTTGTGAGCTCTATATATAACATTTATAATACAAGCTTGTTAAATTAGGTCAGGTGACATGACTTGATTTCTTAGTAATCTGAACTTGTAAGTGCTCAACAAAATGTTTATGGTAATCAATCCATGTGTTGCATATAAATTCAATAATAACAAATCATTTGAATTTATATTGTCAATATCCCTTTTTCCAATAACTTTTGATCAGTATCTAATATTGATACTAACATGTGCATTAAAATCTCCAAATTGCTGTAATAATGTCTTCCAATTCTCTGACTTTTCTAAATCTAGGATTGGAACATAGGAATTTATAAAATGACAGCTACTACCATTATGCAAGGTAAGGCTTAAGACCATTAACCTTTCATTGATATACAAGGAATTCCAACAATAGAAGATACTAAATTAAACTTTACAGCAAATTCAACACCAAGCATTCTTCTTTCACTGACTGACCTGCTTTTTCCAAAAAACTTGCATCTATCCATCTGTTCTATTAAACATTCTTTCTCCAGGAGACAAATTTTTCTAAAAGCAGCTGCATTGATCTTAAATCTTGACAGTTCCTTAGGCAAAAGTACAGTTCCTCTGTTGTATCAAGTAAAGATTGCGCATTCCACGTAGTGATATTTATAAAAAAATTGGATATATAATACTTACTTTTACATCTACCATTACCTCTTGTTTTATCATTACTACTGATATTATTATTAGTATTGTTATTTCTACTGCTGAAATGATTAATCCACAGGTGTGACAATTTTTGACTACATTTTCTAAGGCCTTCCACTTCCATAGCAGGCAAGGGGACTGCTAAATAGGGCTGCCTACACATACAATCTTTGCTGGTGAAATTCCTGTCATCAATCCAATTCCGAACTTACTCATTAATGATTGTACTGCCTCAAGCAAAGACTACAACTAAGGACTGCCAGCATACTAAGTCTGTTCCCATCATTGCTTTCTTAATTCTCAAGGGCGTGAATTAAAAGGAGGAGGATTGAAGTCAGAAATGCTGTTTGTGTAATGAAAGGATAGAAATGTTGTTGCATGAACCTACAACCCCATTACCACAATTAATATAAAATGTCTGTTATTAAAACAGGCAAAACTCTATACAGTAGTGCCACCCAGTACAAGCCAGAGTAATCAATGGATTCCAGAAGGCTTGTGCATAAAATCCCTATCTAGTGCCTACTTATCCAATATCCCCAGACTAGTTTCTGGCTTGTGGCCTTCATCAGTGAGGAGCCTTGGATCTGAGAGCACTCCGCCTAGATCTCAATGATGAAGGCCACAAGCCAGAAACTAGTCTGGGGATATTGGATGAGTAGGCACTAGATAGGAATTTTATGCACAAGCCTTCTGGCATCCTTTGATTACTCTGGCTTGCACTGGGTGGCACTACTTTACGAAGAGTTTTGTGTGTTTTGATAATAATTATGAGCAAGCATAAGAAATGGTGATCATGTGATATTTGATGGTTTAATAAAATGTCTGATGATATGAGAGGCTCACGATGACTGGGATCTACCATAACTTAAATAACTGAAGAAGGAATAGATAGCGACAGAAAAGATTGTTTACATTGGAATCAGTATCTAGTCCTTGATGAACCTCAACACTCACATTACAACTTCTAAATCAAAGAGAGATATCACCAGAGAGATTTTACAATATGCAAAAATAATAGATAGACATTCTTTATTTCCATTTATTTATATAAAAAATAGAATAAATATATAATGTGTTACAGGTACATAATTATGAGGGGTGGGGAAAAAGAGTAAATAAGTTGATTAGAGAAGAAGAGTTAGAGTTATGGAAAAAAAATATGAATGAAATAGTTTTTAGTTATATAAGAACAAAAATTATATAAAATATACAAAGGTGTATGATAACACTAAAAAAAGTTTATTGTGAATTGGTTACCAAAATAGGAATTTTAGATATCAACGGAAAAAGCGAAATGGAAAAATAATTCATATTGTAAATGTAGTTTTGTGGAAATAGTAGAGAGTATCGAATATTTATATTTGGGATGAAAGATGTTGAAAGAGGATCAGGATAAATTATATTGGGGGAAATTTAAAGACAAAGAGAATGAAAGAAATCAAAGTGTTATAATTTTTTGTTTATGTCTTTATGACAAAATTGCGGGATACGAAGCCAGGATAATGAAATTATAGAAATTCTTTTATTATGATAAGATAGGAAGAAAAAATAAATGAATTCAAGCTCAAAAAATAATTGGGTAATAAGGAATAAGAAATAGACGAGTGCGGTATGTAAGTTTTGGAGAGAGGAAATGTTTATTTCGGTTGACAGACTTTCTGGATTTATAGCCTATACATGGAATCTTCTGACTTCATTTACGAAGATGTTTTACATCACACCATAAGAGAAAAAGTCGCTTATAACAGTAAGTATCATTTCTACAAATTATGGCTAAAGCAATATTTAACTTTAACTTTACATTGTTAGTTAGTCAAATTGTAAAAGAAAATATTAATAAACTAAATAAATCATTTAAATGCAGGGATCTTTCACCCAAATTTCATCTTTAAGAAATTTAAAATTTGCTTTTTTAAAAAAACAAACATTCCTACTAGATATTTCCATGATACTCACAGTTCTTATTAAACATTAAAAAAATAATTAAACATGCCCCACTCCCCTTGATAATATAATTATACTATAAATTACTGTGGAAAATAGTCAATAAATTGAATGTTTATTTATAAAATTAAAGCAAAACAAAAATTATGTATAAAAAAATTATTGAATAATACAATACTACTAGTCTACTAAAGCACCTTTGTTTCAAAATCGCTGAAAATCCCTCATGTTGGCTAATATATTCTGTAATGCCTACATTTTTTTCTCGTGCA
The DNA here is from genome assembly GCA_028023455.1 of Epiperipatus broadwayi. Taxonomy (NCBI): domain Eukaryota; kingdom Metazoa; phylum Onychophora; class Udeonychophora; order Euonychophora; family Peripatidae; genus Epiperipatus; species Epiperipatus broadwayi. The sequence goes on from JAQFVV010000017.1 coordinate 6,368,461, forward strand.
TGGACGAAAGTAGTTATTTCCTCTTCTTGAGATGGATCATCTATATTTTTACTGAGAATTAGTTCCTCTTCGCTTCTTTCTATATCAAGACATTTTCGCGGCTTTTTACACGGATGTTCAATTTCGCTAGCAGATCGTTTCAAGACTGTTTGATCCATCATACCCTGGAATATATATACGTATTAAACATTAATATTTAATATTAAAATTTATAATTTTTTAATATTATACAATTTCAGGACATTTAGTGAAAAACAAAATACCCTGGATAGTGAATGCTAGTCTGCCAAGCTCAATTTTAAATATTACGTAGTATAAAAAATGTTTAAGTTAAAAAAAAAAAATGTAAGAAAAGATGCAAAAAAATATTAGATCTATGAATAAGTCAAAGAATTTTGACATGTATACTTATACTTATCTCTATCTTAGTCAATTCATTAAAATATATGGGTGTAGTCATTTCTATACATAAACCAAAGTTTTTGGAACTTCTATTAAAGATCAGCGAAATCAATTACTCTAATTAGATCACAAACTATGAAGTTAGAATAATAAGTGCTTATCATTTTGTTTTTTTACATCTGCTAGTTTTTCGATGTACAAGTGACAATTTTAGTGTTATTAATTAGCCTTTCTACATACATATATATATTAATTCTAATATTCTCCCAGATAAATGACGAATTCATAGTATTATTTCCTGGAGCTTCTATATAATAAAAATATAATAGCTGATGTTTCAGTATAATAACAAGTACTTTCCTCAGAGCTTCTTTCTCAAATCGTAAAAATGTTGTGTGGTGAGATTTAAAATAGTTATTTTTTTTCTTTGTTATTTTCTCTTCATTCTCAAATTCTATTGGTTAAGAAATTTTAAAAAATACTTTATACTCCAATAGCTTATTCCAAATATTGTTAATTTTCTTTAATTCACACTTTTCATTTATGCTCTTAGGCCTTTTAAAAACCTCTATAGCTTCTCTTAGCAGTCAAAGGTCATATTGTCTAATTTTTGCCAGAATGTGTTTTATTAACATTGATGTCATGATTATTTAATTTAATGTGTGAATAAATGGTCGATGAATTAGATTTTTTTCTAACAGCCGAAATGTGTTCTTCCTTTCTTAAGTTTATTCTATGATTGGTCTGTCCGATGTATGAATGTAAACAAACTCCACATGGAATTTCATATACATCATGACACTCCGAAAGAATTTTATCTTCAGTACATGGAAATACTTCATTAAGATATATAAACGATCTCATGCTATTATTTTCGAGATTCCATGTGGTAAAAATAATAGAATGATATGATTATTTAAACATTAGAATATTAAAATATAATATCAAATAAGTAATCATTAACAATGGTCAAACATAAATTTGTCCATAATGTTTTAAATAATTAATAATGATTCGAACACAATTGAAATAAAACTACTATATAGTTGTTTTATTTCAACTGTATTGGAATCAATACCAAATAAGTAATAAAAGAATCTGGAGTTAAACATGTAAAATTTACTATATAAATATTTCATACCCAGCTAATACTATTCACAATTATTAATTCCATATTTTCTTAGTTCTTTGTGGATCGGCTTAAGCTAGCTATAGTTTAATATTTATTTTTATAACTGATATTAGTATAGTAAAATTAAGACATTCAATTCCTAGTTCTCGCTAGTGAGCTAAAGATGAAATAAGATGTATCTACTAACCAAACTCACAATCATTAATATTGGTTTGCCTTTGTGTACAATACTTCCAATAAAAAATAAAAAAAACAGCATGGCTTTTCACCAATTGAACTGAAAAAGTATGATGATTTCACATTAAGGCTTACGCCAATACTATCATCTTGAAAGCATTACCATTAAGAGTAATTAGAGAAAAAAAACCTGAATAATGTTCTAACTCGAGGCTTTTCACTTATTTATTTAAAACAGGTGAACCTCTACTTTCATACAATTGACTATTTCATGCAAAGGGTAATGGAAAAAGACAGTATGTTATGGAACTTTTTATCAAAAAAACAAACACCAGATACTAATCAATAAAATGGTATTTATATACTATATATTCAAGTTTTTGTTCTTATCCGCATGTCTATTATATTGTAATCATCAATCAGCCCTTACTTATATATACAGAATAATGAATTGCATTTTTATATAATATTAAGTTGTAATTATGGGGGATTTGAACCTAGACTTTCAAACTCCCTCTTGTCATTCGCTCCATCTTATACAACTGATACACATATATGTGAAAAAGATAAATGATCTATATTATATGCATTTTGTGAACCACCACTCATCAGTTGATCCAGATATGTTGGAGATCATTTATCTTTTTGGCATGTATGTGGTCATGGGTATCAGTTGATAAGACAGAATGAATGACAAATGGGAGTTTGAAAGTCTGGGTTCAAATCCCCCTATAATTACATCTAGTTTAAAAGTTATATACAATATACTTGTGTTTAAATATAATAATAACTTGTAACTGTCACATGATTACCATCTCTTATGCTAACACAAAACTGTTATTAAACAGGCAAAACTCTCCATACAGTAGTGCCACCCTGTGCCAACCAGAGTAATCGATGGATGTCAGAAAGCTTGTGCATAAAATCCCCATCTAATGCCTACTCATCCAATATCCTCAGACTAGCTTCTGGCTTGTGGTTTTTGTCAGTGAGGAGCCTTGAATTTGAGAGCACTGCACCTAGATCTTAAGGCTCCTCACTGACAAAGGTCACAAGCCAGAAAATAGTCTGGAGATATTGGCTGAGTAGGCACTAGATGGATATTTTATGCCCAAGTCTTCTGGCATCCATTGATTACTCTGGTTGACACAGGGTGGCACTACTGTATGGAGAGTTTCACCTGTTTAATTAAAGTTTTAACTATTTAGTATTATTAATTTTATTTTTAAAGTCATAATAAATTTATTTTTATTCATTTGAGATGTCTTTCGATTACTTTTATTATTCTTATGTCTTCTCCTTTACTTTTTTTGCATTTCTTCATATATTCATATATATTACTTTTTTTATGAATCTCCTCATATACACTTTAATGCAATTTTTATATAATTCCTCCTTTATTTTTCTAACAGTTTCAACTGTCCTGCAGTCTTCATCAGACCTTTTTATAATCTTCTTCATTTTTAATTAGAGTGTATATCAGAAGATTTATAAAAAAATTAATATATATGATTACTTTTATTCTTAGAGAATTCTCCTCATCAATCATGTAAAAATTTAACAGGGTTTTGGTTTGTCTATCATCTAAACATCACATGATCACTATCTCATACTAGCACATAATTGTTATTGCTCTTTTTAGCACAAGATGGCACTACTATATGGAGAGTTTTGCTTTGTTTTGAATTGTCTATCATCTGTGATTACAGCAGTTAATTTCTCATACAGTAAATCTTGCTTCAGAAAACATAAAATCTAAAATGTAATTATGAATAGGAGTAAAAGCCTATGCAAATTTAAAAATATTTTTAAATAATTAACATCATTTTATTTGTATAATCGCAATAAGATTACTAAACAGAAAGAAAAGAGTATTGAATTTTAAATTTTCTGAAATCAAGCATGAGGCAATTTACTTATATTTTTATTATACAAATTTTTTAATGCATTCAATAACTATATATCTTTATACATTTTTAATAATTTTATAAATATTAATCTTTTATCTTATTCTTGACTGATTTCTTTGAATAAACTGTTTTATATTTTTAATATAATTTAACTATCTCTATCAATTTAATTATTTCATTAACAATGTAATAAAACTTAAGATAATAAATTTTAAAAAAAAAGTAGAGGGCTGCCTATATATGCTAATACACCTCATTAAAAAATAAATATTTTAAAACCACTTTTTTTTTTTTACATCGCTCTGCTTTCGTACATTTCAGGAACCAGTTAGGTACGAATGCTGAGGACCGCCTGTATATGGATTTGTTCATTTTATATAAGGATCTGAAAAGATTCTAACCACAAACAATGCCCTGATTTATTTGTGGCTTCTGGAACTTTCAATTTTTTGTTTTATGTAAAAATAGTACAATTATCAACTAAATAAATTTATTGTTTGCGTTTAACCACTAATGTATAAACGGGAGACTATTATGTGAATTTCTTCAAAAAGCACAACATTTGTGAATCAAGATTAAACCCATTTAGTTTTATTGTTGGGCTTGGAAAAAAGAATTATATTTTGATCTTGCACAAAGCCCATTTCTTTTGATGTCTGAAGATTTCTGATGACCTTCCAGCATGATTGGCTTGTTTAAACCACCTTGGTTTAAGTCATGGTTTAAACTGAATGATTTTTTAAAAAAATTCTGTTTGTTTTTCAATTTATTATTAATCACATTTTGAAAGATCTCATTTATCATTACTACTTTCAATTCTATTATCTCTTTGAAATTAAACATCCTAACTTTAACAGATTAACAATTATTCATTGTTTGATCAGTATCCAATGTCAGTAACTTTTTTTTAATCCCTTTAGTCAAAAAATGCCATTAAAAACAAATCCTATGAAATAAATTTCACTAAGAACGATTTGCTTTAAGAATGGTTTTTTTTTTTAAAAAAAAAAAAAGAATAATTATTATTTAAGCTAATTGATGTAAAATCTTAATTGCATTTTAATTTGAAACATTTTCTGCTTAATTCTTATGCTAATTCTATGGATATAAGAGATGGGAAAAGTTATGTGGAACTGAAGTGCTGGGCAACGAAGAGAATGGAATGGGAAAAAATGGACAAATTAATGATGAGACTACTCTCCGGACCTGTCCATGGAATAGAATACTATTGACTGATTGATATATTAGAATCTTATAAAAGTTGCTAAAAATATTCATAATAAAGAGAAATTTAAATTCTAATTTTTCCGTGTTAAATAAGTCTGCATTAATTATTTTATAAAATGCACCTTTATTGTTTTTTCATTTCTTATTTAACACATATTTAATATTTACACCCAGAGTTTGTAATAAATTATCATTTGGTTATATGTCTGTTTCACTTATTATTTTATATGTACAGAGTAGATATACAAATATAAGTTGTCATAAAATTACTAGTAAATTTTTAAAATACAAGCAATAACATAAAATGTTTCATATATGTGATATATATATATTAAGGTTAAGATTAATATCGATACAATTGCTTTTAGTGAAGCTTATCTTCAAGAGCAAGAAATTTCAAATGGACAGGTAAATAATTTTTTTGTACAGTCAGATATCGAGTGAAAAATGTTGGATTGCTGCAAGGTCTAACTTGGTATTTTTAATTCTTAGGATTATTAAATGTATCAATGAAGGGATAATGATAAAAATTATCCTGAACAATAATACCTCTACTCATTTTTTCTATTCTCAGGTTTCCACGTTAGATTCAAAAAATTCAGACAAAGCTTTTATTACTTGTTCAATATTAATAAGCGAGCAAATTTTTTATTTTGAAAATGTTGATACGTGCTGTTCGGAAGAGTAAACAAAATATAGCCCAAATTTATTTTGAAACAATGGAATTGGCTCTGTGAAATCAAATAATCTGCAATTATTGAATTTGTGTACCTATTACTAACGTGTTGTTTAGGCAAAAAATTGCTACAAAAGAATTTACCAACAAAACAATACACGACTTCCTCTGCATACATTTGACATACGTTTTTAGATGCGGTTCTCTTTGTTCTACTCCAGAACCTTTTATTATAAACTTGAGTACTCAATATATAATAGTGGTCCTGTCATATTCACAGATTAGTTCATGGTTTATGACTTTTATCAATGAGAAACTTGAACCTAATTCTGAACCTAAGGTACTTATACATCTAGCAGCCATTTTTAGCCTCTTTATATTACCAAGCTATGAGCTTGAAATTAAAAAAAAAATCTTAAGGTTTTGAACTGAGACCATTTGCTTATGTAATATACTAATTTGACACTAAGCAGTAATTAATAATTGTAATGATTTCAGGTTTATTTAAATGAACATCAATTACATTTAACATGCTTTCATTGGCAATTCTCTTCCTCAGAATCATCTACTGTAAGCTTAAGTATTCAAAGGATACTACATGTTTGTGTTTATACATATTTCCCACTTAATTTCACATTATAGCCTGTCATCGAATAACTTTGATTTAGTATGTCTAACAATCACCCTTTATTCTATCAACCTAAAAATCTGAAATTCCAAACAATTTAAGGTTTTGAATCCAAGCGCAAACTTTGATTATGCATACATGTTTACAAAACACATACATTATTGGTTATTTTTTAAATGTTTTTTTTATAATGATCTATTTTTTGTTAATTATCAAATTATATATTCTCACGTATATCTGTAATTGTAAAGTGTAAAAAATTATATGTATTTATAAGAAATCAAATACAAAACATTTATATAAGTGAATGTGTGTATAAATCAATATCTAGAAAAATAATTATAAATATATGTTTTTATATATTTACATATGGAGACTGTCTTATACATACTAGTGTGAAAACTGCTTAACACCACAAAATGTAAGAGAAAATAAAAATCATTGGAGTAAATGCAAAAAGATGGATGGTTTATTAATATATTCTCAACTAATGTTAAAAGAATAATTAAAAATATATAATTCTATGTGTGTAGGAATATTTTGTGTTAACTAGATGGTTTTGGTGATTGTTAATTTTAGCTGCAATGGTAGTCACTGTATTCTTATATGTAAGGATCTCCAAAAGTTAGCAGAATCATAGTTAGTTTTACTATGAAGAAAGAAGTACAATTTGGAGCAAATCTTGATGAAATAGTTGAAGATTACATGTCTTAGTCACTTACATTTAAAGAATTTTAGATAATGGGAACTATTTTTCATATCTTATGCAGATGGCGAGCATTCTTAATAGAAAGTATCTATATATAAAAATTCTATGAAATGGGAAGAATAATCAAGTCTGTATTAATAAAGTTTAACTTTTGAGCAATTTTTATTTATTCAGTAAAAATGGAAGAAACATAAATGCTTATATTCTTCATTAAAGGCAAAAGAGGATTTTTTTGGCATGTATTATGCTCTCCTGACAAATCATTTATTTAGTCTAGGAATTTAAATGCATCTGGTACTCATTGATTATTCAAGTTTATTATAGGTGGAAATAAAATAAAGACCTCTCATTTTATCACATATTGTGGGAGCTATGAATCAAATGAATTGTCAGATTAACATTTCTGGTAGGTGTGTAAAAAAAAAAGTCTACTGCTGTTAGATCTGAGATCAGATCTATATAAATGTTCAAATAGATAATTTTGGATTCAAAACGTTAGTTTCTTTTAATTTCAAGCTTTTGGCTTGAGTAATAAAATAAAGTTAAAGGTCGTAACTAAATATATAAATGGATTACTTTCAGTTTTGAAACCCAAGTCCTCATCAATAAGATTAAAACTAGAAATCAGACCTAGAGATGAGATTTAAAGGCATTGCCATACATCTAGTAATCACCACTTACTTGAATTTACTATATATGGTGCTATAATAGGGCTGATTTTGCATTATTATATAATATATTGCTTTCATCATTAATACTTTTACTTAATAAAATAACATATTTCACAATTCCTATTAATCTGAAATAGTTTAGGATACTTTATGCTTTTAATAGATAAAGTTGTCTTGTAAATGCATTTACTATAAATTTTGATTAAAGCTTTTAAATTTAAAACTGGAATTTGGGGCATAAATCACCGACTTCTATAACATCAGCTGTAATTCAAGTTAAGAATAGATCATTATTCTTAATTGGTTTAGTTTTATTTCAAGATATGGCCGCCTAAGTTTGTCTTAAGGTTAAACTTGGAAATAAAAGTGAAATTCGTCATCATTGCTATCAGTGTTTTGTCAAATTTAATCAATTTTTTTATCCTAAAATTTGAATATTATACACCTAAACCTCACTTAGTGATTGGCTATTTAGCGATCATCATCAATTTGCACCCACTACTTCGATTTACAATTGATTTTTTTTTTTAAATTTAGAGCATCGACAAATTAAAAAATCCTTCTATAAATCTATATATATGTTCAGTATTAATATAAAAAAATAAAGTTTTTGAAAAGAAAAGGGTTTTTTTAATTTGTTGATGTTATAGGAGAACATATATATTTTAAAGAAAAAAGTGATTGTATATTTGTTGTGTTAAAATATATGATAAATTTAGAACGTATAAACTTAAAATATATATAATTAATGAATCTATAATACTATATACTGTAAATATAAGTGTTGAATGTCTTTAGAAAAATTAAACTTTATTTAAATATAATGTACAGTATTTGGATTATTTAAATAAAGTTTAATTTTTCTAAAGACATTAAACACTTATATTAGATGATGAAATAGTCCAATATATAAATACGGTAAAGTACAACTAAAATACTATCATCAAAAACTATCAGGATTATTTTTGGAACACATGGTAATTATGTAAAAATAGTTATTGATTTTGTAACTTCGTTAAAAATGTTGTTTATACCCAAGTGGTTTCAAATCAAAAGAAAAACAACATTTTAAAATGCAAATGTTGAATTAGAAAAAAAGTTTAAAAAGAAAAAAAGATTGCATTTAAAATAAGTGATAATGAATATTATTTTTAATATATACTTTATTCCTAAGTTAGTGTAATTTTTTAGCTTTAGGTACCAACCAATTTTTTTCCCATACACCCCCATTATAAATACGTATCCTGTATACGATATTCTTGCTTAACGATGAATTTTGGAGAACCAATTGCCATCACTAAGGGGCGTAAAGATGTATATACAAAGACTAAAACAAAATCTCTTTTTAGTAAATCATTTTCAATTCTTGAAAAAAATTTGAATGCCTATAATTTACTTAATACAGCAAGTTATCTTGCTTGAATAACTCAAACTCTATCAAAGACATGAAAGAAAAAAGTAGTTTTGTAAAACAAAAGCATCCCTGAGACTAATTTCTAAAAAACAATTGATTCTCTTAAAAGTTCAACAAATGGATCAGGGCATTTGGGTTAACATATCTCAAATTATGTCTAATAGACAGGAGAGAGAATCAAAAAATTTTCTCTCAATAATGATTTTTAATGAATGCTAGAGAAATTGTTTTGTAAAGTGGATTTTTAAACAACATTTTTGCAAGGCGAGTTTATCTTCTGGAAAAAAAAATTTAAAGTTTTTTATTTACTTGAAAATATTTAACATGTATTACTACAGATTCTTCCAATGAAAAATTAGACAAGGTTTTTGTGAAACTGATAAGTTGTCTTCTTGCTTAACCGGTCTGTTATAATATGATATTTTTCTATCATTAACATGGACATCATTTTTACACTGCAGCAAAATTTTTGAACACTCTTGTATTCTATTCAAAAATGTCTTAAATGTTATCTATAAAGAAGTTAATGGTATCATATTAGTCTATGAGTTTGCAATTACTTATTACATTGCCAGTTTACATGGCTAATGAATGCTTTAAAATAGATTATATTACATAATACATGCATGTTAAGCAACTGATAAATTTATTTAAGATTACTAAGAACAATCAACAGCTAATCTTCTATCAAATTCAGTCACCATAACAACTGATCAGCAATTCAAAATCGTTAAAGCAATAAAATTTAAAGTAAAGCCTAAATTGATAATTGCTTAATTTAAGTTTATTTCAAGTATCTGTCTCCCAACTTTCTTCTCCAAACATTATAATATTTAAGACATCTGTCAGTCAAGATTGTTATACATCCTAACTTTGAAGTATGTTTTTACTGAGCAGTCTCTAACATAATCTGTCTAAAAATATCCAGCTAAAATTCAATGTTAAAAAAATATTTATATACATATAAATTGTTTTATTATTAGATCACGAAGCAGAATAAAAATCTATAATAATGTAAAATAAATTTCAATAGAGAATGTTTAAGCTATTTGTTTATATATATCTGGTGTATTTTCTTATAATTACTTTTTATTGTGGATTTTATATGCAGACTAAATAATATATTGTTTTTTTGCATCACTGCACATGGATTTTAACAATTTTTTTTTCTGTTTTGTTAAACTGTAGAAGAAAGAAGTATGTATTTTTAAATATATTTGATTATTATAATAAATATTTGAAATTGAAAATATGATAAATAATAATTAAAATAAAGTATTTAGTAATAAATCATAGATTTATGCTTTACGCTTGTCTGAATAATAATTAAAATACTTTATAAAAGTACACGTGTATGTAAAAAATAAAAAGATTAAAATTGGAAAATTAATTAGTTGGATATTAAGAAAACTTATGAGCTATGTAAGATGGATAGTTTATACAATATGCCAATTAATTGTTTGCATTATGTATAAAATTATATTTGAAGTGTTTTTAAACATATGGGTGGGGAAATTATTAGTATGTATATAGATATTTTTTAATATAATTTATTGAAAGATTTAAATTACGATCAGATAGTATGTTTTTAATATGTGTATGTTTAAAATGTAATAATTAAAATGTTTTTGTATAAATAAAATTAGATATATATATTTTAAAGTACATTATAAAATACATAATGGAAATGTAAATATAAAGTGAAATTTGAAATTAATTAATATTTTATAAATAATGCAATGTATTTATTTTTGTTTAAATATTTGAAGTTTTTTGGTCATTGCTAAAAAAAAAAAAAGGTGTACAAGTTGTTAAAGTGCTCACATAAAACTTATTATCTACAACAGCGAATTGGGCACAAAAATAATATCATTTTAACGTTCAAAATTAATTAAACATAGCAAACTGATTCATAAAAATATCGATACACAATATTGATATTTTAAAAAGTATGATATAAATAACATTACGATTCTAATTACAAATAAAAACAATATATAGTTCCTTTCTTGGATATGTTTAATAAAGTCAAAAAAAAGTAAGGAGGGGGGGGGAGAGTTAAAATTGATGTTTTTGAAAAGAGAATAAATAAATAAAATAAAATTTGTAATACGTACGGATAATTAAATTTTACAGTGTCCTAGATAAAATAAACCTCCGGATTGTTAATAAAATTAATGCACATGCGTGTTAAGAAGGATTGTTTTCAATTAAAGAAAAAAATGTAAACACGATTAGAAGATTGCTTCTCGATGTCTTACTTTAGAATTATTAAGATTCATTTTATGCTATTTATGAAAGGTCAATTTATTATTTTTAATAATAATCATTATAAAGTATATATATTCATTATCATCATTTATTTGAGAAATAGTTCTACATATTTAACCAAGATTACTTTCCCCAACCATCACAACTCTTCTCTGCAATATTGATAAATATTTTTGTTAAGATTATCAATTTCATTCTTCTTTCCATTTAAGTCTCTACATATATTTCAAGAGCAATTCCTCTTCTATGAAAAAAATAATCTTTCGTTATTTCAAGAATTGTTAAAACAGGCAAAGCTCACTATATATATTGCCACACCCACCAAGCTAGAGTAATCAATGGATGCCAGAAGGCTTGTGCATAAAATCCCCATCTAGGGCCTACTCATCCAATATCCCCAGACTAGTTTCTGGCTTATGGCCTTCGTCAGTGAGGAGCCTTGGATCTGAGAGCACTGCATCTAGATCTTAGGATCTAATGCAATCCTCTAGCAAACACCTTTTATCTCCATTTAACTACAAAACTATGAGTCTTAAACTGAACACTTTAATGTTTTCAATCCAAGCCCATTAGCTTATATAGTGCTCTCAGATCCAAGGCTCCTCACTGACGAAGGCCATAATCCAGAAACTAGTCTGGGGATATTGGATGAGTAGGCACTAGATGGGGATTTTATGCACAAGCCTTCTGGCACTCATTGATTACTCTAGCTTGCTGTGTGTGGCAATATATATAGTGAGTTTTGCCTGTTTTAACAACAGTTATACACAAGCATAAGAGGAGGTAGTCATGTGATGTTTATTGGCTTATTTCTAGCATTGTTTGTCAAAAGTATCAGTTGTTCTTTTTAGCTTACACAATTCTATAACAACGATAATTCTAACTTCAAAAGACGCAATAATAAAATAATGAAAAAAGTTGAACACCAATATTAGTGCAGTGTTCTGGCTGGACTTAATAGCATAGTAAAAGTAGCAATCTGGCCACCAAATGGAAGATGATACAAAATCCCTTTCAATGTATGGTTAATTAATTATGGGAAAAGTATGCTAGCGGTTATCTTGTAACCGGAATCGCTAAACTATCTACTTGTCGACAAAATGATGCTTAATATTATATGAGCTAATAAGGATTGGTCCCAAATCATTGAGTTATTAAATTTTCAAATCAGTGTTATAAATATAAAAACTCGTGAAATAGTGCAAATCTAATGTCTCATCGGAAGATGATCAGTTGAGAACTGTTTATGAGAATCAGTTGCAATACTATTTAACATCTAATAATTTTATTTATTACTGTCATTATTGAGAGAATTAAGGACTGAAATGGAGCTGAGCTGGTCATATTGTTAGAAGAGATGATAATAGATGGACAAATGAAATCTTAACTGGATCTCAAAAGATTATAAAAGACCTAGAAAAAAACGTTGAGGTAGTTGGATAAAATAAAAAAGTTTGTTGATGTGATGTGGAGAAGAGAGGCTAGAGATCAGAGAAAATGGATTAAATTTGTAAAATTTCAATCTGCAGTATATCAATATATAAAACAGTATATGATGTGATGCACTGTGGCTTCTTTTTCAGAGTCAGGAATCTCTTGTCCACTATGCCCAGAGAAACCTGTTAGCCACCTTCCCTTTCCTTTCCCCACCCTAAGTTTTTCCCATATTCTTCTCTATCCTGCTTCATCCCATTTCCACGACATCTTTGTCAACTCCATGGGCTTTATATCTGAATCCCCTTTATCTTTTCCCAAACCCAGCATAAAAACCAAGAAGCCACTATCTGTATAATAACTTTGTTTATATTTATTCTCCCACAACTTCATTCTTGGTACCCTTTCTGCTTGTAGACATTTACATTCAATTAACAGATGCCTAATATTTTCTATGCCTTTCTTACATAATTTGCAGACTAAATCACTCGTATTTTTCCATTCATGTGTATTTTCCCTTGTTGCTAAAGATCTTAAAGATACTATTCAAGCCTTAAACAGTAAACTACTTCCCTAGCTATTATCATAAATGAACTCTTAAATTAACTCGCATCCCAATATTCTGATTACTTCTATAATAAATTCTCCATACAGGAGTACTACCCAGTGCAAGCCAGAGTAATCAATGGATTCAAGAAGGTTTGTGCATAAAATCTCTATCTAGAGCCTACTCATCCAATTTCCACTAATGTTTCAACAGCTTGTGTAAGCATAGGAATTGGTGATCATATGATATATCAATAATGGTTTGAAAATGATGATAATGAATTTTACTAATTGCTTACATTATGAATTATAGATATCACTAATGTACTCTACTCCATTAAGCTTACATTTTTAATCACCAAAAGGAGCCATTAGTAAATGAGTATGGCCATTCCAACATTACGAGGGAAAAAAATAGAAATGAGTCTGTGACGACTGTAGAAATTAAGCTGTGATCTATAAAAACAACCTTATATAAACATGCTGGTCCATATTTCTATTTATTTGATATTTTGTGATGCTGTCTTTTAATTTATGCAGAAACATTTTCTTTCAGAAAAACTTCAACACCATATTTAATTTTAACTCTCCAATGTATTTTATCCTTAGCCATATCTTCTCGATGAAAACAAAAAAATACTTTCTAATGAGTTTTCTCATTACTTTTTAATTTGTCTCTTCATTGGATTCTTTTAGTTATCTCCTTTTAATTTCAATAGTTATATACCCCCTCCCCCTTTGATTTAACTTAAATAATTAAATTGTTCTGAATTATAATTATTAATATAAACACATTTCACAAAACAGTTCAATATTATATATTTGTTCTTATCACATATGTATAAAAAATATATAATTTGAGGATTCCACCTTTATTGTTAAAAGGTTGCCTTGACAACAGATTGAGATTGCTATTGATATTATGATTGTCTAAGAGTTGGCTGATTTCTATTAATAGTCTAGATTATATAGTAATAAATTTAGCCTTTAAGAGACCTGAGACACTAAAAATTTTTGGAGCCCCCATTAATGTAATCAATTATATATACTATATATTTATATGTTATTTAAAATTATATCACAAACATAAAATACAAAACAGGCAAAACTCTCCATACAGTAGTGCCAACCAGAGTAATCAATGGATGCAAGAAGACTTGTGCATAAAATCCCCATCTAGTGCCTACTCATCCAATATCCCCAGACTACAGACAAAATTAATGCAGAGATAATTTTAACTATAATAACATATTTTTTATATAAAATATTTGACAAAATACAATTCAATCAAATAATTTAGAAACTAGCATCAAATATTTGTACTAAATAGAGATGCATATGTTTTTTTACAACAGTCCTTTTCGATTTTCGGAAAGCAAATGCCATTTCTGTAAACATTATTGATAAATTTTACAATTTTCTTTGCTTGAGACTATTCCTTAAATAATTTTTTATGCATTTAAGAACAAAAAAAAAATCATTTTCCAGATACATCACATATTGGTAGTTATAAAAATTGTTTAACCCGCAATGGCTACAATATGGTCTTGTGATCTTCCAATTACAATCAGTATCTCACACTGCTCTTAAAATATGTATTTGTTTTATATATATCATTTCAAATTTGATTTTTCTTTTATAAGCATTATTTACAGTAAATGTTAAATTATTTGTATAAAGAAATTTAAATATTATAACCAGAAAATGAAAAAAAAAATTGTTTAAATGGATTCAGTTGACAGTTTTTTTTATAATCTGTTGATTGTCTTATTATTGTTGCCACTAGTTATAATAAGATTTATTAAATAATTGATAATATAATAATTTATACACTTATGAAATATAGTTTAATTACATAGTTTCAGGAGCCTATGAAGGGAATATCTATAGTTTTTAATTTAAAAATAATAATAAATTGATTATAAATTCCACTCCCAAGGTTTATTTCAATTTTTTATTTATTTATAATGTCTAAATGCGACATTTTCATAGGAACAAAAAATACTGTGGAATCACACAGCAACACCTGGATTTGTATTTAACCAAATTTAAATGATATCAAATACCCAAAGACCAAGATTCATTTGTGGCCTCTGACAATGAAAAATTCTCAGTTACTCCTTTTTATAATTAATGAATACAAAGTTTCGTTTATTTATTTTTTTTATGTACATTTGTCACATTTTTATATTAACTCAATTAATAGGAAAAAAAAGAAATAAATAAATTGGAAATATTATAAATTATTTTGGCATAAAATTGTCTTTTTTTGAAATAACACTAATAAAAACAACAACACTGGAAATATTAAATACCGACATTTCTTTTCAGCTATTTTGTTTTAGACATTCATTGTATGCCCTTGAAACTGTATAATCAAACAAAAAACACTTCCAGCCTTGGAATACTGATAAATACACAATACCCATAATTTTAATTAGTTCCTCTCGATGAGTTTGAATAAAGCAACAATGGATTTCACAGCAGCCTCTTTCATTTTTTGACTAATAATGTTAGTTTTATTTTCTACTATTTTTTTAATTCCTCTTTAATTAATATGTTTGAAATACATTACTTTCATTACATAATACATAGCTCATGTATATTCTTTAGATGAACTGTATTTTATTATTAAATTCTTTTTTTTTTTTTCAGGATATTATCTCATTGATTTTCCTATTTTATTTTATTAATTATTTTCCTTAAATATATTTGCTTGCTAGACTATAGTTTAAATCCACAATATATATTAGTTAGCAATCATCCTTAGGGATTTCAAGATCTGTACAAAAATTGATAGTGTTACAAATAACAATTGGAAACAGAGAAACTTACTTTTCTACTTTACATAATGAAAATTTTTTAGTAAAATTATAAAGTAATATTTTATTATTATAAACTCAAAATAATAAGTCCAACACTTCTGTTATTATAAAATATAAATCATAATATAACAATACGACTATTGTATAAAACAGAGAAACATTAAAATAATATAAAACACTATTGCCAACATCTAATATTCCCATATCACACATATTGGTTGGGTTTAGGGGGGTTTTAATGCACAATCAGTGACTATGTTCAAATGAAGTTTTTTTATAATATAGATTTTTATATGCAGAATTTGATAAAAGTTGGGTATAATAGGCAAAGATTGTTATTTTATTTGTGTTAAAACATTGTAAAAGACATAAGAGTATTAATGTAATTGTGAATAATAAACTGTGGATATTGTTAGCTTTTATTCCTAATATTAACAAATATATAATGAAATGTTTAAGCCAAAATTTCAGGTTGGCATGAAGGGTTCCGCTTAAACTTAATAGGTTAATAAACAATTCTAAGGTGATAACGAGCAAAGAGGATAAAAGTAATGTGTATTCTATTGTATGCCCACAACCAGGTTATAATGCAATATATATTTATGAAAGTAAGACAAGTATTAAATAGTGTATTTAACGTCAGAAATATACATATAAGAAGATTATGGAGGACAACAGTTTATTCAGTGCTTTATATTCATCAAATTATTACTGGGCATGTATGTTGTCCACGAGAGCGTAGTGTATTAAAATGAGAAGCACATGATCAAGGAATCATATGCTCTAAAAATTCTTCTGGTGCTGTTAATGCAAAGTTAATCAGTTTTTCAATTAGTTGTTCCTGGCCAATATAATGAAATGTTCTAGTTTATCACTTAGTAGAGTATAATGATTTTTATAAAGCCTTGATAAGGACTCAAAATGAGTTGAAAGCGCTTGGCAATAGTGTTTTAATATTAGTTTAATGTTTTTCTGTTTTCTACAATAGTTATATTATGATTTATATTATAAATTCAATATAACGGAATATTAAGAAAAGGTAATAGTTGATATTCAAGACTTTTATACTGAACTAAGCCCACTTTTGGCATTCAGCTGCCAGAATAGGACTATGATTCTGGCAGCTGTCTGCTGAAAGTGGGCTTATTGTAATGTGAAAGTGTTGAATATTAACTATTATCTTTTCATAATACTTAATTGTAATAAACTAAAGATCAGCATTTCAAGCTAATGTACGTGCGCTTTTTTATGAATGTTAATAATAAATGAATACTTTCATTTCCAACACAAGATAAAGTCTTTGCGAAAGAATAGAATGAATCCACCTATTCTTTCAACCCAAATGCTTAAGTATGGGCAAATCTTAAGTACTGGAAATGAAAGCGTGAAGCGGGTGTACATTAGCTTGAAATGCTGATATCTTTAGTTTATTACAATTTATATACATCACACTATACAAATAAATATCTCATTTACATATTGAAGCTGGAAATATAGTACATATTTCTGCTTCACCTAGTGCCAATGTCATCAGCACTAGTATGGGTTTAAACCCAATCTTATATTAACTGACACCCATCTCATAATAGGTGGAAGTATATTTTTAATATTATAATCTTTTATATTTCATTAATTTTATTTTATAATTAAAACTAACCTTTTTATGATAGTTTATTTTGTATTTGTAAAAAATGTATATTGTGTTTATTTTGTTAAATCGAATTGAACCCTGGATATCTATAAAATGTTACAAATATTTTAAATTCTTTTATTAAAATTCATTTTTCTTCAATTAATCAGTTGGTAACATTTTATATTTATCTTTTAATCAATGTACATTAGAGAGTCAATCATTTCAACAATGTAATATTTGTAAGAAATGTTTTGTAAATTTCTGCTTAAGTTTATGTCAAATATGTTTGAAAGTCATTGTACCAAATTCCTAAAATTTTTCTGAATAAAATCTACATTTTTGTTAATCTAAACCTTAATTAAATAGATTTTGTTAGTACAATAACTGATAAACTTAATATGCTTGTTGTTGTTTTTTTTAATTAGCAAATCAACCCTTGGGGCATGTTCATGCAGAGTTATAGAATTTCCCTCCAAAGCAGGCACCAACTTCAGAGAAACAGTTAGAGTGATTGCAATTGACAGTTGTCACTGTAGATTCAATCCTATAAATAAAGATCAGAACACATAAATAGTGGAAAATTTGATAAGGATTATTATTGAGTTTTATTGAGAACGGTTCACTGAGGAGTGTAGTTTAGATTCAGTACATCGTGATTAAAGAATGACTGGCTAAAAAGATCGACCCTTGCTTTCCGGAGCTCTGTCCCACCAGCCCATCCATGCCTTTCCAGTGCTTTAAACATATAGCCAGAGACTGTCTGTGTCAAGGAAGCCTGAAATGATCTGACTGTATTAACTACCTGTTTCAAGCCATGGAATGCCTACTGATTGATTCTGAGGTAACTTCCAATTCGCCGCAAGCCATTGATTCAATTTTACTCATTTTCCAAATCAATACTAATTTATATTTTATATATCTGTGTGATGTTTATACAACTTAGTTTTAAAATGCGTAGTTTAAATTTTTTTTTCTGTCAAATTTAAAATCTCAATTCTTATCAATATCCCATATTATTTTGATGCGGCAAATTAAATTAATTTTTGTTGGTTTATTTAGAATATTTGATTTACTGAAATTTCCAAGTACAAAATTCAATGAGCTATTAACTTTAAATTCTCTCCCTCTTATTTTTCCAGTCAAAATCATTATGGGAGACTTACTTCCCGTAAATTAATTAATAGAAAGCTTGTTTAGTTTTGTATATCATATATAAATTTATTTTGAATGATTTATTTTAAAAGTACCTTACTATTGCCTCCCATTTAAAATAGCCCTGTAATTATTTCTGAAAGAATAAAGAATTTTAGTAAATCAATTAAGTAAGATCTATTATAGCGTTTTGTCAGTATATGTTTCATACATATATATTTTTATTTGTCAAAATAGTAAAAAAAATTCGATGTATAATTTATTATGCTTTATATTGTCAAACTTCATCAGAAGTGAGTTTGATATTCAATGCCCCATCTATGTTAATTAAAAGTCTTATTTTGTAATCTTTCATAAACTATTTAATAACTTATTAATAAATGAAATATTTGTAAAGTATGGAAAGCAATTTATATTTTAGTTTTAATTCTTGCCCTCCTTTTGTATTGTAAATTATGATCCCTTTAGTAAAGGCCTAAGGTTTCTGGGACTTTCCATTATGTCACGGAGATAGTTTAATTAGAAATTAAGTTATTAATTTTGTTAGTGATACACTATCTATCTAATACGTCCAAGGCATTATGTATTTATAGCTACAACTATTCATTTATTATTTTGCTTTGCTAATTACCTCTTAGGATCTTCGGAAATTTAACTGACCAGTCCAACCTTTCACACTCCCTCAAAGTAGACATAGTTCATACCAAGGGATCCATTTTCGGGCATTGCCATTTAAGATGTGTATGGGAAGTCCAGCACATCAAAAATATTTTATTATTATTCAGAGACATGCTTTGGCTGGAGGGCCAACATTTCTCTTATCTACCTGTACATATCAGGAATTTCCTTTAGCAAAGCCACCCAGAGTTTCATAACAGACCTCATTTATTTTTGTTGTAATCTATAATAGCATATTGCCTTCTTCATCATTTTATATCTTTATTTAGAAAATCTGAAATGCTCTCTGCCATGATGGCATGTCCTTCACAAACAAATTTCGTAATTAATTAAATCTGACTGTATAATTGTCAATTATTTATTTAAGAACTATTTTGCTTCACACACTCATTATATACAAATGATTTTAAATGTAAGTAATGCCCATCTTTCATGTCTTGTAATATATATATAAAACAGATTTATTTGTAATATCTTGAAGAGGGCTAATAATATTTTATTGTTGGTTGTTTTTTGGCTGACCAATTAACAAACTTTTACATTGTTTGTCAAAGCCACATCAAAACGAATTAAAGAAAATAACCAAGTTGTATAAACAAAGACTTAACTTATTTTGTACTAAATTCCTTAATAAGTTCCTATAATATTGTTATTTTAAATAAGCTTAGTTTGTCATCACTCCAAATCTCTAAGGTTAATTACTCTATTTAGTTATAATATTTCCTTGATTTAATTCACTTCTTTATAATGTTGCCAGAAAGAGTTATTATTACGGTTCAAACCATTAGTAATCGATGTCCAATCACCTCTGTACCGTTCTGCAATTCACTAAATTAATTTATTATTTTGAGTCTCTATGTGAACCATGACCTCCAGCTGGGACGGAATAAAACCAAGCACTGCTAGTGTTATCACAAACATTATCCATTAGTCAGAGAGGCAATAGTTTAGGCAAATAGGTTAGGATTCACCCTTGTCCTGACATATGTATCTTGTGCATGGTTGGATTCAAGGTACTTTTGCTTGGATTATTGGTCTTGTTGAATGAATACATGATTTTGACTGGCACAATATGTTTAGTTTCATTTAAGAATGATGTGTTGTAAATTCTAGAAAATTTCGTAGGAGTCATTCATTCAGACATGGTAAAGAGTAATTTAAAGTGATTGGTTTATCTTCACGCTTTCATTTCCAGTACTTAAGATTTTCCCATACTTAAGCATTTGGGTTGAAAGAATAGGTGGATTCATTCTATTCTTTCACAGAGACTTTATCTTGTGTTGAAAATGAAAGTATTCATTTATTATTAACATTCATAAAAAAGCGCATGTACATTAGCTTGAAATGCTGATCTTTAGTTTATTACAATTTATATACATCGCACTATAAAAATAAATATCTCATTTAATACTTGATTATAACAAGTTTATTATAATTACATTAATTAAAGAAAAGAGAATTAAATATCATTTAGAATTACTTAAAAGTAAAATTTTTCAAGACAAATAAATACTTCAACTTTCATTATTCCTGTCTCAAATCTGTTGTGATCTAGTTTTATTTTCAAATTGTTTTTTATAATTTATTAAAAAATATTTAACAGAATACAATTTGCTTACAAATTTGTTTTATTTTACTATTTTTTTAAATATCTATTAATTTATTTTTTGTTAGCATTAAATGTATCTGCAAGTAAAATTTTAGTTATTGTAGAAATTTTTTAAATATGAAATAAATTATTTTCTATTAAATTTTTATTTTATTTTCAAGTGAGATTTATATACAGTATTCTCCAATAAAAATATTCACAAATGCAGAACAGAAAAAATTAACTTTAATTTTTTTTTTTTTTTTTTATAAAATCAAAACCTGGTTAAAATTAAATGCAACACAAAGGCATTTCTTTCTTCCTTTTTAGCAGACTATGAAATATAAAATTTTTACATATTAAATTCTGAGGATAAAAATAGCTGGGGAATTAAAAGTATTTTGCAACAATATTGAATTCAGAGAGCAGAAAAATGAAAATACTGTAAATGGAAATCAAATTTTCTGCAAAAATGTTTTATATTTTACAGTTTTTTAATGAGTACTATAAAATTTAAATATTTTTATTCTCTATTAATTATTTATAAGCAAATTAAATGGAATATAACATTGTAGCTAGTGTTTTTGCATTACATTAATAAATAAATTGATTGATTATCTTCCTTTGAGGAAATTTTGCACTCATGGATGATTTGTTTTTCCCTCAGCTGTGCAGGGACTAATTTGAAGCAATAGGCCCAATTGGTTTAAAGCTAACCTGAATTAGGATTAAAACAGGCAAAACTCTACATACAGTAGTGTCACTCAGTGCAAGCCAGAGTAATCAATGTATTCCAGAAGGCTTGTGCACAAAATCCATAAGTGCCTACTCATCCAATATCACCAGACTACATTTTAGCTTGTGGCTTTCATCAGTGAGGAGCCTTGGATCTGAAAGCACTGCACCTAGATCTTATGATCCAATGCAACCCTCCAGCAAACACTTTTTATCTCTAATGAGTCTAAATTGAAAACATATTTTCAATCCAAGCTTTTAGTCTATAAAGTCATATAGCTCTGAACTCAGTTCAGTACCTATACATTTTGGTGTCTTTGGTTCCTTAATAACCATAGCTGCTGCTATCCTACTAGGCAGGATTGATATTAAACCACGAAATATCACATGATCACCATTTCTTATGCTTGTTCAAGCTGTTAAAATAGGCAAAACTCTCCATGCAGCCAGAGCAAGCATAAGATGGTAATTATGTGATGTTCAGTGGTTTAATACCAATTCTACCTAATAGGATAATGGTAATTATGGTTATTAAAGAACCAAAGACACAAAAATGAATGAGTACTGAACTGAGTAGAGACCTATATGACTATATAGGCTAATGAACTTGGATTGAAAATATTGTTTTAAATTTTAGACTCACATTTTAGTAGTAGAGATAAAAGATGGCTGCTGGAAGGTTGCATTAGATCCTAAGATCTAGGTGCAGTGCTCTCAAATCCAAGGCTCCTCACAAATGAAAGCTACAAGCTAGAAACTAGTCTGGGGATACTGGATAAATAGGCACTTGATAGGGATGTTACGCACAAGTCTTCTGGCATCCATTGATTACTATGACCTGCACTGAATGGCACTACTGTATGGAGAGTTTTGCCTGTTTTAACAGCTTGAGCAAGCATAATAAATGGTGATCATGCGATATTTATTGAATTGGGGTTGTATATTATAGACTGTTATAACAAAAAAAAATAATATACAAGCACAATAGCATAAAAAATGTACATTATAAATTAATAAATTAAGATGTATTACATCTGATATTTTTTGTGCCTGTTTTTGCACTATATACTATTAAAATATGCATGAAATATTACCAAATTCACCACTTCATTTATTTTGCTGTAATATCTTATATAAATGCAATTTATCCATTCTACTTTGAATACTTTTTAAAAAACAACTTTTTATTGTACGTATGTACATACACAATCTTACATTTTGAGTGTCCTGCAGTCTTCTTCAGAGCTATGATATAATGAACAAAATAAAACACATAACTACATAAATAATACCATAAAAACATAAACAATAAAATAATAATAATAAAAAAAACATCAAATATAACAAAACATAATAAAACTGAAATTTACTCATAACCCAATTAAAACCTATTGTGGTTATTCTCTTGCTATCCATAAATTGCAATCCACCAACCATTTTCATTTTGCTTTTTGAATCTCTCATATAAAAACTTGACCATCCCATTTTCTCTTGAATTGCCTCCTTTGCCATTCACACATCTGCATCTAATGCATGTCTTCTTACTTCTCTTTATACTTGTTCTAAGTAATCTAACACCCCTTTACTAATACATAATGTATCATTACCATAGGTTAATCCTGCTACTGCCATTCCCTTCCATACAATTCTTACTAAATCACATTTATTATAAGAAAACACTGTAAATCTTTATCAGTCCCTTTCTTTTCTTTGCTTCATTTATTAATTTTTCCCCCCATTCATCCAAGCAATTTCTCTGATTAATTAAGACAATTCCCAAATAGTTATACCTATTCACTACATTTAACTTTATATCTCTTATATATCCCAATAAAAATTCTTTCTCTTCTCTTTCCCCAGTATTTATCATCATTACTTTTGATTTTTCTTCATTAAAATTTAACCCCCATCTTTTTATCCACCCTTGTGCACATCTTCAGCATAACTTCCATATCTTCCCTACTTCCTGTGCACAAGAAGATATCATCAGCAAATAAAAGAGCTGATAAAGTACACTCTCTTGCGGTCTATTAAGGGTATCTCTAATCCTCTGCCTAGTCTTTAGTATTGTTCTCTCCATTTCTCTCAAATAGAACAAAAAACAATATACAAAATTTGTTAGAATGTTATATCTCTGATAGAATGAACTAGAACTATTATAAAGGTTGGAGAATGGAAAAAGATGTAGTTAATAAAATAAATATTTTATTTTGAACTAGAATTTTTATACTATAACAGACTATCAGGGTAAGAAAATAAAACTCTTGGGTCAGACAAGAGTTAAAATAACTATGCCTAACAAAACTATACACCTACTACTGTTAGTGGCATCAGGTGATCACAGCAACTTGTTAGGCCGTGACTGGTTCAGTCACCTAGGCTTTGCAGTGTCAAAGGTGAACCAGATCACAACATTAGCTAAATTAAAGACTGATTACCCTAGATCTCACTGAACAAAGACATAAAACCGATCTGTTGTCGAAGCAGATCACTGCCACTGGCATTAAGAGCTAAAGTTGAATCAGAGCTTGAAAGGTGGGAAGCAGAAGGGATAATAGAACCTATATCATACTCAGAATGGCCCACCCCAATAACCCAATCATCAAAGAAAATGGTGATGTGCGGATATGTGGGGATTATCGATGCACGATTAACAAAGCACTAGCATCGAATAATTATCCACCATCATCAGTTAAGCAAATCCTATCCACACTGTTAGGTGAAAGAGTTTTTACTAAAATTGGCTTGAAACATGTATATTTGCAGCTACCGGTCGATGATCAGGCAGCAAGAGCATTGTCAATAATAACTCATAAAGGCTTATTTAAAATGAACCGGTTACCTTTTGGTATATCGGTCACCCCAGCAATATTCCAGAGTCATGGATCAACTGGCTGCAGGAATACCAGGGGCCCTACCGTACTTTGACGATTTCTTACTGGTGGCTCAGACTCCAGAGCTACTCTGGAGTTCCACAAAAAAAACTCCTTGAGAAGTTCAAAGCAGCAGGCATAAGGATAAACTTATATAAATGCATATTTGAAGCCAAAGAACTGGAGTTCCTGGGATTTAGGATAAATGCAAGTGGCATTCATCCTACCCAAAAGAAAGTTATGGCAATTAAAAAAGCCAAAACACCAAGTAACAAGAAAGAATTACAGTTCTTTTTAGGACTTGTAAATTACTATGAGGGATTTTTATATCACAAAACAGAGGTAGCTGAACCATTGTACAGGCTACTAGATAAAAAAACAGTCTGGAAGTGGGACAGTAATCATGATAATGCCTTCGAAAAAATGAAAACCCTTATATCTGAGAAAGTGGTGCTGGCACACTTTAATCCTGAAAGAGTGCTGGTACTGACATGTGATGCTTCACCAGTAGGAACAGGTGCAGTGTTGTCCCATAAGAATGATAATGGGTCACTCTCACCTATTGCCTTTACATCAAAGTCTCTCAAAGGCAGACAAAAATTATGCCCAGATTGATAGAGAGGCTCTAGCCTTAATCAATGGCATTAAAAAATTTCATGACTACCTTTATGGTAGATCATTCATACTGCAAACAGATCATAGACCCCTATTGGGTGTCTTTGCAGCTGAAAAAGGAATCCCTCAGCATGCCTCACTACATATGCTGAGGTGGTTCAACTTCTTATCAGGATATGATTTTATGCTACACTACATTGAGGGAAAACAGATTCCTCATGTTGATGCATTAAATCATTTGCCTGCAGAATCTGCAGACAGGCTGATTATTACTGATCAGTCAGTTAACGTGATTGATTAGGGGACAAACACACAACTGAACAGTAAATTAGTGGCTAAGTGGACCAAAAATGACCCCAAAGAATTAAAAAATGGATCCAGCAGGGGTGTCCAAATAAAAAACCAGAGGAGTTGCATCCAATCTACTGGACCCAAAGGCTGGAGCTCTCAATTGAAAATGGATGTATTATCTGGGGATCCAGAGTAGAGATCCCCCTAGCTGGACGATCCCAAGTGCTCAACCTATTGCATAATGGGCATCCAGGGATAGTCCAAATGAAGATACTCGCAAGGGCATATGTACGATGGCCAAATTTGGACACAGAGATTAAGTCTAAAGACCACCACTGCTGGCATTGCAAAATGAATCAAAACATGCCAGCAAAAGATAAAACAGTTCACTGGCCTAAACCTGAAGGCCCCTGGATGAGACTCCATGTGGACCATGCTGGCCCATGGAAAGACAAACTACTATTACTAGTAGTTGATTCATATTCTAAAGTGGCTGGAGGTAGTGGAAGTTCCATCACTCCAGACCACTGCAACAATAGAAGCTCTTAGAAGGCTATTTGCTACACATGGCCTTCCTAGAATTATAGTCTCAGATAATGGCACAGCATTCACTGCAGTAGCCTTTAATAAGTTTTGTGACAATAATGGCATTGAGCTAGTCTTCAGCCCACCATTTCATCCTGAAAGCAATGGCCAGGCTGAGAGATTGGTGCACGAGACCAAAAAATTGCTCACAAAGATCGACACGGGAAGCTGGAACACCCATATTGCCAGAATGTTATTATCTCAACACTCTGCACCGAGTACTGCAACTGGAAAAACTCCAGCTGAACTACTGTGTAATAGAACTTTGCGAACCAACTTGTCAGCTCTGATACCTGAGCCAAATGATGAAAAACAAGAAAAGGACAAAACTACCAAATTTCAATAGGGACTAATGTTCTATGCAGAATGTATAGCGGATCCGTTAAATGGATCCCAGCAGTCGTAATCCAACAAAAAGGACTTCACACCATTTTAGTGGAAATAGCAGATGGATGTCAACACCATCGCCATCGAGATCAATTGCGACTGGATTATACTAATGCAGCCACAAGGAATGAAGCTCCAGAGACATGCAGTACAAGCAAAGAGGACCAACAAACCAAAGATACAAGCAAGGAGGACCAACAAACTGAAGACAACAGCAAACCAGAACCAGCACCAAAGTGCTTTAGTCGTCCTCCAGCACACCTGCATGACTATGTTCTCTAGGGTAAATTTTAGCCAGGGGGAGGGATGTTATAGTCCTCCCTTCTCTCAGAAGTAGACTATTCCAGATGCCTCCTTATCTGATCGAATTAAGCATTGTTTGCCACAGGCCAATAGGCTGATGTATAGATAACAACATAGCCAATGATTATTACAGGCCAATAAACAGTGATGCTTGCTAAATCCGAAGGTTTTCAATAAGGTCAGGGATCTGGGTATAAATAGTCAGCCTTTTGTGAGGATCGGGGAAGAGTGTGTCTAACCTGAACAGACTCTTTGCGTTCTCCCAGGGAAACTCTGCTAAAACTACTCTCAGCTCGAGGCAAGTGTTTGGTACAGCTGGAAGAGCCATACACCCTACTCGTGAGGCAAGCCATCAGGTGTGGCTGGAAGCGGTAGGCAGAACTCAGAGTTTACGTTAAACTCCAATTCTCAGCATTTGTAATTATTCTCTTGTATATATTGTATTGTATATATTTGTACATAATAAATATATTAATTGTAATACTTGTTTCAGTATTATTTTACATTATTTACTGTTGGTTGGGTCTGTAATCCAGATCAAACACAACAAATATATAAACAAAAAAGATAAAAGAAGCGATTGTTTTTCAAATAAGTAATTTTTAATTGACTAATTAATTTACATTAAAATTATAAAAAGTTAACAGTCTACAAATAACTATACTTGAAAAGCACATACTGCATCCATTTTTAAAAAACACAAATCCTGATAAAAATAAATTACAAAACTAAATACAATTCAATAAATATTCTCCAAATTATAGATTATTTTAATAATCTCCATACTTCCTCCTTTTTTTTATTCTTTATATAAACAAAGATACAATAAAAGACAAATGCTCCACAAGATGCATTTCATGCTGAATCAGCACTCATCAGTTGGCCCAGGTCACCAGCTCACACATATATCTTTATGCACACATATATCTTTATTTCATGAAGAGTATTTATCTATGGCGAATTGTCACATTTTTATTTACATCCGCCAAACGTGCTCCACTCACAACCTCGACTTCGTATATTTTTGATAAACCTAACTACGTTTATCATTAATCATTTATTAAACTAGAGTTTTTCTCTAGCAGAGATATAAACATTAATCCAAGTTAAAGATTATTATATCTGATTTTTTACACACACATACATGGCTTTTCAGCTTCCTTCTCGTATGTGTATTATCAATTATTTTAATAATCTCCATATTGCCTTTCTTTTTATTCTTCATATAAACAAAGATACACTAAAAGACAAATGCCTACCAAGGTGCATTTCATGCTGAACCAGCACTCATCAGTTGGCCCAGGACGCCAGTTCTCATATATCTTTATTACATGAAGAATATTTATCTATGGTGAAATAAAAGATGATGAAATTAAATATCTGTGTATTTTTTTCAAAAAAAAAAACCCCAAAAACTTAATGCTTGATTTCTCAAAACTTAGAGAATTTGTTATTAACAGTATTTATTGTCTATAATGTTGGGCAGGCAGAGAATAGTTCTTATCTTGGTTCTGTGTTTTATTATGTTAATACTAAACTTATATGTTATGCATTTACATAGTAACAGAAATTATTATTGTTTGTAATGTATTATAAAATTTAATGCAAAATTAATCATTTTAAAACAGGCAAAACTCTCCATACAGTAAAGCCACTCAGTGCAAGCCAAACTAATCAATGGATGCAGGAAGGTTTGTGCATAAAATCCCTATCTAGTGCCTACTCATTCAATATCCCCAGACTAGTTTCTAGCTTGTAGCTTTTGTCAGTGAGGAGCCTTGGATTTGAGATCACTGCACATAGATCTTATGATCTAATGCAATTCTCCAGCAACACCTTTTATCTCTAGTTAATTACAAAACTATGAGAATAAAATTGGAAAACACAATAATATTTTCAATTCAAGTTCATTAGCTTATATAGTCATATAGGTCTGAACTCAGTTCAGTACCAATACATTTTGGTGCCTTTGGTTCTTTAATAACCATAATCACCACTATCCTATTAGACAGGATTGGTATAAAACCATTAAACATCACTTGATCACCATTTCTTATGCTTCTCATAACTGTTAGTAAAACAGGCAAAACTTTCCATACAGTAGTTTAATACCAATCCTGCCAAATCGGATAGGGTGGCCAAAGACACCAAAATGTATGGGTACTGAACTGAGTTTAGATTTATATGACTATATAAGCTAAGGAGCTTGGATTGAAAATATTGTGTTTTCGATTTTATTCTCATAGTTTTGTAGTTAAGTAGAGATAAAAGGTGGCAGCTGGAGGATTGCATTGGATCCTAAGATCTAGGTGCAGTGCTCTCAGATCCAAGGCTCCTCACTGATGAAAGCCTTAAGGAATATTGGATAAGCAAGCCCTAGATAGGGATTTTATGCACAAGTTTTCTGGCATCCATTGATTACTTGCACTGAGTGACACTAATGTATAGAGAGTTTTGCCTGTTTTAATAACAATAAAATTAATAACATAATAAAAAATAATAATAAAAAACCATCAAATAGAACAAAACATAATAAAACAAATAAATATAAAATAATAAAAAACCCATCAAATATAACAAACTGAAATAAATATATTTATTTCAGTTTAATTATATTTGATGTTTTTATTATTTTATTGTTAATAAAAAAATAATAAAAAAACATCAAATATAACAAAACATAAAACTGAAATAAATATATATTTATTTCAGTTTTAGTATGTTTTGTTATATTTGATGTTTTTTTTTATTGTTTATGTTTTTATGGTATTATTTTAAGTAGTTGTGTATTTTATTTTGTTCTTTATATCAAAGCTCTGAAGAAGACCGCAGAACAGTCGAAACATAAGATTGTGTATGCAAATATGTACAATAAAAAGTTTTTTTTTGCTAAAAAGTGTTGAAAGTAGAGTGGTTAAATTGCATTTATACTAGATATTACAGCAAAATAAAAGAAGTGGTGAATTTGGTAATATTTCATGCATATTTTTTTAGTAATATAGTGCAAAAAACAGACATACAATAAAATAATGGCAGATATAATATAAATATATTATCTTAAACCACAAAAACCCCAAGGACAGATAGCATAGTTGAATCTAAAACCAAAACAGTTGTCAAAAATATATGGTAACATTATTAGTACAGAAACTATTCCCAAAAATTCACATAAAGGCAAAATTATAGCAATTTTAAAACATGCAAAACTCACTATACGTATTACACAAGCATAAGAAGTGGTGGTCATGTGATGAAATTTTAAAACATAGTAAATCTAATAATGTTATTATGTACTCCCTACAAGCTTTTTAAAAGAATCATATAACCAGGGGTTTTGTCAAAATGCAATCTATCTACGTATCAGACTGTATTTAGGCCAATAAGAAGCTGTTATGATCAGTTCATGATTATATTTGGAAAAAGGCCTTATTCAAAAAGTCTTTAAAATTCTTAAATACAAGAAAACTTAATTTACTTGAGAAAAATCAAATTATACCCAGTGATAATCATATCAGATATAAAATTTTACAGAATAGAGTTATTTCACCTACTTTAATTAATACATTCATCAATGATCCTCCAGCAGCAATCTTCTCAAAGGTCCTTTTCTGAAATGGAAAAGTCTCTCAATAAGGATATGAATAAATTGGAACCTTTTTCGAAGAATGGGATTTTATTCCTAACCTAATGAAATCAGTATGCCCAATTTTTAACAGGGCAGCATCTCATAATTTGAATATAACCTTTTGCAACAATAATCTGCCAACGAACCTACCTCATACTATTTAAGAGTAATATTGGATAACAATCTGACTTATTCTTATGTATCTAAGTTTGATCAAAATTAATTTTTAGAAATAACCTTTTATGTTATTTGAGATGGAGATGCAAGAACCTTATGGAAATCTTCCTTAGCATTATCATATTGTGCTATGAATATTGCACCCCTATTTGGATGAAAAGTTCTCACATTAAACTCCTGGATATTCAATTAATTATTACCACAAAATATATTATTGGTACTCTCAAGTTTATTCCTTTGCAGTACATTTCTGTTCATTTGTGCATTCCTCTGGCAAATATTAGCAATTGCCCCACAGAAAATGTACAAAAAACTATTAAGCAGATTAGACCTTCCAATAACTTGAAAAAGATGTTAATATTAAATGGGAAAACTATTTTTTAAAAAAAGAAATTGGTTAAAATAGATTGTTATAGAGAATGAAATTAAATAGTAAATTATTGGAGAATATTAATAAAAGCGGAAGAGATGGGAAAACTATTTTTTAAAAAAAGAAATTGGTTAAAATAGATTGTTATAGAGAATGAAATTAAATAGTAAATTATTGGAGAATATTAATAAAAGCGGAAGAGATGGGAGTAAAAAATTTTTGGAAATATATTAAAAGGACTGTAGGGAAGAGAAAAATAAATGATGAAGAAAAAGAGTATAGTCTAGAGAAGTATTAGAGACAATCTTAAATAAATATGTAATGGATATAGAAAATATGTTAGATGTGAAGAACAGAGTGAAACCAAACATAAAAGCACATAGTAATATAAATATTAGTTTTACAGAAAATTGAAAAGTGGAAAGGTAAGAGGTCTAGCTGGATGGGCAGCAGAGATGGTGAATTTAGGAAATAGGGCAAAATTAAACGTATTATCATGTTTTAATAAGATGGCACAGAAGAATTTCCAAATAGCTGGAATAATACAAGAGTAAGGCTACTATTTAAAAGAAAGGTTAGGACCATAGAAAGTTAAACAATTATAGACTGATAGCAGCATCATTGTTATATAAAGTTTTCACATATATGGTGGCTGGAAGCATAGCAAAATGGACAGAAGAAAATAATATAGTGAAAGAAATGCAAGGAGGTTTTAGAATGGATAGGCATCTAGGAGAGTTTATTTGTAGTCACACAACTCATAAGTATGAGTAGGAATACAGGTAGATAGTTATATGTGGTCTTTAAAGATATAGAAAGGCATATGACATTAAAGATATAGAAAGGCATATGACAGAATAAATAGAAGTAAATTATGAGTAAGTTTAGTAAATTTGGGAATGAATGGAGCTTTAGTGAATCTTATTAAGAGGTTGATGAGGCCCTGAAATATGTGCTAACAATTTTCAGGGTCCTTGCCATCAATACACATTATCTTTCTTACCTCATGATTTCCCTACTTCATTCACCTAGGGCTATTGAATACAGCACATTCTGAACCTTATTTAGACTTTTGGGAATTTTATCACTCAGGTGACATTCCAATCCATCCCCCAACCCATTACTTCAGAGTGAACAAAAACACTATGCCAAAGATACCCAATTCATCCAGACTCAAATGATCATTGTTACAGTAAAGCCTTATATGTCCCCACATCCTCATAAAAACAAACACTGCTCATAGATAATCTGAGCCTTACAGGTCCATTTAGTATGAACAAGATAAATATATTCTTTCTCAAAAACTCCACTATATCAACCTTTCTAGTTGCTGAATGAGTGTATACTAAGGATCTAAACACTTTAGATTATGTGGGTAATTAGGCTGACTCAATGCAATGGGTACAAAACTTGCAATAGCACCGCCAATATCTGTAAAAAGCTGAATTTGAATTGAGAATACACCAAACTATACTATTTTGTTAAAGACAACAACCAGCAGAAGTTTTATATTATTTATGAGGTCTACTTGGTTTCCATTTTTTCTTGCTAATGAGTGGCTTCCAAACATTAAGAATTATCACAATAGGTCAAGTTATGGGATCATTTTCCATCGTCATATAAGCAGTTTCTTAAAATTTTCCTTTTACATTTTCTTCTGTCCAATATGCTTGACTATTCCCAAATAAACATACATTCATTGGTACACACATAGACTGCTACTTAGAAATAGCTATTTTTCATCTTGAATTACTTTGTGCCATTTTAAACATTTTCCAATAATCTGACTGGTTTCTCCAATATATACCCTTCCACATTTACATGGTATTTCGTATGTGCAGTTTTTGATTTTTATAAAATTCTCAGTTTGAATTTTGTAAAGACCGACATTTCTCATAGTATACCATGACTTTAAAAAATTATTCAAATATTATACCAATTCTTTTCTTTAGATTGTTTGCAATCCTAACTTTATTTGGATACTAGAATATCTATAATTAGCTTTTCTTTTGTCATTTTTTTTCTCTTAATGATAACTGACAGATAACTATTATTCTTGAGAATTTGTTCTATGAAAGACTTTTATTGTAAGTCACTAATATCAGAACAGTTTTCCAAAGCCATAATACAGTATGAGAAATACATTTATATAACATTTACACCATCATTAAACCAAAGAAGTCTAATAAAATAAAATTTATTCCTTTATATTTGCCTAGCAGTCATCAGACCTACTATATTCAAACACTGTATTTTCAGGCATATATGATGCACTTTCCTCCCTCAAAATATGCCTAAAATATAGGGTGTTTCCTATGCACTGGTAATCAAAATCACGAGTTTATAGTTAGTCAATTTCTGGTTTACATTAATATACTGAACTGGGTCGCACATATATATATATATCTTTGTTTATATGCATATATAGTTAATATTTTGTAATAACCAAATCATGGCCTCATACAAATAAACTAATAAATTGGTCAGAATCCATGAACCAGTATATTAATATTAAATATTTCAACAGAATTATTATTGCGTAGTTATGCATCAGACTAATAAACCTGAAGCAGCTTTTATTTCTTTTTACTAGGGTGCCAATAAAAGTGAGCTATTTTGCTAATACCCTGTTTCAGTATTAGTTAAAATATTTACTCTTTATTTTCTTTCTAGTAGGTGAATCTTCCCCAAACAAAATATAGCAAAATAATTAAATGTATTAACATTCATTCTTTTACACAAAAAAAGAATTACGGAGATTGTTGAATGCTATATTTTAAAACAAACATTTAATAAAATAAGAAAAAAAAACCCAATATAATACAGTTTATAACCTATTCCTTTCCACACATCCTTTTTATAGACTAATAACATATAATAGACAATTGATGGTATAAAATAGTAAGTATAAAACACATATATTATAGCCAGTTGGCTACACAGCTACGTTAAAAATAATTCGATAAATTGGCAGGATGTTCCATAGATTTAGTTTAGGGTTATTTAATTAATGGTGAAAATAATATTCAATTTTTCCATGCATATTTTTTTTTATAATGATAAGGGGTCTGATCTGAAATTAGTTAGCACTTATTTTCCTTCTCACATGATAATAGGATAACTGTAGACAATTTTTTTAAAAGAATTGTCAAACCTTTTTTTAAAATTATAATATGCATATTTTAGTATGTATTGTAAATGTTGTTAGAAGAGAGAAAAATATAAAATCATATAAATAATTTCTTTTATTCTCTATTTTCAATAATTTTATTTAATTACTAAATGCTTTTAATTTTTTTTTTTTTTTAAAAAAAAAAAAAATATAAAAAAATGTACCAAGAGGGAAAAAATAAAACTTTTTCTTTTTAGTAAATTGTTTAATATTTATTTATAATTCCTTTTAAGAGAGATAAAGTTTTTTGTTTATGAGTATTTTAAAAAGAAAAAACAAAATAACATTTTAATACTTTTGTAAATATATTAAATTTATTAAGCACTAGCAGATGATCTAATAATAATGTGAAAGGCTAAAACCTTCAACAGAAGCGCCTTAAAAATGCTTATGTGACAGCCAATCAGATGTAATAATGACTGCACATGGAACTCTCAATTCAAGAACACAAGCCAGAACTACCAGAAAAAGATGGCAGCCACCTTCTTCTCACTTAAATTTATATATAAATGTCAGACTCAAGCATTCCGAACTAAGAGTGTGAAGCTTAAAACATCTTCACATTTAATTCACTAAATCTTATATATACATAAACAACATGAAATCTTTCGATTTACAACAAAGCAATTTTCAAATCTAATGAAATGATAGTAACAAATGTAAATATATCAAATTTATTAAGGGCTAGCAGATGATCTAATAATAATGTGAAAGGCGAAAACCTTCGACAGAAGTGCCTTAAAAATGCTTATGTGACAACCAATCAGATACAATAATGACTGCACGTGGAACTTTCAATTCAAGAACACAAGCCAAAATTATGAGAAAAAGATGGAAGTTTTGTCTTGCATGTGCAGTCATTATTGTATTTGATTGGCTGTCACATAAGCATTTTTAAGGCGCTTCTGTCGCCGGTTTTAGCTTTTCACGTTATTAAAACTTTTGGTAAATTTTATTTTTAATTAAAGTTATTATTTTTCTTATCATCTCTATTCATTACAAAAAATCAAATTAGTGTAATTAATTGATTATTTTGTTTTTCTTTTTTGGCAAGAAATTTTTTTTAATTAAAAAAAAATGCCAAGAATTTTATGATGTCAATTTAATCTATATATTGTGCTTGAAATGCACGTACATGAAGCTATATTACGAAATAATAATTGCTTAGCACTTTCAGAAGTTTCATGTTCCCGTATTCATAGCTTATACTAATGATTGTTGTACTTATCTTTTTAATAAAGATATATGCAAATGTATGCAAGCCTGGACAGCCCATTTTTTCAAAATGGAGAAGCAGGCATCTTTCCTATTGATGGCATTGGTGTCGTCTGCAATGAAGCATGCTTCCTTAATCTTATGCTTGGCCTCATTGCACTCAGTGCAACCATTTCAGCCGTGGAGTGTTTGTACATGAGGGCTGTGGATTTTTGATGTTCGAAAAATATAGAGCTGCCCTCAAATTTGATTCAAGCCCTGTTGTATAAATATCGATGTTGTGATATCCTGGCGCAGCATGTGTTTCCCCATAATATGCCACACTGCAGCTGTTTTGGGGGCATGTGATTTTGTAAAAGGCCTGGGGGTTTGGCTAAGTGAAAATTTGTCTTTTGAATTATTAATTAATCTGTTAGTGGCTGGTGGCATGTGAAAACTTAAATTAAAATCTGTAGTAAGTGTTTTAATGAGTTTTTTTTAGCTAAAGTAGGTATATATGGTAGCAGCATACGCGATTTATCCTCTTGGGCTGGGTTAGATCTTAGTTTGTTATAACATTGTTTGACTTTTCTGTTGATGGTTCCGTTTAAATCCAACGATTGTCAGATCCCTGATAGTATGTTATATTGTTTTTTCTCTCCGATTCAAATCTGTAGAGATGATGGTTTCTAAACAAGAATGCTGCTGAACCATGTGTTCCTAGTGCTTTCACCTTTGATTGTATGTAATCGCATATTTCAAGTGGATTGATGATCATGCAGTAGTTGATTTATATTGAGTCTCTTTGTACCTGTATGTCTAAGTATTCTTGTTTTTCATCTTCCCACATCCCATTCAGTATTAATTTGGTCTGAGGTTGAATGTCATCCTGAAAATTCTTGACTTGTTTTTCAATGTCTATGATTAAGGAGGGAAATAGCTGTATTTGTAAAAATTTACCCAATTGGTTGTTATAATAATAATAACTGTAGCTTACTCCACTGCACGTGCTTTACAGATCGAATGTTAATTATAATGAATACTCTCCTTTCCAAACCAAAGATAAAATCTTTTTAAAAAATAGAATGGATCCACTTTATCTTTTTCACAAACTATATGTATAGACAGATCTGAAGCATTTGGAACTGAGAGCATGAAGATTTTAATTAATCACTTTAAATTACTTATAATTTGATTTTTGTTGATGACCCTTGCAAAATTTTTACTATTTACGAAACGTCATTATTAAATGAAAACTTAAATATTTAATTTATATAGCGTGATGTTTTATAAATTATAGCTTACTCCACTGCATATGCACTTTACAGATCGAACACTAATTATAATGAATACTCGCCTTTGGTTAGAGTCAGATGGTGATTGATTAGTAGGCAAGATTGTTCTAGAAAAAAATATGGGTGTAAATAGATCAGAAGATCCATTTGTCAGATAAGAAGAAATATATTCTTAACTTAGCTGTTGAAGAGAGAGCAGTCAAGTTTCAACCCAGATGATAAAGAAGAAAGAAGCAGAAATATTCACCAAGCTGTTGCACAGAATAGCAGAAGTTTTAATCAAGCTTTTAACATACTATGGGTTTACTTATAAAAATGGTTTCTACAATATAAACAACGTGATAAGTTTGCTAAAAGCTAGACATCATCTTTCTTCATGTAACCTGCCTTCACTTGACTAAAAATATAGAGAAGTTACCACCTAAAGTAATTTGCAACTTTGTCGTCAACCAACATGATGCCTTTGTATATTAGACCTGGAATTTTAGTGGAAAGAAATGGATACAATTTGCCATTTTTTAACCTGGAAATGCTGCAAACCAAGAAAAGGACAATTAACCATATACGTCTAGAAGCCTTTAAAGAGAAACTCAATTGGAAAAAATTGGAATTTGTAACTAGAAAGGACTCCACAGATAATAAAATCATGATTAAAGGTATTTATTGTGTGCACACTAAATTTTCATTTATAGTAAAAAAAAAAAAGATTTTCTTATTGTTGTAAGAATTGTTAATTTTAAATATTCCACAAAGTTAATATTTTTAAATTGTGAAACTTTTTTTTTTTTTAAATCCAATTAATTTTCTCTTCAAAATTACGAAAAAGTTTTTAAAAAATTTAATTAATTTTTTTTTTGAAACATGTTTTTCTCTTTTCATTCATTTTTCCTTCCTAAAAACTTAACAAAAGGTTAATTAAGCTAAATCAAAGATTATTTTTGATTTTGAAGATGTTTTTCTAACATTTAGTTATTTTAAAGAAATAGCTTAATTAGTTAAAAGTTAATTTATTAATAGAAATCGATTGATTATAATTGTTATAAAATAATAGTTTTCCACTTTACCTTTGATTAGTAAGTAATTAATTGAGATTGCGCTTTACGCAAAAAAGTGAAGCTTGTTTAGATCTTATTAAAAAGTTATATGGCGCTTAGTGCTTTCAGAGACCTTGAGTCTCCATAATCATAGCCTACTTTTAACTGAAGTTTAGCTGTGGTTTATGTAAATTTTATAACGACCATTTTCTGGAAATTGCAAAGCACGATTCTTTCTGGTTTATTGCACAATTGTCATTTGCAATAAAACACGCCTCTTTAATTTTTCGTTTCACATCATTGCGTTCAGTGCACAGTGCCCTTGCTATAGTGGGTTCAAACATATGGCCGGTTGTTTTTTGGTACTCAAAAAATATGGATGTTTTCATCGTTATTTATAGCTTTCCTGTACAAATAATGATGTTGAGATGTTCTTGTTGTAATGATTATAATTGTTATGAAAATTTTTTTTTTGATGAAATGAATGTTCAAAATTTTATGCTATATCATTTTTTTTTGTTTATGGTTAAACAATTAGTTATTAAATAATTGTTTTAAGAAATTTTTTTTTTGTCTTTATTTCTTTATTTTATTCAATTCCCGTGTCATAACTTGCAGTGTGTAAAATTATTTCATGACAGCTTAGTGTTCTAGGATTTTTTTAAATGATCCCAATAAAACGATTTACTTTTAAGAGGATAAACCTAGGAATTATTTGAAATAATTTATAATGAGGTGCTTTATTTATTTGTTTTTCTCTTGATCACAGTAATAGTTTCGAGTTCTTGCTTCCTGAGCTAGATTTGTGCATAAGTTATATGGAATAGAGATTTATCTTTAGTATTATGGACAGCCAGATGATGATAATGCTGGTTGGTGCAAAAGGGATATCCATTAAAATCCATGCACTACATTTTATTTATTACTTCGTTAGAAATTTAGTTTATAGTTGGCCAGTACATTAATGGTACTAAGTGGCCAGAGCATTGGCGATGGTCAGGATGTTTTTAGTATCTCAGCATTATTTGACTCATTATTGCATTTTGATGGAGTAGCTCCAAAGTTATGTTCATCCAGATAACTATTGTTTGTATTCTTGACCTAGGTTTGGCAAAGGCCAAATAATTAGCCTCATCTATAGTGGATCACTTTTAAATAGTCACAAAATTGATTGTTGATTTATTTTTTTATTGTTGATCATTCATGATGATGAATGATTATAATTTTTGTGTAATGCTGGTGAACTTATAGTTAGTTCTATGCTCATCTCTCATGCTCACTCCTTTTTTATTTAATTTTATATTTTGTTTATTTGGGAATGATGATGATTTCCCATTTTCTCATAATTCAGCCCTAACGTGGTGTACTGATAAAAATGGCTACCCAACTGTGGCACATGGTAACCTCAGATTCTCTCTTAGAAACCCCCTATTTTCTCAACTGTTACAATATATCAAATTATTAAATTACATTACAGATCTTTAAAGTAGTTCATTTGACAAGTTTATGTTTAAATTTATTTTAAGTTCCTATATTTGATAAAAACTACCAGATAAAAGAAGGATTTCATAAATATTCATTTCTCGGAGTATAACCATGGCTATGGGTTTTGAAGTTGCAACTTTTCTGTTATTTGGTCTGCAGTTTGTTACAGAATAGGAACATTATAGTTCAGGAATTCATTCTTCCATCGGGTTGGTTTGATCATGTACTGATCAAAATCTTGTGTCCATTCAACAAGACCCAGAATCCAAGCAAACATACAGCAATCTAGCATGTGCGAGATACACAGGTCTGGAACAATAATAAACGTTAACTGATTTACTTGTGTTCCAAAGTCTATGACTATATGAGCAACGCTTTTGAGGACAACCTTTCCATTACTCTAATGAGAATAGGAAGAGCAAAGATACTTAAAATCAATGATACTAAGGTGAGTAACCAAT
Source organism: Epiperipatus broadwayi (assembly GCA_028023455.1). Taxonomy (NCBI): domain Eukaryota; kingdom Metazoa; phylum Onychophora; class Udeonychophora; order Euonychophora; family Peripatidae; genus Epiperipatus; species Epiperipatus broadwayi. The sequence continues at coordinate 6,408,136 of JAQFVV010000017.1, forward strand.
AATCACAAAGAAATATAACAATTACAGAATGCTCCGACTATAACTACAGTTTGGCCACAAGAAAGAAAGGTAACTTATCGAACAATAGTTGGATAACGATTAATTAATAAATTCTTCACCATTCACTTCATAATAATAATAATAAGTAATTTATGAATATCAATGAACTAAACAACGGTACAGATTTTTGCCTAATATTAATTAATAATCAGCAATAACAATATCCAGGGCAACATGAAACAACGGGAGACAAATTGATAATAATTAATGATATTTCATAATGAGGGAAAGAAGCAATATAATTGAATCAATGGTTAATGCTAGAGATTCGGGAACTGAATAGCAAAATACTATAACCCAGGTGAATGATATAACATAAATTTATTAAACAATTAAATATGGTAGTTTAATGATTATAAATAAAACAAAATATGTGTGTGTCCATACAATCATTATTACAAGTTTGCTTATGGTCTACTCTGCAATTACATTTTTCGGCAGATTAATTAAATAGGTTATTTGGAAGTTACATAAATAAAATAAATAATTGTGTGGTAATACATGAAATTTGGTTGGTGCGGTTAATATGCCAAGGTTATAGAATAAATGAATCAGATAAACAATAATAAATTATAGCTTCACCCTTCTCAAAATATCATGAATTTATGTATAACAAATTTTATTACATTATACATATAACTAATAATTGATGATGTGTGATTTTAAGAGCGTGCGTGATCACATTTCTACTACATTTGGGAGACCACCCAAATGGGTGGGAACAAGATGGTTCAGCCTAAAACAACTGTATTTACATACTCAGACCAAAATAACTAAAGAGAATGGGTGATGAAAAGCATACAATTACATCTTACAGATAGCATTACAGATTATCAATAAAATAATAAAGATGGTATTACGTTATAATTTACAATCGCCTACTTAAATGAGGTCGCTTAAGACTCTCTGGGTGGCTTTTCTCTGATTTGCACAAGAGTGAGAATATGCCTGCATGACGGCCAAGAACATATCTCTGAAAAGTAGTGGTATAAGCTAGCGTGTTGGGACGGTTTATCTGTAATTTCCCATACACTTTATCCATTGGAAGTGCCTGAAATAGATCTCCAGTAAGAAAAGCATCTACCTTGAGGGAGAATGAGGAATGGGTCAGGCCATTCTGAAGGTTCCAAGGTGCATGGCAAAGTAAGAAAATCAATGAAGTAATCGATTGTAACAATACCTTCACAACGTCTGCAATGTATGGATAATTCGTGTTACTAACATCTATGATAAACTAATTAATACCTGTCAATATAGTAGGCCATCCGATGCAATGGAATGCATAAACTCATCCATGGGCATTTAACCAATGCTGAATAAAATATAAAAAAAAGTCAGCACCTAAACCTAAAGGGGAATAGTTTGCTTTTTCCCACACTTCTAAAATATCTCCCTACATTTCTATAATGATCAATACACATACAATTTGACATATTAATTATATAAATTATAATAGCAGATCCACACATGCTGATAATACCTTGAATATTACACTCAGTTCTGGTAGATCTTACTTAAATAAATTGGCAAAACATATTTCAATGATTATGTAAGGATTTAAATTATAGTTAATGAGGGTAGCTGAGTACAAGCATTAAAGCTTTGCCTGTCATTTAAATAGTAAATAATATTACATAAAATAATTGGTATCAAACCAAGCGAGTTTTTAGGATAATTCGCCAACAATTCAACGGGAGAAAACCACAAATAGTAGAGTTTAAACTGACTCGCTGGGTTGGATACCAACTTGGCGTATTAAGAATAGATCAAAATAACAAGCTAAAAGAGAAATAAATTTCAATCTAAATTGGCATACCAAATCTAATATGAAATTAATAGTTTTAAATTAAATTGTATAGACATTATTTAACATTTTACAGAATAGCTTTAAAGAAATAAATAACAGAAAGCTTACAAATATTTTTTAAAATAAAATGCTAAAATGAATAAAGAGTTCATCAGTTGACAGCAATGCAGACTAACTTGACCAACTTGTTGATACGAAGCAGGTGGTCGGTGGATCATGATCATATATTGATTTTGCTGGAATCAGTCGATAATTAAGGTTCACATTCTGACAAAGTATTTTCTTCGAACAGATTGCTTAATTAGGCCCAGTTGTTTTGGGCTTTGGCATCATGAGTGGGAAGATGAGAGTCCCAGAGGCATGGGGAAGCAAACAGTCATTTCCTTTACCGTGACATAATTTAGTTAAATTAAATTAGCATGGATTATGTTAGCAGTCTGAAATAAAATTTAGAAAATGATCTCATAATAGCCAAAATTTCAGCTATTTATACATAATGTGAATATCTAAAGAATGCTGTTATTAGATATGATCTTTTGTTTCCATTACATTTTTTTTTAGATATTAAATCTGATTAAATTCTCACCAGCCATTGTCTCAAACTCGGTATTCTTGGTTGTAGATGTTAAATTGATCCACATTTCCATATGTGGTAATGGAAAAATTGATCGATTAGCCAAGAGAAATTATTAATTAAATAATCTTTTGTTCCTATAAAATTTTATACATTTTTTAAAAATAAGTCATCGACCCATCAAAAACACCAGATTTAATGATTACATTGTGTGACTCGTAAATATCTATTTTGCTTTATAAAAATTGTTAGTAAAATTATATAAAATATATAAATAATATACCCATATATAAATTAAGTAGGCAAAAGAAACAAAATCTCTTGATAATTTATAAAAAGACATGTCTATTTAATTTCTCATAAAATATTTAATTTTTAGTAGAGATCCATCCAGATTCATGTACCCATATATATATAGATGCTACTGCCTATGGTTAAACACTGGTGCCAACCACATTTATAGATTGGTGCTAGTGGTTATCTATTAGCAACAGGTGAAGTACAAATATGTAGAACAATATTTACAGCTTCAAGCACTATGTGTGATATAAATACAGCAATTTGGTTTAACGTGTCATTTCAGCAGTAGGGTTTTGAGGCAGGCATTGACAGACATATACATTGGTTTTAGCCATGCATATGGGTCATTTCTTTGGTATATATATATGGACTTCTGTATTGTTCATCATGTCGATCTCAATTAGAATGACAACAGAAGTCTCAGCAATTGGGATTATAAGTCCACCATACACAGCTTAACACTTTGGGTTGGATTCCGCTTCATGCATCTCTTCTCAATATCTTTCTTTCACCTCTTTTTTTTATAAGACTGTGGATCCCTTTATGCATTTATTTTATCATACCTTTTCTTTATAGTTTTATCTTCATGGGTATTTAATTCCATGCAATTGTTATTATCATATATATTTTTCTTTTTCATTTATTTCCAAATAAATTATACAACTCAACAGATATTTTTTTTATCCGTTTTACATGTAGTATACATTTCTATCTGCAAAATGAAAATGCTTTTCAATTACAAAGTGAAATGTGTACTTTACCAGAAAGAAAATATAATACAAAAGATAATTATTCACATATATTTTTAAATTTTTTTATAAGATTAAAACTAAATTTTCCTCAAAGTTTTATTACAATCCAACAATGTCGATCATTTTTAATTTTAAAAAAAAAAACTGTCTTTAAAAATAAGACATTCCTTTTGTCAATTACAGATAATTAAATTATGATTTTAATCTCTATCTTTTAATCACACTCATATATTTTCTAGACTATCAAGAAGAATAGTTAATAATTATTAATATATATTTTTCTTTTTAACAACCTCTAATTCCCATTTTGAGTGTTAGTACACATTGTACACACTAATGGTACAATACATATATAAGTATGCTATTGCATTTTGTCCTTTTGCGAAACAATGGTTTTGAATAAATTGTTTCCATAAATTTTTTTTTGTTCTATAAAGATAATAAGTTGCTCAATGAAAAATTGCCTGAAAGTGTGTTTGTCTACAGTCATTCTAAGAGTTGGCTGTATGGATAAAGTTGTGGATAGACACTGTGTGCTCTAGGCGTTTTGGGGGACTGTTAAAGAAAACTGCCTTGCTAATATGAGATCAGTTATGAAATCGCAGAACAAAAGCTGTGAAAAATAAAATCAATCAATTGAAAACTCAATTAGCTGTAATCTCGGGTGGCCTAATGATCCAGCTTCAACTTTTAGATGTCTGCATTAATAAATCATTTATTTTAAAGGATTCATGAAGAAGAAATGGAACAGTTAGAAGCGATTTACAGATTTTGAAGAGACATCACTGGGAAGACGGAAGAGGCATAGCATTCTGCAGATTTGTGAATGGGTCAAAATTTCATGTGATGGTGTGGAACATTAGACAATTGTAATGCCATTTGTGAAATGTGAATTAGTAACTTGCTTGATGGCACAGAGGAAGATTAGTTATACAAAGACTCATTCTCTGAAGAAGAGTCTTCAAGTGATTTTTCATTTATCTCTGGAGATGAATTTCTGGGTTTTGAGAATAAAGATTAAAAAGTATCTAACTACAGTTTTTCCTAGTTGCATTTTTTATAGACATAAATAACAATAAAATTAGTACAGTAAATCACTGTGGAAACTCATTAAAAAATGTGGAAAATTAATTTTTTTCTTAAAAATATATATAAAAGGGGGGGGGGGAGCATACTCTGCTGCATCTTATACACCACTGCATCCTATACACTGGTAAATACAGTATATATGATCATACAATTAATGCATATCTATACATATATACTTATATATAATTATAAAAGACATTATATACAATTAAAAGACTGGAGTTGGGCTGGACATATTGCTAGAAGAGATGATAATAGATGGACAATTGAAATCTTAAACGGGATTCCAAGCGATTGTAAAAGACCCAGAAAGAGACCATGTGAGATGGATGGATGAAATAAGAAAGTATGCAGGGGTGATGTGGAGAAGAGAAGCTAAAGATCGGAAAAGATGAATTGAACTTGGAGAGACCTTCATCCTGCGGTGGATTTATAAAGGTTGATGATGATGATATTATGGATTTTAAAATAAATTATAATATGAGGATTACTAAACTCTACAAAACCTAACTGAAAATGTTGAAAATAAATATTGCATCTATGAAATACCACATGAATGTGGAAAGGTATAGCAAAATCAGTCAGACCATTGAAAAATGATTAAAAGAAAGTAAAGTAATGATAAAAAAGGAAAAAACCCAAATGTATTTAAAGTAGCAGACCATGCATTTATCTGGACTATCTGTGCATGTACTGTATATACATAAATGTAAATAAAGTTTATTATTTAATTATGCAAATATGTGTAGACAGTATGTGAATAAAATATCTTATTATTATGCTACTCCAGAGATTATGCAAATGCCAACTTGCACAGTTTGGCATAATTGTTAAGAGGATCTGACTTGGGATCAGGAGATTCCAGGATCGATTCTGGCACTCAAGCGTCTATGAACTCCAAATGCCATTCATACATTTAAATATATATTAAACAAGGCAAAACTCTCCATACAGTAGTGCCACCCTGTGACAACCAGAGTAATCAATGGATGACAGAAGGCTTGTGCATAAAATCCCTATCTAGTGCCTACTCATCCAATATCCCCAGACTAGTTTCTGGCTTGTGGCCTTGGTCAGTGAGGAGCCTTGGATCTGAGAGCACCTCACCTATATCTTAGGATCTAATGCAACCCTTCAGCAGCCACCTTTTATCTCTACTTAACTACAAAACTATGAGAATGAAGTTGAAAACACAATAATATTTTCAATCTAAGCTCAATAGCTTATATAGTCATATAAGTCAGAATACTACTGCTATGATAATTGCCAAAGTTTAGGATCTTCACTAACTTATATAGATATTGCAGTTATATCAGAATTGGTGTGTGATGAATTGTCATTTCAGATGCAATGGATTATACTTATCTACTAGGCATGTGAAGAAATTGATAAACATGAGTAGAAGCTTACCTATTGACTTTAGAAATTTCTAATTGTTATTTACTCTATATTTACTTATTTTTGTTATTTATCAGTGAATAAATTTGTTTTGTTTCTTTAACTTGTGCTTGAGTTTATTTAAAGTTGCTGATGCTCTCCAGATTGGTATTGAGATAATATTACCCTCAGGACAGAGCAATATCAATAAATATGTTTGATTAGAAAAAAACAAAAATAACGGACAAAGCGATACAAAATAAAAAGAATAAAAATTTAAAGAAGCTGCTCACATGACAATGATAAATAATCCCAAAGTCCAAACTAGTATGATAATTCATAAAGTTTGGAAACTATTCATTAACTTATTTTTAAGAGAAAAATGGAGAAATCAAAAGGATCCTTACAGATAACTGATGTGTACAGGGGATGACAGTGCCAATTGGTATATACTAGTCCAGATTAGACCTAAGACAGCTGTGCACTCACTATATTATTTTGGAAATAATACGCAAAAAATTAATTTAACTAACTTTCCTTATATATTGCCATTCAGTGCAAGCCAGAGTAATCAATAGATGCCAGGAGGCTTGTGCATAAAATGCCCACCTAATGCCTACTCATCCAATATCCCCAGACTAGTTTCTGGCTTGTAGCCTTCATCAGTGAGGAGCCTTGGATCTGAGAGCACTGCACCTAGATCTTAGGATCCAGCAGCCACCTTTTATCTCTATTTAACTACAAAAACCCTATAATATTTTCAATCCAAGCTCATTAGCTTATATAGCCATATAGGTCTGAACTCAGTTCAGTACGTATACATTTTGGTGTCTTTGGTTCTTTAATAACCAATTTAATAATTCCTCACTGATGAAGGCCACAAGCCAGAAGCTAGTCTGGGGATATTGGATGAATAGGTACTAGATGGGGATTTTATGCACAAGCCTTCTGGCATTCATTGATTGCTATGGCTTGCACTGACTGGCAATACATATGGAGAGTTTTGCCTGTTTTAATAACAGTTATAAGCAAGCATAAGAAATAGTGATCATGTGAGAATATATATTAGTGACTTGTATTTTCAACTAGTGTCCTGCTGGTTGAATTCCAATAATTAACTCAGTCTTAATTATACATGCACTCTGCACAGTTCTTTATAGTATTGAACGATAATATTGAATTTTTGTTATACAATATTTTATTTTACTCTGATAACACTTTTTAGTTAACTTCTTATTACAATGTTCTCTTCAGCGTATTTCACTGCTCACAGACTATTGGTTTAGCAAGCACTTTACTGTTCACATTACACTTAGCACTGAACTGCTCTTTGGCTTCATTCTTAATGTTCTTCTGACATTTCAGATATTCCATATTGTTTTTTAGATATAATTTGTATATGTTTTATTATTATCTCCATGGATTTTAGAAAATCCAGATTATTTTGGCAAATTTCATAATTTCACATATTAAGCAATTTAATTATTTCTAGAGTGACTACACAATTTACTCAATATATGACAATAACTATATACAATTTATTCTGAGTGTTGCCTCTGAATATAGTCTGATTGGTTAAAGCTTCATCTTGAATTCACTATTCATGAATCTAACAGTTCCACATTCAATTCCCATGTAATATTGTCACTGATCAAGTTAGAAACATCTGAAGAACAGACAATAACACCATTTGAGACTGTGTTTTATATATTAACCTGATTATTAATAGTTGTTTGCATTTAAAAAAGTTTAAATAAAGTTCAAATTAAAAAAAAAACAACATTAAATAACTGTGATAAATGTTAGAAAATTTTAAATTGTATTTAAACTTTTCAAATTCGAATAACTTATTGTAATAACGCACGCACACATATACAGACAACACTTACTAACCTATGTTGACTATTTGTGTGTTATTACTAATAAGTTGTTCGTATTTGAAAAGTTTACAATTTTCTCTATGTAGTATTATAACTTTATCTTTCTTATTGCATTGCCAAATCCATATGACATTAATATCATTTACTTTATTATTTTTACAATGCTTATAAAGCATTGTAAAAATAATAAAGTAAATGATATTAATATTTAAAAGTTTCTATACATTCAACAGTTAATGGTAGATGATGGAAATAGTTCAACACATTATCACATATGATATACCATCATCACAAACCTTCAGGCAAGTACGTTAAATAATTAATTGTAAATAATGGAAATTGTCTAACAAACATATAATTACAAATAAAATGCCCTCAAAATGATAGGCATTTATCGGATTTACTCACATATTTCCTATTGAATATATAGCATACCTAGCATACCTTTATTTTTTTAAAACATACTCTTCCTTATCAATTTTAAACTATTTTAAATACAAAATAAATAATAGTAGGGAAAGTAATCACTTTTTCTCAAACTCCACTACTTTTACAATCTGAACGCCATCTATATCGAATCCTAGTATACCTTAGTTTCAAAAAGCGGCGCATGCGTCCTTTTTACTTAGCCGAGTGTGAGTTTATATAGCAGAATCCATTTGATGGATTGAAAATATGATATCTCAGAGAAGAAGTAAGAAATTTTTATTTGGAATATATTTCTTTACAGTTTTTAATTTGGATGAAAGAAACCTTCATAAAAAATGCTTGTTTGATTCTTTACTTTGTTAGTTCTTGCTATTCAGGCACGAAAAAAGCGAATCAAGGCAAAAACCAAGTACAAAGCAAATGAAGGAAAAAAGAGGTAAGTTGAACACAAGCAAATATATCACTTATTCTAATAATAGTATTAAATTTATTGTTATATGGATCTTTTTTTACCACATTTTTATAGTTTGCATTTATTTTATTTTTTACGAAGTTTGAATTGAATTAAAAGTTTGTGATATGTTTGGTTGTGTGTTGACTAAAATTTATTTTAACTACTCTAATAAAAATATTATTTTATTAACTAAAATAATCCGATTTTCGTAATTTCGATTGTTCTGTAATTTTTATGAAATCTATTTCTCGATTATGTTTGTTGAAAATATCACATTAGAACATGTAGATAAGATCTGTTATACCGCACGCTCATAAGTACAAATACGTTTTCGCCAAACGTTATACTTTATTAAGTTATTTGTTCTTTGCTAGTTTTTCAAGTTCATATTGAATGTACATTCTTTTTACTAATAGTAAAATGATGATTATTTATGCCCGTCAAAATCTAAATTGATCGTTGTCCAGATTTTTTTTTTTATAATACAGTTTTAAATATTCAATTAATTGGTACACATTAGGCTCTCTTAACGTTTATCATTTCGAGCCTCTAATCTGGAAAAAAAAAAACGTTATTAAAATTGTTTGTTGTACTAAGTATATATTTTGTAAATAAAATTTTTAGTTCACCATTCTTACTTTGTTTATAATCTTAAGACTATTACGTAGATTTAATTTGATATATTTATACTGATTTAAATTGTTTATTTTGATTTCTAGTTAATTGAATAAATACTTTCCATTGTTTTTAATGTTGAGCGCTGATTGTACTCTAAAATCAGTTAATATTGCAAAATAATCCTAACTGTTATAGTAATATTTATGATGTAGTCTCAAAATCGAGATGCTAGAATAAATTATTTTTTTGGCAGGAAGCAATGACAATGATCCGGTGTTATCACTTGGTCGTATTACTTTGTTGCCTAGTTAATCCAACGTGCCTTCAGGCAAAATTAATATACTAGTTACTTATTTATTATTGAACTTGTCTCATTTTATATTTTCCTGTTCTTGTAATTAAATGTTTTTTTTGCTGTCAAAAGTTTTGGATGTAGATTTCCCAGGTATGTTATTTATATGTACACGAGGAATGTAGAAGTGTGTCATTACTACCTGTATTCAAATGATATAAGATCTTATTAAAGTTTATGAAGCGATTTTAAAGTTGAGATGCTAGAATAAATTATTAAAGAAGTAGGAATCAAGCACATTGTAGTATCGACAGTGATTAAGTTTTTATTCTTAATCATAGTACTGTGTATTCCATTATTTATTTTATCTGCCTTTGGGCAGAAGAATCTAACTTTAATATAGATATAGTAAATAAAGATGCACAATAGGTTCAGCTAATAGATATTTATATTATTCATTGCTGAGATTTGTGATTAACCCAATGTTTATTATATTCAATTTCATACCCATACAAGAAAGGGGGATATCAATATTTAATCATTTTATGTGGTATAAGTATGGTCATCATTCGATGATCATGCAAAAGTCTTTAATATAAACTTTTTATATATTTGATTTTAATAAATTGAAAAATAATAACACAAATAACATATAATTACAAAGATCAAAATAATATTTAGAATTAAAATAAATATCTGTATTCTCAAGTTACTTTTGATAATATTTTTGTATAAATGTAAAAAATAAGATATTGATAACATTATTTAATAAATTATATCTTCTATACTTATAAAGATATCTTGGTTTCTAGGATGAATTGGCCGTCAGGGAGATATTTTATGTGAGTTGTCTTTTTTATAAAAGAATCATTTTAGATATGTGTTAAATATCAATGGTTTGAATGTTGTTCTAGTTTCTACATACATGTATTACTTATGTGCCACGTATGAGCATATATAGATGGATGCATGCAAAATTTTATTACTAATCTGTCTATATTACTTCTTTGCAAACATTATGTTTCAATGAGATTTACAACCTTAGTTTATATTTAAATCTAAATTTAAAATTATGATTAAACAAAGGGTAATATGCACATACAATCAAGAATAATCAAACACATTAAAGGTACAACTTTATTATCTATAATAGAAATAATATTTAAGCTAACTTTTAAAAATAACAGCTTTATTATTATTAACTTACAAGATCTATCCATTTAAATTACACACAGGAAATTAATAATATATCAGTTGTTTTTTTTAAATCAACAAATTAAATTATTTAACTATTAAAAAGATTAATGAGCAAGTAGATGATATGAATATAAACATTTTGTAATTACAATATCATACTAATATGAAACCGTTTCCTCATTTCTTTCACAGAAATCAAACATATATTCAATACATATATGAGAAAATACTTAAAATTCTACTTTTATAATTTTTTTTAATAAACTCACATACAAAAATAAGTAGAAAATAAAATAGAAATTCATATAACACTGCAGTACTAGCCCAAACACCTTACTAAAATTCTTCCACAATCATGGTTTCATCTATTAGCAGATAGACAAATGAAATTCAACTAAACACACAACATATATAAATATTTGAAATTCAGGCACTCTTCATTGGCATCAGCATGTGGTTTGAGCTTTCCATCAGATTTTCTATGGTATGGATGGCTGAAGAGTTGGAAATTAATGTGAATTGAAGCCTGTCCATTAAAGTAATAAGATTTGCTATCTTAATATAAACTGAGCACTGGTTATCTATATGTGTGTGGGAGATGATAATCTGGACCAACTGATGAGTGCTGCTTTAGCATGAAATACGTCTGTGATTATCTTTTCTACATGTATATGGTCATGTATATCAGTGGTATGAGATAGTATGGATAGTTGAAGGGTGCTTGAAAGTCTGAGTTCAAATCCCCTATATATATACAACATATATATACAAAACAAAATACCCTTCCCATCTTTCACTTCAACAACCAATTTCCTTTTATATCAAAGGATGTCTTTATGAGATTGATGATCTCATATTCAAAAAATATTTATCATCAATGTTTCTTTTATTCTCTTCAATTCACTTTTTTCATAAAAGATAATCTCTGCATTGTCAAATAATATTTTATGACCTATATTCAGTTCATGCTAAAAAAATTTTAAATCTGAGGCTATCAATCTCATGAAGACATACATCTTTGGATGTGAAAGGAAGTTGGTTATTGAAGTGAATGATGGGAAGAGTATTTTGTTTTGTGTATATATATATTGTAAATCAATTCAATTTTGTAAAATGGTACGGAAAAGAGTTGAAAATGATATAAGAAAGTATAACTGTGAAATAGCAAGGAAAGCTGTAGAAGAAAATAAAAGTCTCAAAAATGTTTAATAACATTTTGGTATTGGTAGGAAATTTATATCTGCAATAAGAAAAAAAGATGGAATTATTACTAAAAAGAGAGATGACATCATGAAATTGGTAGAAGATTTTTATCAAGAATTATATAGTAATAAAGAACAAGTACCTCCTATATCTATTACATCTTCCGAATTGCCCAGAATTTTAAATGAAGAAGTGAGACATGCAATTAAGTGTATGAAGAAAGGAAAGGCTCCAGGAAATGATGGAATTATAATTGATATATTAAAAGAAGCAGGTGAAGAAATAGAAACAATTTTAGCAAAGCTATATACCAAATGTCTAAATGATAAAGATGTACCGGAAGATTGGAAGAATGCAGTAATAATATTAATATTTAAAAAAGGTGATAAAGAAGATATTAGAAATTACAGACCTATCAGCCTTTTATCAGTTTTATATAAAATTTTTACCAAGATAATTACAACTCATCTACAGAGAACTTTGGATTTCCACCAACCAAGAGAACAAGCTGGATTTAAAAGTGGTTTTAGTACAATAGATCATATCCAGGTATTGAGAGAAGTCATAGAAAGGACAAATGAATGAGTTGTCATTATGTTTTGGATTTGTAGATTATGAAAAGGCATTCGATTCTATACACATTTCTTCAGTGATTAAAGCATTGGATCATCAAGGTATAGATCCAGGATATTGTCATATTTTAAAGAATATTTATAAAAATGCAACAGCAACAATTAGATTACATAATGATACTGGAAAAATCAACATTGAGAAAGGTGTAAGACAAGGTGACTCCATATCTCCAAAACTCTTTACAGCAGTGCTGCAAGAAGTATTTTGTGGATTAAAATGGGAAACTAAAGGAGTGAAAGTAAATGGAGAGTATTTAAGTCATTTAGATTTCGCAGATGATGTAATTGTTTTTGCAAATAATGCTTCAGAGCTGCAGGAAATGTTGCAGGAGTTAGCAGATGGAAGTAGAAAAGTAGGACTAAAGATAAATGTTAAAAAGACTAAAGTAATGTTTAATCGATTTGCTCAAAATATGAAAATAAAGATTGATTATGAAGAATTAGAAGAAGTTAACAGTTACAAATACCTTGGTCAGATTATTAATACAGATGGAAACATAATGGAGGAAATTAATCATAGAATTAAACTTGGTTGGAGTGCTTTTGGTAGAAATAACTTGATACTAAAAGGAAATATGCCTATGTGTTTGAAAAGGATGGTTTTTAACAAATGTGTTTTACCAGTTCTTACTTATGGATCTGAGACTTGAACACTTAATAGAAGAGCAATACAGAGACTTCAGACCACTCAAAGGAGTATGGAGAGATGTATGTTGGGAGTAACAAGAAGAGATCGAAAACGCAATGTATGGGTAAGACAACTAACAGGTGTTACTGACCTTATTGAAAAAATTAAAAGATTGAAATGGAGTTGGGCTGGATATATTGCTAGAAGAGATGATAATAGATGGACAATTGAAATTTTAAACTGGATTCCAAGAGATTGTAAAAGACCCAGAAAGAGACCACATGTGAGATGGATGGATGAAATAAGAAAATGTGCAGGGGTGTTGTGGAGAAGAGAAGCTAAAGATCGGAGAAGATGGATTAGACTTGGAGAGACCTTCATCCTGCAGTGGATTGATAATGGTTGATGATGATGATGATATATATATTGTATGATTAGTTGAATTTCATTTATATTTCTTAATAGATGAAATCATGGTTTTGGCTAGGATTATAGTGTTATGAATTTCTATTCTATTTTTAATTGCCAGTATAGCATTAGACAATATTTAATTTTTAAAAATAAGTAGGTATACACTTATCTGCTAATGAATAAATTTACGTTATTTAATATTAAATTTAGTTAGATATTAAATGATTATTATGATAAGAAGAAAATAACTATTAGAAATAGAAATAAATGCAGTACCTATAAAAATGTTTTACCGTTTCTTAAATTAAAGTTATTTAAAAGTTAAAGTAATACATCATTAGCGTAAGAATGCACATTTGTTATCTAAAATCATTACGATTTGTAAATACTCTTTATTTGACCATGTAAATATTTCACTGAGCTTTCAATCAGAGTTTGTAATATTCATCATCCATTTATTTAACAATGTTTGTATTCAAAAGTTCAATGATATATTCACTTTTGCAGGCATAGTATAATGAATAAATAAAATGTATTAATTCATGGTGAATACTGGAACTTCATTTATCTAAATTCAGATTCAGAAAACCAGGATCTTCACTCTATTGCAAGAAATCTTCTGATTAATAACACTTTCATAAACTTATCTTAATTAACATACGTTAATGTTTCAGTATTACTTTTGGTTTATATTAAAGTGGTCTACAAAATTTTCGCACTTTCAGTTTTAATATATATATAATGATTGCAAAATATGTTTATAACTTATGTTTTCTTTCTTTGAATTGCTTTACTTTGAATCTACATCACAAAATATTATCTTGATGAAAATTTTTTATCTTAATCCATCCTAATATAATGGATCTTACCTGTAAATAGCTGCATCTGCACAGTTTGTGGTCCTAAAATATAGGTATCGAACTGGACACCTCAGGTAAATGTTTTTACTCGTGCTACTGCCAAAATAGAAACAGACGTGAACCCATATGCATACACATCACTAACTAACATTTTGTAGCTCAATAAGTATATCAGTTTCTAGTTGTCGGTTTGATAAGTATATTAAATGTATGCATATTAAACCATATTCAGTTGTATTTTATATCATGCTGGATGATGATGATCAAAACATAGATCGATTATATTTCCTGACTATCTTACATCACAGTAGAATTCAGAGGGTGAAGCAATGAGCTCTAGCAATCAAAAGCATTTTTATAGGATAGTTCTTTCTACGTGCCATTTGGTAATTCCTCTGGACTGGAATAATATCATCATCTGCTCATCTTACATATATTTATCTCGTATTTATATTGAAATAGGTTTGGAATGAGAGTGAAGACAGTTAACTAGGTTTATAAATAAATAAATAAAAAAATCATTTATAATCAATATTAATTTCTGTTATAATTACTATTATTATTTTTTGAAGGTCTTTCGCTCTAAATAAAATAGATCTCATCCAGTCTTTTTAGAATTCTGATTTTACCATTAATTGACTACAAATGAGTTCAAACCTTTTTTTTTTTGAATAACTGCTTTGTAGTTCAGTCTCTGTCAGTAAAATTAAATGCTTCATTTTTTGAACTCTTCATTAATAACAGAGGAATAATGGTATGGATGAATTGTGCATTCATCATGCATAGGTTTTACAAATTGGGTGAAAGATGACAGGTACTGCTAGTTTCTATTTTGTCAGTTGTTGGCTTGGGTAGCAACAATATATTTCTAAAATTGGCATTGGCAGGAGGCTACATAGTTCCAGGTTTTAATGACTAGTGTATTAATAAAAAGTTTTACTCCAGCAAAACTGTCGGCTATAGTCTCTTTTCCATGCTTTTTCTAATCAGTAATTAGTGAATTCTTAATAACCAGGAAATGCTGTTCTGACTAACTTCATAGTTTACAATGCTATTGACAAAGTTTCTTATTGAAATGTCACTTTTTTTTCAAGTTCATCTTGTCTCTATCGATGTTACAGTTCTATTTAACAAAGAAAAAAATTCTTAACTGGGATCTGTCTTCCTATTTATATATCCATGCTATCCACCATTAGTCTCAACAATTAGGGTACTCTTGTTGTCATCAACTAATTAGTTTTAACTAATAACATTTTTTTTTTAATACACCCAGTAATATTTCATTGTCTTTACAAAAAATAAATAAAAAAAATACAATAAATAATTTTTCTTTTTTATCTTTACTTTTTTCTAATTACTTTCATTCTTACTAGTATTTTTTTAAAATTTAATTTTCTTTTTTTTCTCTCTTTATGTACAAAAATATTAGGTAAGAAATAAATTATTGTAATTGATCATCTATTATTTTGCTCAACAAAGTACAAGAATTAAATTAATTAATTCTCTTATTTTTTCTTAAAAAAAGTCATTCACCAATATGAAGCAAATAAAAGAAAAAAATGGGCTTATGACATTACAAAAAAATTAATTCTGACTTTGATATTTTTAATCATAACCTTAATTCTTTTAAGAATTTATGATTATAAAATAATATCTGAATTTTTCATCTAATTATAAGACAATTGTTATCTTTAATGTCCGTTTTCATAAATTCTTTTAAAAACATTGGTATTTTCAATTAATATACTAACAGTGTTGATCTCATTTAACCTTTATAAAAGTGAAATTTATTTATTATTTCTTTCTCCTTTATTTCAAATATCTATTTTTTTGTGGGACTAGAAATCTTATATGGTAAGATTATTTTTAAATGAAGCTTGAATCAGTACAATACCCTGTGAAATAATGCTGTGAGTATACATTTCCATTTCTCATTGCTCCATTTAACTCTTGTTTTAGGTGTATATTTACTAATCGACGCTATTTTATTTGTGTTTTTTTTTCACATAAACAAAAAGCATTAATTTAACAAACTCATAGATTTAGGTTATAATGCAGATACAAATTCTGTTAATTTTAATAATATTGTATTAGAATCCTTTGCAAATCAGAGTTTTTAGAAGTCATTTTAATAAACTTGCAAATAATTCCCTCCCATATTAATGTATTATTCAGATGAAAAATGACTATACTTTCATCTGGTCCCCAATTGGTAGTTTGGAGGGGAGAAATATTACATTAGTGATGTTTTTAGCAAAGCCTTGATTTAACGAACTCACCGATCGGACTATAAAAATTAATTTAAATCTAAATTAATACAAATAAATTTTAAAATCTATTTGAACCATTTTTTACCTATATAACAGTTCTTTGGAAAAACAGTAAAACCACGCTAATATACAGACATATAAATTCATTTTTTCAATATAAATATATACACACAGATCATCTATTTGGTAAATAATAAGAAAATCAAGACATGTGACTAGATAGTGATTTTAAATGCTTTCTCTTCCGGCATTTGTAGGAAAAACTTGTTTAGAGCTATTAGCACTCTCTTATATTATTATTTTGCAAATATATAATACAGTGAATAAATAAATAAAAAAATTATTAAAAAAGTAAATCTTTTTAATATATAATTATTTTGTTTAAAACAAAAATAAATAAATATAAAATTGTAAATAATGAACAAACCAATGTAGTATGTAATATAATAAATGCTTTTAACATACTTAATTTTTGTTACATAAGACAAATGTAAAATTTATGTGTAAGTCTGTAATCCATATGCATATATAATCACATTATTATACACATTTCTATGCAGTAGCGCTTAGCAATATATTAAACAAATATTACTGTTTGGGGAATGAAGATATTTTTTCCCACTCACTAATACATATAGAGACAACAGATATATTGATACTAATACATATTAAGTGTATTATTGTCCTAGACTCGAAACAGCAAATGCTTTTACTTACATAGTAATGTTAAAATTTAAAAGTAAATATTTTGTTATCTTGCTCACTTAATCATTTCTAATTTGTCTTTCAAAGAAAGATGTTTATGATTCTTTTTTTAATCATCTGCACTATCTGTATAAATAATTTATTTTACACAAAAAGATTATTTATAGTATCATCATAATTCTCAACCATTATAATCCACTGCAGAGTGAAGATCTCTCCAAGTTCAATCCATTTCTGATCTCTAGACTTTTTTTCCACATCACCCCTGCACACTTGCTTATTTCATCCATCAATCTCACATGTGGTCTTTTACAATCTCCTGGAATCCAGTTTAAGATTTCAGTTGTCTGTCTATTATCATCTCTTCTAGCAATATATCAGTTCAACTCCACTTCAATCTTAATTTTTTTCTATGATGTCAGCAATACCAGTTTGTTCTCTTACCCATGTGTTGCGTTTTCGATCTCTTCTTGTTACTCCTAACATGTAACTCTCCATACTTGGTTGAGTGGTCTGAAGTCTATATTGCTCTTATAAGTATCTAAGTCTCAGATCCATAAGTAAGAACTGGTAAAACACATTTATTAAAAACCTTCCTTTTCAAACACATATGTATATTTCCTTTTAATATTAAGTTATTTGTACTAAAAGCACTCAAACCAAGTTTAATTCTATGATTAATTTCATCCATTATGTTTCCATCTATAGTAATAATCTGACGAAGGTATTTGTTATTAACTTCTAATTCATTGTAATCAATCTTTATGTTCATCTTTTGAGAAAATCCTTGAGCATTACTTTAATCCTACTTTCTTACTTTCATCTGATAACTCTTGCTAATTCCCTTGCTTATAGTATATTGTATGGTATATAGTAACAATAAAGTGTGAAAAAAAAAGAGAGATGATGCAAACAGATGGACATGATGAAAATGGTGTTGAGCATACTTTTCAAACTCAAAATATGTAAATAAAAAATCATCAAAATATGCTATCATGCATAAATTTAAAAGCAGCAAATGATTGTTAAAAAGAGCAAATAATCATTATTGCAAAGTGTTACTGTATTTATATATGTGAAACAGTTATATGCATACACTGATATATGTCTTTGCACAAATATAGAATCATAAATATGAATATAATAAATATAACATTGAAGTTAAGCATTTTAACCTGATTTGTTTGACTATTGATTGGGACTCAGTATTAAGCTTAATAATATTTTTTTGACTAATAGATACTCCTTGCTGCTGCTATTGTACTAGTAATTTATTTTAATATGCAGATATTTTTATGTCCAGTGTAACTTAAATATCATAAAGCAATCAAGAGATTTCATTTAGGAGATGGATTCTCTCTTGGCTTTATTAAATTATTCAATTTGGCTCAATATCCATAAATTTGACAATCGTTAACTACATGATTCATGATTTGTGCTTGATCATATTGCTTAGTTCCATTTATAAAGAAAATAAGTACATTGATCATGGTTTGTCCTGTATCTGTTGATGAGACTTCTGTTATGTTTAGGAAAATCGAATCCAGGTGGCTTTATTAACAGGTTCTGGAAAAATAAATTTGCCGAGAATCTTGTAAGAAGTTAATTTTTTACATTGTAATTTTTTTGATTGTTTTAAAAAAGTTTTGTTTGAACTTCCAGAAGGAAATCTGGATTAGAGACTTAACTAAGTTGGTGAAACTATATCTTGAGTTAGTTGTAATGTCTGATCTAATTAAGTTTTTTATACATTTTCTGTGAGATAATTTATGATATCTGGTGGAGCAATGTGTGAAAGAACAGAAAACCACTGCAAAAGAGTAGACTTGAATGTGTCAGAGTAATATTTCTCATGATAATATTTGAGTATGGTACATACCGATCATCAGTAGAATACAGCACTGCTAAGAAAGCTGTCTGTAAAATATTTGCATCACAAGTGCTTTCCAATGAGTCTATTCTTAGAAATTATTTTAGTTCTAATCTTAGATAGATGAAGAAAGTAAGCTAGACAATAATCTGGGGTTATTTTTGACTAGTAGGGATTAGAATTGTATTCAGACATATTGTTTAAATAAAAAGTTGAACATACTATCTTTACGGGATTAAAAATAAAACTAGTTTTTGAAAGAAGAAAAAATCCAAACATTTTATATTTTTATTAAAAAGTGTTTGTATTTCTGAGAGGATCCTTTTCATATAGTCAAAGCAATATCAGCATTGATGAAATTCCTATTTTTCATATCTGGAATATTGAAAAAGTGGGAGTATTCGTTTATATAGTGGCATCTACAAAGCGCATGTGCATTAGCTTATTGGCTTATTGGTATTACAGTTTATAAAAACATTGCGCTATATAAAATAAATGTCTTGTTTTCATATGTTTAATTTAATAAGAATGATGTATCGTAAATTCTAGAAATTTCACTAGCGTCATTCATTCACGTAGTAAAAAAGTAATTTAAAGTGATCAATTAACAACTTCACACTCATTTTCAAACACTTAAGATTTGCCCATACATAAATGTTTGGGTCGAAAGGATGGATGGATTCATTCTATCTTTTCCCAAAGACTTTATCTTGTCTTTGAACAAGTGGGAGTATTCATTTATATAGTGACTTCTACAAAGCACATGTGCATTAGCTTATTGGTATTACATGAATATATTAAATAAATTAGGTAAACAAATTGAATTCTGGTGGAAGTTCTTTTTGTAAAATTTTATCTCTAATGCATTGTCATTTAATATCACTTTTAATTCTTCTTTTGCAAAGTATTTTGTCAAATAAATTCATGGATTTTAGAGATATAGAAAAGTAACATTTTTTTAAAACAGAATCATAAAGTTGAGATTAGTTCAATAAAGGGAGTATCAGTTTTTAAATTTATTTGGAAAGATTTTCTTATTGTAAAGTTATTAAAGATAAAAATTATTCACTGCAGCTTCTTTCAGGTCTAAATCCTACTTGCTCTATATAAGTAGGAGACTTTCAACCATTGGCATAATTTTTGATTCTCTCAAATAGTTTGCAGTGAACACATGATGATATTGGGTAATAATGTTTTGGATTATAAGTGTTTATTAATTTATGTGATTGTTAATACATTGAGTGTCAAGGATATTAGTTTAGTCAAGCGTTGTTAGCCGAGAGGTCATTGCACCTGCCTTGCAAGCAAGTAGTTGGTTGCAAACAGGTGTGGGTTCGCGTCCCGGCCGATGCTATGACATATGAAAAAAAAAGAATATTAGTTTAAACTTTTCTTAAATTCCAGATTGGGTTATGCATTTTGTTATATCTAAAAGTCTGTCACATGAACCCATTGTTTATTCTTATAATAAGAGCTTATTTTTGCTAAACAAACAAAAGCTAAACGTGACTACATTTATTTGGTGTTTGAATAGAAAATATTTTTTTTGCAAACAGTGAAACAAGAATATTTGCTAACTAGTACCAAATTCAAATTATGTTTTGGTATGGAATTATTTTTGTTTTTATTTAGTACTGATTCTATTTATTTTATTTCTAAAAAAACTAAAACAAAATAGTCTCTGATTGGCTACAACACTGTAAATAACAACGAAAAAGATTAAAATGCTCTAAGCAAGCTGCATATTATCATATCACAAAGTTATGATAGTTAATTGATTTTTAAAATAATACATGAAGTTGGTGTGTCATTTTGCAGTAGATTAAATATGTAAATAAAATAATTTATAAAAATAAATAAGTTATAAATGCTAAAAAAAAAAAAAAAAAGAGTTTAATCCGCACAGTTTTGCTAAAAATGAATATATTTTTCAATTAAAGTGTGAGAAAAGTTTATAGTCTTTGCACATTTGGAATTGATATATCGGATAAAATGTTTGCCGATTATGCAATCTTTTAAAAGATAATCATATCTTTGCTTAGTGGGGTGTATTTCAAAAATTATCATCATCAATAATTAATATGCACAATGTCCCAATGAAAATGTGATGATTCTCTCTCCATGCTGCCTGAATCAAGGTATAGTTTATCTATTTACTACAAAAATTTTAAGAGTTGGTATATCTGAACCAATGAATTATGACACAAAACATGACAGTATATTTTATACCTTTGTAGAAAATCCATGGATAGATTGTGCTAATATTAATTTTTGTTTTAAATTGGGTAAATTGAAATGATTCAAATTGTCTATGGACCATGAATCATAAGAATATTTGCAGGTGATTTGCAAAACTTTGTAACAATAAGAGAGGGCACAGTGAAGGTGATCCAGGGCCAGACATAACAAAAACAACTGGAAATGGGAAAAAGTTGCCTAATCTTCTAACTTATGGTTTTGTGTCTATCAGATTGGTTGAGGAACTCACTAATATTCGCAAAACTTAATATCCATATTTCAATAGATTTGAAAAAGTGGAAGATGTGTATCCGCTTTGCGTCTGATTTGTTGACATTTGATCAAAAAAGCCAGAATGAGCACTGCAGAGTTATGTGAAGAGCTATAACTATGGATCCAAAATTCATGACAAATCTAATGATGTGGTCTTTCTGATGTGAGCCATCAACTAAGTACTACAATGTTGCCAGAAGAAGGAAAATCAAAAAAACTGCAAATTAAAAGAATCAAATCAAAACATTGCTCTTTTTTTTTAATATTTTAAAGGTATTATTCACTATGAATACATTCCTAAAGATCAAATAGTAAATGCTTATTATTATTTGGGTGTTTTGAATCATTTGTAAATCAAAATTTTGTACAAATAACTGAATACTGTGAGCAAAACTCTTAATCATTTGTTGCACGATAATTACCGAACCACAGTACTAATATTGTGCTTGGTTTTCTTTTTTTGGCCAAAAAAAAAAAAAAGCATTATTATTTTTGATCATATCTGCCCTGTTTGGCTGATTTAGCTTCTATTGATTTTTGACAATTTCAAAAATTAAAGTTTATCATACCCAGAAGTTTGCAACAACATTTGTGCAGATGATTTTAGCAGAATATTATAAAAACTGCTTTAAAGAGTTTTACCATTATTTCTAAATGATATATTGAGTCATAAGGCGACTATTTTAAACATTCAATAAGAAAAACAAAACAAATAGCACACCAGTCACCTTTTTACTAGGACACACTATTATAATATATATAATGTCAGGGTTGATTTTTTTACAGGGGTTTTCAAATGAAAAGATTCAGATTTAAGTAGGGATACTAACATGTTATAAACAATTGTAAAAAAAAATACGTGGCAAAGAAGTCACATTTTTAAAATGTCACTTTTTATTAGTATTTTATAAGATTAGAAAAATCACATTTTTTGAACTGTTCTTTATATTTAATATAGTTTGTGTATTTAATTGATTTGCGCACGATAATTTTTTTTAACAAATTTTAATTTACTAAATGAACATTCTGCATTTGTAATTACCATTAATATATTCAGCGAAAAAAATCATTATCACTATCTAATATATATTGTGATGTGATGTGATGTATTGTGGCTTCTCCTTAAACGAAGTCAAGAAAGTAGTTTATATCTTTTATTCAAAGTTTGTACTTTTAATGATAACATTTCTAGAATAAGATTTTTCATTTTCATAATATGTTGTGAAATCCACAAAGACTTTTGTAATTCTTTGTTTTCTAATAACTTTATACATGTAATTAATTAAAAATTTGAAATAATTTTAGATACATTTTCAAATCTATTTGCATATTTATCTATAAGAATTGAAGTGTATAAAAAAAATACACCAAAATTCTTCCACAGGGATCCTGTGATATTTCATCTTTCATCATTTCAGAAAATACATTTTTTATTTTTCCTAATTTGTCTTTGATGGAAAATTTCTGAAATATTCAAGCTGCAAGTTGTTTCATTTTTGATAAGTACATTTGTTAGTGTTGCCATAATTTATTAATATTTTGTATTTAGACAGTACGGTAAACTATACAGTTAAACTTAATATGAAAATGACATTGTTTGTAACAAATCTAGTAAACTTTTGAGTTTCAGATTCAAGTGTGTAATCATTACTTGTATTAATAAATTCTAAAGCATTCTAAATTATTTCAAATTGCTTGTGGTTTTCTGTTATTGTTTGTTTAAGTGTTATAATTACATGATTTTTTAGAATTTTCCATGTTTTTGTTGACGCAGAAAATAAAGACTATAAGCATTGCATTATTTCAGTGGTGGTGAACCTTTTTACATGTGCTTGCCAAAAATTTCCAAAAAAATGTTTATTGAATGATTGGTGTGCCATACAGTTATTAAATCAAAATATAAACAATTTTAATTATTATAGTTTTTTAAAAGTTTATAAAACAAAATAATAATGATAACAATAATAATTAAACAACATTTCTAAATAAGCTAAATACAAGTAAATGATATTTATTTAGAAGAGCAGATGTTGAATAAAATGTAATAGTAAAAAATTAATAGTAATTAAAACAAAATTTTGGAAGATAAATAAAAATCAACATAAATAGATATTATTTAATGATATTTTTGCTATTGTATATTGGATGCCAAAATTTTATATTTGGTTCATGTTTTGTCATTTTAATAATGTACATGCTGAACTAGATTCATCTGTCATTCTATTTCTCGAACTGTCTTTAATTAAATTCGTTTCTGAAAACAGTCATTCACATGCAAATGTAAAGGAGAAAATTAATAATATAGTAGTCATTAATTTTTTTAAACAATTAAATGTTTCAGGAATAGCATTCTAGGAAATCAATAATTTCTCTTCAGCATTCTTTTTATATATCCAATAATCGATCATTTTCCCTTGTTTCTAACTCATTCCTCAAGTCAACAAATTTCTGTTTCCTTATAGAACTGGATTGAAAATCGACTGATTGCATTTTCATATCTTTCAAATTAAGCCACTCAAAAATTTCTAACTTGAGACTATCCATTGATATTATATCTGGGTATAAAATAAATTTTAATATTTCTGAAAATTGTCTGAAGTGTGTAAATCCTAAAGAAAATTCATCAATTATCAATTGAATAACAGAACAAAAGTCTTGCATCGGTTTTACTTGATCTGGCTTCTCATGAGATTCTAAATCAATCAAGAACTTTTTTAGATTTGGAAAATATTTGAAGGTGTAAGAAATAACATCACGTTGAAAATTTTTAATTTAATTTCAAATGTTTTGATCAAATCAAACATGACAACAGTTGTCTTATTATAATCTTGCAGTTTCACATTTAATTCATTTAGATGTGAACACATATCAGTAAAAAACATTAATTTTGAAAGCCATTCAACATCCTTACTTCATTATATTTTTCTATGATTTTCTCATTACGTAAAAACAGTCTAATTTCTTCTATACACTCAACAAATCTTAATCATCAGACATTGTTGTACATAAGTAAACCATAGTATACTGACTTTACTTTACTTAATGTGTAGATATAAAATTGATTAACTTAGTCACAACATTTATAACATCATCCAGTGGCTTAAAGCTGGCCTTCATGCATAAAACCTGCTGATGTATAATGCAATGAAAACCCAAAATTGAATGTCCAATACTATTGATAAATAAACTGAGAAAACTATTTTCTTTTCCAGTCATAAGCACAATCTGTAGTTACTGATACAATTTTGGCAACATCTATGTTGCAAATATCTATTCCTTTTATTGTTGTTACTAATGAGGTTAAACTAATCAATTCTTCTTTGATATTATTTCCAACACAGTAATGAATAAAAATAGCCAAATGAGCTGATCCATTTATATCTGTACTTTCATCAAAGCAGACAGAAATTAAACTAGATTTTATATTTCTTTTTTGTTGGTAAGTTATGTTGTTAGCCATTTGCAGGATTCTTTCTTTAACTATATTTCTAGTCAATGATAAATCTTTTATGCTCTGAATAATTTTTGCTTTGCTTTCAAAATCTTCAAAAAGAACTGGTGCACATTTTATCCAAGCTTCTTTCATATATTCTGCATCATTAAAAGGTTTCCCATGTTTGTTAATTACATTTGAAATAAAAAAAACTAGCAGCAGTTATATTTGAATGATTTTCAATAAATTTCATTATAGATGTTGATTGAATATTTATATTTTTAAATGCTTGGGTAATATATTCTTTTTGTTCATCTTTACTTTTTTCACAGAGTAGTTTATGATTGGTTTCGTAATGTCATTTTACCGATAATGTTCTCAATACAACTCTTCCAAAATATAAAAACCATGCTGCCTAGATGCCTTTATTAATCATTCCATATTCATTAGTCCACCAAATTT
Organism: Epiperipatus broadwayi; assembly: GCA_028023455.1. Taxonomy (NCBI): domain Eukaryota; kingdom Metazoa; phylum Onychophora; class Udeonychophora; order Euonychophora; family Peripatidae; genus Epiperipatus; species Epiperipatus broadwayi. Next base: position 6,433,950 of record JAQFVV010000017.1, read on the forward strand.
GAAATTCTCTATTGCTTGATAAAGATCTATTATATGTTAAAATATATTATTATCCTTACATTTTACTTTTACAGCAAAATTTTGAGCAAAAAAAAAAAAAAAGTCATTTGATGGCGTTGATTACGCATTTTGTTTCTTTGTTCCGATTTTGATTACATTAAAAAAGTGAATAGTGTCAACACATTTAGATGGAAAAAAGATTAGGACAGAAAACCATTTGATTATTTTTACTTTAGATTCGAAAAAATTTATTTCAAAGGGATATAAAATATTTTATTGAGTTTACTTTCTAGTTTTATTGGAATCATTTAACAGGTTTATAGACTATGATACTACACTATATCTGTACCACTTTATTGCTTTTAATCAGAGATTTGTAAATTGAATTCTAATATAATATTTATTTATTTTATCTTTAGTTTACAGTAAATTTTTATTAATACAGATTTTAGGAATAAAAAAAATATTAAAGAAAATTGTGATATATAAATAGTTTGCGTGCCAGTAAAAAATTTGAATGTGCCATAGGTTCGCCATCATTACATTATTTCTTTTTTTTTCTGTAATACACTACTGGGACCAGCATTATAAATTAGTGAATTAAAAGAATATAACAAAAAACAAGACATATAAATTGTGTGATGATTTAAGCAAATTGTTTTGGACTTGACCGTCTAAATTATTTCAGTTAATTTTTTCAAAAGTATGTTTGCTAAGTTTGTGTAAGATACTTTAATAAACCTTATAAATGATTTTATTAATAATTAGTTTCTTGACTATAAAAATTTAAATTGGTAATAATTATTGATGTTTATTCTTGGTAAATATCAGATGCACAATCCACTTGAATGCTGGTCTATCTTGACATTTTTATATCAGTTCCGAGTCACAATGAATTTTTCTGTGATCTATGTGCCAGATAGTGCATTAATCTTGTTTAAATAATTTCATTAGCTCTGGATTGTATGTTATAAATAAGTTTGAGTAAACTTAAAAAATTACCATTATTTACCTCTCCTACCTTTTCATGAATTCCCCTCAATGGGAGATTGTTATTAGATAAAAATAAAATATCTACAATTCTATAAAATAGTAATCATAGACACTTTATTTTTTTTGTTGCATTAATTTGAATAGTATTATGATGAGTTTAAATTAAATTAAGTTGATTTAATTATTCTTTCTAAATAATCTAAGAATTAATATGGCAAATAGAAGAGCAATATAGAGACTTCAGACCACTTAAAGAAGTATGGAGAGATGCATGTAAGGAGTAACAAGAAGTGATCAAAAACATGACATCATTTGAAAGAATTAAGAGATAAATGGAGTTGGGCTGGACATATTGCTGGAAGAGATGATAATTAGATGGACAGTTGATATTTTAAACCGGATTCCAAGAGATTGTAAAAGATCTAGAAAGAGATCACATGTGAGGTGAATGGATGATATGTATGTTGGAGTGATGTGGAGAAGAGATGCTAGAGATTAGAGGTGGGTTGAACTTGGAGAGATCTTCATCCTGCAGTGGATTATAATGGTTGAAAATGGTGATGGTGGTAACTAATAGAAAGTTTATGATCTCAACGAACATCAGTTTTTTCAACTTATTAAAAAGCATTTCTAAAATGTATGCATAAGATGATTTTATTTCTAGAAAATAGTACACAATAAAGCACTACAACAAAAGCACTATAATCGATCTCTAGATCATCATTTTATATAGTTTTAAAATAATAACATATAAAGATCTATTATCAGCATTTAATAGAAAAAATGTATTGATCTTGCTTAAGTTCAATTTTGACACATGATATTCTAAATTTATTATTTATAGCATTTGGTCATAAACATGGATTATTTATATTTACTAGATTATTTTCACTGGCATACTGATATATTATTTCAAGTTATATTTCAGCAAGATATTATAATATTTAATGAAAATTTATTTCTACAGAATTCAGTATTTTTTTGGTGCCCCCCCCCCCCCCAAATGAAAATTTTGCTTGTCAATTTGATGAATTAATTTACATTTTTCAACACAGTTGTGGCATTTTGATTATTGGTGATAGAATTTAGTAATATTAGGTTTGTTTTTCTTCTACTTGAATTACTAAAGCTGTTTTCTTATTATAATATCTACTTTGCAATTATGAAAGTATTTCTGGTTGTGATTTTTTTTATTTATTTTTGTTTTCAGCAGTTTTTTTTCCTGACATTTTGAGAGATTTTTTTTTTTTTTAGCAATGATAACATGGGTAATTAAATTGTGAAATTATTGAATATTTTATAACTAAAAATAAAAATTAAAATCATTATACAAACTGTATGTTTTATCTGTACTTCCTGTTTACCCCTTCATTATTTTAAAGATGGTTAAGATACCAAAATAGTTACAAATTACTGGCATAATTAAATGGAATGACATTGAATTACTTTTTCAAATTTTTTAAATATTTTGAAAATACTGAAAATTGCCAAAAGTTTCATTCTTAGATATCTCACTTATTTTTAATCACAGAACCAAATGTCAAAAATATTTATAAAATAAGAATCTATTGGCAGTTGAAAAATTTTCATACTATATATAAAATTGCAATTTAATATCATTAAATTCCTCATTTTTTCTGAATTGAAATTAAACAATGAAGTAGTAAAAAAAAATGTATTGAAACATGTAATTTTTTGTCTAAATGTTTGCATACAGATGACATGTTCACTGCGTTTTATCGAAAACCATTAATTTATTTGACAAAATGCTCTACAATAGAAAAATTCAAGTGACTAAATGATAATTATAGTAGTTACAAAATTTTATAGTGCAGTCTACGGAGATCAATTCTCTCATTTTATTATATTCAGTAGTAATCTTCAAGAAAAACTACACTAGAAATTCATCAATGTTAACGGTATTGCTTTGATTTTTTAAAAATGATCTTTTCCTGAAATAGGAAAGTCTTGATAAGGATGGGAAAAGATTGGAAACCTTTTTCAAAGCCTGGTACCTTATTTGTAATCTAATGAAAACAATGTGCTTCATTTTTCATCTAAAACTCATAATATGAATATAACTTTTTTGCAATAGCAGACTGAAACACTATCCTATCATACGTCATTTATGAATAATCTTGGATCGTAGCCTAATTTATTTTGCTCATTTGCCTAAAGTTAGATAAGAATTACTTTTAAGGAAATAATCTTGTAAAGTTATCTGGCACTATTTAGAATTGTGATGCAAATACTTTATGACTTACTTAACACTGGTGTATTATATTAATAAATACTGGGTGTCCCTATTTGGAGAAACAATTCATACAATAAAGTTATTACTACTGAAATATTCATAAGAAATATTACTGGCTGGCTCGTGTCTACTTTTTTTTTCTGCTTCCTGATTTGTCACATATTTCTTTGCCAGATGTCAGAAAAGAAGGTCTCACAGAAAATTATAAATAAGCAGATTGAGCTTGCAAATCAAGATATAGTTTCAGCATCTACAGTTTATTTCAAATTAAGACCACTTTTTGGATTTTAATTATAAATCTACAAAGAATTATAGTATAAAAAATAGAATTTTTATGAAATTTCAAACAAATTTTTTTTTCCCAAATCCATTTAATGAAGTTAGCAGGATTTGATTTTTCTAGATCAACTGGATTTTTATCAACAAATTCAGAACAACTCATGGCTATTCTGTTATCTGTTTCATAAATGGAATTATCGATCTAGGTAAATGTGAGCAAACATAAACCATGAACCAGAATAGCTATGGTTACAATAACACAATTGAAGAATTTAATTAACTTCTACAGGTTTCTTAAAATATTTTGTATTATAATAGTAAAGTTGTTTTATAAAATCCATATACTAATAAATAAATAAATGCATGTTGTATACAAATATGAAATGATGATGAAGGTTGATCTCATTTTTAAAAAATGACGGCAATGTGATATGAAACAATAAATAATAATTTAACTTTTTTTGTTTTTAAATAACAAAGATGTCAATGATTTGTGTAGATAAAATTGACACTGTATAATAAAAATAAAATATACTTCCCTTAGCTCGCAAATAAGGTCTTAACAAGCTTTGCAGAATATCCCCAATCCCAGACCGGTTTCTACTATTGGCTTCGTCAGTGAGGTGCTAGGGTATTCAAGCATTAGATTTATATTACACTGATTGTTATAAAATTGTGATATGAATATCTCTAGGAAATTAGATGTATTTTTTTGCCTATCATAAATATTACACTTACATATATGTTATTTTCATTATATAGTTTGTTTAGTAATTAAAAGAATAATGAAATAGTTTTAAGCTATTGATGCACTTGGGATTTTCTGTGGAACAACTATATGAATCATAGTTTTCGATATGGAAATATTATATTTTAAAAAATAAAGGAAATACTTTACTTTTAATTGTTGCGTACTATTTTGTATTATTTTTGGCTATGTATTGGCCATGTATTAAGCCTTATTGGACATACTTAAAAATAATATTTAATATTTGTCTACAAAATTTATTTTTTTTATATTATATCACCTCTGATAGTTATATAAATGCATATTCCATGGTACAAATAGCATGAAGAAACAGGATAAATAATCTTTTTCAATCATTAGCTTAAAATAAAAAAATGTCGATAAAACCCAATAATTTCATTAGGTTTATCCATTCATAATACAAATTAATGATATAAATTAAATATCATGTACAAATTATATGCAAAACTAAAAATATGATTAGAAAATGTCATTAAAGTGTGGTGTAGTTTTGTTATTGCTACCATAACTGGGCAAAGGTTTTTTTTTTTTAATTTCTATTACTGTTTTTTTTTTTTTTAAAAAAAATATTTGCTTTTGAAGAGATCCACAATGGGGCATCAAAATCCTAGTTACATTGTTGCATCTCTGGACCTCATGCACGACTAGGCTTGCTGTGCACCTACAGCAGGGTGACCTATATATTGTTTAGATATTTAGTAAATACGTGATGCAAAAGATATTTTGATTTTTGTAGTATATTTAAAATAAATATTTTGTTGTCTAATGTAAATGACATTTTTTTTTCATTTTATGTGTTAGTAATAATCATCATATTGACATTACAAAAGAAGCCTCATTTAGTTATATATGATTATTTATTTGTAATTTATATTTTTTTCCTTAAAAATTTTAATGAATTAATAATATTCAAATATCTGATTAATGAGCTGATTTTTAAAATTTTTTTATTTAACAAGCCTCTTATATTAATTGTTTCTGTTTGCTATAGATAAGTTTATAATTAGCAATAAAAATGAGACTTATTGGTGAGTATATTTGTTTTTTGGAATTATAAAAACATACTAGTCATCGGAAATCAACATATTTAGCGTATACTTATTTTTGAATTTTTCTGTAATTTTTGCCCAAGTTTATATACTTAAGTTAAACATATTTCATTATGCTTTATAAATAGTCATTTCTTTATTATCCTGCTCAATTTAATGCGATGAAAATTATAGATTTAAGAGCTGAGGATTTCCTTGGATTGAAATTCGACCTATTATTTTCAATGGTCAAATATCACATGACTTTCTGAGCAAGGAAATTATTCAGTTATTTATTTTCCTGTATTCATATTGTAAATAAAAATTTAAAAAAAATGCGAGAAATTTTTTTTATCATCTGAGTAAATACCAGTAACAAACTCTCCATACAGTAGTGCCACCAAGTACAAGCCTTCATAATCATTGAATGCAGAAAGGTTTGTGCATAAAATCTCTATTTAGTGCTGATTCATCCAATATCCCCAGACTAATTTTTAACTTGTGGCTTTCATCAGTGAGGAGCCTTGGATTTGAGAGCACTGCACAAGAAATCTTGGGATCTAATGCAACCCTCCAGCAGCCACCCTTTTTCTACTTGATTAACTATAAAGCTAGGACCCTAAGATGAAAACACGATTATGTTTTCAAACCGAGCTCATTCGATTATCTATTTATGTAGATCTGAACTCAGTTCAACGTGGTTTTCAAAAACCAGCCATCATTAATCTGTCCAAATGATGTATGGTTTTTGAAAAACCAAAGACACCAAAATGTATAGATGCTGAACTGAGTTCAGATCTATATCACTATACAAGCAAATGATCTTGTTTGGAAAACATGTTTTCATCTTGGGCTCCTAGTTTTATAGTTAACCAAATAAGTAAATAATGGTTGCTGGAGGGTTGCATTACATTATAAGATCTAGGTGTAGTACTGTTCATCAGTGATGAAAGCCACAAGGTAGGATCTAGACTGGGAAAATTGGATCAAGTAGGCATTAGATAGAGACTTCATGCACAAACTTTCCTGCATCCATTGATTGCAAAGGCTTGTACCTGGTGGCACTACTGTATGGAGAATTTGCTATATACATTATAAGGTCTTTTTCTTGCTGATAATGTCTTCTTGTGCACAGAAAAAAGGGAAGATATGGAAGTTATGCTGAGGACATGTGCAAGGGTGGATAAAGAGATTGGGATTAAATTTAGTGAAGAAAAATCAAAAATAATGATGATTAATAATGGGGAAAGAGAAGGAAAAGAATTTTTATCGGGGGACATAAAGATAAGTGTGGTGAATACGTATAACTATTTGGGAATCATCTTGAGTAATCAGAGAAATTACTTGGATGAATGAGAGAAAAAATTGATAAACGAAGCAAAGAAAAGAAAGGGATTAATAAAGATATTAACAGTGTTTTCATATAATTAATATGATGTAGCTAAAATTGTATGGAAAGGAGCGGCAGTAACAGGGTTAACATATGATAATGGTGCGGTATGTTTAAGTAAAGGGGTGTTAGATTACCAAATTAGATGCAGATGTGTGGGTGGCAAAGGAGGCAATTCAGGAAGAAATAGAATGGTCAAATTTTTATATGAGGATGCAAAAAGCAAAATGAAAATATTCAGTAGATTGCAGTTTATGGATAATAAGAGAATAGCCAAAATAGTATTTATTTGAGTTATGAGTAAAGGGCAGGCAACAAAATGGATGAGAAAGGTGGTATGGTATGCAGGAGATTCGAATAAAAAATTTATGTCAGTATACTTATACAAAAGGTGGGATGATTTAGTGTAATAGTTGCAAGGAATGGGATAGAAGAATAGATGCATTAATAAATAATAGGAAGTTGGAGAGATGAAGAACTAGTATGGAAAGTAAAGAGTTTAAATATATATGGAAGAAACAGCATATTGGGTGCGAGTTAATTTATGATAATAGCAATGAAAGTAGTTTACTGTTTAAGGCTCGAACAAGATCTTTAGGAACAAGGGAATGTACACATAAATGGAAAAATGTGAGTGATTTAATCTGCAAGTTGTGTAAGGAAGGGATAGAAAATATTAGGCATCTGGTAATTGAATGTAACTGCTTGCAAGCAGAAATGGTACAAATAATGAAGTTGTGGGAGAATAAATATAAACAAAGTGATTATACAGAAAATGGGTAGATAAGATGTATTTAGATACAAAGGCCATGGAGTTGATAACGATTATGTTATGGATATGGGATGGAACAGGATAGAGAAAAATATGGGGGCAAAATTAGGTTGGGGAATGGAAAGGGAAGATAAAGTGGCTAACAGGTTTCTGTGGGCATGGTAGCTGAGAGATTTCTGACTCCGAAAAAGAAGTTACTGTGCATCTCATCATAATCACATCTCATACTGTTATTAACAGCCCGTGTAAGCGTATGAAATGGTGATCGTATGATGAGTGAATACCTATAGAAGATATAATGGAAAGTGAAATACATAATGCAAATTTTGTGAAGCATCACAAATGTGATGTTTTTTTCTACTTGAAGCACACATTGTCAATAGTAAAAAAAGTGTAGATCATATGTGAAATGTAAGCTTTAGAATTCAAAAATTTTGATAGTATTATAAATGAGCTTGATATGTCAAAATTGCATGTAGATGCAGTTACTTATTACTTTCAATCTAGAATATGAAGCAAATTTTAACATTTGAAGAAACAGGACTATCCAGTATTACAATCAATCTTCCTAAATTTTGAAGGTGATAAGGAAGTTAAAATTATTCATTTATTATATTTTAAATACACAGAGGCAAAACTCTCTATACAATAATGCCACTCAGTGCAGGTTTGTGCATAAAATCCCTGTTTAGTGCCTACTCATCTAATATTCCCAAACTAGTTTCTAGTTTGAGGCTTTCATCAGATGTTTAATATTTTAAATAACCAGAATTATATTGGGAACTTGAGTTGAATTTAGTCATTTTGTACAGGATGAGTGCTGGAATATCAATATGATGAAGCTTTGAATGTTTCCTAAGTCATGCAATGAATAATATTGATTTATCAGTAAATTTATAAAATTTCATTTTTTTCTATTCATATATTTTTATTTATATAATGATCTTGAATTATAAATAATACCAATATTACTGAGAATTTGATTTTTAATCGTTTGTTAACTATTATGATAAAACATGTAGACAATATTTTTAATATATGTATATTTTTAAGAAAATTTTTTAAGATTTAAATGTTTCTTATTTGTGATGAAATTTGTATTTTTTGAAGCTTTCATGTTATTTTGATCAGTCTAGAATTATTAATTAAAAAGAAACTAGCATTAATTTAAAAGTATCTTAGCTGTATATTCATATATTTCTAATATTGTAGACTTGAATGAGAACTAATTGGATTTCATTAATCTTCTTTTGAATTAAGAGTTAATTTGATCACTGGTTATTCTGAAAACTCTTACACCAGCACATGTATAGTATAATTATTAAGTAGTTATACTATATAATCTGAAAATTGACCTTTTGGAATCTTTTTTAATCTGACCAACATTATGAGAAGATATTTTAAATTTTGATGATTGACAGATTTCATTATTTTAGCATTGATCATTAACTAAAATACTATATTAAAATATAATTTTGAATAAATTAATGTATATACATTAAAAACGAAACGTAGTATAGTAAATAAAATAACATTTTTAAAAAAAATGGCGTACTGCACTTATTTATTTATCTCATTGATGGTGATTTTCATTTTTTTAAGTCTTTTTTAGTCAGTCACTTTGAGTTGCAAACATTTTCTAACTACTCTAATAAATTAAGAAAGAGATAGAACTTAAATTTTGTACACTATATTTTTATTATATATTATTTATATAAATGTTAAATATCAATAGGAATCTCATCATGAGAAAAATAAGAAAACAGAATCACAAGGAAAAAAAACAACAACTAATTGGTAAACTTTTTTTTGATTACGAAGATACTTCATATTGTAAATGTATATCAAATAGATATTCAGATTAATAATTATTATTATTATCTAATCTTAATATTTTTCTTTCTGAGGTGAAGGCCTTATTAAGAATGACAGTGTTTTTGCAAGAAAATAATTGAGCTATTACAATTTAAAGGTTGTGTGCAATGGGGAGTAAAAAGTACATTAAAGGTATGACTGTAATCTGGCAGATCTCTGGAATCAATGGTAGCAGTTTATTATGAATCAGTACATAATTTCTGGAATAATTAAAATTAGTAGTTATTAAAACTGGAATCAGAGTCATTATTCTGTTTTACTTTAAATGTTAGCATGTGTAAATGAAGGCAGTTTTTTGTTGTATATAATTATCTTTATTATAATAAATTATTTATTTCCCTTCCAAAAGTTTTTGAATTATATAAATTATTATCAATTATGCTTCGTTTTTATAGTATCAGTTTAACTTGAAATATTACTTTTGATGGTCTAAAATAGAATAATTTATTTCTGTAACATTTAGGATATATGTGTTTAAATCTTTGGTTTGATTGTAATTTAATTCTATTTATACAGTGTTGTATTATTAAACAGGTATTCTACCATTAATGCTAACTGCTTAAATTCAAACCCTTTTTCCCCACTTTTAAATCGCTGTCAAGGCATCATTAAGATATCTGCAGAATGCTATTTCCACAGCACCTATATTAATGAAAAAATTGGATTGTCAAAGAATTACATTAAAATCTAAATGCTGTGATATTTGACTGCTATTTGAATGCATATAATTTTATGTTAAAAATTCAGGTAGTTGTACCGACTGTGTCATGCAGCCGATATCTGTTTTTGCATGACAGATCGGTACAACTACCATTAAATCATTTCCTTTAATTGGCATCGAAAAAGGAAAATTATATTCTTATAAATTAAGTGAACTCTTAAGTTATATAAATTTCCCAACTATATGCACTATCCCAAAATAAAAAAAAATTATGATTCTATACTTAATCTTCAGTAAAAAATGAAATGGATAAATTTTGTAGGGCGATAGCTTGTAATGTCAGATTGCTGAATCCATTTTCTCCGACTCTAGCCTCAGTTTTCTTCATCACCCCCCACATACTTCTTTATTTTATTCATCCATCTCATATGTGGTCTCTTTCTAGATTTTTTACAATCTCTTGGAATGCAGTTTAACATTTCAACTGTTCATTTATTATCATCTCTTCTAACAATATGTCCATCCCAACTCATTGCAGTTTCTTAATTCTTTCAATGATGTCAGAAAGCACCTGTTTGTTTTTTTACCCATGTATTTCGTTTTTGATCTCTTCTTACTCCTAACATGCATTTCTTCATACTTCTTTGAATGGTCTGAAGTCCTTGTATTGCTCTTCTGTTAAGTATCCAAGTCTCAGATTCATCAGTAAGAACTAGTAAAACACATTTATTTAAAAACTTTCCTTTTCAAATACATAGGCATATGCCTCTTAGTATTAAGTGATTTTTACCAAAAGCACTTCAACCAAATTTATTTCTATGATTAATTTCACCCATTATGTTTCCGTCTCTAGTAATAATCTGACCAAGATATTTGTAGTTGTTAACTTCTTCTAACTCGTTGCAATCAATCTTTATTTTCATATTTTGAGAAAATCCATTGAATATTACTTTAGTCTTTTTAACATTTACCTTTAGTCTTACTTTCTTACTTTCATCTGATAATTCTTGCAACATTTCCTGAAGCTCTAAAGTGTTATTTGTAATAAAAACAACTACATCATCTGCAAATCTATAATCTCCATTTAACTTTTATTCCTTTTTTAGTTTCCCATTTTAATCCACAAACTACTTTTTGAAAAACTGCTATAAAATTTTTTGGAGATATGTACCCTTCTCAATGTTACTAATAACATTATGTATCCTAATTGTTGCTGTTGCATTTTTATAAATAGTCTATAGAATATGACAATATATTGGATCTATTCTTTGATGATACTATGCTTTAATCATCAAAGAAATGCTTATAGAATCAACTGCTTTTTCATAATCTACAAATCCAAAACATAATGGCAATTGATATTCAGCAGTGCTTTCTATAACTTTTCTCAATATTTGAATATGATCCACTGTACTAAAATTACTTTTAAATCCAGCTTGTTCTTTTGGTTGGTTGAAATCCAAAGTTTCCTATAGATGAGTTGTAATTATCTTGGTAAAAAGTTTTGTATAGAAATGATAAAAGACTGATAGGTCTGTAATTTCTAATATCTTCTTTATCACCTTTTTAAAATATTAATATTAATACTGCATTCTTTCAATCATGTGGTACATTTTTATTATTTAGAAACTTGGTATATAACTTGGCCAAATTTTTTTCTATTTCTTCACATGCTTCTTTTAAGCTATCAAGTATAATTCCATCATTATTTGGAGGTTTTCCCTTCTTCATAAATTTAATTGTATGTCTCACTTCATTTAAAATCCTGGGCAATTCAGAAGATATAATAGTTATAGGAGATACTTTTCCTTGTTCTTCATTACTATATAATTCTTGATAGTACTCTTCTACACATTTCATGATGTCATCTCTCTTTTCAGTAATAGTTCCATATTTTTTTGTTATTGCAGAAGTTTTCTATCAATAGCAAAATGTAGTTTTACATTCTTGAGACTTTTTTCTCTTCTATAGCTTTTTTTTTTTGCTAATTCTCAATTATACTTTCTTATATCATTATTCACATCATTTTATATATATTCATATTCCTTCTTTTTCTCATAAATTGGCATCTCAGTAGAAATTTTATTGGTCAGTTGGTGCTTTTTTTGTACCAGCTATCGTTGTTGCAGTTTTTGTAAGTGTATCAGTTAACTTCCTGTTGATTTTGTTCCAATCTGAATCATGTTCAAAATCTGTTAATATTTGAAAATGATTTGCAAATTCTAAATTAAATTCATTAGAATGTTTCTGACATTTAGGAATATTAACTGTGAATATCATTTTTCTTAATAATTTTTGTCTCTCTAATTTTGCATTAACATGTATCTTACATCTCACTAATTGATGATCATTACAATCTTGAAATACATATTTTCTGTTAATGAAGATATAATCCAGTTCTACTGTATCTTCATTTTGATGCTTCCATGTCCATTTCTGTTTAGCATTTTTCTCAAAAAACGAATTCATAGCATAAAGTTGTTTTTTTCTGCAAACTCCACAAGTCTGTGTCCTCTCTCATTTCTATCATCATAACTAAATTTAACTCCACAATTAATCTTTCCGAATTATCTGCATTTTGTATCTGTTATTAAGTTGAATAATTATTCTTGGGTCTCTGTCAGATACACGATCAATCTCTAAAATATTGTCCTTCCATTTTTTATTTATAATAAATCCTACTCCATTGTTATTTCTAATGAATTTCCCCTGAATTTTGATTAAGCAGTTCAATTGAGGTAATCCTTTTCACCAAATTATTTATTTTTGACCACTGTTATCTTTGATATGATATATTGTTGATAACACAATTTGAGGCAACTGCATGCCACAAAATCTTATTTACATTGTTCATATAAGTATGCATATTTTTGCAAAATTTAAATCTGACATTTTTTGTCATTTGTATGACCAGCATTTTATTTATCTTCAATTTATAAGGCAATCTTTACAGTTTGTTTGAAAAAAAATCATCAGTTCATTATCTCAACATTGCAAAATAAATTAATAAGCAAAATAAATCCAAACTGCTAATCTATTATTAATGAAGAAAAAAATGAGAGGTAGTGTAAGTAAAATTGTCTGTTCCGTATTGATCCCAGCTCCGAAATCTGATCTTTATTTTTTATTAACATGCTGAAAAGCTTAATTATTCAGTATCTTCGTAATTAGGTTGGTGAACGAAAAAAAGCCAGTATTATTTTTAAAATTTAAGTTGAAAATTTGTTGTTCTCCTTTTTGACAGTATTGTGCCATATCATTATATAGACCAAAAGATTGTCATTTCGGCAGTTATTATATAAAAAAAATATTGTTCTAATATTTAAAAAGTGTGTTTTTTTTTTTACAAGAAGCTGAAAAATAAAAATGCCTCCTGCAGCAATTTTTTTATCTGTGTTTAACACTTTCAAATGAATGAAGACAGCACAAAAAGGCAAAACATTCTAAAGATGTTAAATAGTCAATAAAAATTAGTCATATATATCACATGATCTAATATTTTTAAGCTTGTAAATAAAATACAATGAGCTGTGCTAATTGCTCTAACAATCTTTATTGATAAATGCCAGCAAGAGGAAATATTTTAAAATCTCTATCTAGAAACCATACCCTAACCTCAGACCAGCAAGGCACTAGAGTAGTTTGAGACACTAGATCTATTCCTGCTGAACCAGACTATCAGTTGATTTAGATCATAATATACCTTTCACTCATCTTCGCTATCATTCATTATTTGTCTATTGTATGTTGTCGGACTTTACTCGACAAGTATTAAAATTCCTGCATGATGTTAATGACAGTTTTCGCTTTTGGTAAATAATTCGCCTAGATAAAAATTTTAAATTTAGTTAAACATCATTAATATTCCTCTTTGATTACCATATTCATGCATCATATAATTTTAAACCATCTTTTTTTCTGAGCACGTGCAATATTAAATGTTAATATATATAGAAAATATTGATTAAATACTTGTCACGCTTCATACAAATGAATAAGTATATCCAAAAAGGGCAAATGATTCCAAGTTGCCAAATTATCACAGCTCTTTCAAAATCTTTATTCATCGTTCATTATTTAATGTATTTTGTCATGATTTTATATCCAATCACTAAACTCTTCTACAATTTTAATGACAATTAGTGTTTTTTTAGATAAATATATCAATTCACATTTGAAAACAGTTGTTTATCTGCACAATGAAATGGTTTCTTTTTTATAATCTAATGCTAAGTGCACTTTTGGTGATGTTTACCATATTCATAAAGAAGAAGGAAATCATTTTATTACATAGACAAACAAGCATTTGAAAATTTGAATTACAATTACAAATGAAGAAAAAAAATCAATAAATATATCATTGTAAGTTTTTTCTGAGATTATTTGCTTATTTATTTATTTTTTTAAGTGTCATAGCATCAGCCGGGACGCGAACCCGCAACCCGGGCAACTGCCTGCAAGTGCAAGGCAGTCGCGCTGACCTCTCAACCACCAATGCAAGACTATTTGCCTTTTTATTCAGTTGTTTGAATGTGATACTCTTAAATCATTTCCCAATGATACATTTAACCCTGTAACAGTGAACTTTTTTTTTTCATAAACATAAAAAGCCTAAAGCTAAACTAGTCAATAAAATAATCAAAATTACCCCAAATTCATAACTAAACCCGACTAGCCAAACAAAATAAACTCTAAAACACAACCAATGGTTTCACAGTTACAAACAGACTTCTCAAGTATAAATGTCTAAAAGGTAACAAATTTATACTAAATGTTACCACAATTCCTCTTACACATCCCACACACCTTTCTTATTAAAAGAACTTTTAAACAAGTTAATTGCTTTAGAATCATACATTCCTTTAATTACAAAGATTCTTTAATTTTTTTTATTTCATTTATTTCAAATTTGATAACCGTAGCCTCATCAAAACTAATAGCGTTTCCTACATCTCTTTTCAAATTGCATCCAAAATATTACAGAAGAAATAAGTGTAATATTACTCAAGACTAAATGGGTTTATAAGTAATCATTAAAATCAACCATAACTTAGACAATCCCAATATCAATAAGAATCAGCAATATATCCATGAAAAGGATATAGGCTCCATTATTAATTTTGGTGAAACTAAGGTTGTCTTCTTTGAAAAAAATGAAATAAAAAGATTTAAGGAATCTTTATTATTAAAAATTTACCATTCTGAAGCAATTAACTTGTTTAAAAGTTCCTTTAATATGAAATGTGTGGGGGATGTAAGTGGAATTATGATCAATATTTATTACAAATTTGTTATCTTTTAGTTCCTTTACACTTGAGAAGTTATAGCAGTGAAATCACTGGTTGTCTCTTTCTTTGGCTAGTTTGAATTAGTTGTGAATTTGAGTTAATTTTGATTTTTCTTTTATATATATATATTCGGAAATAAAAAAACAATCGGTTTGTGTGTTCAAATGAAAATAGTTTATCACATATCTTTATTAAATATGTATATCTTCAGAATTAGTAATTATTTTTAAAATAAAAATATTTAAATTGTTAAAGATAATAAAAAATGTATTTAAAGATTCTATTTATGAAGTGAATGTTGTAAAGGCAAAAATTCTATGATATGTTTACACCTACAAATATTAAATGTTATATTTAAGTAAAAAGAAAACAACAATAATAAAAATACTTTTAATCTCTTTGGCTATATATTAGCCAAGCCAGGAATGGTATTTTTCCTAAATTATTTATTTCTATTAAAAAAAAAAAATGTAACTAAAATATAATAGTTTAATATGTGTACACTTATGAGTTTCAATTAATTCTAATATCATTGCATATCTGAGGAAACTTGGGAGGCACTCTAATGAATGTATCAGTACCTCTATGAGATGAGGTAATTTCAAAATTCCTATGGAAGAATTAATATTATTCTGACATGGAAAATAGGGAGCAAAATTAAAATAATTTCACATAACTATAAATTTTTTATGAAGTAGTATATTGATCTTTAACTAAATTTAAAATCCTTTAAGTTTAAAATATATCTGGACTAATAAATATAATAATCTCTAGATTGATAAATAATTATTTGTAACCTTGATATATTTATCTTTTAGGATAATAAACATCACTAAAGTTATAAAGGGAGTATTATTACCAGATTAAAGTATGATAAAATAGATAAAGTATTGATGATTATTGTGTGTAACAAGGATATGATGACCTGGGCAAATGGTCAAGCATAAAATGAATCTTCAGAGCTATTTGGTGTTTTCTGATTTTTTTATTTATTTGCTTGAAAGAGTGATAAATTTTTTTTTTAAGTATATTTAATACTGTTTATATGTTGGGGGGAGATATTTTTAAAATGTCTTGCATGTATATATGTTATAAAAAAAGATCTGTTGACTTAATTTAATGTCCATATATTGTACCGGTCAGATTTTTATGTTCATTCACCAAGACTTAGAATCTGAGTGAAAGTACCTTAAACCAATCATGCTCGAGTTACACAGGTCAGGGGCAATCATGAATTTGCCCTATTTTCCCATTCTCTAATTCATAACTTTATGAACAACACCTCTGCTGATTGCAGATGAATTTCATTTATTCCAGTCCCGGAGACACAGCGGAGAGGCATGAGATCTTCAGGGAAACTGATCAATTATGTACTTAATGACCCCTCATTTGATAGGAAAGCCTCCTACTTATGGTATTATATACTTATGGTATTATATCTTGAGGGAAAATGATAAATTATGTACCTAATGACCCCTAGGAACACTTCCTACTTATGATAATATTTACTGAAGATAAGATTAGTGAAATGCAGATGGCTAGCATGATATAATGGAGAGCATTGATTATAATATACAACAATCATCCATGATGCACATGTACTAAACAACACCCAGACAAAGAATTATTGAAATCAGAATCAGTTGCTGAATGTTTATAATACTATTAAGTTTTAATGAGGACTAGCACTTAAGTAACTACACATATATATGTTTAATAAACACAAACAATAAGCCTAATTTACATGCGACAACATAAGTTACGTATAGTATAGGTTTCACGTAATCGATAGTGATGATTCGCATACTCAATTATAAATTTATCACTGTGCATTACAAAACCTGTATTACAATGGTATTAAAGAGTGTGCAAATAGAAATCTAACATTTACATAAGGTATAACAGATAACCACGAAAATGTGGCTTAATATAGTAATTGAGAAAAGATATCAAATTTATATTAGATTTACAATGTTAATGCTATGATAGAGAATACGAAGAATTAATGGCCATTATGAAGCATGTACACAAAATACAATCTTATATATACAAAATCATTTTAAATTAAGGTTCACATTATCATTACGATGAGAATATGTTTAAAAAAAAATATTACAAACTTTTATTAGATTAACAATCATATATTAGATCAATCATAAAATAAGACCTAATCATTTACTCTCGTATTTAATTGAATAGCTTGACTTGATAGAAATAACTAATTGCTATTTACTAGCATATTAAAGGTTGTTTAAATGAGAAGGTGGGTTACTTAAATTAGCTTTACCATGATATTTCTTATACGTACTAATAATAATAAAGCTAGAATGATTTACTAAAATTACAGCATTATAGATATAGTACGAGAATAATCATAAGAAATTACGTTGCTGAGACAATAACAATAGAAACATTTTTTTATTTTTCTTCGGACTGAGAGGCTTCATCATTTGTTAATGAGTGCGAACATCCACCTGCCCACATGACAGGGCGGTATTTGGAGAAGTGGTTGGTAGAGGATGCCGTGGTTTGAGTTTTCTAGTGTTATCCCATGCAGAGCCTCACTACAACCTAACATCGTCCTGGGGTCGGTAATCCGGGGCCTCTGGAGATTAGTTATGACAAAGCAGTAATACGAAACTTCATAATGCTATCATGAGTGAGCAATGCTAAAATAAGGATCAGGTCCTTGATGACACTGACATGTCAACTAAAGCCCTACTAAATTAATAATATCTAACATAATGACATGATGGAAAGTAATCCATCCTTAAAGGTATACACATGATTTTGAATAATGATTAGAATGTCAAAACTAGAAGGGTGACAAATATTGTTCCGTTCATTAAACGAACCCAGCTATGCTTAACGGTTACAATAATTATATAGCCAAATTATAACACTTGATGGCGTGACAAATAAATGATTGATTATGAACAAAAAAGTGAGGTCACTAACTCTACTTTAAAGAATATAAAATATAGCTCAACCAATAGTGTAAACATGAAGAAATTGGCATCATGGATGACAATTTTATAGTCTGCCATGAAACACATTTAACCATCAACAAGATTATTCAATCGAGCGAACCTTCATTTAGTAAGAAAACTTACAATGGAAGATTTAAGTATCCCATAATATCGGGACAAAGAATAAAATAACAAAGGGTCACTAGACAGTCATTAGCATATCAAAACCAAATTTAATTGCAATACATAATTAAAATAAAATAAAAATTAAGTTTGTTGCACTGACACAATAAAGACGTAAATGGTGCAAGAAACCTAAAAGATATAGTTATAGATTAGATTCACTAAGTTGTGCTCTTATGTTTTATATAAAGAGAAAGTCATAAGTTTAACTATAATTATTAGAATTAGCAATATATCACCAGTTATTAGATGTGCAGAGAGTTACATTATAATTGAAAACAAAATTATAGCTAAATGAAATGAGGTCAATAGTTCATTTTAATGGCCTAGACAGGATTGCTTGCTGACGACTTGACAGTCATACAGCCTTAATATTGATGATTAATAAAACATGGAAAGCACAATTACCAACATGGAGTTCAGGTGAAATAATGGTTAGTATCATTCAAAAATTAGTCTCATCAAGCCAGTTCTCAAGTAAAGATAGTATGGTAGCGTAGAGGTATGGAGACGATCTTGGAAAGACCAGGAACGTGAATTTCTTCCCTCTACTCACAAATCATATTATCAAAAATTTGAGTGACATGGATTCGGTTAGCAACACTTCTCTTAAAATAAAGTTTCTCCTTTTTTTCCCGCTCAAATTTGGCTGTATTTATATGCTAGCAATCTTCACATGATCACCATTTTTTATGCTTGCTCATAACTTATTAAAACAGACAAAATTCTCCATACAGTAGTGCCACTCAGTGCAAGCCAGAGTCTGGGGATATTGGATGAATAGGCACTAGATAGGGTTTTATGCACGTCTTCTGGCATCTATTGATTACTCTGGCTTGAACTGAGTATCACCACTGATTGGAGAGTTTTGCCAGTTTTAATAACAGTTATGAGCAAGCATATGAGATGGTGATCATGTGATGTTTAGTGGTTTAATACCAATCCTGCCTAATAGAATAGTGGCGGCTATGGTTATTAAAGAACCAAAGACACCAAAATGTATGGGTACTGAATTGAGTTCAGACTTGTATGATTATTTAAGCTAATGAACTTGGATTGTGTTTTCAATTTTATTCTCATAGTTTTGTAGTTAAACAAAGATAAAAGTAGGCTGCTGGAGGGTTGCATTAGATCCTAAGATTTAGGTGCTGTGCTCTCAGATCTAAAGCTCTTCACTGACGAAAGCCACAAGCTAGAACCTGGTCTGGGGATATTGGCTGAGCAAGCACTAGATAGGGAGTTTATACCCAAGCCTTGACTTGCACTGAGTGGCACTACTGTATGGAGAGTTTAACTGGTTTTGCTAGTAATCTTTCTAGAAAGTTCTTTTTAAATCGCCGCTTGAGGCGATTGGATATGCATTACCCTGTATGACTTCCTTTACTCTTTGTTCAAAGTTATGCTTGAAAAATGAAAAGATAAGTTCCGGAGAGTATTGTTCTATATTTCTGTATTGGAAATAGATTCAAAAGATATAATTTCCATTAAATTTTAGGATTGCTAAAAACCCACTAATTTAGTAACAACATTTTAAATTAAATAAGCTACATTCTTTCTTTCTTAAATCTAGAGTTATGCTAATTTCCCTCCAGAACCTTCTCTGGTATTGCATCAGCTTTATAAATAACACAAATTATATATGTAAATAAATAAATAATATACAGAATTAATAACTTAATAAATCCATAAATTATTATGGACAATATTTTTATGTATCTGTACTACATATACACACATACATGACTATTTATGGCAAGGGAAATTTTAAGGTTTCCAAATTAAAATACAATTAAATTAATATCACATAACTGTTTAAAATTTACAAGAAGGGACAATCGCGTGTATGTGCGTACTAACAAACCCTGATGGCTGAATGAATACAGAGATGGGTTTGAACCTTACCTTAAGGTTATTGTTGTCACCAGACAGTGAAGCGAAATGTGTACCACTGATTTTACCGCTTCAATATGGGCTAATAACAATCTCTAGTCTAATAAATATTTGTATTGATATTTTTATGTTAATCTTCAGTAAAATTGTGCAGGAATTTAAACTTATAAATTAAAGATTGATAAAAAATTTTACTGGATATTTTGTTATTAAAATACTATGCAGTGCCTATGATATTAAGCAAAATTAAAATTAAATCAAAAATATTTATTTTAAGTAAACAAACAAATCTATATATTTTTTGACTATTTGTCAGTCACCTTTTCATTTTTCTTTTATACTCACATCTGAATATAAATGGCAAGCACATAACTGAGTACCAGAATCAGTGTTTCTCAACTGTCTTAAGCATTTATTTAAATTCATAGATTCTTGATCAAATAATTGTTTTAAATTTAGTGAAAAAATATTTTTAGATTCAAGGGAGTTCCGGAAAAAAATGTTTCATAATATGTGAAATGATTTATAAATAATAAATTTCTGTTTGTGTTCTGTATTTCAATACATAAATTGTAACAAGGTCAGCACAGCTGCGTTACAAGCAGCTGTCCCGTGTTAGTGGGTTCGCTTCCTGGCCGATGCTATGATACATGAAAAAAAAAATACTTTTAAGAATTGTATGAAAAGAGCTATTATAGGTTAATGGAGAAAACTTGTTTAGCCTTAGAATTTTCAATTAGTAGTATTAGTTTCCTGACAACATCAAAAGTTAAAAGTTATCTCTGATTACATGGGTTTAATCTCCTCATGCCTATTCTTTATTATAATAATCCATGAAATATTTTACTTTTAGGGAATGTTAATTTGATATAACATGAAGTAATTTTTTTAGAAAAGAGTTTCAGACTTTATTAAATCATAATTGAAAATTTTACTAACTTCATTTTGTCATAGAATGATTTTATACCTTTTTAAACTCATGACTGAAAAAAACAATATAGAAGGGATGGGTATATTACAATGTAATCAGTTATAGTATATGTCAATTAAAAAAAAAAAAATCATTATTTTTCCCCCAAAATATTTAGTATTAATTTGTTCATTTATGTTTCACGACATAATTTATAAAAATAAACAAAAAATTAAAATATTTTTTTATGCTCTAGTAATTCAGAAGTTGATAACTTTTCTTCCTCTAACTGAAAACAATAAAAAATAATGGGGAGAAAATATCTTTAATTTAACCGGATTACATGATTATTAATGCTCCTAACAAATTAAATTTGGAAATAGATTTTTTAATTTTAATATAATCTGTATAGTATAGCAAATGTATATATTTTTTTATAAATATATATTCTTTATATTTTCCCCAAAGGTTTGTGATTATGGTATTTTAGTTGTATTTATATATTGGACTATTTCCATCATCTAATATTAAGTATTGAATGTCTTTAGAAAAAATTAACTTTATTTAAATATTCCAATTACATTCGACTGTTAGTAATAGCACACATGTTAGCATATGCACAATGTTTCAAAAGGTGTTATTCGCCTCTTTTCTTCAGGTGTTGCTTGGTCTGACCAGTGACAGTACTAACATGGGTAATGAACCTGGACTCTTAGATTCTTGAATATTGAATTTTAAGGTAATGCTTTAACCAACTGAGCCATCCTGCCAAAGGCAACAGTCAATATAAATTTCATATATTTATCTATGAGGTTCCTTCTGATTTCTCCATTTTTTTTTAAGGGCAAAGTTGATTAGTGGTTGCCATACATTATGTATAATCACATTAGGTTGACTTGTGGGATTATTCACCATTGTCATGTGGGCAGCTTCTTTGAATTTTTTTTTGTACCTTTTCCTCTATCCAATATTTTTGTATTTTCCCAATTGAACATATATTCATTGGTATATACATGATCGGCTACCATAGACATCTGTTTTCTCTCCTTTAATCATCAGTTTGGGTTCTTGCAATCGCTTTTTAATGGGGCGACTGGTCTCACCAACATACACTCTTCCATATCAAAACAGCTTTCCAGAGCCTACAAGACCTAAACTTCAAATGCTGAAAAACAAAAACTGCACCAATACCATGAGAATGTGGAAGAATGTATATTGGTGAGATATTATGTTCAATTGGAAAAATACAAAAATATTGGATAGTGAGGAAAATGTACAAAGATTCAAATTCAAAGAAGTTACTCACATGACAATGGTGAATAACCTCATAAGTCAAACTAGTGTGACTATGCATAATGTATGGAAATCATTAATCAACCCTGTCCTTAGGAAAAAAATGGAGAAATCAGGAGGAACCTTATAGATAAGTACACCTGGGTCTCGTTTTACGCGATAGATAGGTTCCTCAGAAAACGCGTGCAAATGAAAACGTGCAAAAATAGATG
Organism: Epiperipatus broadwayi; assembly: GCA_028023455.1. Classification (NCBI taxonomy): domain Eukaryota; kingdom Metazoa; phylum Onychophora; class Udeonychophora; order Euonychophora; family Peripatidae; genus Epiperipatus; species Epiperipatus broadwayi. The sequence continues at coordinate 6,456,716 of JAQFVV010000017.1, forward strand.
TAACTTACCTTGAAAAAGGAGGGATATGGACTGTGATTTTTCAAAAATTGCATAAAAGCAAAGCACAAACTTAAAATTACTTTAAAATTTGCGCAAAAAAAAAATAAGGAAATAAAATATGACTAATAAAAAATTTCAAATTTGAAAAAAATTGATACAAGACAAACTTTTTTTAACTATAATATTTAATTTTATTCAAAACTATATATTTTTATGCATAATTTACAGTACAGTAATTGACATTTTTTTTATACACGTTTTAATTATTATCATTACTTGCCGATAAACAGGTTCGTTTGCAAACTGGTAAAAAATCAAATTAGCGCCAACTTCACTCTCATGTTGTGTTAATGGTTTTCTGGTGACAACGTAATTAGTAATTAATCTTTGAGACGATGATTTTATTAATTGTTTATGAAGCTCGTGATATCCAGACATACAACCATTTAGCTCTCATTGGAATTTAAGAGCACGTTCGTGAATAGTGTCATTAATAAGAAAATAATTTGCCAACTGATTAGAAAGTTGAAGACCTTCTCGAATCATTTTTGCAGTGAAAGGAACAACTAAAATTTAAATTCTTATTTTTGTCTTTAATTTTCAATTCCGTTCTAAAAGTCAAATTTCGTTTCACGTCACCTTAATTAAATTTCAGGTCGCCTTAAATAATTTTTAAATTGTTAATTACAATTAAAAATCAGATTTTAATTTTTAATTGTCAAATTTAATTGTGCCCACTGCTATTACTCATCTTTTAAAAATAAACTTGTGGACACTAAATGATTAATAATTGATTACGTTCTTTTTTAAAAAGCAAAAACAAAATGTGATTTAAAATGCAAAATTAACACTTACAATGTTTGAACAAATTTACATTATAATCTTGTAAAATTTAATGTGTGTATACATAAAATGTGGAAATCATGATTTTAATTTCATTATTGCTTAAAATCTTACTATTATAAAGCACTGAAAATATTGAAATTACTAAGATGAAAGTCGAATTCCAATAATGTGCTATTACTTTCAATATGACGTAAGTGCATGAAATTTATTATTTAAAGTAATATTGCATTATTGGAGTTCGACTTCCGGAGAAACGTGAATCGCGTAACTTCAAAATCGCGTTAAATAAATCCATGTAAAAAGAGACCCAGGTGTATATAAAATTTCTACTAAATGTTGTCTTTGGAGGATGGTTCAGTTGGTAAGGGTGTTACCCTAAAATTCAATATTCAACAATCTAAGGTCTAGGTTCAGTTTCCATGCTAGTACTGTCACTGGTCGGCCTGCAACATCTAAGGAAGAGAGGGCAATAATACCTCTCAAAATGTTGTCCATGTGTACATACTAATCTGTGTGATATTATTAACAGTTGCATGTACTTTGAAAATTTAAATAAAATTAAATTTTTTGAATGACATTCAATACTCAATACTAGATGATAGAAATAGTCCAATATATTCTTTATAAATTAAAAAATATATAAAGAAAATTTCTATCCAGATCTTGATAATTTTCTAAAAAATATTCCCTCCTGTTTAACCTATTGCAAATTCTTATCCAAAATTTCTTCACTGCTATTCTCATCATCAGATCAAACAATTTTCTAAATATCTTTTTTTTTGTCCATTGCTTAATTTTATCTTTTTTTCTAACCTCTTTCTTTTTTAAATTTTATTTGCATTTTCATCTCAAACTTTCTCCAAGTTTTGTTATTTTTCCATAACATTTTGTTAACTCATATACATAGTTTTTTTTTTTTTTTTCCAGTATATACAAATGAAGTAACTCCATGCTATACTTTTTAAGATCAAGAAACAAATATTTTTCTCTTTTTCATTTTCTGTCTCTCCATATGTATATAAATTTGTATTAAAGCAAATTAAAATGTTACTTATCTTGTATGTATAATATCTGTATAGATGTATATAGTAGCTAATATTGCAAGTTGGCACACTATTTGTAAATAAATAAATATAATTTTAAATTAATTAAAAATAAATATTTAATTATGATCACAATTACATACATGCTCAGGCTTATGATGTAAGGACCATGGTGTGCAATGGCTATAAATAATTAAAATAGAGCTTTAAAAGAAATGTAATCAATTTAAGATATTCAAACTTTCATTCCAAAATGCTTAAGATTGGTCTATATAAATGCATACAGGTAAAAAGAATAAGAAGGTCTATTCATTTCAAAAACTATCTTGTGCTTTGAATTGAGAGTATTTTACCAATAGCTTTTTTTCATCTGTGTTTTATGTTTAGATAACTTCATAATAAATGATTTTTGATAATAGTTTTCTGGACAGCTATGGAACTTTACGTGGAACAGTAGCAGCTATATGGAAAGGCAAGCAGTGCTTAATCTTTAGGATTCTAATACTACTTGATGAGTTGGATGGTCAATATAAGCAAATTATTAGCATGAATTTTCTGGTAGCCATATACTTGACTAGCATGGAATCCTGTTATTAATATAACTATTTTTACTTGACACATCTCTAAATTCATATGAGCCTCAGTATTCATTGCTATATGTTACAGATTGTTCAGATTTGTTAAACAAGAGGATTAAAGCAGTCAAACGTTGGTGGTCGAGTGGTCAGCACAGCTGCCTTACAAGCAGTTGTCCCCAGTTTTCGGGTTCGTTTCCAGCCGATGCTTTGATACACACAAGAAAAAGAGGATTAAAGCATTATTTTTTTTTCTTTTAGGGCAAATAATTTTTTAATTAGAATTCCTTTTTTAATTATTTTTGGGTGCAAAAATATAATAGAAATTATCTTTTATTATATGCTTATAAAAAAACAACCTGCTTATTTTTTGACTAGCTATCTTAATAAAGTATCAGTTATTTTTTTATTGAATTTGTTCAAGACTAAATAATATCAGTCTAATATTTTTAAAATAATTCAAAGTATTAGCTTAAATTCACTAGAGTATTTTTAGAAAGGTAGAAACATTAACGGCTGATAATAGCTTTTGTCTCTTTATGCATTAACTCTTATGTTTTATCTCATTGATTGATAATCATTTCTTGTGTTGAATTTGTAAAATACATAATTGTCTAGTAATAGATATACCTAAAACTCAATCCAAATTATTATACCTTTACTTGCATGCTTTTACATTCATTTTTATTTTAGATATTTCTCAAAAATAGAATTCATAATATGTAGATTTCCTATTTCTATAAAATCCATTAATCTATTTTCTCTTTCATTCTGTCTCTGTATCAAAAATGTCGGATTTTATTGAAGGAAAAACTCCAGCAGAAATGCGCGGGTATCAGAGATCGGCTATATTACTAGTATGACTGCTATTCAAAACTATTAGAATTTAAAAAAATATTTAAAGAATAAGTACTGTACATGGAATGCTAGAATAAGCCAGATCGTATAAAAAATTTATTGTAAATGTGAAATCCAAAAGAATAGATATAATTTTAACTATTTGTGAGTCAAAATGTGAATAAGTTGTGGAAAGAATGATAAAGGTATAATAGTTCTATATTATAAAGATAGAAGTAATGGTATAGATATTATTGGTACATATTAGGCCTGCTATGTCCTCTCACATCCATGTCATTTTGCCCATAAATTTCTAACCTTGTGATGCCGTCAAAAATAATGCGAACATCTGGAACCTCTGCAAACATAAGTGATAAATTTGTACAGAAAAATAATAAAAACACATTACAATACTAAATAAAAACAGGTAATTGTGAGTTTTTGTTTCATCATGACACTTGCAATACTAAATAAAAAGAGGTAGTTTTGAGTTTTTAAACAGCTCTTCATGCCCTCAAAACTACCCCCCCCTCCACACACACACACAAGATATGACATTTTACCATCGCAAACATGCCCAGCAATTCCCAAATTTTATTTAAAATTAAATAATACTGCATATGTTAACTGGCATGAAATTACAAAATGGACACAAAGAAGATGATGCTTTCATTTGCTTTCTAGACGATATTAAAATAATAAGTCCACCTCGTTGATTCTGTTTTAATAAAATTTTACATTTTTTTTTTCCAGTAAAGCATATAAAACTCAAGAAACTACGATCTTCCAGCTGCACAAAGAAGATGGCACTTTTGTTTGCATTCTGGACTGTTTTAAAAAAATCAGTTCACCTCATTGATTCCGTTTTAATAAAAGTTTAATTTTTTTTAATATTTTGATAAAATTTACTAATTTCTTTTTGTTGTATTTTAACAGAATAAATGTAGTTAGACATTACTCGATCAAGATCCCATGTTGTCATTATACTGTATAAACATATGCTGTAATTCTTCATTTTTTAAAAATCTGATCTAGTTGTAGGTTTGTTTGTTTTTTTGAATCTGTCCATTTTTTACTTTTCTGCCACAGTTAATAATCATACTATTTTTTTTCCTTTTTTATTTGCTTTTTTGTCTATTTTGTAATTAATATACTTATTTAAGTGATAGAATAGATTTTTTTATTTTTTATTTTGCTTATGTAGTATTTTTTGCTAATTTTGCTTTAGTGCTCATTTTATAATTTCATGCCAGTTAAATACAAAGTGACATTTTAAAAACTCACAACTGCCTATTTTTACTTAGTATCATAATTAATATTTATTAAGGCTGTAGCCTCAAGCACATGCGTATAAAAATGCGATAGTAGGGATCTCTACAGGTCTTAAACCACAAGCTTACTCTTTGGAAGAAAAGAGAGGAACCCTTCTTTATTTCAACCTACTTTCTATTTAAATAGGTGAAGCTGAAGCGGTTCGATCTGAGAGCGTGAAGTTACTCAATACTTCACTAATTAAGTCCACATTTCTTATTACACATTAATACTCGTGATATAATTTTATTATTTTTGCGTACAAATTTATATTTTTCATATAGTTAAGAATGTACTTTTTCAGATTTAGTCTTGTGTGATTAGTGTTACGTATTAGAACTACTATGCCTTTGCACATATCTGTCTGCCGATAACTTTTTAAACTTATGAAAATGTCGTGAAATAACGTGAACACTTGATTCATTTTGATAAGTTTATCACTTAAGTTTGTCAGCAGTTCCAGTGTGCACATTATTTGATGACATCACAAAATTAGTAAGTTATTGCTGGATTGATATGGATGTGAAAAGGCATAGCAGGTCTAATACCTAAGCACCATATTATTTTATTAAAATTAAATATTGCTTAATGGTATACTAGTTATTATAAATAAAACAAAATTTTACTAAAATACTTTTACGACTATGGTTTCATCTACTATCAAAGTGATCTTTTCCAAATGAAATTCAATTAAACATATAACATATATATATATAAAATAGCCTTCCCATTATTTATTTCAAAAGCCAACTTTCTTTAGCAACATGAAATTGATATTATTTTATGTATAAGAATAAAATTGTTTTATAGATAGTATTCATTAAATAATAGATTAATGGTAATTTGATTGAGAAAGCATTTCTAAAACAAATGGTTGATATAGGTTTTATGTCTTTATTTTGAAATTTTTGGTTTTTGATAATTTTCCAATAACAAAAAATTATGGAAATAATGATCATTCAAACACATACATGTAATTATACCGTGCAGTGCGTAACAGTAAAATGATAAATGCTTAAAAATTAGCATAACATATTGGTGCAGTTTAGTGAATATATTGTTTAAAAAATTAAGTAAAAAATAGAATTAAAAACTTTATCCATTATTTATATTTATTTTGTGACAAAGAAATTTTGCAGTGCAATGTAACAGATATTTGATATAGGTAATATAAGTTGATGTTATTTCTATATATTGTTTTATAAATTATAGCTTGTATAAAATTGATTAGTAAAAAGTGAGAATGCTTAAAAAAATTTCTGTTCTTGTTGTTTTAAACTATTATTAATATGTATAAATGTGCTAAAACACAGTCAATGTTGAAGCTAAGTACAAATTGTAGTATTAATTGGCCGAGGGCTTTCGAGGTTTTATTTTCTCATATTCATAGCAAATGGGTTGTGTGAACATGGTAGAATATGTATGCAACAAATATTTAAATATATGCAAAGTAGATTAGAAAGTCCATTTTTTGGAGAGGGAAAAGCATGATTCTTTTAGGAATATAGTGTAGGTGTTGTTAGCTATAAGCCATATTATTCTTGCAAGATTATTAATTAAAAAAGGGAAATTTAAACAATGTTAATAGAATAAAATTATATACAGTTCATTAGTGAATATAGTTTTTAGATAATATGTGCTAATGAATTTTGTATAATTTAAAAATACTTGAACAAAAATAAGCATAATGTAATAGCAAATAAAAGATTTGGACTTTCTTACACCCTGTTTCAGAAATTGGGATTAAAGGTAAAAGTGACTGCTTAATTGATATTGTTTTTGTATTATAGTTTTTTAAAAAAATATTTCATAAACAGTTGAAAATATCTTTTAACAATTCAATTTTTTCATAAAATAAGATATGTATTCTCAACAACATGTTTTGATGTATCAATTTGGTTGATGTAGTTGTGTTCAGATATTAAAACTTATTATATTTTTTCTTTTTCCTATTATTTTGAAAATGATCTTTTAGTATAAAATTACATTTTTTTTTCTTTTGGATATCATAAACAATTGTGAACACTATATATTGTTCATATAGTTCAAGAATAAATTATATGAGTCTTTTTATTATTTATTTTAATGAATTGAGTTGGCTGATGAATTTGTTCTCAGATATTTAAACTATTAATGTATTTTTGTCTTTATTCAATAATGGATTTTTAACATAGAATTGCACTTTTTTTGCTTCTATATGTTTTGCCCAGTTGAGTATCATTTAGTAAAGTATTTCTATAGCATTTCATCATCATCATTTTCAATCCACTGCAGCATGGTCTCTCCAAGTTCAGTCCATCTTCGATCTCTAGCTTCTCTTCTCCATATCACCCAGCCTACTTTCTTATTTCATTCATTCATCTCACATGTAGTCTCTTTCTAGGTTTTTTATAATCTCTTGGAATTCAGTATAAGATTTTGCCTTTCCATCTATTATCATCTCTTCCAGCACTATATCCAGCCCATTTCCACTTCAGTCTTAATTCTTTCAGTGATATCAATAATACCAGTTTGTTCTCTCACCTATGCTTCGTTTTCAATCTCTTCTTGTTACCCCCATCATACACTTCTCCATGCTTCGTTGAGTGGACTGAAGTCTCTGTTACTCTTCTGTTAAGTGTCCAAGTCTCAGATCCGTAAGTAAGAACTCATAACACATTTATTAAAAATTTATTTATAGTAACATCTTCAGGACAAGATATTACAATAAATACTGTGCTATGTAAAAATAAGATATTATTAATGTATTTAAATTCTAAATTATTATAAATTAACTGCAGGTTGTTAACAATGAGATAAATTTTCTCTGCTATAATATTTGAATTACATTTGGACAATTTGAACATCAATTAAAAAATCTGGTGGTATATAGACTCAAGCTCTGAATATGCATCATAAAATATAGATAAGTTTGAAGGACATTTGAATTCATGTGTCCTTTTAAATCTTTATTTATCTGTGGGTGCATTTGTTAAAATAGTGCATCTGTGGAGATTGATGTGCTCTTGAAGATATTACTATAGCATAATGATTTTTTTTTCGACAATATTTTTCTAGAATGAGTTGCTCTAGGGTAATTGTAGACAGTATTCTTGCAATGTTATGTTAATTGATTCGAGAAATGCTAGCTATATAGGAATTTTCAAATTAGTCGATCCATTTTTAAATAAACCTGCCAACAAGTAATCATAATCATTATCAAATGAAAAATATTTATGAAAACTTTAAATAAGTAATTGAAAATAAATATAAAAAGTGTACAATTATAATGGAAGATTAGAATTCTATAGTAGAGCGGGGAAAATATCAAAACTGTAAGAGATTTAATGTTGAAGATAAGAAATAATAAAATTATAAATATAAGTTTTTGTGAAGAAAGTAAAATAATAGTAATGGAGTCATGATTTAAAAATCACAAGAATAGGATTTGCACAGAAAAAACTCAAGACAGTGAGGAAAATGTATATAAAAAAATTAGATGTATATATATAATAAGTAATTAGACTTTTTTTTTAACAGCTAATTCAATATTGTAAAGATTTTAATACAAGTTGTTTAATTTCACCTTAATCTGCTATGGAAAGTTTTTAGTAGATTAATTTGTGATAAATTAGACATATTCCTATCTAAAGAGTGGGTTGGATTTAGAAAAAGTAGAAAAACAAATGTAATTAGAGCAATGGGAATCATAGCTGATATATAAATAATAAAATATTTCTAAAGAAGATAGAAAAACATCTAAAAGAAATTAATTTATGTCATTATTTGTAAATTTGCTTTAGTTTAATGTACTTCCAGTGCTGAGTACCGTAATCATAGTTTATGGATTGTATGCACAGTTGTGTTAAAGAAATAATGTTTATATATCAAAATAATTCCATTATACACTTATTCGTACATGATCAATGGTATTTTTTGAATAGCCAGTGTGCCAAGTCTTTTTGATTGTGTGTTTTTATTGTTGCAATTCTGGCGAATAATTTTGATGTTTGAAATATCAAAAGAATGGCTTGTCATTCTTTCATGATCAAATAATACACAACTGTGATTTGTGTTCATATTTGATCTTTCTGTAAACTTGTATATGTTTGCCAACCTTGTAAATATTTTTTACCCTAGATTAGTAACTAAATGTATATTCTTTGCTTGGACATCTGGGCTATTTAAAGCAGTCAAAAATTTATTGAATTTCTGTTAATTTAACATACAAAAATGGGTAAAGTCTAGCAGAAGAAGTTTATACTGATAACATCAAAAATCAAATTATTTTATGATCTTGATACAAATAGTTTTTATTCTTAAGAATTTTTTTTTCTGCACTGATTAGAAACATGCTTGGGTCATTAATGTGTCTTTGAGTGTGTCACGTGTGGAATAGGTTATAAAGACCAAATATATTATAAATTTTGCAATGTCTAAAGATTTGAGTTGCAAACTGTTTAGAGATTATTTTCGCTTGTCATTTTTGATAGGTTACAGATTAAATAAAAATAGAACACTTATTTTGAAGTCTGCAAATTTGAAACTTTATTTCCAAGCATCTTTAGATAGTCGTCATGCAACTGCAAATGTGCAGAGCACCTACAGTTTTTCTAGTGCTCTCATCAGGAACAAAATTTAGTTATTGAAATAACAGGTTAAAATATGTTTATTCATATGCTATGCATATAGTAGTATGCTTAATGATTCTCAACTATGCAAGATTTAAAAAAAGTTTGTGATTTTATGTTTTAAGTTTTTTTTTTTTTTAAACTAACGAGAACAAAATTGTAACTTCTCATGTCTATGCATAATTGCAGCAACCATTATGAAGAAATAAAACTATATTGTCAGAGAATATAGCAGTGATAACATATTTTTTTCTGTAATTAAGATCATCCACATACTGAAGGAATATATTTTGATTTGCATAGTAGAAAGAAATATGATTCTATGCTAAAATAATTTTCAGAAGTAGTGTACTGGTCAAAACATGTTTATCCATCTAACATGAGCTGGAACTCAAACTGTATTTCAAACCCAGTCAAGCCCGAGATTTAGATCAAGGACCAGCCTGAATTCGAACCCACTCTTTAAGCCCCAGATTTAACACCTAATGAATAACATAATAGTGATGGCATATGAGAATTAATTTTAATCCGGCCCACTAGCAAAGCGGAGAAGACAATAAAACATCTATTAACTATGACTATACTAAAATATATATAAGCATGGCTGTATGTTTGAAAGTGGAGAAAAGAGGAATTCGAACTACTCAAATAAATTAGACAATAAAATATCATTTAATATACTGACAAATTATTTACATACATTTATAAATTAAGTACATTAGTATGTGCGTGAATGAGCAAGCGGTCTACCAAATGATAGATAATTATATATTGCCATTCACGCTATTTTTTCTCATATGCTCTTTATTAGCTAAATAATATATTATAAATAAGCACACATCTGTGGTGGGCTCAATATTAACCCTTAAACCGCTAATTAAATCATTGGTTGTATGAGATAAAAATCAAATCTTTTAATTGGCCAACTCACAAACTGAAGACAAAGCCTATTGTTAAAACATATTCGCCTATAATATTAAATTCAACTCAGATACGTTTATAAAAAGTATATAATTAATTTTTCAGGTCATGAAGAAAACGAAAGTTCTTTCAAAAATAAATTGCTATTTATTTATTCTAAGATATTCTATATCGGCAACATAAAAGTTATAATGTAAACAAAAAGATCGACTTTTACGTTATAGAAAAGTAAATATTTCTTTTTACTACATCTTCAATATATTTACTTAAATCTTCAATATTTTTCGAAAATAATTTTGTTTTTTTATTATTCTCTCTGAAAATTATGTTTAATTTCCATAAATATTATTTAATAATAATTTAAATCGTATTCGAAATGAAAATCTCAGCGTTTTTCTTTATTTTCTTTGATCAGGCAGTTTCTTTGTTCTTTCCAGCCAATCAGAATGTCTTTTTCGGAGAGATTAAGAACCAATCACAAATAATGTTCCTTCTTTGTTTAGGTTTAAATGGTTTTTTTACTTCTAAAATAAATGGAAGATGTCACCATCGTAAGAATTTAAAAGAATTAAATATATTTAATTTTATGTAAAAAAATGAGTTAAGTGATTAGATTAGGAGTTGGAGGGAAAAGGTTAAGATGCCAATCGTTTATTAAAAGGATTACATAATATTGCCATTAACACTTTGATTTACGGTTCTGAAACATGGTGATTAACATTATTTCGGGGAGCGTTCTGAGATTCATCACAGATATAATACAAACTATTTTCACACCATTACGGTCGTGAAAATAAATAAAATACATTTGATAACATATTTAATTATATGATAAATACTTAATGAAAATTCTTTTAATTAGCGCTGGTAAGAAGAATGCTTATTTCCCCAAGGCATATAGATATTTTTAAATACAGAAATAACTTATGATGGTGGGAGTGTATAAGACTGAAGATAAATTTAATTAATAAAACTAGAAGTAGTTTGCATTTATATATATTTTAAGCAGAGCGCAATTTTAATATTAGAGCATTAAAACTGGATCATGAAGCAAAAGAAATAATACGAAGAAGTTTGCAGTGCTGACATAATTAGCCAAGAAATAACAGGAAAAGTTGTGCTTCTGGACGAAAGACGAAGTGGATAGGTGTAGCATGTGCCAGACTTAGGGAATCACCACCAGAGGCCCTTTTTATATGAAGAAAGTGGATAGGCATAGCGTGTGTCAGTCTTAGGGATCACTGCCAGAGGCATTTTATATGAAATGAATGTGGTTCCGGATAGCTCAACTATTTACGGAACGAGATATGAGAAGAAATCTATGGGTTCGAACTTGTTGCAACCCCAGATTAGAAGACAAAGTACATAATATATATACAAGATAGGCCGAATGTCAGTAATGCAGTACGAATGAATGTCACTAACGACATGAAATATGATTTACTGCTTTAAAATATATGACCCTAGTTTGAATACCATAATTTAGACAAATAATACGCTATACAATTATATATAGAGAGAGAGATTTAGATTTCATTTACTAAAATATACTTGAAAGATTTTATTTAGCAAAAGAAACATTAAGATTTACCCCCTTCTCTTTTCTACTATTTAAAATAATTCAATCCCACCTTCGTGAATTTTACAACTGAGAATATTTAAGTACTGTATTTGATATGTTAAGAGTATGTAAAAATAAAACTAGCAGTTATAAAAAAAACTAATCGGTCACCTTTTCAGAATTGAATAACATTTATAAAATAAATAAAGTTTCAGCGTTAATTAGCTTGAGTTCTGGATTCACCCCGGGTAGAGTCCAGAATTAAATAAACAAATTTTTATACTAAACATAAAAATGTTGACACGTAAACAATCTAGCGAGCATATTAATTAACAATACATTATATTTTAAGGGAATGTTAATAACTTAATTCATGAAGGTTTACTTAAAAAGAAAGAAAAGATTTTAGAAATTCAAGTCGTCAGATTGTTTTAGATTGGCATATTAATAATAAAAACATGCATATAAAATTTAGTAATAAATATATGACCGCATCAAAAATTAAAGAAAGTTAGAGCATATGAGAGAGAATTAAATTTATAGAAATTATTTAAGCAATTTACATATTATATTAGAAATAAAGTTAAATAATACATTAGGAGAAATCTTGATAGATGAGTTAGAGATTAGTTAGACTAGCTTTACTTGCGGCTTGAAAATTTACCTTGCACAATTTTAAGAGTTCATATTTCAAAGTCTGCTCATGCATGGCAATTGGTTCTTAAATAACAGCAAGCTTTTATTCAGCATTCCACATTTCTCCAGTCAGGCGTTTACTTCATTCTACGGGAGCATGATATAACGGCAGCGGAAAATGACCCTCATGGGCCAGAAAGGTGATGAGCTTTCTATGCTTACATTTCAAAACAGCTTGGATTCAGCTAACTGTCCAGTTCTCTCAATAGTAGCTAATGTCTCCTTGGTGATTTAAAAATCGCCATTTTATACTCTGCTCAGATATTTCTGGAATGCTTTTAATTACTTAGTTCATTGTTTTTGAAAGATGCAACTGTTAGATAATGTCCAAAAATAAATTCAAATCTATTTCCAGATTAGAAATAGATTTGAGAAAAATGTTTATAACAAAAGAAAATCTTTAATCTTAATCCCCATTTCATTTTAAGTAAAAACTGTAATTAAAAATACCTTCCCCAGATTAAAACAATAGTGTTTCCAACCCTTTAATTATTTTTAGACAATTAACAGTTGCATCAGGTCATATTGGATTTTATAAAATACAGTTTAATAGGAAAAAGTACTTTAAAAAGAAAAAGTTTAAAATGACATATAATAAAATATTTACAAAAAAAATCAATATGTTGTTAGTATTTTGCTCCTATATATATATATTTGAGCTGCACCTATAATACTTTAATAAAAAAGAACTACTAATTAATAAAAAAAGAATTAATAATAATTTTAAAAAATGTTATTGAAACGTTAAAATTTTATAAATTAGGCGCACATCTCAATTACATACATAATATATATATATATACACATGAAAAAAGGAGCGGGATGGGATATAGGGTTTGAATACAGGTTAGTAGGTGGAAACATGAAGCACAATCTTAAGCTAAGATTGACTGCTTCAGTAGCAGTAATAAATTATGGTGACAACTTCTAATATTTGAAAGTAGTTACATCAACAACTCTATGTAGTAAAAAGACATGTTCAAAATATAGTGTCCATCTTTTATGGAAAAGCATTTCAGTTTGTTATTGATTCTCATTTGTGCATGAAATATTAAGGCAAAAATTGGTAATTTTTGCTAAATGTTTATCCTTAAAATGCCAGCATTAAAATAATCAATGAATAGATGTATTATTATTTTTACATTAATTCATAATTTCTGAAATAGTCTTCAAAAAATGCCATTTTATTATAATTTTTTCTCCACATATAGTGCAAAAGTTATTTGGAATCAACTAAATATAAGTAAAACAATGTATTTTTTGTATTTGATTAAATTTTTAAAATATATTCACTAATAAATCATGCTAATATTTTAAGTTTCTTTTTTTTTTTAAAAAAAAGGATTTTTAATACCAATAATTGTTTTAAACAACAAGCATAGTATATAATTTTTAACATTTCCCCTTTAATCACTTTTATGCTGGCCACAATTTATGAAATAATATGCAATGTTTATTACAGTATCAAATTTCTGCCACATAGAACTGCAAAATTTCATCATCATCAACCATTATCAATCTACGGCAGGTTGAAGGTCTTTCCAGGTTCAATCCTTCTTCTCCGATCTTTAGCTTCTCTTCTCCACATCACCCCTGCTCACTTTCTTATTTCATCCATCCATCTCACATGTGGTCTCTTCCTGGGACTTTTACAATCTCTTGGAGTCCAGTTGAAGATTTCAATTGTCCATCTATTATCATCTCTTTTAACAATATGTCCAACCCAACTCCACTTCAGTCTTTTAATTTTTTTAATTAGCTCAGTAACACCTGTTTGTTTTCTTACCCATATATTTGTTTATCTCTTCTTATTTTTTTGAATGGTCTGAAGTCTCTGTATTGCCCTTCTATATTGCAAAATTTCATCATAATGAAATAAATACTAATAGTGAATTTAAATTTATTTTTTATTTAATTAATTTTTTTTTAGCAATATTCGCTATATAATACATTTTATTTTTAAGAACTTCTTTTTTGTAGTTTTGAATCTATAAAATTTCTGATTACAATAGATGTAATGAAGTAAATATTATTCAAGATTGAAGAGCCAAAATATGTTTTATAAGTAGAAATCCTGTAAATAATAGATTGTTGTTTAAGTTGAAAATTGTTTTAAGTTTTTGAATAAATAAATAAAAATTTTACAAGGATAAAAATTGGCACTAGATAAATATCTTACTGACATAAAGGATTTTATTATTTTATGATTTAGCTTTAAATTTAATTTGATTTGCACGAATAAATTACATTAAAGGAATGGTGAGCAAAAGCAGGATACGTTGGCAATAAAGTGTTTTATTTGCTCAAGACAGCAACATGCCATCAAGCAGTGAACTTAACATCTATTGTGTTTATATAATACCAATATTACATCACTTTTTCTTACAGTTTACTCACTTGCTTTTAAGAGTAGTTCTTTTTTTTCTACACAAATAAGAATTAAAGATTAATAAATAATTGTAAATGGCCATTTGAATTATGCATACATTAATTAGCCTTTGAGATAGCTTTGATTTGTAAATATATCTTTTCTTTCATTAAAATATTTAGTTAATTTACTAAATCATTATTACTATGAGAAGGGAATAAAAATTTAGTTTTGAATTTTTATTTAATAAAAAATATATTTTTTCTGCCCCCTCCCCCTTCCATTTCTAGTAAAGATTACTTTAAATTTTTTAAATCTTATTTACTCTGTCACAAATAAATAATCTGTGTTTTCACTTTTTTTTTTACTTCCTATAAACCTGGAAATAAAATATTATTTTCGTGATTGGTTATAGAGAGCAAAAACTATGTTTAGATTGACAAGAGGGTGTCTTGGCTAGATGTAGGAAGTGTGGCTGCTTTTAAGAAGTTTTGGCACATGTTTCATGTTAATTTTTTAAACAGAGATTAAAATAAGTACTACTAAATCTGGATTTCACTGAACTTTAATGTTAAGCAATTTCAATTCTTATTGTTTTCAGGAAAGAGGACAGAAAAGCTATTCTGCAATTTTTGTTTCCCTTTTCATATATATTTTTAAAAGATAATATGTCATGGATTTTTATACTGACGATAGGAGAATGAATTTTGCCACCAGATGGTTGCATTATAATGTTAACATTATTTCTGATTCTGATACCGATAGTGATAATGCTTCACCCCCTGTACCTTTCTTTGAATCTGATACTCCTGAGTCTGGTTCTTCTTATGAAAGCAAATGTAATTGTTTATATCCAAGGTAAGAAACTATTTTTCTCATTCATCAGAGTTTGATTTTTACTGTACTGAGATGTTTTCTTCTAAATACTACTCTGATAAAAATTTTTAAAACTTTTAAAAAATTGAAGCCTTCTCCTTTCCCAAGAATTGTTTAATTAATTAATTATTATTATCTGAATTAGTGTAATAGCTGTTAGGGCTTCTGTAATTTTATATTTGTATGTGTTTATATATATATGAATGTGTTAATTGCTATACATTTTAATGTAATGAAAATAGCAAGCTGGATAACTGAAGTTGGTCATTTCTATCAAACCGATGCGTCCAGCCTGTCCTTTTGACTCTTTGACCTCCCTAAATAGTTGCTGACACAATTAATTTACATATTAAAATTACATTCATTATTCTATATTTTGAGTTTTTACATTAAAATTTTTTTTTTTTTTAAATTATTTGTGACTTAATTAGTTATATGATAAACTCGATTGTGACGATATATATACAATATATATTATTTTTAATTTATTCATTGTTAAATGTTTATTTCCTGGCACATGTAGTGCAATTTATTTTTGCTTTTTACCTTGCAGTTCTGTTTATTCTTTCATGGTATTTAGATGTGCCATTTATCAACCCTGTCCATTAGTATGATTTTTAAGAGTTTTTCAACCTTTAAATGGTTAATTATGGTTCTGACATTTGCTTATTTTAGGAGACTACATATACCACAGACCTGTTAAAATCTGTCTTGATTTAAAATGAGATAGTTTTTAACACACATAACTCTTGATTTTATATAGTTTTAACACACATAACTCTTGAATTCCATGTATAAGTATAGGATTGTTTATGACACAAATGGACTGCTAAATTATTTTTACCTTTCTTGTCAACATCGAAAACAAAGTTTATCAATGCTTGTGGCAGTTTTGGGTTTCATTGTAACACTCATTGTTTGAATTTGTAATAACTAATGCTGCATTATATTTATTATTCTAAGGTGATTTAAAACTTAATTCTCTTTTCATTGTAGAAGCTAATTTATTAGCATAGTTAGGTAATGCTTTAAACTATGTCAACATTTATGATAATTATTTTTAAATACAGTGCATCCACGATATCTGCCATATTTTATTACAAACCTCTTGTGAACATCGTATACAATAACTCACATTTTGTTGCTAAGCTTTGATTTAAACAGAATATGTATTATTTTAGAAACTACAAGTATACAGTACTTTTTAACACATAATATTTAGAAGTAACAAACATTTTCATTTATATATATATATAAAATAAGATTACAGTATAAACAAGCTCCTGGTATTTGGTTAGTATAGCTGCGGTGACTTATTACTCCCTGCGAAAGTTCACAAAATAATCCCTGTAGCCTGCGGTGACTTTTCCATTGCGTATTTTAAGTGACTTTTTTTTTTGCGTATTTCAAGTGATTTTTTTTTTTTTTACAAAATAATCCCTGTGACAAATTTTTCTAATTACCAAAAATGGACCCCCTCCCTTCAAAAAAAAAACCAGTGAAAGATAAATCCTAGCATGCAATTTAGGAGGGAAATTTATTTTACTGCAGGTCGTCATTTTATACAGTAAGTATCGTGTTGCATGAATACATAAATAATTATTTTAAATTCATAATTATTTACTGTTTATATAGTTAATCATTTTTTTCACAAATTATTTACAATTCATAATCATTTACAGTTTGATTGGTACATTTTGAATACATTTTTATTTTAAATTCATAATTAATCTTTTTTTTTTTTCAAAAATTATTTACAATTATAATCATTTACAGTTCAAAAAGCCCCAATATTTTT
This sequence comes from Epiperipatus broadwayi, assembly GCA_028023455.1. Classification (NCBI taxonomy): domain Eukaryota; kingdom Metazoa; phylum Onychophora; class Udeonychophora; order Euonychophora; family Peripatidae; genus Epiperipatus; species Epiperipatus broadwayi. Next base: position 6,474,158 of record JAQFVV010000017.1, read on the forward strand.
AATTTTTTAAATTTTTTTTTCATTATTAGTATACCTGCGGTGACAATTTTAGTTCGAAAAGCCCCGATATTTCTTTGTTTTTTTGAATTTTTTTTTCATTATTAGTATACCTGCGGTGACAAATTTTGTTCGAAAATTCCCAATATTTGTTTTTTGAACGCCCCAATATTTTTTTGTTTTTTGACATTTTTTTCCATTATTAGTATATATGCCTGTGGCGAATTTGAATTTTTTTCATTATATGTATTAGTATGCCTGGGGCAATATGTATTAGACCTACTACTTCCTGTTTGCATTTCAGCGGATTGATAGGAATGCGATCAGACAGCAGTACGTCTAATTCATGTCGCAACAGGCGCCGCAGCTATACTTATAAAATACCCAAGCTTAAATTAATAACAAATTGAAGAAACATATTCACACATATATTAACTGTATTACCACAATTAAATATTTTGGACAGTATTGCTATAGCACTCTTGTTATTATCTGATTATGGACCACTGTAGTTGTTTTGACATTTTTAAGTCTATTAACTTTGAAATTCATACAGTTGTTCCTTTTTGCCATTACTTATTTTAAGTTCTTTGTAACCCTGCCAAGTTTCTGAGGCAATTCAAGAATGTTTTTCTTTTTTCTGCCATTAGTGAATCACTAGTTTTCAATTTATCACTTGAATAAAATCATTTACAAAATTTGTTAAATTTCATAAAACTTGTACTACATTGAAATTGAGAAATGATTTTAAAAAGTGACTCATAAAATAGGCTTTCATGTAATCTGAGTAAATATTACTAATAAATGTGACCGCAATAGAGACAGAAAAATGGCTGTTCCCATATTGTAAAATATATTAAATTTACGAATTTTAGTATTTTTATTTTACAATTTACACTTGCTTGTTCACATTTTATTTGGATAATGTACAAGTGAAGTAGTGTATATTGATACAGTGTACCTTGCGGCTTCACTGTACTTTATTTCGATAACATGAGAAAACAAACATGCATTAGAACATTTATTTGAGTACGTTAGTCATAATGTAATGTAGCCTTAAGATAGATTTGCAGTAAATGTAATTTTGTAATACACCTTTACCCCGCTTAGCGATTGTCTACTTAGCTATATTTCGCAATAGCGATCATCATCAATTTGTACCCACTACTTCGATGTACAATCGATTATTTGCTATAACGATCGGGAAAAATGAAAAAAAAAAACATTTTTTTGGCAGCCATCTTGAATTTTGCGTCACTGATGACGTCAGAGATAGCTATATTAAATTCATTTTACCCAAAAGCAAAAGTATATTATTGTAATATGTATACAGGTAATGACTTTGCTGTAATTGTATACACTTACAATATTTTATTCATAAAACCCTTAAAATATCTATAATTATTTTATCTATAATACTGTATACATCATATATAATAAATAACACAGCAAATGTTCATCCACTTTTTCTTTTAAAATACATATATATGTTCTACAATAATATCAACAAATTAAAAATCCTCTCCTTTTTCTTTTCAAAAACATTATTTTCTTATCTCAATACTGAACATATATAGTATATATATATTTATATAATACAAAAACTCCAACGTTTCAACGTTGATTTGTAATTAAATAATGTAAAAGAAAGAGTAATAAAATATAGCAGTGGGAGAGAGATATCCTTGAAAATGACTGTATGAAGATAAACAGTTGAAACGGGTTTTGTATTATATAAATACTGTATATACAGTATATATATATATGTTCAGTATTGAGATAAGAAAGTAAAGTTTAGAAAAGAAAAAGGAAGATTTTTAATTTGTTGATAATACTATATACAAATACTCCAATATATAAATACAATACAAGACTAATAAAATACCATCATCACAAACTTTCATGAAAACACTAAATATGAATATTAAACTGTGTGTGTGTGTGTTTCTTAAATACGATATATTATTTTTAGAACACCTAGATAATTATGTAAAAATAGTTATTGATTTTGTAACTTCATTAATAAACATGTTGTTTACACTCAAGATGTTTCAAATCAAAAGAAAAACATTTTAAAACAATGTCGAATTAGAAAAGTTTAAAAAAAAACAGATTGCATTTAATTAAAAATCTTTCTACTTGAACGGGGGGCGGGGGCATTATTACATTACTAAAAATATACAGTAAGTAAAATAAACTTACCTGTATGTTTTAGAAAATTAGAAGTTAGATTTTTTACTTTGAAAATAAGTTGATTTTTTTTTCTATATGTTCAATTAAATAATTAATAGTTAAACATTGTTTTTTAATTTGAATAATTTCACATAAGTAATAAAATAAATGTATAGTAGTAATATATACTGTAATACAATTTTTTAAAAAAAAGCACTTCAGTATAGATTTTTTTTTCATTACAATGAAAAACTTCCGCGGAAGAATATAAAAACTTTTAAATTCAAATTTAGTTTCATTGCTGTTCTGTACTTTTTAAAGTGAAAATATGCATTTTTTTTCCTAGTGATATAAAACTTCTTTTTAGATACTGTATTTAGTCATCATTGTCATGAAAAAATCAAGAAAATCTTTGAGCTTGGAAATCAATGTGGATATTTTACGTCACTGGAACCGACCAATTTTTTCCCCATAGACCCCCATTATAATTATGTATTTTGTCTACGATATTCTTGCTTAACGATGAGTTTTGGAGGACCAATTGCCATCGCTAAGCGGGGTAAAGATGTGTATGAAAAAAAAATAATGATGAATACATTTTTAAAATTCAGTATTATTTAATGCAACATCATAGCAGATAATTTTCATAATTGAAAAGGCAATATATAGTAGTCCAGAACAAATTAATTGCTAATCACAGTGTCTGCATTATTAAATGTCTTTTGATGTTGAAAAAGTGATCTTATAAGTTTGTGATCAACAATTACCTACTTTTTGGATATTCTGCTATTTCTGTGAGTTGTGTTTATTTTGCTTCATTAGTCAGTAATTTGTTTTGTTTCATGTGTAATGTATCTTTATTTTAGTTGTGGTTTTTGTCAATAGGTGATATCAGTAATCGTAAAAAAATTGGTCTCACTTGAATAAAGTTTAGTGGTGATTTCCTATGGATGTATATTCAATTCACTTGCTCTTTTTTTGGTACATTTTGACATTTTTTTCATAATATTTAGTCCAAATCTCCAATTTTTAGATATTTATTCATTAATATATTTGTAGTATTTTGTTGTTTCAATAATTTTCTGTAGATGACAGTTTCAACCAGAGAGCAATCTTGATTTTCACACCATTTTAATTAGCATGTATGAAAGTAAGAAAAATCCTTCATTTTCTCTAATGTCAAAAGAGACAAGTTTATTTGGGGGGGAGGGTAAAATTTGTTTTCAGTGGTATTTTGTTATTATATAATAAATTAGGTGATTGATGAATATTTTTATTGTTCTTTTATTTGATATTATAAATATTTCATATAATAAACAAATATAAAGATTTTACATTTTTAATTTTTAGCAATATTTTATCCCCCCCCCCCCCCATGTTTTGAAATATTATGATACCTTATAGTTTAGGTATTATATTTTTTATTCCATATATATATAAATTATTTCTTGCATAAGTACAAATATTTCAAAGTATTAGAATTATAATCACATATTTGTTTATAATTTGTTTAATGTTTTATTGATCTCCATTTATTTTTTCCTATTTTGAAATATAACAATATATATTTTTTTATTCTATATGAAAATGCTATTTAATTTATAAGTACACATATTTCAAAACATCAGAATTTTAATTATATAACTATTTAGTATTGTAATATAATGAGTGTGTTAATAGTTCTAAACAAGCTTTTTTTAATAAATGCAGTAAGAGAAAGCTTTTAAAATCTCTCTTTAGAATTATCTCTATCGCCAAACCGGTTTGGAGCTAATGCATCTCGTTCAGTGAAGTACTAGAATATTCAGACACTAAATACAAACTCAAGCCCAGCATTTATCAAATACTTAACTATTAAGTAAGAAATCTGAAATTTTCAGACATCTATATGTCTTCAAATCCAGTTATCTAACTCAAATAGCCACATTGGGCTGAACTAAATTCAGGTATACTGTATGTTAATAACCTTAGCAATATAACATCGCCAAAGCCTTAAAAGCCAAACTATAATAGAAAGGAAACCAAGTCATACATCATGTAATTTAATTAGCTTGTATTTACAAATGTAATATAATATGTATGCTAATAACTCTAAACAAGCTTTTTTTGATAAAATGCCGCAAGAGAAAGCATTTAAAATATCTATCTAGAACTATCCCTATCCCCAAACTATTGTAGTTTGGCTTTTAAGGCTTTAGCAAGGTTATATTACTAAGGCTAGTAATATATTGTGCATCTGAATTTAGTTCAGTCCCATATGGCTATTTAAGTTAGAGAGCTGGATTTGAAGACATATATAGATGTCTGAAAATTTCAGATTTTCTACTTAATAGATAAGTATTCGATAAGTGCTGAGCTGGAGTTTGTATTTTAGTTCGCACCTCACTGATGAGAGCTATTAGCTCAAAACCAGTTTGGGGATAGGGATAATTCTAGATAGAGATTTTAAGTGCTTTCTTTTGCGGCATTAAAAGCTTAGAGTTATTAGCACACTCATTATATTACATTTGTAAATACAAGCATTAGTCTTGTTTCCTAACTATTTATTATGTTAAAAAAAAAATCCTATTTTTTGGGACTTTAAAAGATATAAAAAAAATAATGCCCAGTTAAAGAGTTAATAAAAAATAGATAACATTTTATTTAGTGCAAAATATTCAGTGTTTATTGTTTATTATCTAGAAACAGAAATGTATTTATTTTGCTTTTTCTAAATGTTGAAACGTAGTTTGAAAGGAGGGATGCCATATGATTGCAGTTTATATGCATTTATATCAAGTAAAATAAATAAATTTCACACCTTTTTTTTATTTGGTTTTTAAAGATGTATATAAAATGAACTAAAAAATATTTTTTTCTAAACATATATTTTCAACTATCTGCGCTTCGCAAATTAAAATATTATTTATATACTTTACTGCTTGTTATGTATTCTAAAAACTACTTCGTAGTAAATCATAGGATTTCGCGTTATACGTTTATGATTTAGACTCAGTGAGATAATTGTGAAGATATTTAAAGCTTCAAGCTTTCAAACCTAAATGCTTACGACTGGCTTAGATATATAGAAAGAAAAGTAGAGAAAAGGGTGGCCGCCCTTTTCTCGTAAAATCTTTGTTGTGTATTTAGGTTTGGATATCATTTGGACAGCTATCCCTGACATCTGATTGGCTGTCGGTTAAGTATTATAATGAGCGCTAGAGATTTGGCAGTATCTTGATTTATTTCAGTTTTCAACTATCTGTGCTTCGCAAAGTAAAATATTATTTAACATATATTTTAATAAATTATATTGTTGAATGAGCATCAAATAGAAATTTTCAAAAAAGAAAAAAATGATAAACATTAAGGAGAATGATATATTGAAGTTATAAAATATGTGAATTACTTTAATAAATTTTCATTGGAAAAATAATAAATTGTCATTGAAATGGAAGTCAGATTTACAAACTATTTTAGGGTGGATTGATTTGGAGAGATTGCATTGGGTAAGCTGGTAAATAAATATTTTATAATAGATCAGTATAGTAACATTTCCATTTAGGCTGCTTGTATAATTGTTTTTAAATTATATGCATTTGCACTAATTATTTTAAGTGATTTTTCAAAAATATGCACTTAACATTTGAATCCAAGAATAAGCACATTTTTTTTTTTTTTTTTGAAGCTACACTGTTTACAGCATTTTTATATATTTGCTGCAGTTTATGTGACCGGATAAAATTATATATTGTGAAGTATATACATATTTTTGTGTTATCTAATATCTGACATATAATAAATTAATATAAATTAATAATATCAGTACACTCCCAACACCATGAATATACTATTATTACATTCAAATTTCTAAAATAGTTAATAGTTTCGACTGTCTAACAATCTTCTTCAGAGTATTTTTCATAATTAAAATACTTTAAATTTTGTGAATGTTTATGATGTAGTACAGCATAGCTGTATATAAAAATAGCACAAACATTCTAAATATATTGTACCATTCAGAATTGAATAGTAATTCAATTTAGGAATATGAACAACATTGAAAATACCTTTTATTATTGCCAGTCTCCTATCGTTGATTTTGGTAACAAACTTTTTTGTGCTACTATTTAAAAGAAGAGAGGATAATCGTTCATTTATTAGCAATTTTAAATATGTTTTTATTTTTAAAATCAAACTTTAATAATAATTAACTTTATAGTACAATATAATGAAGGACAAAAAAAAAAAAGAGAGGTTCATTATTTTAAACAATGATATAATATTTTATAAGATGCATTTTTTTACGTATTTAAAAAAATGATGTAAAGCTTTACAAAAACATTTTCAATAAGGGAACTTACTGGAAACATTCAATAAAGTCTTATTTAAATACAGTAGTGCCATGCCATATGGTATATATTGTTCCAAGCATAACTCATGTTTTGTTGACAAATTTTGATTATAGTGCAGTAATTATTGTTTGTTGTATTGGAATTGTACAGAACAATATTGCATATATATATATAATTTTCATGTGTAAAATATGCATATATAAATTAAGATTATAATATAAACAAAATTTAAAACAATTAATACTGTAATTATTATTAATAAATTGAAAAAGCATATTTACTTCTATATATAAGATAATCATTAAAAGTCAGTCAACACTAACAATCAACCATTTCAAACTGTTATCAAGGCAACCTTTTAACAATAAAGGTGGATTTCCCTATAAAATAGTGTATGTGTTTATTCAATCATTCATAATCATTTAAAAGAAAAAACTTATTGAGATTTTCTGCTAAATATTTCATAGAGACTTAGGGCTTTTTGATGCACTGCAAGACTGCCAATTGGAATATTTTTATGATTCCTATCATTTAATCATAGGTTTAAGGCTTTTTTGTTTTGTCCAAAACAATTACCTCTTATTTCAGTTTCAATTTTAGCTGTTTCATGAGAATAAGTGACAGCGGTGCAGATCTGCTTCTTTTTATAACTTCACTGATGGCTGACTCATTCTTCTTTCCTTACTAAATCAACAATTTTCATTTTCTCATTTGATAATAGAAGTTTACAATATTTTTTGAATTTATCACTCGGTAATGTTAGAAAACATTTTATTATATTACTAGCGCTGTGGGTTTGACCTTGGCAGTCGAAAGCATGCCCAGTGACTAAAACTGCATAATCAAAATTTAGTTTTCTGTTCTAAGCATTCAGAACGTTTATATATATATATATTACAAATAATACAAGGAAAGTGATAAATCCTTGAGAATTAAAGATACTATTATATACTCGTATGATAAAAAAAATTTTTGGGAAAAAAAAATGCATAGAAAAAAAATTACTCGCTTAAAGTTACTGTATTGAATTGTACTTAAAACATACAAAAATGAGATTTAAGAAATTTGCAGTTGAGATTTGAGAACATATTTAGCAAAGGGAGGAAAAAAGACTGCAGCCATACCAAGATTCATAAAATTTAATGTTTGTGATTTTCAATGTTTTTATTATAATAATCAATAAAGCCAGTCATATATAACATGACATTACTTTTATAAGCTTGTATTTACAAAAATGTAATGCAGAGAGCATACCAATAGCTCAAAGAAGCTCTTAATTGGTAAGTGCGGTATGAGGAAATATTTAAAATCTCTATCCAGAACATTCCTATTTCCAGACCAATTGGTTTCGAGCTTATGGCTCACCTCAGAGAAGAGCTAGAATATTCAGACACTAGATCTAAAACATAAACTCAAAACCCAGCACTTATTTCATATGTAATATTTGTTTGAGCAATGTTTTTGTTTGTTTACATTTATATGTATATTTGAATAGCGTATAATTGAAGACGTGTTATTTGATACAGGGTATGTTTGCAATTTCATTGTAATAAAAATGTACATGTATATTTTTTTCACAGAAAAAGTTAAATTTTAAACTGCATAAGTAAGTTGGGTCAGTGCTTGTAATTATTTTACCTAATGCTCATTGTTTTTCATTTTTAATGTTAGAAAAATAATTAATAACTGAAACACAGGCTTATTATATACCTGTGTCTATATATATATGTAATATATAGGGTATATGAACACAGATCTTTTCAACATATATGTGTTTAAGTGTATCAGTGTTATTAGATAGAGCGGAGAGTAGTGGGTCGTGTGAAAGTCTGTGCTCATATACCCTATATATTAAAAATAATTAATGGAATATGTGTTTCAGTTATTGAAATATGGTAAAGTAACTTTTGATCCACTCATTTTATTGAAATACTCCAAAAACTTGAGCTGAGTCAAGCTACTATGAAAAGATATTTTTAAACCAATATATATTCTAACTTAATAGCCCTGACTTAATTTTTGGCGACTTTTCACCAGAATCATAATGCAGAATTAATTAATTAATAATGCCAGAAGCAGACTGAATATATAGTTTATAAAATATGCAAATGTAAATTATAAATGCATGCATGAATGAAAAAAAGAGGCCTAATTCTTTTAACTGTGATTTAAATTTAAGGGCAAGATCTACTTCTTGTGCTGCCAATACTGTGAAATGCTATATAGATATAAAGAATTAAATGAATGTGAAGTAAATCAATTCACTTCGGTTTGATTTTCACTGGAAAAAAAAATATATATATTTTTTATTTATAAATGGCATTTTCTAAGTGTTTTTGTCACATGTTAATATGGACAGTTGAAATATTATACTGGATTCCAAGATATTGTAAAATACCTAGAAACAAACCACGTGTGAGATGGATAAATGAAATAAGGAAGTGTGCTAGGGTGATATGAGAAAAGAGGCTAGAGATCGGAGAATTGAATTTGGAGAAACTGTCATCCTGCAATGGGTCAATAATGCTTGAAATTATGTTGATGATGGTGATATGATCACACAGTATTTTGGTATCTAAATGTTATATATGCATAAAACTGTCAATGATTGTATGCAAATTATATCTTTTTTATTTATATGGGATATTGATTTACAATACAATTAAAAACTGAACTTTAAAGGTTTTTTTAAATAAAATAGACAATGTTGTATTATTGCTTTTGCATGAAGAATAATGGAGGGATTTTCTCTAATTTTAAAATTGTTATCACATATTTAAAAATATATTTTGTGAGCAATAATTAGTCTGATCTGGGATTTGGGTTTTGAGTTATACTTTCTACTAATAATGTAATCTGATTCTAATCACAATGATTACATTTTAGCAGACTGAATTTCTTTTTTTGCTTTTTTGAAAATTCTTATTAAAATAAATTTACTGGATCGACACCTAGAAAATTTTAACTTTAAATAAATAAAACAAAAATATTGTTTTAGGTATATAATTGTAAAGCATTAAATATTAATCTACTTTTTAATATCAATACCTATCATCTTTCAATAATTACAGTAAATAATATTCTTTTGTAAAAAAGATAATTATTATAAATTTTTATTAAACTAAAAATAGTTTAATTAATTTAAAAAAAAAAAAAATCCAAAGTGTCCATTTTTATTTATTGGTCATCATACTTATTTAGAATTTAGCTTCCTGCAGTTTAAAAAGCACACTGGTTTTTCTAAAAGATTAACTTTGAATCATGGAACACATTTGTTGGTCATAAATATCTTTGAATTAAATTTATGTTGTGTATGTTTTGATTTTAATTCTACGACTGTCACTCTTGTACAAAGACTTTGTTTTTATAAATGCCACTAATTTATCATTTCCTTTGTTTTATTGTAATATTTTGTATAATCTGCACACCTTATTTCAAACATTTTATAGCAAACATTTTGATTTTATATATATGCACACACAACATGATATTTCGACTATCCTGCAGTCTTCCTCAAAGCTGTGATAAATATATATAATAAAAATGTTTTGTTATAAAGTGTTTGTTGTAAGGTGTCAAATTATATTTACATTTTTTAAATATCATTAACAAACATTCTTAAACCAATGTGGGTTTTTTAACTCAGGAAGTACAAAAAGTTGAAGATAGAAAGACAAAAAATAAAGAGGATGAATTTTATAATAACTATACCATCATTTTATTAATTGTAAATACATTCTCATATATCACATGCTCTTGTAATGCTAACCTAACTTTTTAACAAATTTTTTGAAAGATTACATACTAACCTCAATAAAACCTGTTAATATATTGTAATTTCATACCAGTTGTAGTAACACCTATTACCATTTCTTTCTTTCAATATTCTATTTGATCAAGCAATTGGAAGAATGTATCTATTGGTCTTAGGAGTTTGTCATCCTACTTTCAGAATCTTTCAGATCATCCATAAGTATAAAATTTCTAATTCCATTTTATGTTATGATAATATCCATGTCTCACTATTATATGACAAGTTTGGAAGAGTAAATCCTATATTTAACTAAATTAGTAGTTAGATTAGTAAAGCATATCTTTAACTTGTTGAATGTAGCAGCTCTGTATTGGAGTCTTTGCTGCATAGCATCTAAGTTGATCTTTCTAGCTAAAAAGCTATCAAGGTATTTAAACTGATCCAAATAACTATTCAAGCCTAATTGCTGAAGTTGTTTTTTTTTACTCGTTGATTGATAAAATTTCTTTAATTTTTTTTTAGCATTAATTACTAAAAGAAAATAGATAGAAAGGGTATTATTGTCTATTAATTTTTGGAGTTAAAACATTGAAAAAAGATCAGCTTAAATTTATAGCGATTAAAAAGAAAGGTGAAGGAAAGAAGATAGAGATTTTTTTGTATAGGATTTTATGATAAGAATAGAGAATATAAGGATTATTTTAGAAATAATTAAACAACCATTATTAAAATGGCATAGAAGAAGAAAAAGAAATGAGTCAGTGCTGTTGAAGTGATTTGATGAGTGTAGATTAGAAGGGATAACAGGAAAGAAATAGTAAATGGATTTGCAGTATTACAATAGGTTTCAGAGAAAGTGAGTGTTTAGCTTTGCTAACAAAGTCTCTTGGCATATGTCTTGTGCACAGAAACTTTTGATTTCATGTAAGAAGAAACCATTTTACATCATATTTCATCATTATGATCTTTTTATTTTTATTTAGTGTAAAAGGGATATGGATTTACTTATAAATAAAAGTTCATTTACATTGTTAAAAATTATTCTTGAAATATGAGTAGTCACACGAATATCAGAAAACAAAGCAAAAAAATATTTTAAAAATATAAAATGATACAAACTTTTTATTAGAGATTGTCATTTAATTAATCACATGATTAGCATAGGACAAAAGCTATTATTTTGTGTATGGAGATTCTTGTATAATATTTTTGTTGTGCAATGCTTATGAAAATAGTTTTAAACAGATTGTTTCAAATGTGATATTGTATATATGTGCTGGATAAATGATTGATTTTTTAATGAATTTTTGAATTTGTATCTAATTTAGATATATTTTTTCCTATTCTGGTCCGTTACCATTAATATAGCATTCGTATTTCCCTATCTTTCCTGGATTAACAGTTTTAATGGATTAAGTAGTTGTAATTTAGTTATATGTTATGGTAAATCTTGCGTGTTTTTGAAACTGGTGAAACCTTAAATGAATAATATTAACTAATAATTTTAATATCTATTGTATTGGTACTTTATCTACAATATATTCTATTTTTAAGCTTATTTTTTTGTATGTTCTTATTTAACTTAACTCTTTTTTTTTCCTGTCTTTTCATCTGTTTGTGAAATCCTGTAACTCAATTTTTACCAGTTTCCAATCTTTAATCTAGTTGAATCTTTACATTCACACATGTATTCCTGATGACAGTGGTTTTTTCAATGAAGTGGATGGTTGAATAGTTGGAAGGGTGAGAAAATTGAAGCCTGTCCATTAAAGTTTAAGGAATTGCTATCTTAATTTAAATCAAGCACTGATTGTAGATATATGTCGGAGATTATGATCTGGCACAAATGATGAGTACTGGTTCCATACGAAATACATATATTGGGGATCTTTTTTTTTTTTTCGCATGTGTGTGGTCATGTGGTTGTATCGGTTGTTTGAGATGGAGTGGGGACCAATAGTTTGAAAAATCCTGATTTTAAATCTCTATTTACATATATGAAACATCCAGTATAAGCAAGCTATATACTGCCTTAGAATTACATCAATTCTTGTTAAGTTTACTAAAGTGAACAAAAGGGTTTATATTTGTTTATTAAATAGATGAATTTAAAAAATACTTTAGCATTACAAAATAGCTTTAAATTTGCAAATATATTTTTATTTTGCTTTCTGTTTTTTTTTTTTAAAGGTGTAAAACTAAAAAATCGGAAAAAAAAATTATAAAATATTTTTTTGAAAGAAATACTTTTATTCTTTAAAATATACTAAAACGTAAAAAATAAATTTTGAACGTTGACATTCTTTCTATCATGTGGCCAAAATAAAAGCATGTGATGAATTCAGAAGCAGTCTAATAATATTTCTAAACATGAGTCCTGCACACTTACTTTGGTTGCATAATATCAAGAATATTAGAAAAAAACTGAAGATTTTTTTAATTTATTTTTTATTTGTACATTTATGTGAATAAAGACAAATATTTTAAATTTTTTTTTTTTTAGAATGTTTTATATGTCTGTACTGCATTTCTATAGAGTAATAATAATAAAGCTATTTTCTTTGTTTTATTAAATATGTGATGAATAATAAGTCTTATAGTTTAGTGTTCAGTATATTTTGGATATAATTAATCATTAAAACCAGTTAGCACTTAGATAGTTCCAATATCAATAACAATTAACAATCTCAAACTGTTGTCAAGGCAACTTCCTTTTAACAATAAAGATGAATATAATATATACAATATTTTTTTGTATAACATTTTTTTTTTTTTATCATTGTAAAATGCATGCTGACTTATTTCAGTGCCCCCCTCCCCTAATTATTTCTGATAATGTTTTATAAGATTCAATAGAATGACTAAATTTTTTTTTTTATCATCAGCTAAGATAAATATTTAAAAAAATATATTAGTTATTAAATTTTATGAGCTACTTTTTAGGAAAAAATAAAAGTTACATTTTAAAATAGAGTAAGAAAGGCAAAAATAAAAGATGACATTTATGACAATTAAGCTTATTAATTCACAGGTATTTACTGATTTGTGTTTGTCTTTAATATTATTTTATAGTGTATGTTTATCAATTTATTTTCTGTACTATTTTATTGTATATAATGTTAGCAGCAGCAATTCATAAATGATTGTCATTTTAGTTAAACAAGGAAAAAATAAAGATAGATAGATAGAAAGACAAAGAATAGAAAAAAATAAGTCAGAATTGCTATGCATTTAAGTAAATAACACAGATATGGTTGCATAAATGTACTACAGCACTATGACTTTGTGGAGAGATTGATGATATGTGAAGTCTATGGTGAACAGATTTTATACTAACTTAAGAGATAGAAAACAGCGGAATTAAAAAAAAATGAAAAAAGAACAAGATATAAAGAGCAAAGGGGAGATCAGAAAAGTTTATTTATGTCTAAAACAACATCTAGTCTTTAAAATAAATACGTACATATAAAGAGGTCTAGTGCAGTGATAGATGACAGATGCAGGAGCTAACGGTTCTTGGATTAAAATTTTAACTATTCTATTGCTCAAATGTCACATGACCTCCCAAGTGACAAATCATTTGATTTGGATATAAAAATACAAAATTTGTTTAGAGAGATAGTTTATAATTAAAACACTTGGAGATATTACCATGATGGAGATTATTTTATTAACATTAATAAAACAAAATATGTATATTCTACAGTAAATGAAAAATGTTAACTTTTGCTAAAATATTGATGTCTGATAGTAATGAAAATTTGAGGAGTCTTTTTATATTTTTATCTGAATTTTATTGTCAAATTAGCAATAGCTATTCCATACACCCCTATTTCAGTGATAAATAAAAAAGCACTTAGTGTAATTAATGTTTTATTATACTTTTTTTTATTTAAAGCAAAGTTGTGTCAGTACTAATGTATGTCATAATTCTCATAATAGTATTCAAATGTATATCTAATAATTTAGTTATGTGAATTGCTTTTGTTGAAATGTTTGGAGTCTAATCTAGAGTGATACTTAAGTAAGCTTGATAAAATTTTTGATTAATTCGGTTCAAAAACTTTTATCTAAGTTATCTTTGCCATTTAATTATTAAGATGAAATGCTGAACAAAGTTTCATGACCACGAGCAGCTTATGGCAGGAACTCCTTTTTTACTAGTTTAATTTATAATGAAACTTATTAGAAATTGAATTCATGCTACAGATGGATTTGACTAATTATTGGCGCTATAAGCAATGATCTAATGCAAACATGCTCAAACATTTACATGAATATTGAAAATAGCAATTTCACCAATATTTTAAAATAAATTATTACAATGGTAAACTCACATGTATTTGGGATAGGAGGAAAAGAAAAATACATCATTCAATGTTTAAAATAATATAATCATTTATAAATTATAATGAGCTGAAATTTATTCCAGAATAACATATAGATGTTTTATAATAGCTAACGTTGGAATTCAAAACTATAACAATACTTCAGTTTATATCTATAAGTTTCTGCTTTTTGTTATAATAATTTATTAATAACTAGCTGTTCCTCAGGCTTTGCTTGCGTTTATAGAAAATTACCAAGTTTTAAAAACAAGCATCATAAAACAAAAATCCATAACCTAGCAAAGAAACTATTCACAAATATATATAAGGATAGGGATAAAGAAAAGGATTATCTTAACTTATGCATAATAGAGCTGTCTTTTTAATTTAAATATTCTTGAATTATTTGTTTCAGATTTAAATATTTGAAAACCAGGCACTCTTCACAAACCTGGAGCTTTGTTTCAGATTTCTAATATTTCTCCTGCTTGTGATTGCAAATCTTTTAATCCTTATTGAAATATATGAATTATACTATAATAACCTTTGCTGACACTTATGTGCAGACAAATGTTTTTTCTAAACTACTTTTAAAAGTAATAGCAGTGAGCATAATAAATTAGAATCAGTCCACTACAATATTTTAAATAATTCTTCAAATATATTTTTCTTAGCCTTATATATATATGAATGTTTATTTGTTTATTACTAATAACTCCTTTAATATTGCTACAATTTTCTTAGTACACCTGGGTCTCGTTTTACGCAATAGATAGATTCCTCAGAATTCAAAGTAATATATTTTTATGCATAATTTACAGTACAGTAATTTACATTTTTTTATACACGTTTTAATTATTATTGCTATTTGCACCAAAACACGTTCATTTGCACTCTCATGTTGTGTTAATGGTTTTCTGTTGACAACGTAGTTAATCTTTGAGATGATGATTTTATTAATTGTTTATGAACTTAGACTTATGATAATAAAAAGACATTTATTCACCACTGCTGGGAAAAAAATTAATTAAAACTAACAACTCAAAATTAAATTCTTATTTTTGTCTTTAATTTTTTAATTTTCAATTCCGTTTAAAAATCAAATTTCATTTTACGTCACATTAATTTCAAGTTCGCGGTAAGTAATTTTTAAATTGTTAATTACAATTAAAAATCAGATTTTAATTTTTAATTGTCAAATTTAATTGTGCCCACTGCTATTACTCACCTTTTAAAAATAAACTTGCGGACACTAAATGATTAATAATTGATTATGTTCTTTTTTAAAAAGCAAAAACAGAATGTGATTTAAAATTCAAAATTAACACGCACAATGTTTGAACAAATTTACATTATAATCTTGTAAAATTTAATTTGTGTATACATAAAATGTGGAAATCATGATTTTAATTTCATTATTGCATAAAATTTTACTATTATAAAGCACTGAAAATATTGAAATTACTAAGATGAAAGTCAAATTCCAATAATGTGCTATTACTTTCAATATAACGTAAGTGCGCAAAATTTATTATTTAAAGTAATAGCGCATTATCGGAGTTCAACTTCCGGAGAAACGTGAATCGTGTAACTTCAAAATCGTGTTAAATAAGTCCGCGTAAAAAGAGACCCAGGTGTATATACTTTTTTTTTTCAGTGATTGAAAATATTACGTTTAGTTGATGAAAAATTTCCTGGTCACTTCTAGTATCCACAACTTTGCTAGCAGTAGGAGTAATTTTCTCAATTTTATTAACCAAGTGCCATTGAGCAAAAATCCACAACTTATGTAATTCTTCAAAACAAAAGAAAATAAAGTTTAATCAAGATTGATGCAATATTTGCTAAGTTATTAGGCAACAAACTTTCACATTTAAATATGTAATATATAATAGTTAATACTTAGAAAATTCAATTAATAAAGATTATAAAAAAATATTAGGTTTTTATCTAATTGAATATATTTGTGTGTATGCTTATTAATAAAAAACAACATAGTTAATGATTGTGTATTTCCATCTATCATAAATTCTGTGAATACTATATAAATTATATAAATGCACTCTTATACTTCTTATCCAATTTGTGAACATTCACTTTAGTCCACATCATACGTTATAAATACAAAATACCATATAATATTAAATTATCCATGCACTTTACTACTGTTACACAATGCTTTATTTACCACTCTCTTTTACAGTTTACAGTTTCGATTGCCTGCAATCTTCTTCAGAACTACAACATAATACAAACATATGAATATACAACATAATACAAGCATGAATATAAATGTAATTATAAGAAGTATATGTAGAATGTAAATTATATTTATATTCATAAGTTTGTATTATGTTGTAGTTCTGAAGAATGATTGCATGGGCAATCGAAACTGTGAACTGTAAAATGGGGTGGTAAATAAAGCATTGTGTAACAGTAGTAAAGTGTATGGATGATTTAATGATATATAGTATACATTTTGCAATGCAATAAGAAAGAGTAGTTAAATACAAAATATTATACAATATTGTATATACATATTAGCTACAATATGTATATTTAATTATCTTATTTGTTTTTAAATCTATTTGTATAAAGAATATGTTATCTGTTTTTTTTTGAATGACAATTAATGTCAAAGAAATAAAAAATAAAGGTTTTTTTTTTTTTTGTAATTAAAAAAAAAGGAGAGGTTCATTATAATAAATTATACCAAAAATAAATTCGACACATGTACATTGTATTAGCTAAAATATTTTTTTTTGTTTTTTATGATTGGTCTCACCCGAATATATCAACACATTTTAATGGGTGTATTATTATAAATAAGAACAAATATTTTTATATAAAATAAAATTCTTGATAATTTTGGTTCATAATATTAGAGCTTATGCGGAACTGATGAATGTGTTTCTTGAAACTAGTATTATGTCTTGCACTGTCATAGTTTATCATTTTTCATTGTTTATTTGTTTTTTTCAGTGCATTTTGATGTTTTATATATTAAGTTAATATTCATATTATATAGATTTTTTTATATTATTAAATGTATTGTTTATGTTACATATATGTAATGAAAAAGTACTTTTTTAAATGTAACTAAAAATGGAGTTATTTGATTTCAAAATAAAAGATTAATGTTCATTAGATATATGTTAATGAGAATGTGGTATGTTTTATTATTATTTTGGGTTATTATTGTTCTTTATATTTATATTTATAATTTTTAGTCCATTTCAAAAATCCATAGAATAATTTTGGGTAACTAATAAATTTAATTTATTAATGTCTTTGGTTTTTCTATTTATTAACTTAACCAGTTATGTTACTTAGAAAATAATAATTTTCAAAGATGAGGATAGAAGTATGTCAGTAAAAGCAAATTGAATTAGTTATTTGAAATTTGTGTAATTTTGACCTTTTCATTTTTTTGATAGTAAAAAGTATCTTAGGAGAGAAAGAAGGAAATCATTTGATTTGAAAAATTAATATTGCCATCTTTATAAATATTTTTTTTGCTTCATACTTGCTTATAAATTTATTTGAGAAAATAAGAAAATGAATTAATATAAGATCTCTATGGGAATTAAGAAAAGCAAGTTCTCAGATATATGAAACAACTTATTTAAAGGAACACTTTGGGTATGAATAAACAGTAATAAAGTATTGTTAATATTTCTTTATCATCCATTGAGAAAATCAGTATTTATTACTTTTTATTTTATATCCCAAATAACAGATTTAAAAAGTAAAGATATTTTTGTGCTTTTTAAATCATTCAGATTAGCATGAAGATATTTACATGTGAATGAGGTTTATTTGAAATTATATTTTGTGCTCTTTTTTTTTTTTTTATGGGAACATTATTACATGTTATAACATATTTAACTGTTTTCTTTTAGTAATGTTGTTAATCATTCATATATTTATTCTTAAATAATAAATTAATTTTAAATATATTGTGATATAATTAATGGTTCTATATTTTATGCTTGAAATAGTTTTTAATAATATTATAGTCATCTGTGAATATTATTCTTCATTATTAGACATTTTAAAGCATGCACTTTAAGTTACCTTCACAAATAGGAATAATATTGTTGGATAAATTGTTTATATAATCATATATAATTTTAATAAATAAGAAAATAAATTTTTAATGTAAAGTTGAAAAATATTGATAACAAAGACAGAAAAAATTCTGGATCATAGTTATATTTGCAGAAAAGGATGAAGACATAGTTATCATAGATGAGATAAGATGATACAAGATTATCTTGTAAAACACGATTAACATGCAGATGAGAAAATGTCTCATTTTCCGGTCAGTAGGAAGAGGTGCATAGCTCTGTAGACAAAATTTGATAAAAAGAAATAAAAATGATTTCTAAGGAGCAATTTCAATGATAAAATAGAGAGTCCATTGTTTAAAGAAACATAATAATGAATTATATTATTGTTACTGGGTAGAATAAAATATTATTGCATTTTACAGTTTAGCCTATATATAATGCTCATTTGTGCATTTTATCATTTAATCAGATGGTTAAACTAAGTAGTTAAGCAGTGTAATAATGTGATTTTTTTGTACCAGCTATTGTTCAGTGTTGATGGGATAACCATTTAAAGAATGAAGATTTAAACTTGGATTCCGATGGCACCGTGATAAGTATTGATTAATAATGATTCCAACACAATTGAAGATCAGTTCAAACAAATGAAAATGTCCAGTGAGTTCAGATCTCTTGGCCCATAATCTCCTTATTTAATATTACATGGACATGCTTATGATAGAAGCATATCTAAATGTGAATGATTGATGTTTGCTTGGCTAACATTATCAACAATAGGTTTATAAACTGGTAAATTTCGTTCAGTATGTTGATTATCAATTTTTGATTGGGGTTAAAAGGTCGTATCCCATTATAATGTATATATGTGGGTGTGTTGGAAAATGTTCTACATCTGTCATTCAGTAAGCAATATATATATATTGTAAAAGATCTAAGTTTATCAATAAAAAATAAGCTACTATATGTACAGTAGGGAGAGGGAGCTTGGAAAAAATATAGCAAATATTGTTATTCCACTATTTGGGAAGGCTGTTATACTTTTACGCATTCAATAATAATTTGTGTTCTTGAAATAATATATAAATCGTAAAAAGATATCCATATTTGCTACAAGTGACCCATTAGCCATGAAAGTAAAGGAAATTGGGATTTACCATATTTAGTTCCAACAACAAAAAATAGTAAACCTTATTTTCCTAATATAAATCATAATTGCAATGTGACACTCAATATTCTTTCTGAATGTTTAGAATGAATGATTAGAACGGGAATTTCAGTTGTTTAATAAATAATAAACCAAGATATATGTTTGCCTACATTGGTAACAAAATATATGCTATTTTTTAGTAATATTAATCATGTAATAGATCATTTAATTCTTTTTTTTCTTCTAATTATCTTAAGTAGTAAATTGAATACATTTGAAACACAGGCCTTTTTTTGTACCTGGAACTTAATTATAAATATAGGGGATTTGAATTCAGACTTTCAAGCAACCTTCAACTAACTATCTTATACTATTGATACACATGACCATGCACATGCAGAAAAGATAAATAATCACCAATATACATATAGCTAAAGAGTTGAAGGTTGGAGTAGATTGAAGCCTGTCCATCAAAGTATAAAGATTTGCTATCTTAATATAAACTGAGCACTGATTGTATATATGTGTGGTAGATGATAATCTGGACCAACTGATGAGTGCTAGTTTTTTTTTAAGTATCATAGCATCGGCCGGGGCGCGAACCCGCAACCCAGGCAACTGCCTGCAAGTGCAAGGCAGTCACGCTGACCTCTCGACCACCAATGCAAGACATGATGAGTGCTAGTTCATCACAAAATACGTATATTGGTGATTATTTATCTTTTCTATATGTGTGTGGTCATGGGTATCAGTAGTATGAGATAGTGTGGATAGTTGAAGATTGCTTGAAAGTCTGAGTTCAAATCCCCTGTAGTAAATTTTCCTGTGAATATAAATAACTTATTTATTCCTTATCACAATTCAGCAAAATTAGTACCCTTTTTTATCTTCTCTAAACTCTTTCTTTTAGACTGAACCTGAAACAGGTGACATTACCATTTGAATTTTTTGTTTTAAACAATGTATTTGTGAATCTTCAAATTTTTTGATTTTTCAAAATAAATAACAGATTTATATCTGAATTATTGAATTTAAATATTATACTAAAAATAAAAATACTTGTCTTAAATAAACTTTAATAACTATATTTAAAAGTTTTGCCTGTTAATAAAAAATTAATAGATGTAAATATTAAGATAATATAATCATCATACCATTTCATTGGAAATGAAATATTTATTTGAAAATATGAAAAATAAGCAATCATCAGATATTCAGATATTTAAAACTTGAACAATTTATTTATTACTTGTTTATTTATGAACAAATAATTATATTGTTTGTACATATTCTTATTTATTATTTCATTGCTTATCCTTGTTATATCAGAACAGGATACTTATGTTTACATTTTAGTAAACCTTGACTATTAAAGAGTATGTATGATAAATAGAATTTTAGCTAAAATTAGAAATAATTCAGGAAGATGTATGATTTAGAAAAGTGTAGAATCTAGAAAAAGTTTATTCTAAATTATATATAATTTTTTTTTCTTTTAAAGTCTATATTTAACAATGAAAAATACTTTTATCTGGTAATCATCTGAAATCAATTATAAAGAGAGAGGGAACGGTTATGTGTGTGTGTATATATATTGATGGAGAAGTGCTTTACAGATTATAATATTCATTTACATGTTATCATGCACTAACAATCAAAGTTTGTTTAAATTGTATCTACTAAATAAATTTTTCATGAATTCCTTAGAAAAATATTACAAAACTCTTAATACACTTCATATATGCATAAATATTATTTCTGTGTGTGGTTAGATTTACAATTTTTTTTTTTTGTAAATGTGAACTTTCATCAGTTAAACAGTTTGTGACATTATTTTAAACTAATTTATTAGGTAATCTGACTTGATAAATGCCTACCACATATCAACAATCTACAAATAAAGTAATTCAGAAACCTGTAATAAAAAATATTTAAAGAAGTATTTTTAATTGAGTACATTATGCTGCAAAATAAAATCATGTTGCTTTAGTTTTTCAAAATAAAAAAAAAAGGCAATATTTTTCATTAAGAAATTCTAGTTGATAATATGCCAGTAATTTTAAAGGATATCCTAATGTTATTTAGATTTCATTTCAAAGTACAGGGCTGTACTATTTTGGAGGTTTGTAAACAGTTTTTTAAATTATTAAATATCAACTGATGGCCTCATTTTATGTTTGCCAAGATTTTGGCTATACTAACACTCTTTCAACCCTGGCAACCCTTCAATCTAGTTACACAAGGCCTCACTATTTCAATAACATGATAAAAAATGATCTCACTTATAAATACTATTATTTGTAAACAATTTTTAAAATTTCTTTTGGACTATTAAAATTCATTAACTAAATCAGCAAAAATGGCAACTTTAATAATAATAATAATAAAAATTGATCAGACTTTTTTTGTATTACTTTGAGTTTCTAAATATATATATCAGAACGACTCATATTATGAAGTCACTTTTATATGTATATATTTTTCAAAAACTGCAGCGTTTGTCCAGCGACTTGAGTTACTTATAAGTGCATAAAAGAATATCCTAATGATAGTAGTCAACCATCTGATAATCCTCTGGAAAAAAGTACTATTAATTAATTATTTTCAGTGATAAGACAAATCAGAAGGACTATATGTCTAAATTAAGAGATCTAAAATGTTGATTGTTATGACTACTATCTAGTTACCTAATCTGCATATAGATAGAGAACTTGATATAGAAAGAAATTTAAAAAAAAAACAACAAATGATTTCATATAATGGCACATACATTTTAAAATTATTTAAAAGTTTTTTAATACATTGTACAGGCTTAAACCTGCATTTATATATGCAATATATGCAGGATTCATGTGAAAGTCTGAGTTCAAATCCCGCATTTATTAAAAGTTTTTTGTAATTTTTTTTTATAACTAAATATATGGAAGCCTTAAATATAAAAGTGGTAGAGTAAATAACCAATATTACCACCATCTATTGTTAAATGTTATTTATCATTTGATTATAGTATAATCTTTAGATAATTGCAGGTTCAATGCTGTGACATGTATTATGGTTATCTCCTTTTCTGGTAGTGAAGACCATAACACATTAAACTGTCTTTTGGTCTAACTTGGTGCTTCCTATATCCACTGGCTGTGTCTTGACTTGGGGTTTAATTCAGGTGATACTTGATTATTTTTTTAAATAGATGGGAATTTAAACCACTAAACATCTCATGATCACGATTCTTTATGCTTACACAAGCTGTTTACACAGAGGCTAAACTCTCCATATAGTAGCACCACTCAGTGCAAGCCAGAATAATCAATGGATGCAGGAAGGTTTGTGCATAAAATCTATCTAAGACTCCTCACTGATGAAAGCCACATAAAACTAGTCTGGGTATATTGGATGAGTAGGCTTTAGATAGGGATTTTATGCACAAACATTCTTGCATTCGTTGATTACTTTGACTTGCACTGAGTGGGGCTACTGCATAGAGAATTTAGACTCTGTGTAGATGGTAGGATTTTTTAATGCTAGCTGTTTAAATTAGTTGATAAATGGATATTTCCAGCTGGATAGTAAAGCTCCCATGATAAGCTGAAAATATCAATTTATCAACTAATTTAATTAAACAGCTAGCAAAAAAACATCCTAAAGTTATCTAGGAAATTCCCATCTACTTAAAAAAAAAAGTCAAGTATCACCTGAATCAAAACCCAAGTCAAGCCACAGCCGGTGGCACCAAGCTAGACCATGATATCTTTTTCTCTGACAGAAAACATAGAAGCATGTATTTTAGAAAGACAATTAACCAATCAAATTTTTCTTAATGAAATATTTATGAAGGTGATAGAGCCAAAAAAAAAAAAAATTTTTTTTTTATGGCAATGCCTAACATTGTTACTGTTTTTTTTTTTTAAAATATATAATATATACTAATAACACATCAAAATATTAATGTTATTTTAATTATTAAATCTTCATAATTTGATATACAGGATGTTGTTTTGACACTTTGTAAGTAACTCAGTATCATGTACGCCATACTAAGTCTTTTTAGTTTTTTTTATTTACTTAAATAAAAAAAAAGTGTTAAATAATCAAAGCTATAATAATTTATTTAATAAAATATTAATTAAACAAGAGCTGCTATACTCTAGTGCTATTTTAGCTGCCTTTATCAGTGACGCTTGGGATTCAAAGATAGAAGTAGTGCAGACATGCATCTAGCAATTCTCCTTTAACGTATTTATTATTCTTGCTAATAATCTGATATTCAAAGTACTTTAAAATCAATAATTATACATACAAATGGTACTTGAGCAGAAAGCTACTCTTATTCTACACATTAATAATAATTTAGCTTCTAATCCACTTATACTTTCAAACAACAAAGAAATGTCTTTTAGTCAATTTGCCCCCTGGTGAATTTTCCTGTAAGTATTATGTGTTAAAATGCCTGTAAAATGGAATACTTTATTGTAAAAAAAAAATTTTCACGAAAAAAGCACAAAATTCAAAATTCCAGCTTTAACAATAGACATAAGCCCATGCCTTGACATGATCAGCCATTATGTCTTGCCAACATTGAAATTTCCAATGACACAAAAACATGTTTATTTGCAAATTTATTATGGTTTTAGATATTTTTGTAAAAATAATTTATACTATATTTATTAGATATCAACAAATATAAATTATTAATAATTTATTTTGACTTGAAATACTTTATTTTCAAAAATATAACGTTATATTAGCAGCTGACATAAATATGACCTGAAGCAAATTTTGAAACTTGCTATGATGTAAACAATCTACTTATATTTATGAGGAAGAAAATAATCACAATTTTGCAATAAATATTTTAAAAATTTAAACTTTTAAAACATAATTTGTTAGATATTAGAGAAATAAATAATTGTTCGTTCAAGTTCTTAAAAATATTCAGAAACAAAGAAGATTTAGTTGATTTTATAAACTGAAAATAATCTTTCTAGAAACAATGATGTAGTACGGCTTTGTTTTGATTAGTCTTATTTTTTTAATATTTACAGAAACAAAATATGAACATTTAAAATTTATTTCAATAGTAAACAAGAATATCAAATCAAGTCAAATTTGTTATTTTCTGATAAGTAATAATCATTTTATCATATATTTTATGTTGACATAAAGTGAAAATAATTTTTCTAGAAACGATGATGTTTAAAGTTTTTGTTTTGATTACATTCTCATTTTTTAAATATTTACAAAAACAAAATGTGAACATTTAAAATATTTTTCAGTAGTAAACACGAATATTTATCAAAGGAAGTCAAATTTGTCATTTTCTGATAAATAATAATCATTTTAGCAAATATTTTACATAAACATGTGAGATAAAGAAAAACGTCAGAAATAGCTAAATACAGTAGGGCCAAGAAAAATATCATTAATTAGCCCCTTTATATTCATGATATTTTAGTTTCAAGCTTTTGTTTGGATATTAAAATTCATTCATGGGTGCTAGGGAATTTTATGTTTATAGCACAAACATATATATATATATTATGCAAACATTTTAAATATATATATATACTATATTTAGATACCTATGTTATAATAACGTGAAAGCTAAACACCTTCAAACAGATACGCTTTAAAAATGCTTACGTGAAAGCCAATCAGATGGAATAATGGCATCACATGGGACTCTAAATTCTAAAACACAAGCCAGAACTATTAGAAAAAGATGGGACCCATCTTAATCTATGCCTCAATTATATTTAAATAAGCCAGACTAAAGCATTTTGAACTAAGAGTGTGAAGCTTAAATACCTTCACATTTAATCCACTAAATATTATATATATAAATTAACAATGCGAAATCATCCGATTTACAACGAAGAAATATTTTAAATCTAATGAAATGATATTAATAAATGTAAATATATTAAATTTAAGCGTAAACAGATAATATTATAATAACGTGAAAGCTAAACACCTTCAAACAGATACGCTTTAAAAATGCTTACGTGACAGCCAATCAGATGGAATAATGGCATCACATGGGACTCTAAATTCTAAAACACAAGCCAGAACTATTAGAAAAAGATGGGACCCATCTTAATCTATGCCTCAATTATATTTAAATAAGCCAGACTAAAGCATTTTGAACTAAGAGTGTGAAGCTTAAATACCTTCACATTTAATCCACTAAATATTATATATATAAATTAACAACGCGAAATCATCCGATTTACAACGAAGAAATATTTTAAATCTAATGAAATGATATTAATAAATGTAAATATATTAAATTTAAGCGTAAACAGATAATATATAATAACGTGAAAGCTAAACACCTTCAAACAGATACGCTTTAAAAATGCTTACGTGACAGCCAATCAGATGGAATAATGGCATCACATGGGACTCTAAATTCTAAAACACAAGCCAGAACTATTAGAAAAAGATGGGACCCATCTTAATCTATGCCTCAATTATATTTAAATAAGCCAGACTAAAGCATTTTGAACTAAGAGTGTGAAGCTTAAATACCTTCACATTTAATCCATTAAATATTATATATTATTATGCTTTAGTCTGGCTTATTTAAATATAATTGAGGCATAGATTAAGATGGGTTCCATCTTTTTTTAATAGTTCTGGCTTGTGTTTTAGAATTTAGAGTCCCATGTGATGCCATTATTCCATCTGATTGGCTTTCACGTAAGCATTTTTAAAGCGTATCTGTTTGAAGGTGTTTAGCTTTCACGTTATTATATATTATCTGTTTACGCTTAAATTTAATATATTTACATTTATTAATATCATTTCATTAGATTTAAAATATTTCTTCGTTGTAAATCGGATGATTTCGCGTTGTTAATTTATATATATAATATTTAGTGGATTAAATGTGAAGGTATTTAAGCTTCACACTCTTAGTTCAAAATGCTTTAGTCTGGCTTATTTAAATATAATTGAGGCATAGATTAAGATGGGTCCCATCTTTTTCTAATAGTTCTGGCTTGTGTTTTAGAATTTAGAGTCCCATGTGATGCCATTATTCCATCTGATTGGCTTTCACATAAGCATTTTTAAAGCGTATCTGTTTGAAGGTGTTTAGCTTTCACGTTATTATATATTATCTGTTTACGCTTAAATTTAATATATTTACATTTATTAATATCATTTCATTAGATTTAAAAATATTTCTTCGTTGTAAATCGGATGATTTCGCGTTGTTAATTTATATATATAATATTTAGTGGATTAAATGTGAAGGTATTTAAGCTTCACACTCTTAGTTCAAAATGCTTTAGTCTGGCTTATTTAAATATAATTGAGGCATAGATTAAGATGGGTCCCATCTTTTTCTAATAGTTCTGGCTTGTGTTTTAGAATTTAGAGTCCCATGTGATGCCATTATTCCATCTGATTGGCTGTCACGTAAGCATTTTTAAAGCGTATCTGTTTGAAGGTGTTTAGCTTTCACGTTATTATATATTATCTGTTTACGCTTAAATTTAATATATTTACATTTATTAATATCATTTCATTAGATTTAAAATATTGCTTCGTTGTAAATCGGATGATTTCGCGTTGTTAATTTATATATATAATATTTAGTGGATTAAATGTGAAGGTATTTAAGCTTCACACTCTTAGTTCAAAATGCTTTAGTCTGGCTTATTTAAATATAATTGAGGCATAGATTAAGATGGGTCCCATCTTTTTCTAATAGTTCTGGCTTGTGTTTTAGAATTTAGAGTCCCATGTGATGCCATTATTTCATCTGATTGGCTTTCACGTAAGCATTTTTAAAGCGTATCTGTTTGAAGGTGTTTAGCTTTCACGTTATTATATATTATCTGTTTACGCTTAAATTTAATATATTTATACCTATGTTATATTTAATTTAAATTATATATATATATATATTGTAATGATCCGGAGAATACGACTTCACATAATCTGCACTACAGGGCGCCATCTAGGCATTTGAACCTAGAAAAATTTATAAAGTAGGCAGATACGTAAGTAAAAAAAAAAAATTTTTTTTTTTTTTTTAAATTTTGATTCCGGTCGTTAGCCCATGTCACTAGCTCAGTGGAATAGCAGAGATTTAATAATATAATCTAAGAGTATATATAAAAAAAGAATAAAATGAGCCACTGCCAGTAATTAACATACAAACATTTATTTATGCACATATATATAAGATTTAAAATTATTTTAGTATTAGTTTTACATTTTAACATTTAACATTATTTTTAACTTTACCTTAGATTTTAATTTACATTTTAATTTCTATTATATTATAAGTTTACATTTTAATTAAGTTCGCACAGATGGGATTACAAAAGCTTGTTTTAATATGTTGCTATAGATCGGTTACATAGATTACACGGTTAAAAACATTCCAAAGTAAACATAAACGATCAAAATATAAAATCATTGATACTGGCAATTGCAGAGGGAAATTAATAAGTAACCCAATAGTATTCACCGTAAGATACTTGCATTGTCACCAATGACTTAAAAGACATCCGAATAAATACATTTTAGATACTCACCGTAAGGTATCATTATTTATCGAATGTCTATATATTCCGATCAAATATGAAAACCCAAAACATACTTAACCGATAACCAATCCATGCAAGCGTCTATAAACAACTTAAATTTAATGCATTTTTATTTAGGATCGAGTATGAATAGACTACATAAATTTGCTTTTGAAAATAAACATTCTATCCCTATTTAACCTTAGGCTAAAATTCGCAGTCAAACTGGCATCAATCCATCTGATATATCGATGTATTCAATGTAATTCGGAATACGGCAGCACCAAAAAGATTAAGAAAAGACATTGACTCTCAATCAGATAGGAATATTACATCTATCTAACGAGAAGAACAATAAAAAAAAAAACTCCATAGAAAGGAACTGCGTTCTCCGTCTTATAATTCCTTCCATAGGCAAACGGGTGAGTGCGGCGTATATATAAACGATTCTGCCAGTAGCGAATCTCCGACTACATCTACTAACTACATCAATATATCCAATCCATTGACCCAATCTAACAACGACATAAATAACCTAAGATTACCCTCCCCTAATATAACTTTACAAATCTATACAGCCATTCACGCCCGACTTAAGTTTAACATTTATATCATTTAACTTAACGGAAAACAGAAACCATACTAAAACTTAAAGAACAAAAAATAAATAAATGGAAATGATTTTACAAAATAATTACATTAAATAAAATTATAACTAATTAATAAATAACGTTGGTCAGATAGGATAATATTGCAATCATTTAAATATGGAAAGTTTTAATTTAATGTTCATTATTTATAAAGTTCTTACGGTTTACAACAGTTCATCTTTATCCGTTACTTGCCATGAACGTGAATTCCCACGCCGTCCTCAAAAGATTGGTATCCATTTAGCCGTTGTTTTATTTATTCATTCGGAGGTTTTTTAGTTCAGTTGGTCCTCAATGTAGGAAACGATCGTTCATTTCTATTTTCTTTAACAGCTGAAAGTATTGACAGTGTGTCTGTCAATCCCTTCACCTCCAACTCCGTACTAATACATATAGTCACATCGTAATAATCAATTACCAATCACTAATTAATAATTTCCAAATTTTCCTTTTATACGTATTCGAAGGATTGACTTGGCATTATGTCATCGATGTGATGATCCTTTCGCTGAGGTCCGATTTCCCGATGGATTTCTTTCATTGGCTATTTGTTTCTATTGTTTTCCTATCTGACCGATGTTTTTACATTTAAATGCCCAAGGCTGATTTACATTTAACTAATTAACAATCATTTCCATTTCTGATTAATTTCTGTGTTTTTCAAGATTAAAGATATATTTTTATCTCTAAATCTTTTTAAGTTTTTGTTTTTAAAATACCTTTTCTATTTTTAATACAGTTTTATTTTAATAATTTTTTTTATCTGTGCGATTTAATATATATGAGTTTAAGATGATATTTAGTTTCAATTTTTAATTCTTAAAGAAAATTTTTAAATGCGAACTTTTTAATTTACTTTCATGTTTAATAAATATAAAAAAAAACAATGTAACGAACGTCTGTGCTCGTTACATATCAGTAAAGTTGCTTAAAAAAAATGATCAAAAAAAAAATTTTACTTAGGGTTAGTAATTACGGTACACGATTGACGAAGACATTTACAAAACATCCGGTTAATAATTTTACAAAAAGACTATATACAAAAAGAAAAAGAAAATGTTGACTATCGCTTACCTAAGGACCATTTACGTTTACACCCCTCCCCACAAGAGTTCTATTTTATTTTATACATTTTATTTTTACACACGGCATGACAAGCAAGTTATTTTATTTATTTAAGAAGGTTGCATTGAACTAAATACGTTTTGAAAGATAATGGATTTATACGTGTATATTTGCAGCACAATTATACATACCACCAACTTATTTATGACTGATTAAAATGCTTAAATAGGATTACACTGAAGTAAATTCCCAACGGTACTCATCGTAAGGTACCACATTTCGATCATAAACTTACGTGGCTGTGCGCGCTTATACACGTTAAAGCATAATATATATCAACAAAAAAAAAAAACATATTTATTGCAACCTTTTGACTTTTTTTTTTTTTTTAACAAAAATTAGTTTTTAAAATTTTTTTCACTTTCTTGTGTTTAATATATATGCGCAATTTCTTTTACTGGCAGAGCTTTTATAAGATTTAAAGTATACGACTTATGTAAACAGATAAAATATTTCATTTTGACAAAATTTGCTCAGGGTATTTGTGGTTTATTAAAGATCGGCCCGAGTTGGTTCGCCAGTTGTAACGATCCGGAGAATACGACTTCACGTAATCTGCACTACAGGGCGCCATCTAGGCATTTGAACCTAGAAAAATTTATAAAGTAGGCAGATACGTAAGTAAAAAAAAAAAATTTTTTTTTTTTTAAATTTTGATTCCGGTCGTTAGCCCATGTCACTAGCTCAGTGGAATAGCAGAGATTTAATAATATAATCTAAGAGTATATATAAAAAAAGAATAACATGAGCCACTGCCAGTAATTAACATACAAACATTTATTTATGCACATATATATAAGATTTAAAATTATTTTAGTATTAGTTTTACATTTTAACATTTAACATTATTTTTAACTTTACCTTAGATTTTAATTTACATTTTAATTTCTATTATATTATAAGTTTACATTTTAATTAAGTTCGCACAGATGGGATTACAAAAGCTTGTTTTAATATGTTGCTATAGATCGGTTACATAGATTACAAGGTTAAAAACATTCCAAAGTAAACATAAACGATCAAAATATAAAATCATTGATACTGGCAATTGCAGAGGGAAATTTATAAGTAACCCAATAGTATTCACCGTAAGATACTTGCATTGTCACCAATGACTTAAAAGACATCCGAATAAATACATTTTAGATACTCACCGTAAGGTATCATTATTTATCGAATGTCTATATATTCCGATCAAATATGAAAACCCAAAACATACTTAACCGATAACCAATCCATGCAAGCGTCTATAAACAACTTAAATTTAATGCATTTTTATTTAGGATCGAGTATGAATAGACTACATAAATTTGCTTTTGAAAATAAACATTCTATCCCTATTTAACCTTAGGCTAAAATTCGCAGTCAAACTGGCATCAATCCATCTGATATATCGATGTATTCAATGTAATTCGGAATACGGCAGCACCAAAAAGATTAAGAAAAGACATTGACTCTCAATCAGATAGGAATATTACATCTATCTAACGAGAAGAACAAAAAAAATAAAACTCCATAGAAAGGAACTGCGGTCTCCGTCTTATAATTCCTTCCATAGGCAAACGGGTGAGTGCGGCGTATACATAAACGATTCTGCCAGTAGCGAATCTCCGACTACATCTACTAACTACATCAATATATCCAATCCATTGACCCAATCTAACAACGACATAAATAACCTAAGATTACCCTCCCCTAATATAACTTTACAAATCTATACAGCCATTCACGCCCGACTTAAGTTTAACATTTATATCATTTAACTTAACGGAAAACTGAAACCATATTAAAACTTAAAGAACAAAAAATAAATAAATGGAAATGATTTTACAAAATAATTACATTAAATAAAATTATAACTAATTAATAAATAACGTTGGTCAGATAGGATAATATTGCAATCATTTAAATATGGAAAGTTTTAATTTAATGTTCATTATTTATAAAGTTCTTACGGTTTACAACAGTTCATCTTTATCTGTTACTTGCCATGAACGTGAATTCCCACGCCGTCCTCAAAAGATTGGTATCCATTTAGCCGTTGTTTTATTTATTCATTCGGAGGTTTTTTTTAGTTCAGTTGGTCCTCAATGTAGGAAACGATCGTTCATTTCTATTTTCTTTAACAGCTGAAATAATTGACAGTGTGTCTGTCAATCCCTTCACCTCCAACTCCGTACTAATACATATAGTCACATCGTAATAATCAATTACCAATCACTAATTAATAATTTCCAAATTTTCCTTTTATATGTATTCGAAGGATTGACTTGGCATTATGTCATCGATGTGATGATCCTTTCGCTGAGGTCCGATTTCCCGATGGATTTCTTTCATTGGCTATTTGTTTCTATTGTTTTCCTATCTGACCGATGTTTTTACATTTAAATGCCCAAGGCTGATTTACATTTAACTAATTAACAATCATTTCCATTTCTGATTAATTTCTGTGTTTTTCAAGATTAAAGATATATTTTTATCTCTAAATCTTTTTAAGTTTTTGTTTTTAAAATACCTTTTCTATTTTTAATACATTTTTATTTTAATAATTTTTTTTATCTGTGCGATTTAATATATATGAGTTTAAGATGATATTTAGTTTCAATTTTTAATTCTTAAAGAAAATTTTTAAATGCAAACTTTTTAATTTACTTTCATGTTTAATAAATATAAAAAAAAACAATGTAACGAACGTCTGTGCTTGTTACAATATATCAAAAAAATAAAATCATATAGAATATTTATGTATTTTAAACATATAAAAATATATATAGTACAGATTTTTTTAAATGCATATTAAAATATACTTGCTTACTTACTAACACTGA
The DNA here is from genome assembly GCA_028023455.1 of Epiperipatus broadwayi. Lineage (NCBI taxonomy): Eukaryota > Metazoa > Onychophora > Udeonychophora > Euonychophora > Peripatidae > Epiperipatus > Epiperipatus broadwayi. Next base: position 6,507,106 of record JAQFVV010000017.1, read on the forward strand.
GAAAAATTCTCTGACTAAACTCTCAACTATTACACTTCTAATTTACTGATCGGATTATCTGACTAATATTCATTAAAGCAATACCTTGACCAGGTCAAACTTTATTTCTAATATACTACATCCAAAAAAATTAACTTTTAAAATAATGTATCCTATTTAAACTAAGAAAATCAAAACCCATAAACTAAATACTAAGGTTCAAATTGGTTTCCCAGCTCATTTATTATAACAACTTGAACTACGACTAGCTCTGTTTACTTTTATAATATGGTTAGATTAAATATTTTTAAAAAATTCTAAAACATTTTATCTCATTTTATGCTATAAAAATATTTTATTTTTATGTGGCATTTACAGAAAATATTGTATTCTTAATATAATTGCAATATTAAATATTTTAAAATTGGCATTGTATAATCTTCCTCATCATCAATAATAGGATCTTCTGTAATAATAATAATTATAATAATATATTTTTTGTTAATCATGTGTATAATATAACAATCCAAATAATCTTTATAAGTCATGTGTGGATATGAAGATTCAAGAAACACTTGGACACATCAACAAATAAAACTCATGAGACAGTATGAATTGCAAAACATTAACAATTTTATTATTATTTAACAATGTACTATATTTATAACAATGTAAATCTATAAATTTTAAAATAATTACAAAAAATAACAAAATTAATTAGATTAAAATATTTACATAAGAAAACATAATAAAAATAAACATTAAATAGCCTTACGTAAAGAAAGAAACAGATGGCTCACAATAACAGCAAATAGCACCCTCCCTCAATGGATTATCGATAAACTCAACATTACAGAAATAAACCTCCGCAAACGCTTCGTTTTGAAAATCAAATTTTTAGCTTATAAACAAAATATAAATATTGACTTACAGCAGACTTTGTATGTTAATAGAACTGGCCTTACCCCACCTGATAGGATAACAAGGGTTCTATCCCTTGGACCTAGATTTGTAGGAGGACAATGGAAACAACCCAAATTAGAGCTAATCGCTGATGTCGAAGCAAATTTAATTAATAACCCACATAGAGATAGCATTATAACAAATATTGCTAAATCTATTAAACAGAAACAGTTATATATAAAAGATAATAGCTGGAATAGCGACTTCAAAATTACGAAACAATTTCTTGATCACAATAATTTAATTTGCCTTAAAGAAGATAAAGGCAATAGATTTGTGCTTTTAAATTCTCAGGATTATAAGATGAAAATAAATGAACAAATTACAAATCTACAACTCACTCCTGTTGCACAATTCAACAATAAGCTTATCCGCGATAAATTTGTTTCATCCATTCTCCGTCCTCATAAAAACAAAGGCATTTCAATTGCGGAATACTATCGAGTGTATCCTTCCTCCACTAAAGCTCCAAGAATATTTGCCAACATTAAACTCCATAAGCCTGGTGAACCGCTGCGTTTAATGATGGATTTTGGGGGGGGGGTCCATTATTTTCAAACCGCGAAAATGGTTAATCAACTATTAATAGACAGTTTGGGTTTTGGAAATTATTCTGTTAATTCGTTCTTTCAAGTTGTGAAAAAAAATCAAAAAAGCCACGATCGAGAACAACTTCTATATGACTACCCTTGACGTCAAAGAATTATACGGATCGGTGGACAGAAAACAATCCATTCAAATCATCCAACAAGAACTTACCAACACGATGTCAGCTGAACGCATTAATTTCATCCTTACATTTTTAACATGGATTGATAAACATATATATACAACATTTGAGCACGGTATGTACAACATGAAAAGTGGTTGGCCTATGGGCCTTCCCCTCAGTGGAATCGTTACCAGCATTTTCCTTAATCACTACGAAAGACTAATCGTGTCCAAATATCAAGCTGACAGCCCTCACACTATATACATGCGGTACGTGGATGATATATTTATTTTAGCCAACCAGCACACTATAAATAGTATTACACAAGATTTAGCACATAACACTAATCTAATTATCAATTCCACAGCAGAAGACGCATTCCAAAGTCTAGATTACCTCGACCTTCGGTTTACACGCAATGTGAGAACTATAAATTATTCAGTGATAATAAAGCCCTTTGAAATCAGAGGCTTTATACACCCACACTCTAACTCTCTAAGCTCTCACAAATTGGCAGGCCTGCAAGCATTTTTATATAGAAATATGCAGCTGTGCAAGTTTGAAGCAGATAGAAAGCATAATATACATCTTTATACCAAAGACCTACTACAAGCAGGCTATAATCTCAACACTATTAACAATAAAATCAAACAATTTGATAGGAAAATCACAGACAATAAAAACAATATTAAACTTTCATATATTACTCTTCCCCACATACCCAAAATCTCCTATCAATTAATCAAGGTTTTGTCCAATAAATTTAAAATTAGCTTTCATACACCCCCATGCATTAATCGTCTTATCAATAACTCTAAGGACAAAATTGAATCTTCTCAGACTCCTCATGTCGTTTACAGCATATCATACCCACAACCTGGTTGCCAGGCCATTTATTTTGGAGAAACCAAAGCAGGCATAATCAACAGGACAGCACAACACAGATATACATATAATAGAGCTATCAAAAACAATGATAATTCATCAACATTTTTAGAGCATTCCAAGAAGACAGGACATGTGTTTGAACCTTCCAGCCCCAAAATAATCTGCATTGAGAAAAATGACATCAAGCGGAAAATCAGAGAAGCATATTTTATTAATGGCAATAATAACTCCATCAATAGACGAGATACCTGCTTTGACATCTCCAAACATTCGACTATCTAGTTCATTTGCATAGGCTTTGCGTACAGTTTTGTTTCCTTGCCCTATTTCTTTGTTCTGCAGCTCACAGTACCGCTATGAATATGAGGCAAAAGGCCTCGAAAGCGCTTAGCGTGTAATAATTTCTGTGTATCTTGATAGCTTCACATTCAAGTGTGTCATACGCTTTGTTAATTTTGTATATTCATTATAGTAAATAATACTATTATTTTCTACCATTACAACAATGATATTCCATTGTTATTATCATAATAAAGCAATAACAATAAATAAATACAATTTATTTAACTAGTAATATGCTTCACCTTTTTGGAAAGTAATTATAATTATAGTAATGCTTATTAATTATAATTTAAATTAAAATTAGCACGTATTCAAAATTTAACATATAATATATCGAAAAAAACTAGGCATATCGTTTATATACCAGCAAAATATTTCTGTTTATCTTTCAGGTATATTTTAATATTTCAATGTAAATTTAAATAAAGAAAATTATAGTTACTGAAATAACCTTATTCGTCATTTTATAAAACTATTTACTTTTAAAATATATTAAATAACCCTACAACTTTACTCTTCTATAAGTTCATCCTTCTTATAAAAAATTCAAATTATATTAAAGAATCATATTGCTTGATATGCTATATTTATTCTTATAATCTATTACCATAATAGCATTCAGATATTATATTTCATCATTCTTTTTCACAAACAAAATATGCATTAAATATTTGGGTTTAATGATCTCTATTATTCATATATCTCTAGGAATATCAAATCATTTCTTTTAATCTTTCTCTATAAACAATAAATAATGAAACATCATTTGTGATGAAATGATTCTCCTCTTGCAATCACAATTATTGACAACTTTCAACAGTCTTGCCATTATTCTAACCAACGTTTAAACTACCATTTACGATGCAATATCTAGTGGTGATTACTAGTGATTATAGTGAGGGATATGAATACAATAATAACTCAAACGAACATGAAATACCATGATTACAGTGCTTAAGGTCACATACTTATTATGTATCCTAAATTTTGGTCATGGCTTCTGCCTGAGTTCTTAATGAACTATGGCAAGAAGCAACTGTCCATGTACTAAATATACAGACCTTTGTTATCTGTATTTAAATTTTTAATTCATAACAATATGATCCACATATAATATTTCTTTTTAATATCCCTAGCACCCAGGATTTCATTTTACAACTACTTTTCCTAACCACTCCATCGCAAAGAAATTCTAACTACATTATATAAAATAATCTTTACACTACATTTCCAAAGTAAATATCTAATATTAAAGTCAACATGGTTCAAAACATTATATATACTAATGATTTCAATAAAATATCCATTATTATAACACATTCATTCACTTATAATAATAGATAATTCAGAGATCAACATTTCCTTTTTTATTGTATCTAAACTGATATTGTCTAGAATGATATTTTAAAAACTCATAATCATATTGAACCAATATGCATACTTAAGTAAATTATTTAAATGCCTTTAGATAACCGACAAGGTATTTTCTATCTTTACATTACATTCATAAAACATTTAATATATTCATAATCATATAAATATGATTCATCTGGCTTTAATATTCGAGCAATATGATAAATGAAACAAAATATAAATTAAATATTAAAATGAAAATAATTTACCTTTAATTCCAACAATTATTGGAATTAAATACAGCGACCCTCTTCTCTTTTAGTTGTCCAAATATAGGCATTTTATTTTTACCTTTCAGAAAAATACATTTTCTGATATCTTATATTTTTCTTTATTTTTAAAATAAATTATTTCAATACTAAAACTAAGCATATTTGTAATAATAAAGATATTAACTAAATATTAATATTAATAATAAAAAAAATAATACTAAAAAATAGAAATGTAATGAATTCAAAACTACACAAAGTTCTTTGCTTTCATTCCTCCAGCACCGAGCTTACTCCATTGCTAGCTATTGACCCCCTCCTGCCACACTGAACAACACTCCATAATGTACAAAATTCAATCTTTAAAAATCTAAATACTGCCTATCTATACTGGATAAATAGTCTATCCAAGTTCATTTTCTTAGCATTTCCTGGTGAACATGTATTTCAGATAAAAAACATTCATCAATATAATTTTCATATTAGGCAATAATTTTTCACGTATTTTTTTTATCAGGCTAGTTCTGACAATAGAAAAATATAGTGATATTAATATTCATTCATCAGAAAGCATTTCTAAAATATTTTGAAGAATAAGATTATTTATCGGTAAATTTTTTTTCAGTAGATAACTTTCATTTACATTTTTCTCTAACGTATACGCTCATATTTAAGTGGTAATAATTTATCACAGGATGTTTCTTTAAAAAAATCAAGATTTTTACCTTTCCAAACATGCACATATTAATTAAATACTTTCTTGCACTTTTGTGCAGTCTCTTCATTCAGGTAATATTTCATATAAGAAAATGATAATCTTAATATCAAAATTCATCTCTCTTTTAATAATGAAAATTTTTTAAAATGTATAGTTCAAATGTCATTTTTTTTAAATCTTGATACAATTTTAAAAATATATAATGTTCATTCAGGCCGTTCTCTTTTAAAAAAAATTATTAATAAAACATTTTTACAAATGCATTGCAAGTAATATAAAATATATTCACATTTTTAAAATTCCTTTATATGTATTTAATTCAATTGCATATCACTTGTTCTTTCCTTTCTTTTTTTTTAAAACATGTATTAATTTTTAAATAGCTTTCACCAATATTTCTCTATAGTTTATATGTATAAGATTTTATCAAAATTGTTAAATGTAAATGATCTTTCATTTCCCATATACTAAAAATATTTAATATAAAGTTCTTTGAATTTTTAAGTTTTTTTTTTTTTTTTGGTTATATGGTTTAAATTCTCATGGCTTCTGCTAGGCACTAGGCCAATGCTTCGATGACCATAAAATTATTGTGGTTTCGTTAAGCTTCGATGTGAAAATATTACTGACAGGGAATGAATTTGTTTACCCAAACATTGAATACATTAAAATAACTATTTAAAATTGTAATTTCAACTTTAATAAAAAAATTTTTTTTATAAAAAATTAGAACTTTTAAAGATACAACCAGATTAGACAAACAAAACAAGGCAAGGTTAGACAAGACTAGACTAGAACTGTCTAGACTGATTGAACACCTATATTTATACCTAGCCTATCCAGTGATTTCATCATTGATCTAAGTTCTTAAATACGAATTTATATATAAATTAAATTATTTTATCTGCAAAATAATTTTCTAAATAATATGATTCATCTTTTAAATTTTATTATATAAAATTTAATAATCTGAATATTAATTTTAAAATATAAAATATCATTTATGCAGCATAAGAAAAATTGCTACTTTTAAGATAAAATTTACAATATTATTTTGCAACATTTAATTTGTCTAATTTTTATTAACAAGTAAGTACAAATTAATATTTTTGCCTAAAAACATGAAAGCTCAAAGACAAATATATACACTCTAAGAACATGTGATACTTTTAGAATATTGTAATTACTAATTATTTAAAATAATAACTTAAATGAATAAAATTATTTAAAACATATTAATATAATATTTAATACTGTAATTAAACTTATTTTCACATTATATCCTTTAAATATAATAAATATTAATTAATTTTATCTTTCAAATAACTTTTATCATTTAAATTATATTAAAACAACTTTAAAATACTCTAAATCTCTTTATAAACTTTTTATCTAACAAGTTTAAACTTATTTTACTCACAAAATTAATATAAACTAAGACTAATATAAACTTAAAATTTTTTTAAAATACCTATTTTTAAGTTCTACTTAAATTGATTGTGCCAAATAGCATGGACACAATACTGACAATAAAATTACAAAAATTATACATACAAAAATATTTTTCTATCTCTAGATAAATAAAAATATTTTTATATTCTTACATTCTTCTTGTGGTAATTATAATTGATGAAATACCGCACATACAATGCCTAAGTGAATTGAAATTGTAAAATTCATACATCTGTACTTGCTTCTAAAAAATAACAGCAGAATTTTCTTATGACATTTTGTAATAATAACTCGAGTTTATAATATGATTTATACAGAAATTTTATTTTTATTTTTCATTTAATATTTTTTTGAAACACACTTTACAATTTTATATATAATTCCTTTTTTATATCATATCTCTTATATTATAATTACCTGTTTTATAACAAAAAAAAATATCAGTGCATTTTTTGACTCGTATTTTACTCAGGAATACAGCAGTCTGGTTACAGAGCGAAATGTGTTTTGTCACAGCTGGTAGTTAGTGAGCTTTTTGGATGCAAAGAGATTTGAATGAATTAAGATTCAATTTTGTGTTACATGTATTAAATTCAATAGTTAATGATTTATTTATTAGATATTATCTAATAATACTTGGTATGTATTTCAGAATACAAAACTTCATTATCATCCTGTAAGTACAATTATCATATAATGTATTGTCAAAATTGATGTGATAGGATAATGTGATGCACTGTGACTTCTCCTTATATGGAATCAGGAATCTCTTAGGAACTATATCCAAAGAAACCTGTTAGCCACTTTGATTTTCCATTCTCCACCCAAGTTTTCCCATATTCTTCTCTATCCTACTCCATCCTATTTCAACAACATAAGCTTTGTCAAGTCCATGGCCTTTATATCTAAAACTCCTTATCTTTTCCCAAACCCAGCATAAAAACCAATAAGCCACTTTCTGTATAATCACTTCATACATATTTATTCTTCCACAACTTCATTATTTGTACTCTTTACTTACACAACTTGCAGACTAAATCATCCATATTTTTCCATTTATGTGTATATTCCCTTGTTGCTAAAGATCTCGTTCGAGCCTTAAACAGTAAACTACTTTCCTTGCTATTATAATAAATTATACCCATTATTCTGTTTCTTCTATAAATATTTAAACTCTTTATTTTCCATACTAGCTCTCCATCTTTCCAATTCCCCATACTTTATTAAAGCATCTATTCTTCTATCCCATTCCTTAACACTATAACACTCAACAATTCTCCTTTCACAATCATCATCTAAATCTTCTGCATATTGCATTACCTTTCACAACCATCTTGTTGCCTGCCCTTTATTTATAACCTAATTAAATACTATTTTGGCTATTCTTTTATTATCCATAAACTGCAATCTACTGAACATTTTCATTTTGCTTTTTGCATCTGTCATATAAAAACTTTACCATCCCATTTCTCCTCGAATTGCCTCCTTTGCCATCCACACTTCTGCATCTAATGCATGTCTTTCTATTTCTCTTTGTACTTTTTCTAAGTAATCTAATACCCCTTTACTAACACATACCACATCATTACCATATGCTAAACCTACTACTGTCACTCCTTTCCATACAATTCTAGCTACATCATATTTATTATATGAGAACACTACTAATTTCTTTATCAATCTCTTTGTTTTCTTTACTTCATTTATCATTTTTTTCTTCCATTTGTCCAAGCAATTTTTCTGATTATTTAAGACTATTCTCAAATAGTTATATCTATTCACCACACTTAACTTTATAGCCCCAATAAAAAAATTTTGGCTTCTCTTCCCCAATATTAATCATCATCATTACTTTTGATTTTTCTTCAGTAAATTTAATCCCCATCTCTTTACCCACCTTTGTGCATGCCCTCAGCATAACTTCCATATCTTCACTTCTTTCTGCACACAAAATAAACATCATCTGCAAATAAAAGACCTGACAATGTATATACTCCCTTGCCACCCATTAATGGTATCTCTACTCCTCTTCCTACTTTCTATTGCTCTCTCCATTTTCCACAAATACAATAAAAACAAAATAGGTGATAGAGGACAGCTATCATGACATCTGATTGGCTGTCAACATAAGTATTATAACGAATGCAAAGAGATTTGGCAGTATCTCAATTTATTTTTTCAATTTGTAATTATAGTAATTTGAGTTAAAACATAATTTTAAAATTATTGTTTGTAAATGATTTTGTATAGCATTACCATAATGGGAAAGTTAATCAATAGAAAAAAGTATGCTTAAAAACTGTAGACATTTTTATATACTATTGGAATTGCACACATCATACTGTATAAGCATTTCTGTGTAAAATTGCACTTGAAGTATAAATGATCAGATGAAAAATTTGATACTATGAGATTTGTTTTTAGAAAATTCTGTACTGTTTAGAAAAGTTGATCGCAAAAGGAAAGAGGGCTGGTCCACAATAAATTGTTGAAACGTGATAGGTAAATCATTCTGAGAAGTCACTATTGTATTAAATTATTGCACTTATTATTTAAGTAATACTTTGAGTGCAATTTGAAAATTATAATTGCCGTTTGTAATGTTATAATTGACTATTTATTAGTCTGCATTCAGAACAGGTTATATTTACCTGTTTAAGGAGGGTTATTTAAACTTCTTTGTATCAATAATTTTAATCTATGTGGTTAAGCTGCAATCTTTAGTGTCTATATAAGTATAATAGACCATTGATAAGAGTGGGATTTCCTCTTTATTGTTAAAAGGAGGTTGCCTTGACAACAGTATTAAATTGTTGATTATTATTCCTTAGTTTAATTTAGTTTTATATATTAATAATCACTGATTTCACGTCAAACATTGTAACAAGATAAACAAACTGCTTGAACCCTAATCTATTTTTTAAATAAAATTTATTTAGAATAATGATTAATTACAAATCCATTTATCTGTAGGCATTATTACACTTATTATTTAAATATTTGAAATACTGGCATTCTTCACATACCTGGAACCTAATTGTAAATATAGGGGATTTGAACTCAACTTTCAAGTACCTGTTAACTATCCACACTATCTCACACCACTGATCACATGACCACATACATGTAGAAAAGATAAACAATCACCAATATACGTATTTTGTGCTAAACTAGCACTCATCAGTTGATCCAGATTATCATCTCCCACACATATATATAATCAGTATTCAGTTATATTAAGATAGCAAATCTTCATACTTTAATGGACAGGCTTCAATCTATTCCAACTCTTCAGCCATCCATACAACTGAAAATCTGATGATGAAAAGCCCAAATCCTATGCTGATGCCAATATTATTGCCATGCCCATGTTGATCTCAAGTCATTCTAACCTCTCGTATATAGGACCTTATCCATTTAAATACATAGAAGAGGGATAGGTAGGATGCAGGCTTAATGTGTAAATATTTGAAATACAGGCACTCTTCACATACCTGGAGCCTAATTGCAAATATAGGGGATTTGAACTCAGCTTTCAAATACCCATCAACTATCCACACTATCTCATACCACCGATACACATGACCACACACATGTAGAAAGGATAAATAATCACCAATATATGTATTTCGTGCTAAACCAGCAGTCATCAGTGACTTGAGGTCAACATGGGCATGGCAATAATATTGCCATCAGCATAGTATTTGGGCTTTTCATCATCAGATTTTCAGTTGTATGGATGGCTGAAGAGTTGGAGGTTGGAGTAGATTGAAGCTTGTCCATTAAAGTATGATTTGCTATCGTAATACAACTGAACATTGATTATATATATGTGTGAGAGATGATAATCTGGACTAACTGACGAGCGCTGGTTTAGCACGAAATATGTATATTGGTGATCATTTCGCTTTTCTACATGTGTGTGGTCATGTGTATCGGTGGTATGAGATGTGTGGATAGATGATGGGTACTTGAAAGCTGAGTTCGAATCCCTATTTTTACTTATTATTTAAGTAACATTTTGGGTGCAATTTGAAAATTATAATTGCAGTTTGTAATGTTAGAATTGACTATTTATTATTCTGCATTCAGAACAGGTTACATTTACCTGTTTAAGGAGGATTATTTAAACTTCTTTATATCTATAATTTCTATCTTTGTGGTCAAGTTGCTATGTTTAGTGTCTATGTAAATATTTCACTTTTATTGTTAAAAGTTGCCTTGACAACAGTTGAGATTGTTGATTGTTATTGATATTGGAATTATCTAAGTGTTGACTGGTTTTAATGATGACTAAATACAGAAGTATATAAAAGCAAAACAGATTAAAATGTATTTTATAACGATTTGAGGACAGAATTATTTAGATTTATTAAATTTTTTATTATATTAATAGTTATTGCAATTTTTAGATTTTTTATTTATTTAAGATTTCTATTTATACCCTATTTATTTATTATATTTGCATAAATGCACATTTAAATATACTTATATAACTGCTGATTAAATAGCATTCTAATATGCTGCTGTAAGCAAAACATTTAAAAATAACCAATAGTTTTTACCTTGAAATAATAAAAGGACTTAGAAGGTTATTTTCTATTAAATCAAATCATTTAACTTAAAATGAAAAATATCTTCATATTCATAGGGCTGATTAAAGTTTATGATGACTCTTTAAAATTCAGGTGCATTGAAAGAATGTAAAGTAATGCCAAATTATCATCACCAATAGTAATCAAGTATTATTGTTTGCCTAGTTTCTTTATTTGCCTTCAGAGAATTTAATAAATGTATTAAATAACCTTCACATGACCACACATTATTTTTCAAATCATATGAGTAAAGATACATTAAAAGACAAATGACTCTCAAGATGCATTTTTTGTGAACTAACACTCATCAGTTGGCCCAGGCCACCATATCTCATAGCATATCTTTATTATATATATACACACACAGGTATTTATCAATAGTAAATTGTTACATTTTGAATTACAAGTGTCAAACTTAACTTTGACATCAACCACTCCAGATAAATACAGTTATGATTATCATGAATCATTTAGTAAACTAGAGATTGTCTCTAATCCAGATATAAACTTTACATCTCAGTTAAGATTAATATATCTGGTTTTTAAAAAATTAAACATACATGGAGTTATTCTCATTTTTCTGTCCCATGTGTGATATCTTTATAAAGATATTAAACAACCTCTAGTTTAATAAATGAGTAGAAAAGTTTGACACTTGTAATTCAAAATGTAGACAATTTAATATGCACAAATATATTTTCACTTGTATATAAGTTACACATGCATATATGTGATAATTGTGTATACTAATACTGAATTTATTTTTCTGTATTTCAGAATATTTTAATTTCAGAATATTTTTATAATAATTGTAAATTCAATTAATACAATCTGCTGCTCCTTTACATATTTTTACTTAAATTTTCCATTTGTATTTATCAGTCTGCTTAATATTCCTTTTTTAAAAAAAAAAAAGACTTCTTATTGTTAGCTAGTAGATATAGTCAGAATTTTGTATTGCAGAAATAAAAATAACCATCATATAAAGGAGTTAGGAGCAAAATTACAGCGAATTAACAAGAGGCGCTTGTAGAAATGAATTATGAGAAAAATTATTGCATCTAAATACTATAAATGTCAAGAATATTTGCATGATATATATATAGTTAATGTAAGTTTATTTCTTTTTTATACATGCATATTGCTGAAGCTACTTCATACTATCAATTATGTTTTTGCTTATTTATGCTTAGCATAATCATTATTATTATTATTTGTGTTTAATAGTCGTATTATGACTTTCAAAATGATTATATTTTGATTAAGAAATAAATGATGCACAAACTCTTATCTTCTTTGTAGTTCAAAATTTAGGGACTTAGAATCTACTTTACAAAAAAACAAAAAAATTCAAATGCAAATATGATACATATAAAAGTGTCTCCATAGATATTTCAAATTATTAGTATTTTTGAATAAAGATTAAAATATACTAACATATTACTTTAAAAATATCTGGGTCATTTTAGGGGAATATTGTATAAAGATTTGATGAATTTTTATAATGAGTTAAAGTATAATAATGATGTATGCCATTGTAGTTATTTTTCAGATAGCCATTTTGTAGATGAAGTTTTTTATATAATGAGTGTGCCAATAGCTCTTAATAAGCTTTTCAGATCATCCCTATCCTCAAGACTGATTTCTGTCTCTGGCTTTCGTCAGTGTAGCACTAGGATATTCAAGCATTAGATTTAAATTACCAGGTCAAGCCCAGCACTTTATCTAATGTTTAACTACTAAGTAGAAAAAAGTCTGACATTTTCAGGCATCCATATGTCTTCAAATCCAGCTATCTAACTCAAATAGCCGTATGGGACTGAACTAAGTTCAGATATACTATATATTAATAGCTTTAGCAATATAAAATCACCAAAGTCTTAAGAACAAGACAATAATTGCAAGGAAGTTGAGCCCCATATCATGTGACTTAATTTAATAAGTTTGTATTACAAATGTTATATAATGACTGACTGACGAAAGCCAAAGCTATAAAACAGTCTGAGGATAGGGATTTTCTGAAAAGCTTGTTAAGAGCTATTGGCATGCTCATTATTGAAGCAATTTACGCCATTGGTAGTGTACGTTTACGTTTTTAAAATTTTAACTCAGCTGAATTCAAACCTTAATTCTTATCAAACCAACTTTTCTACAGTTATTCTTTCTTTCCGAGGGTGAATTTTTACAGTGATGCATGTATTACCGATGGCCCTTCCCATACAAAGTTTTCCCGTAAAAATCGAGTCATTGACCCCTTATACGAAGTTTTCCCGAACTTTGGGTCAGCAAAGGGGTAAGTGAAGCAACCGACAGCAGAACACACGCATATCAGGTAATGAAATTGAACCCTCCCAGCTTTAACTTAACTTTTAATTAGACCTCTACGTTTATGGACAATGTGTATTTTTTTTTTTTTGTTCGTTGCCAAGTGCCAATCTCGTTATTTAACAAGAACCGTAGGGTCTATCAAATATTTATTTGATTCAGCCGTTTAATTAGTTGCTCGCATTAATGCTCAGGATGTGGTAGCGCCTTGCGCCGGAGAAGAAACGAAGGGGAACGAAGTTTCAAATCAATTCTTTCTATAGCTTTCTATTTTCTTTTATTCCCATTAAAGTTTAAACTAAACCTTTTACAACCCTCATATACCTTTCTATCTAATCTGTCTCGCTTTAAATTATCATTAAATTCATACCAGCACGCACGTGTATAAGATTTTGGAACATATTAAATTCTATAACGTGTATCGCACTAAATCAATAATTTAATTACAGATCTACTAATACTTATTCAAAAAACATAATCAATAAATGGCACACATATACATATAATAAATATTTTTAATGAATTATTATCAAGGAGAAAACAACAACAAAAAATTTAATAATACAGGTATATTACGAAATATTCTCGCAATTAGGTTGGATTAACTTTAAAAAAATTTAAAATGGCATAATAAGTATATATTTACTGGTATAATATAATCTGAATAACTTGCATATGTGTTTCCGAGTGCACTCGCAAAACGATTCCGGGGATCCTGCCTAGGCAAATATGGCGTCCATCGCTTCCACTTAACATTTCATTCCTGTAGTCCCTCTAAAGTGGCGTATTCAATCTACTGTTCCTTCTTCTTTTGGCTTAATTCCGGAATGGCAGACGATCTACACTGGATTCAAATAGCTTCAGTTATGAAGGGCAATTGGATATGTTGACTGTGGTATATATTTACGTGGCATAGGTAAAATGGCTGGAGTCTGAACACCGACCAGGCACGATGGTGATTTTACCCCATGCGATCCATGAGGTCACATATATTTAGTTCAGTTCGCACAATTTACTTCTCCAACTTTCTACTTTTCAGCTAATGTAACAGCTTCTCCTAATAAATTTTCTTCAATAAAAATTTAGAATATCTGCACTTCTTACACGTCAGACTAACAGAGCTCAACTGTCCGTTTTTTCAAATTAATTAAATAATCCCAGTTGCCTTTCTCCTTATCGCTGGTATTCCTTTGTTTTCAAAAATAGATTTTCTTCTTAAAATGTCAACAAAAGGAAAACCACTTAGTGATCTTGACTTTTACTTATCTCTTTTTTCTTTTTAAATTCCTGAACTTTTAATTACAAATCCTTTTGTCGACTTTAACCAAACAAAAGAGATCGAAAATAGTTCAATAACTAATAGCATTCCATGTTCATTTTTTTTAATCAAAATTATTTCTGAAAAATCCATTTAATGAAAACAAACACACAAAAAATATACATACATTCAAGCACTTGGATTTTGCTTTCTTTATTTTTCTTTCTTTTTATTGAACAATGAGATCCGTTTGGCCAATTAATTCAGGAAGTTTATACTCACAAAAGAAACTTTTCTTTTACCTGCTTTAAAGTCTTCTAAATTTTTACTTTCTTGTTCTCAATAATAACATTTACCTACATATACGTATACCACTCATAATATATGCCTACACCCCTCGTTCTAGCAAATACACGTGCGCTTGATCTGTGCGACTTTTACAAATAATTATATAATACTAATAATATATAAATAAAGAAAAAAATTATCTACAAACTACATTTTCGTTCATTTTTTGTAACAAGGTTTGAACCCAGTCCATATAACACTTGTAATCCAAGCTTATTAAATTATGTCACATGATTTTCTTGCAATTATATTTTTGCTCTTGAGGTTTTGGTGATGTTATATTGTTAAAGCTATTAATATATGGTGTATCGGAACTTAGTTCAGTCTCATATGGCCATTTAAGTTAGCTGGATTTGAAGATATATAGATATCTGAAAATTTTAGATTTTCTACTTAACAGTTAATTATTAGATAAATGCTGGACTTGAGCTGGTATTTTTTTAGATCTAATGTCTGAATATTCTAGCGCCTCACTGACAACAACTGATAGCCAGAAACTGGTCTGGAGATAGGGATATTTAGAAAAGCTTGTTAAGAGTTATTAATACTCATTATATAACATTTGTAGTACAAGCTCATTAAATTACGTCACGTGATATATATCGTTTTCATCGGCAATTAATATTAATTTATAGCACAATAGAATTTCTCCAGGTTTAATCCAGTTTCTTTTTATCCATAGTCTTTTTTCTCTATATCACAACAAATTTCCTTATTTCATACAATGATCTCACTTCTAGTCTCTTTGTATTTTTTTTTTTTTAATTAGTTGGGATTCAATTTAAAATTATAATTGTTTCTCTATTATCATTTCTTTTACAATATATCTAGTCCAGATCTATTTCATCATAGATCATTCAACCAGTATCAATGATTTCTGATAATTCTCTTTACCTATTTATTTCATTTTTGATCACTTCTTTTTATTACTAACATGATGAAACAATTATACAAATATTTATTTATTTTTAAACATATTTTCTTATACAGATACATTTCATTGCTCATATAAAAATTGTGTGTACATATATACATTTGTTGGCAATAATTTTATTTTTGGTACAGATATATTTACATATATAAACGCAAATATATATATATTAAAAAAAATATTTGTTGGCTGCCCAGGAAATATTAAAGTTTTTAATTACCATTAAAAAAAAAAAAAAAATTAAAGATGTAAAACAGTTGCTATCCAGTATATATGTATGTGTACATGTATTTAAAAATTAAAATATTCAGGGGAATATTAGGATAAGACAATAATAGCTTTCCATGCTAGTGTTAAGTACCATAAATTTTAGTAATCAGTGAATAAATAGAGGGAATTTGAACCCCGACTTTCAAGCTAGACATCACCTCCATCTCATACAATTGACACACATGTCCACATACATGCAAAAAAGATAAATGATCTCCAATATTCGTATTTCATGCTGAAACAGCACTCGTCAGTTGGTCCAGATCATCATCTCTCAGACATATATATATAATCAGTGCTTGGTTTATATTAAGATAGCAAATCTTCAAACTTTAATGGACAGGCTATCTTAAAATAAACTGATTATATGTGAGATGATGATCTCGGCCATCTGATGAGTGTTGGTTTGTTCAGCGCATATATATATATATTGAAGATCTTTTTTTTTTCGCATGGTGGTCGTGTGTGTCCGTTGTATGAGATGGAGTGGATGACTAAAGGGAGCTTGAAAATCTGGATTCAAATCTTCTCTAATTATATCTAGCTTAAAAGCATATATAATATAATTGTATTTAAATAATCAATTAATATTAAATGCATTGAAATATTGATCCCCAGCCTTAGACCTTTCTCCTCAGACCGGTTTCTGGCTTTTATTTTTATCGATATGACTTGGGATTCAAAAGTTAGAAGGCTGTTAGTTTGCTATTCACTCGGCAAACACCTTCTAATTCCATTTTACTTGTCAAACTAAAAATCTGAAATTTCAAATCAGTCTTAGACTTTGAATCCAAATCAATCTGCTTAACAGTTATAGAGATTCGAAACAGGTCTGAAGATGGTTATTTAAATACAGCTGATAATTGTTCATTACGTACAGTAGATGGCACCACAGCGGAGATATAGTCATATTGTATGCTGGAGCATTGATTTGTTGTTGTTATTAAATATTTAATTATTATTAAATTAATTTTAATGATTAACAGTTAGAATGGAAACAAGAACAACAATAACAAAAAAAAAAAGAAAACAAAAATCAATAAATAAAAAAAATAATCGGAAGTTGTACATTCTATATCTTTTAGGAAAATAAATATGCTTTTGTAAAAGTTAGTCTTAAGTGAAAAGTAAACTCATTCTTGTGATTTTTTTTTTAGATTCGCTGTGATATCATTTAAATTAATGTATGAAATCTATTATTTGATTAACTATTTTCTCCAGTAGAATGCAGTTAGTGTTGCAGACGCAGTAATCCCGCCCATCTTTTAAAGATTATCAAATGATATCGTTTCTATGTTGACATTTTATATTTCCTCACTTGTTATCAATTAAAAAGCCAACGTTTTAGAAACTGAACCTAATTAAAATTATTACAAAGATACATGGAATTGACATTATTTTATTTTGTAGCTATAAATGATTTTCGATTTCTTTCTCGTTTAAATTTCATTATTACCGTTTAAGAGGAAAACGAGAGAACTCACTACTGCAAGAAGCAAGTGGGAGATGTAATCTGTACTCATATTTAATTGTAATTTTTATTTTTGAATCTTCTTTAAAGAATAGTCTGTACATCACATGTATTAAAAATAGAAACAAGAATGATAACGTCAGTTCGATATCAGGCATTTGCGTTTTTACGCATGAATCTGATTTTCTGACATTTAGCTCTGTTTCATTTTGGTTTGCATATTTAGACATCTGCAGTTTAAAAATATGCTTCTGTAATATAGTTGGATTGTTTTTGTTTTTTTTATCATGTCTATTTTTTATTTTTTTAACGTCTTACCTTAACGGAGAAAGGTTATGGGGAAGCTGCGATGGCTCCTCAAAAATCACCTAGGAATCGTCTTGGTAACATGTTAGAACCAATGGTCAGTGCTGTGGAAAGATTAATTTCTTTTGCGTGGAAGTAAGTATTTTTTTTAAAAAAGATCTGAATAAATGTTTATGCATAACTGTGAATATGCCTTAGTTAAGCTTTGATTAAAAAAGGTCTTTTAGCTAAAAGAATACCGATTGCTATGAAAGATATTTGATTTTCTTGATGTCATTTATCATTGCTTTTTATGTCTCCATTACAAGAAATTGCAAGTTCAGTTTCTATCTCACTAAATTTGATGCATTCATTTAATATACAGTATTTATTGTGGGATATTTATTTTAGATTTATTTTCCCCATCTGTCTGATGGTAACTAATTCTTTTGGATAGGATATTATGATGAAATTTGATAATTTTTGAGAGAGAGCATATCATTGTTTATAATCTTTTTAATATTATAATTAATGTAGTGTATTTTAAATTCTATTGATATTTTGTATTTTTAAATTCTAAATATCGTTTATTCTCCTTTTTCTTTCTAAATCCAGTTAAGCTAATTCTACCTAAACTTCCCTTTTTACTGAACTAAAGCCTGTAAATAAATTTGTTTAGTTAAGCAAAATATGTTACATATTATTTCCCACATGCTGGTCATTTAGATTATTTCATATTTTGATTTTTTTTTTTTTTTTCCAGACATTTTTGTAATGTAAAGCTCCAATGTATGTAGAAACAGTATATAACACAGTTAGTGATATTAAATAATTTATAAAATTTAATTAATAAAAAAATAAATTTAGGAAAGTATCAAAAAGAGTGTATTATTTTTATATATTAATAGAGCAAAGTTTTCTGTAATGAATTTAATGGTCCAGAAAGTTATTCATTGTACCTGTATTTGAAGATAACCTTTTTCAGGTCCACATTCTGGAGCAAAGTTCCTCCAGAACAACTTGTATAAATAGGAAAAGTATAATATAGTGCTATACATGTTCTATACTTCAATTTTAATTAAAATTAAAATTCAACTTCCAAAAGCATAAAATGAAAATGTAAACAAAATATCGTAAATAAATCTTCTTATGTTCTTAATTTCAGAACATCTGCTTTTTTGTTTGGAAGTTATTTCTTTCTTGAAACCATATTCTAACTTATTTCCAGCTCATATTGATAACTAAAGTCAATCTTTTGAAGCTTAAATAAACTTACCCTATTAAAAATCACTCTCCCACACCCTCTGCATTTTCACTTGCAAATTATTTTTCTTGATACTACATTCTAACATTTTTTGATGTCATAGTGATAGATAAACACAGGATATTAAAAATCATTTTGCTTCTACTTTCTCATTTGGAAATGATTTTTCCCCTTGATAATACATTTTAACTTTCATTTTCATATTGACTTATATGATAAAATAGATTTTCTTAAAAGTGTGAACAAATTACATTAATAAAAATTATTTTTTCATGTGGAAATTATTATTTTTTGATGGTCTTAATTAACCATTTAACTCTGTCTTTCAGAATCTCTAAAATGTCTTTAGCATGTGTCCTATGTTAGTCAGTGACATTAGTTAACATTTGCTTTTTTCCACAGTTTCACAGTCTTTTCATTTCGACCCCCCCCTCCTCCAAAACATTAATTAGCTTTCTAACTGATTTTCAGAATTAGGGTTAAAATTAAATGTGTGGAGCATAATAATGAAACAGAATAATGCATATTTTCATTCTTGAAGGCACCTTGCATGGTTTGGCATAATGGGTAGAGCATCCAACTTGGAACAATGAGGTTCCAAGTTCTATTCTGGTACTGGTACTTGTACTTCTTGAGAACTTCGAACAATAAAGTCATTAGCATTTTTTTTTTATTGCTGAAGGTATGAACAAACAGGCAAGTCCTAATATGGATTAGTATAATTGTAGAGTCCAGGTACTCAAAGTTCATGGATTGTGAGACTAGCCTATCATTTCCGATGCTCTTATTTTTTAGGGACTTTAGTGCAATAAACCAATCAATTATTATTGATGAGTAAGTAAACTAAGTTGGTAACTTTTAAGTTTTACAAAACAACAAATATGTCTTTGTTATAATATTTGTCCTCAGATGCACAAATCTTTAATGAGAATAAGTGTTTATTGTCCAAATTGATATCAATAAAAGCTATATGTAACCAGATTTCATTGTAATTGTAAATTTTTATTAAATAATGTAAAAGTATTTTATTAGTAATATATACATGTATTATAGACTATGAATTAACTGAGTAAAGAAGAACGAATTCCACTAATGCTTGTCAAAGGAATGTCATTCTGAAATTTAATAAATTACATTCAGATTGCAAATTCTGCAAATTTAATTATTTAAAAGAATGTTCTTTAAGCAATTACTGAATAATTCATTTGGAAAAAGGGAGGGGTGAAGGGGAATTTGCATTAGTACTTAGAATTTGCTTATTCTTATATTTATGTATGTGAAATTTCATATGCATATATCTTAAATTATGCTAATGATTTTTCTAAATAGTTGACATGGATTTCTTTTGCCCTATCATTTTAGTTTGATATCTGAAAATCATTTAATTCCAAGAGCACCTAATCCCATATGATTAATTAATACTACTAATAAAAAGCACTTTATTGATATAATTACAAGGTCAAAAAAAAAAAAAAAACCTAAAACAGAAACATTTATTCCATTGCTATAGTAACCAAATTCTTATTTTATTACTTAAATCCTTAGAATTTTTAAAATCAAGAATAATTATTAGATAATTATATGGACTGGCATGTGGGTATGCACTTGTATGTCTATATACATATATAAATAGACATATATTTTTATGTGCATAAATGAATACTATATTTGTCTGATATTTAAATATGCATACTCCCCCCCCCACACACACACACACTTATACCAGAACTTATTGAAACATTCATATATATAATGAGATTATTTATTCATGGACTATGTGTGGAACAGACACACATAGTAATAAATATAGGTTTTGAATTATTCTTTCTCATCACCCCCTAAAGAGAAAATTGGAAAACAGTTTCAAAAGATAGATGTAGATTTAATACATTGTAGATTGTCATAAATGTTGTCAATGATATATAATTTTTTAAAAATATATATTTTATGTATTATCAGTCCACTGCAGGATGATCTCTCCAAGATCAATCCATCTCTGATCTTTAGCCTCTCTGCTCCACATTATCCCAATGCATTTTCTTATTTCATTCATACATCTATGTATTTTCTTTCTAGGTCTTTTTACAATCTATTTTATGTATATGAGAAATTTAAAAAAGTATTGCTTATGTATTTAGATTGTACATAGGCACAGTTGCCATGCTATTTATCTTTTCTATGATAGCCTATATATATTTTCCATCCAATGCAAATAGTTTTTTTTTAAATTACAACTGAAGAAAAGGTATTTAGCATCAATTAATGTAGATCGGCTTTTGGAAAGGACAGTTTGCTTTATGGAGTTAGAATTTATTATGTAAACAATTGAAATTTTTTTTCTTCTAAATATTATCAAGATTACTAGATATAATTTGAAACATGAATTAATGTTAGACTAAAGATTAATGAATATTCATGAAGTAATGCATTGAAAATTGGAAATTTTATAAATTATTAAGTTAGGAAAAGACTTAAGGGATTAAATGTCATTTTGAAGATAGAACAGAATGAAGAAAAAAGATTTTTAATAAATGTGGCCACGCTGATGGAGAAAGTCATCGAAAATTTACCCTCTGATAAAAATTGAACAGTTAAATGTTATTGGTAAGGCGAATGAATATTTTTGTAATTAATATGGTTGAGGTAAGTTAATACTAATTCAAAAATGATGCTATTGGAGTTGTTTCATGATGTGAGAAATCTCTGGCTACTATTGGAACTTGATCAGTTGGTCAGTTTTTAAAAATTTAATAACTCTTTGTTAATTTTATATATTACCTGACGTAATATGTTAAGCAAATGTAATATAAGGAGACAAATTGTAGACTTTTTTATGATATTCGATCTGGGGTACTTTGAAATTATCCATTTAACTCTGACAAAAATTTAGAATTTCATTTGCTTTTTAAGAAGATAATATATAAGCAAGTAAAGTTTACTTTTTTTTTTTTTTCTGGTTTATTTTCATTAATATCTTTTGATCTTTTTTTTTTTCGTAACTTTTATAATGATCTTTTTTGAAATTAAATTAATTAATCCATCATTGGAATTTGCTTTATCCATATAAACACTTATTGATGGATGAGCACATGTAAAATTTAATATCAATCTAATAGTGCATGGGTGAAGATGAATTTTCTTCTGCAAGATTACAATTATATTGCTAAATTATTTATTTACATGATTCAAACTAATTCAAAATCGCAGATACTTACAAATGAGAAACTTTCTCTTCCCTGTGATATATAAACTGTATTTGTAGAAATACTTTGTCAATTGAAATATCAGGCTCATAATAAGACCCAAGTCCTGATTTAAGCATGATTAAAAAGATTTGGTTTATACAAGAATTAGTTCTGAGTATAAGTGATTCATTTATGTTTTTAAAACACTTATTGACAGGTGATAGCACATAAATTTACTATCAGTCTAATAACACGTGTGAAGATTAATTTCCTGTCACAAGATTACAGTTTTATACACATGGCTAAATTATTTATTTACATATATTCAAACTAATATCTTTTAGAATTGCAGGTGCTTAAAAATGAGAAACTTTTTCTTCCCTTAGATATATTAACTAAATTTGTACAAGTGATTTGTCAAGTGAATTATCGGAATCATAACAAGATCAAGTCCTGGTTTAAGTACATTCAATAAGAGTTGGTTTATTATTTAGAATAAGCTCTTAGTATGTTTCACTTATGCTATTGAAACACTTATTGTCAGGTGAATACACTTAAATATAATATCAATCTAATAGTATATATGAAAATTAATTTTACTTTCACAAGATTGCAACCATATATATTTAATTAAAAAAAAAAAAAAACCAAAAGATATATTTTGGCAGATATTGGATTTGAGATTTCTATATAGATTATAATGTTTTATGGGACGATGCATAAATAGCTAGTAATTTACTGTCTGCCCCTTTTGTCAATACACTTTGTGGCTGTTGGATTATGATGATAATTGTTATGCCCTGAATTATGCTCCAGTTTAACATGCAATAATAAAATTATATCATTGTTTTTTATATCATATTTATTGACTTAATTTATAATTATATCAAGAATCACTGAAGTTATATCTGATAAATATAGTGTACCTATGATGAAAAAAAACAACTAGATTTCTCTCCTTATTACTATTTTCCAGAATACTAGTTTATGGAAAGCATTCAATAATAGTTCTCAAGATATTAAAGCTGAAGAATCTGATAACAAAAATATCATTATTTTATATAATAATAATAATAATAAGAAAATAATAATAATACTTAAGGAATAATTTTAGCTTACATAATTATTAAACATTAAAATTATGATGGAAATAAATATTTAAAATGTTGGTTATTGTCAAATTGACAATAAAATAAATAACTATATATATGCTGATTATAGAACTTCAACAAAGCACAACTAGCTTTTTATTATTTTTATCTTAATCAGGCTTAAATGAGATAGCTTGATTTATAATCTATGAATTTATATCTCATTGAAAACGCCTTTCTCAAACTATTACTATCAATATTAATAAATTTATTTTCGAGAAATAAAATATGTAATTTATCTGAAACTCTATTTAACTTCGCTTCTTTTCTTTAACTATGTAATTCTATAAGTAGCATTAATTGGTCTCCAAAAAAAAAAAAATATTACATTTTATTCTATTTCACAATTTAACTCATAATTTAATGAATAATTTGCTGAAATTATGTCAGGTCTTCTAAGTTAATATACAGCAATGGCTCTCAACTGTCCTAATGCCATGACCCTTTAATACAGTTCATTGTGTTCTGGTGACCCCCAACCTTTAATTTTGCAATGGTCTTAAATGATCCCTGTGAAAGGGTTGTTTGACACTCAAAGGGATCGTGACCCACAGGTTGAGAACCACTGATGTTCAGCAAAGAAAATATAGAAAGATATAAATTAGTGAATAGTATGTTAATCTAAACAACCTGTAATGTTCAAGTTAATCTTAGATTTACGTAAATGTAGGAAAAGAGTATATACTATTGACAATTGAATAATATGTTGTACAATTGATTTAAATATATTGATCAAATTATATATTTTTATTTTTCAAATGTTTAATTTTTTAAACTAATGCTTATGGGTGAGTGCCTGTAAATTCTACAAGACCACAGGTTAGTCATCTTATGTATATTCCATGTGTAGTTTGAGCTACATAAATTAACAATTTATTATAGTAAAATTTATTAATTTTTGTAGAATCAATTCAATTATCCTTCAAATCATTTTGGCTTTCTATTTTAAATAATATGTATAACAAAGTTTCTTTATAAGTTCACATAGATATTTCTGAAAGTGGTTTATGGTAGATATTTGTAATTCAGAGGTGCAGTCTCATGTAGTCAATTCATTAAATAATACTGTTTTTAAGTTTGACATATTAGAGTCTGTTGTGATGATGGTGTTTTAGTTGTATTTATATATAGGACTATTTCCATCATTTAATATGAGTGTTAATTGTCTTTAGAAAAATTTAACTTGATTTAAATATTACAAATACATTCAACTGTTAGTGTTTCTGGTCTGACCAGTGACAGTACTAGCATGGGATTCGAACTTGGACCCTTAAGATTCTTGAGTATTGAATTTTAAGGTAACACAGCATTACTTTAAAATTCAATATTCAAGAATCTAAGATCCAGGTTTGATTCCCATGCTAGCACTGTCACTGGTTAGGCCAGCAATATTTGAAGAAGAGGGAGAATAATACAATACCTCTTGAAATGTTGTCCATAATTAACCTGTGTGCTATTACTAACAGTTGAATGTATTTAGAATATTGAAATAAAGTTTAATTTTTCTAAAGACATTCAATACTCATATTAGGTGATGGAAATAGACCAATATATAAATACAACAGGCATTGAAGTTGCAAAATTTACTGTCAGATACTTAGAAGCTTATTTGTGTTGCATTGCATTGGCAGATGTCTTCAATATCTGCTCTGCAACATATTCTCTATGATTTCTTGTTTTAAGTGCCAATACAATCTAAGCTGTAGGTCACTATAATTGTTTTTTCTTCACTAATAGAAGGAAATTCATTTTTTTCAATGGCCTGAATGAATATTTTTATATTTAAGAATTGCTTTCAACAATTTATATGTATTAAAACTATATTTTGTTTAACAAATTGTATTTATGTACCAATTTTTTTATTTTTAAATTGCTATTATTTTAGAAATGTGTGTTGATTTACAAGATAATTATTTTATAAAAAGAAAACAACATTTTAATTTAAATATTAACATACTATAAACTGAGTAAATGAAATAAATAAAAGTAAAAAAAAATTGTAAATGTATACCATTATCCTGGTTAGGGAGGACAATTGATTCCCCAAAAATCCTCAGAAATCAATAATCTTGGATAAAAAAATTTAGTTTGTTATTGCAAATGAAAATTACACCATAAATTGTGAATAATTAACAAACAGCTTAAAGTAGTATATATGGTAATTAAAAAACAAACGTTATGGTTATATATTTTCAAATATTGTATTAAAATGTACTATGTGTGAGTTGTGCAAGTATGTACTCACAGTATATATATGTACATATAATAATGCATTATATGTAACAAGAAAAAATACCATTAAGCTTAAAATTGTTCTTTTCAGTGATCTATTTGTCATCGAGGCTTCTAAACATATCCATTGTTCATTCTAAGAATCCATTATTCTTTTCTAAATCCTCTGATGATCTTGGGTTTTTTCTTAAAAAAAAATTGTAAGAAGGTACATCAGATGATGGTGGTCAAGACTTTAGAGAAAAAAATTTAGAATGGATTGTTGACTTGCTTCTTTAATTTTTTTCTTCATATAACATGAAGTCTAATCCTTTGTCGGAAAGCATTTTTAGCTTTGATGCTGTGTTTTAAATCAGGGTCAAACTCATCCAGAATGCTGTTTATAGCTTATGATAATAAAAAAAAAACCCATAAAATTCCTTCAACTGTTTTTATGACAAGATTCTTCTTTATAGTCTTAATGATTTTTTTTTTTATTTAATTCTTCCATTTGTGATTTCAAAAGCTTTTCATCAACTTCTGTAAATACTTCTTTCTTGGTTAGGTATGTTATATTGTTCCATATGATTATAATGGACTTTTTTTGATTGCAATGCTTGTAATGAATTGCAGGTGCACTTTCTTTGACATAAAATATCAATTTTGGTTTTGAAGCTCAGAGTCTTTCTTCATTCATGGCAATAATAATTGTTATCATGATTTCAGTTGAAATATGCAGTTGTAAACTTAAAAAAAAATTACTTAAAAATCAATCAATCAATCGGTCAATAATGCTAGAAAAAGTATGCAAGAAGAGTAGAGTTAGGGAGAGTCACACTGTAATTGTGTGTTAGTTACTCTGAAAATTTTTTTTCTCATTGTATAAAAAATGAATAAATACCCATATTGGAGTTTTTTTTTTTTTAAATTTATAATCTTATATTATTTATGCAAAATTATTTAGAACTAAATAAAGCAAATATTCTGACTATAAAATCTGTTGTATTTGCCATCAGTGTACGGGTAGCCAAATTATCATTTCCAAAACTCAAACGCAACTAACTTAAGAAAAAAAAAATTAATATATTAAAAAAAATTTATCTAATGCATTCTGTGTTTGCCTATTGTAATCAATATATGTCTTTTTTTTTTTTTACAGTATGTACTATGCATATCTAATAAATAGCACTTTATATACAAATATGCTAGCTGTGCCCTTTTTAACGATACGAAATGTCACATTTTATTTACCATGTAGCTATTTTCTTAGAATGATAAAGCAATATTTTTGAATAATACATTACCCTGTAATGGCATAGTTATGAGGTAATTAAATAAAAATTAAAATCGGGAATCTCCAACTTATTTTTATTGCATTTTTATCATACAAAATTTATTATTGATTGCATATTGCATGAAACCATATCCTTTCCCATTTATTGAAAAATACTTAGTAATAGTAGTTTTGCTTTGACTATAACTAACATCGTAAAGTTTTAATCCAAAATTGAATGAATATTTAGCTAGGGTATTTTGTTTTTAGTTTTATGCTGAGTGAAATTTTTTTTTTTAATTACTGGTTTTGTATTTTTTTTTTATTTCTGTGGTAGTCACCATTATCTTTAACTCTTTTCCCGCCTCTTACGAGATCTCTCGTCAACAGTTGACGTCACTCTAATTCCGTTATTTTTAATGCTAGGATATTTGTTTGACAGTTATTGATTAGGTTTTTAAAAGTTCTGTAAGATGGTGCCCTCTTTTGAATTATTTTACAAGTAAAAAATCAATAAAACGGTGTTTAAAGCTAAACAATGAAATAAGCTTGTCGGTGATTGGCTCTCAGCCGACAAAGACATTCTGATTGGCTGGAAAGAACAAAGAAACCGCCTGATCAAAGAAAATAAAGAAAAACGCTGAGATTTTCATTTCGAATATGATTTAAAGTATATTAAAAGTATATTTTAAGAAATTACAAATCACTTTCATAGAGTATACTAAAAAAAAAAAAAATTATTTTCAAAAAATATTGAAGATTTTAGTAAAAATATTTAAGATTTAGCAAAAAGAAATTTTTACTTTTCTATAATAACTGAAACACATGCTTGATATAAAAAGCATTTACATCACCAACTCTTTGTTTATATGTTCGCTTTTATTTTGTCGAAATTGAATATTTTATAATAAATAAATAGCAATTTATTTTTGAAAGAAGTTTCGTTCACTTTCATAACCTGAAAAAGTATTAATATACTTTTTATAAACGAATATAAAGTCAATATGATATTAAAGGTGAAAATATTTTGACAATTGACTTGTCTTCAATTTGTGAGCTGGCCAATTAAAAGCTTTGATTTTTAGCTGACACAACCAATAATATAATTAGCGGTTAAAAGGTTAATATACCAAAAATAAATTACGAGATTATTGAATTTAAAATCAAGGTAGGGAATGAGCATTTCAACTTATGCTTAGTAACTTGTGATCATATAAACATGATTATAAATTGTATAGTACATGAAATAATTTCTCATCCTCATTTTTTTTTTACTGAAAATATTTTTAGATTTTTTTAATAATAATTCGATTTTACTGAAATCAGCATTCATAAAAGTTTTAAGCCCAAGTTAATTGAATATTTTATTTAATATATATAATTAAAATGTATTATTAATATTATGCAACCAAAATTTATTTTTAGGTTTGTGCTGAATAAAATTCTTATTTTGCCAGTACTGTATATTTTTATGCTTGTAAAGTCACTGTTATTTTGGATATATCAGAAACAAATATAAGTTTACTGATTTAAACTCAGTGGAGTAAATATTTTCATTTATGTTTAGTAATCCTCTTATATAAAATTGTCTATTAATTACATAATACATAAAATCATTGTCTTTTCTCCGTTAGGGTGAAATTAGCGTATATAAAAATTCCAATTCAAAGTTGATTGAATATTTTAAATAATGTATACATTTAAAAATTATTGCTAAAATATGATAATAGTATGTTTTGTTGTTGTGAATATTTGATTGAGCTGTGTTTTGATTATGTAACGTACTAAATGAAACAACATTTTTTAAAAATTTTGTAACTATTAATGATGAAAGCCTTCTTTATTTTGAATGTATCATATTTAAAAAGTGATTGTCTTTCAAGAATTTTGGATGAAAATTAAATACATTAATCGTATTTTAACTTAATAATCTAAGTATAATATTCAATACTGTAAAATGAATAAAGTTTGTATTTTAACTTTTTCAATATGAATTTCATCATTTCGTATTCGGGGATAAAATAGTTTATTGAAATCTCTATTCTAGGATATTATGAATCTTGCAAAATTGCCATTTGGAAAAAATGGTGGCTAGTTTAAAAAAAAAAAAAAATCAAAAATTTATTTTTAAAGTTTATTGTAGTGAATGCTTATATAAAGCTTTTCCTCTAACTGACGTAAAGATACATATGTTAAAGACCTATCCACAAAAGAGAAAAAAAACTGATTTAGACTAAATTTTAAATATTTTCTATCATTATTCTGTCAATCTTTTATTTTATACTCATTTAATTAGTAAGGTACAATCATTATCCGTAAAGATTCTACTCCAGTGTATGTATATATATATGCATGTATTCAAGCTTCATTTTAGTTATCAAGAATAAATAATCTTTTTAACATCTTTATCTCTATGTTATATAGTTCATGTATTAGCGAAATGGTGAAAAAAGCCTAAATATTATCTAAATTTAAATAGAAGCTCAAGGCCATTACATATACAAGTAAAGTGCGTGTAATTTTATCCTGATATTAAAAATGATTAAATGAGGAATTAAAATCAGTTTTTTTTAAATGTTAAAAAACATATTTTGATTGTTTCGATTTAGAAGAGTAAGTAGATTAGTATTAGTAGTACATGTTTTTAATTATTGTGACTGCAATTTTGAAGAAAACCAATGGACTGATTATATTTTTAATTTTATTTCAGGGTAACTAGCATGTTTAATTCTCTTGAAGCCCTATTTGGTTTAGCGCATTGGTTTAATGATGGACTCTAGAGCAGAAAGTTACTGAAGTTCAACCTGTCATTTGTAGTCCTTGAATTTCATGATTTCACAAGCTTTTGATTATTCAGTTACTTTATTATTTATTTTTTGGGATTAGTATGAAGTTATTATTTTTAATTCATAGTTAATTAGAATAAAATTTTATTCTGTGAGTTATTATTGAAGGTGAAAACACCATTGATTCTTACTGTGAAAATTGGTGATGATGGATAATCATAGATTGGATTTATTTTCTAAATACAATGCTAGTTTTTCTATGTATCAAATGTTAGATGCTGAAATAAAAAATATCAGATCTATTATTTTCTTTAAGCATGTTTTTTTATATCATTTATAATGTATACATGAATATATCGTATGTATGAGTTACTTTAGATATTGAAAATACAAGTAAATGATATTGTTCAAAAGATTATAATTAGGAGAGAATAGGCTGTTAATATAAGTTTTTACTGATTTGTGAAAATTTGCTCAATCAGCATATAATTACTTGCATAAGGATTTAAACGTAAATGCTGTTAATGTTAATAAATATAGTAATGTTGAAAAATAGATTCAATTACGATAAATATTCTCTAAGATTTTGGAATAGATTCTTTAAGATGTTTTTTAATATATAATGGATAAATTATTCTAGAATCTGAAATTTTATATTTTTTGATAATAAGGCAATATGAAGAGCCTTTTTAGAAAAACTGTGTTTTACAACATCACAATATTTTAAACATTCATTTTTCAAATATTAGTAATTGGTTGAAATATCACTTCTGATGCATCTTTTTCTAAAAGAACTGAATAAACGAAGTCAAAGTATTTATAATGAATACATATGTGCTCGTCCATCTCCAAAAATAAGTTTTATAGGAACAGGTAATATATTTGTTGATCTCATTGCAGATAAATTAGTAGGGTTTTTAAATTTGAGAATTAGATTCATAAGAGTTTTCCAAAGATTTGGAAAATATAATATTAAACAGTCGTTATAAAAGAAATAAGTGACTGCAAAAAACAAACATGCTACTAATGTAAACAATCATTAAATCACAGATAGTAATAGTTTTAGATGTGATAAATTCATACCTCTTACAAAATATACTTTCTAGATATTAATTATATTCTTGATTTTTTTTCTTAAAAGAAAAGTATATAAATAAAAATTTACTGTATGTTGTAGAAAATTTGTTGACTAAACATCCATGTCAATAACTTGATTATATAGGCTAACAGAGCCTTTCAGAGAAAATGCAAAGTCTGGGGCAACTAATATTTTAAAGGCGCTTCAAAATTTAAAATAAGAATGGGGGGGGATGGGTGTTTTTACTTACAGGGCTGAAAAAGGACTCTGGGAGCAGTTAGTTACGAGTTTAGCACTGTTAGTATCGTAAAACACTGTTAGCACAGAACTGATTGACAGGGGGCTGAAACTGCAGTCACAGAATCGTCAAATTGGCACCTCATCCCTAAACTGGCTTACGTTTTTGACTCGTATGCCTGTTTGGAAAAGTTTTTCTCAAATATTTTTGGGGGAATTTAACTGTAAAATTAACCCATTCTACAGGATGTGACATAGCTTTGCCTTCTCCTATGTTTTTGTTTAACATATTGAGTTTGCCAAGTTGAGGCCCCTAATATTGCAAGGCCCAGGGCATTTGCCCTCCTGTCCACTCTCTGATTGGTGCTGTAGTCTAATAATTTTTTTTATCTCATGTGTGTGTGTATGTGCATGTGTATATGTGTGAATCATTTTATTAAACATGTTTATTACTTACTTTAGATAATTGTTCTGTTTCAAATCTAATCATAATTAGATCTAATTATAATGTATTTTAATGAGTAAACTTTAATATGTTTATTTCAGCATTAAGATGCAAAGCTTTTATAGTTTTTCATTAGTTCATACTCAGTTATTTTACTTTCAATTTTCATTTAATACCTTAAAAAACTTTGATTTTTATTAGTACCCCTCTCATTTAACTCCATATTATCACAATCATTCACTAGCACAGAACTTCAAACCACACCCTTTTATTATGCATGCATTTTGCAAGCAGTCAGTGCTTTTCAATGAATTAGACTGTCAATCATCTGAATCTTCCTGCCTCAGTTGACTGATTTCTATCCATTTTTAATATCTTGTAAGACGAACACTCATTGAAACTCTAGATGTATATTTTCAATTTTTTTTAGTTTTATCAATACTTCTATTATCTCAATCATCCATCAGTGCAAAACCCCGATGATTATCTTTTTTCACTATGCGGGCATTTTGTGAATGGCTTTTTTTTTTAATGAGCTAGAGATATCAAATATCGAAATGTCTACATCAATTAATATCTTTCATATCATCACTCATATAGAAATAGGGACTGACTTCTAACCATTTTTAACACCTTGTGAAAGGGTGAACAATCATTGCACTATTTATTTTCCAAATTTATCGTTCACCCTGTCATAAGATGTTAAAAAGGATAGAAGCCAATCCCATGTCTTGCATGGTAATGATGGGACAAAAGATATGAAACTGGGTATGGAGATTAGATATCTATAGTTTATGTAAAAACCAAAGTGCAAAGTCTGAACTTCTGTGCTGGTAGGGTTGCAATATGGTGAAGTTGAAGTAAAGACATTGAAAAAAAAACAGATTTGAAAATTAATAATAAAATGTATTTATATATTTTTACAATATTAATAACTTTTCTTGTGTATAATTATTTTATTGCGTTTCTTCATTCTTATTATTTTACCTTTTCCTTGATTAAAAAAAATCAAATTATTGTCAAGCGTTGGTGGCCAAGTGGTCAGCACAGCTGCCTTACAAGCAATTGTCGTGGGTTGCTTCCCTGTCGATGGTTTGACACATGAAAAAAAAAAATCAAATTATTTCATTTTATTTCTTATACTTTGTTATTATTTTCCATTATTGGTTTAATTTCAGTTTATAAGTTTTCTACTCTGTACATAATTTATAGTCTATCATAACTTCTTTCATCATATATATATATATATAATTTCAATTTACATTATATGTATATTTTTAAATATATATAAATGCAAGCATATATACACCTTTTACCAAAAACTTTTTTTTAACAGTTTGTGGTTATAATTAAATTGGCTGATATTCAACATTTTTAACTTAATTTTAATGTTGTATTATTTGATTAGATTAGTTTCTATTTTTATCTTTTTTTATACATGCTTGTTTGATTTAAATTCTAATCAAAATATGTTATTCTTGTCAGACAAAGGATATGAATAGTGGAATGTAATCTTTGTAGAATATCAATACTAATACTTTTTTATTTTTTAGTCTTTATATTTATTTATTTTTAATTTCACTTTAAAACAACATGATTTGAATTAAAATTATTTAGATCAAAAATTGTTAAAATTACATCAAATCCATATAAATAAAATGTCAATCTTTTGATAATATATGAAAATTTACAATGAAAAAGAGAATGGGGAAAAATATTTATTATGAACATTATTATACTAATATTATTATTTTTTTTAGTATTTAAATTCTCAGTAATTTTTTTATTATTTTGTTGATTATTTAACTAGAAAAACACTAACAAAATGATTGAAACTGTCTTGACTCTTATGAGTTAATTTGAAGGGCAACAACAAACTAAAAAGTATAATTCTATCATCAGAAAAGTATGTAGTAGGCATGGAGTTGATATTTGTAACCTATCTTGAATTTATCTCAATATAAAATTGTACTTATGTATTAGACCTGCCACCAAGGTTTGCGATGGCAGAATGCTGTACCTTTCTCCAGTGGAAGGGGGGGGGTGTTTGTGATGGCATTCTGCCATAGTTGTGACTTTTTAATATAACATTCTGCCATCGTAAACTCGGGCAGCAGATCTAATACGTAAATGCCCTTTAAAATTAATATTAAAAAAAAAAACCTGCTAAAAATATTGGTTACTAAAATATATATATATAATAAGCCACTATTTCTAAAAGCAAACCCTATAATGAAAATTCTCAAGAATTTATTTGAGATATGGATTCGAGTGCTTTTTCAAATAATCAGATTGACCAAGAAGCTATAGCTTTCTTAGCAATAAAAAACTGTTCATGAAATTTTCTTCAGAATGCAGATACTGTAATATGGTAGAATTTCTGTTGTATTTATGAAGATAAATTATAGAATTATTGTTTCTTTCCACACTGATATATATCTTAGTATCTATAATCTTGATTGGTAAGTTTATTTATTATTTTTTTCTTTTACACTTTGTTAATTTTCAAGTTCGTTATGTGTACCAAATAATGGAGGTTCAGAGACTTAAACAAACATTATTCTCTGACAATGAACTTGTCGAAAATGTTAGAATGAATGAGGATACTTTTTTCTCAAATGAAGTGACTACTCTTCAATCCGATTTATTAATGATGAGAACTATTGAATGAATCTGTTTGTATAGTTCAAAACATTCAAATCAGGAGTGAAATTAATCCCAATGTCTTTGTAAAGCTAAGAAATAATTGAATGCTGAACCAATCATCATTTTGATCCAGTCTTAGTAATGAGGAAATTTCTATTTATTATACCACATAATTAGAATATCTGCATTTTCTTGAAGAATTTATATAATAGACACTATTGTCTTCTTATTGCCTCAAAATACTTTTTTTACATTATATATCTATCAAAGAGAGAGTGGGGCATGTTAGAGGATCTTAAGTAGTGAATAGTCATAAAATCTATTGTGTCCAAAGATCTGAGCCTGCCAGCATAAAAATTTAATTTGCAAATGTTTACAGTTTTTTTTTTTTTTACAAATGCTCATAGGACTGGAACAATCAACTACGCCAAAATGTCTAAAAATAAATTACTATTTAAATTACATACAAAAAAATATATAATTAAAATATTTTATATAATTTTATGAACAAATGCAACATCATTTATATTCATTTTGTGTTCCTAAAATTTCTTCATGATTTTAAGTTGTTGATCATGGCAGTTCTTAAAATATCCAGCTAGCATATTGTGGCGTTAAAATGGTTCAATATAACATTTTAGAAGTGCATATCTTAATTTTGATTTGTATTCTCATATTGGTGTAAAGACAGTTGTTATCACAGCTATCATTCAGATCATACTTCTACTAATTGCTTTACATATGACCAAGTAATTTAGCTTCATGATATATATTTTTCGCGTAAACTACTTTTAGTTCCAGGTTGAAATTAACTGACCTAATATTTGTCAAAATAGTATAGATTTGGTTTCAAAATATTAAGAAAATGATTGGCCCGTACCCTGAGATAAAAACTATTGTTTGCTTTACATTATTAAAATCTATACTACTAACTGGATTTCACAAGTAACTGTTGCAGGAGCGAACTGATCTACATCCTCAGTGGATAGAGACAAACAGGATTGAACTGATACCGACAGGAGTGAACTGATCTCAAACCTTAGTGGATGGAGACTGACTGTTAAGTTAACTAATGACAAAATATTTGTAATTTATATTCTCAAATTAATGTATTTACAATTACATACTGTGCATATATTTATTATGTATTTCATTCTTAAAATTTGGCCTGAAGTCAATTGCTAATAAATAAAGACTAATACTTTTGCTTAAAAATACAAATCTATGTTGTTAATTATTGATAGTTTCATTTGCTCCCACTGAAACATATTTGAAAGATTGTATACATTTTCATTTAAATTCATTCATTGTTTAGGAATCAAAGTGTGCGAGGGGAGGGGGGGAGTCTTTTATATTTAAATTTTGAATAACTTAATACAAAAATGTGTTACATTTGTAATATATATCTCTCCAAATATTTTGCGAAAGAATATTAACCATCCCACAATTCATTGATTTGTACATTTGCTGCCTGTCTATTTATTAAGTCAGGCTTACATTTATGTATTAACATAGCTTCTTTTATTTTCCTTTTATTATAGTTTCTCTCAATTTGTAATATTTTCACATTATTATAATCAAAATTAAAGCATATATACATAATCTATTATGATCATAAAAAAAACAATAATATTTCACCATCAGTTTTTATGATCATAATAAATTATGTATTTTTAATTTTCATCATAATAATGTGAAAATATTACAAATTGAGAGAAACAATAATAAAAGGAAAAATAAAAGAAGCTACGTTAATATATAAATGTAAGCCTGACTTAATAAATAGAGAGGCTGCAAATGTAAAAATCAGTGTATTGTGGGAAGGTTAATGCCATCATAGATAAACCTTTTAATTTTGCTACATCCAAATCTAATATCTCTTGATATTAACTGTTTTATTGAGAGAGAAACTTGTAGCTTTTGTTGCTGTTCTCCAGTTTTGATTTTAATGTTTATAGCTATTTTAAATCAAAAGATATCATTTTTTGATATATTTATTTTTTAAAAATATATTATTAACTATTTATTCAACAAATAATATATATATTTGTAAGCATTTTTAATATTATTGAATTAAAAACAAACAAATTTGTACACACATACTATGTAATTATTTTTACAATGGCTAAAATTCAACAGTTATATAAAGCAATACATATATATGTAAATACTTTTATATGGATATAGATATAAACATTTTGATAAAAATATTTTTACTAAATTTATAAAGAATAAACACTAATTATATTAAAAGAAAAAAAAAATGTATATTGAATTTAACAAAAATACTGGGAAACCCATCTTGATTTCTTTCTCCATTTCTTTTGAAACAGCAGACCCAATCTCCTCCCCCATTTATGGCTAAAATTCAAAAGCTATAAAAATTTCATTTTAATAACTTTACAAAACATAATCTGTAAATTCCTAAAGTGTAAGACAGTCAAATTTGTTAGCCATTGGTCTTTCCTGAGAGAATTTCCAGTCTCATTTTTTCATACCAACCCTGAAATAGTACATCCAATGATTAGAAAAAGTCATATATATATAAGCAACATAAATTCTAAGTGCAAATCTTTCCATTGTAGTCATTGATAATTTTCATGCTAAATTCAAGGGTTTTTTTTGTTGTTGTTGTTGATTGATTCTGAATGACTTAAGTCAACATGGGTATGACAATAATAATGACATCAACAAGTGCTTTGGGTGTTCTTTTATATGGGTTTGCAATGATATGGATGGCTGATGAGTTGGAGAAAATTGAAGCTTGTCCATTAAAGTTTGAAGATTTGTTATCTTAATATAAACAGCACTGCGATGAATACTGTTTCACCGTGAAATAATATAATGGAGGTCATTTATTTTATACACATGTATATGGTCATGTATATCGATTGTATAACATGGAGTGCATAGCTGTAGGGAGCTTGAAAGTCTAGTTAGTTCATTTAAGTTTAGTATAGACAATATACTTCTATTTGAATATTACATATGCAGCCTGTATTCTGCCCATACGTCTTCTGTGTATTTAAAGGAACATATTAAAGTCCTATATGTGAGAGGTCAGAGTGACTTAAAGTCAACATGGATATGACAATAATATTGGCATTAACAAAGGCTTTGGGTGTTCCGTCATTGGATTTTCAATGGTATGGATGGCTGAAGAGTTTGAGGGTGGAGAAGGTTGAAGCTTGTCCATTAAAATTTGAAGATTTGCTATCTTAATGTAAACTAAAAACTGATAGTATATATATAAGGGAGATGATGATGTGGGACAACTGATGAATGCTGGTTAAGCATGAACTACAAATATTGGAGATCATTTATCTTTTTCGCATGTGTGGTCATGTGTATCAGTTGTATAAGGTAGCTGTAGGGAACTTGAAAGTCTGAGTTCAAGTCCCTTCCAATTACTTATGTTTAGTATGGACAATATACTTATATTTAAATATTTTATATATATATTAAAATTACAAAATGTAAAAAATGCTTTCAAATTTTTTTGTGTGTCATATGTTTGGCTCCAGACAAAGTCCTAACTTTGTATTCTCTACACTACATCCTTGTTTCTTTTTTGATAAACTTTCCATCGGATTTTTTTTTTTTTGAGCAGCGGACAAGGTCCTATTTGAATCAAGTGGGAAATGATTTGCAAAGTATTGACTGGTGAGCCTAAGAGGGGAAGTCTTTTTTTTTAGAGGCTTGAAACTAAAATCAGCATAATCTTCAATAGATAGTTCAGTGACTTGCAGCATGAATTCCAGAGATTGGGATATTGCTACCCAAAATTTTCATTAATAAAATACTGGAATTCTGTACTACTTGATCAATGAAGTGTCTAAATATTTATATATATATATTTTTGCTGTTTTCTGGTTGTCTGTTAGTATGATAACTCATAATTGCAATATTCAACGTTGCTCATAGGGTATTACAATCACATATTAAAATGGGTTTTATCATATTTCTCCTCTCTTGCCCCCAGAAATTCTTGAGATAGATTACGAATTGTACTCATAAAGCTGTCCTGCCATTTTAGGCCCATAACTTTTCCATAATGAAAAACTCGTATAATGCTTTATTTTTAATTTAACCTTTCTGAAATCTACTGGAAGGCCCCTTCTTTTGATGTTGATAATGCTACAAATATCTGCCGTCTTTTTTATTATATAACCGCAAGATCTGTTATCATATAGTATCCACATTGACACTGTTTTCTTTGCCTAAATAATTATTCATTGCAACACTTTTTGTGCTAATATGTAAAATGTCATACTTTTTGTTAATTGCTGTTCTTTTTTCATTGCCAACTCGTGACCGTTTGTTCATCTGCATAACCAAGTCGTTTCTTTCTTCTTTATAAGCTAATGCTAAATGCACTTTTGTGAAGTTCACCATAATCTCTTCTAAATTGCATTTAGCATTAAGTTATAAAGAAGAAAAAAACCACTTTATTATGCAGACAGACATACATTTATAAATTTGAATTTACAAATACAAATGAAGAGAAAAATCACTGTCCCGTTTTCAGTATGCAAAAGAAAACGTTCTACTTCACAAAAAATAAAAAAAATTCAATGTAAAATAGTCTCTCTTCTTAGTATTATGTATTTTCCAGTTTGGTTTTCTTTGAAGAGCAAATTCTTATTCAAGCTAACATTTTGATCTGGATTATATAAAACGCTAAATCATTTTTCCATAAAAGGAATACATTTTATGAACAAAGTAGATATATGTAATACTTATCGTCAATTCAGAAAGTATTGATATATGGATAATTTTTCTTTGAACCAGTACCTTTGATGAACATTTCAGTAATGCATTATAATCATTTTTCCAATTTTAAAATAATAATAATCCATTTGTAATTCACTAAATATCAGCCTTTTACAGTTACTGTACATGCGCTTTAATGAGTGTTAAATAATAAATGAATACTTTTCAGTGCCCATACAAGATATAGCATTTAACTGTAAAAGGCTGATATTTAGTGAATTACAATTATAAACATCGCGCTATAGATGCTTGTTTAATAATCCATTTGATAAATTAGGAAATTTTGTTACACATTTATTCATTTAATGGTTGATGTAAAGATGTATTATCCTAAGATTTATATTTGCTGTGATTCCTGCTTTTTTTTTGGAAGGGAAAACAGATCTGGTAGAGAAATATTTTTTTAAATCCAATTCATGTCATGATCAACTATTACTAATTGCCTTTCTTTCTCCCTTATCTAGTGCATTCTTTCTCATTTATTCTTATCGCTATTAACATTGGACAGACTTTGAATTAACCATTAAAGATCATTCCGGTACACATTCTACATCAGAGGTGAATGATACCATTTTATATCTAAGAGATATAAAATAAATTGGTTATGTGTGTGCACGCTATTTAGCTATTTTATATCTAATATTTATAAAATGAATGATTTATACAATAGTAATCTTTTTACATCCAACATGAAATAAATGAATTATATATATATACGTGTGTGTGTAATCGAATCTTACACATATCTCAGTGAAAAGATTATTTATTCTCCAAGCTGCTTGCAGCACCATCTATGAGCTGTTGACCACAAAATTCTTAAGATGCTAGTGTATGAGTTACAGCATGAAATGTGAATGTATTTCATATTTTTATGAATTATAATGTTCCTTCTATCTCCATGAAATGATGCAAATCACTTGAAAATATCATAGCTTAACTGCCATACCTAGTTTGAATCATTCCCAACTTCTCAGTGGCAATTTTGCCCAATTTAAAAACAAATGTAATTTTAGTACATTGTTCCTTCATGAGTTCAGATACAAAACACACCATCACATTTCTTTTCATAACTTATGATCCAGATATGCCTTAAGATCTTTGTGGTAAATCACCAAACTATTTGTATTGGTCCAGAGATAGCATTGTAGGCAGCATGGAGAGAACTAATCATTAGATCGATCATCTTTTTATTGGACACACTGTCTTTATCTAACATAAAATAAGTTGCTGCATATGATCTAACATATAAAGACATAAAAAACAACCTTAAGCCTGTAATATTTCAATATATAGAATCAAAAGCATAAAAGCCTGAAATTTTTTTTTTTTTTCATATGTCATAGCATCGGCCGGGACGTGAACCCACAACCGTCTGCAACCAACTACTTGCTTGCATGGCGGCTGCGATACCTCTCGGCTAACAACGCAAGACAAGCCTGAATTATTTTTGCATATAAAATACACTAGAAAAAAAAAAATCTAATATTGAATACTTAATTAGTTTTATTGAAAATCATTTATGTATAGAAAAACAATAATCTGTTTAAAAAGAAGAGAAGAATCTATACAATGTTTGATATAATGTAAAATGGTTTTTATTTACAAGCTAGAAACTTCTAAACATGGGATATATGGTCTGACATTCTGTTAGCTTAATAAAATATTCCCTTCCTCAAAACCCTTTACATGTCATTTCATTTATTTTTTACTCTTTATTACTCAATTATTTTTCTAGTCTAGCTTCATTTTTTTTTTCTTTCTATTTTAATAAGAGACATTTTGATAATTTCACTATTCTGACTTTATATCTCCCAACTTTTTTTATAAGATCTAAACAAAAAAGTATGAATGAAATCTCTTTTAAATTTCTTTTATTCTTCTCATCCCTTTCAAATCTGTATACCTGAAAAATAAATATTCTATACTTTCCCTATCACTACATCAGAAATCCAATTTTTTTTTAAGTTCCATTTTTGCCTTCTTTCTCTTCTATTTAAAGTCTCTGCCTTTGCATTAAATATTCTTCTAATTACAACTGTGATCTATTAAAAATTAGAGTTAAAATGTAAACATGTCAAATAAGTAAATAAATTAAACTATTGTATGAGGAAATTCCTGGAATTTCAGCAAGAACTAAAATAAACACACTTACTGAAATTGCTTGATATGTGAAATGAGACTGACAGCAATTCCACAGAAATAACTATAAGTCCAAGAAGTCCGATTGGGTAAAATTTTGTGCTTTAATAAGTAAAAAAAAAAGTGGTTAATAAACTTAGTTCTGATTTTAAAGATTTTTTATATATTTTTTTTTAACTCATAATTTTATTAATGCAATTAAAATGAATTATTTTGTAATTTTTTTTGGACAATGAAATTTGGTATTCATGTACCATATGATGAATATATGTGTTTTATCACTATATATACAAACATATATAGATATAATCTTTTCAATCATTATGGAAGTTATATTTTTTATTGCAATTTAGATCTTGTTAATCTGTAATTTAGAAACAGTTAATAAATTTTGAAATAATATTCAAATGCTTTGGGAATAATAATTAGTGAGTGATTGTAGATGGTCCAGCGACTTGTACAAAGCTTCAAAGCAGACATTTTTGGTCTTAAAAATGATTCATCATCATCACCACCAATCTGTCTGTTCATTTCAAGCTCAAGATATAAAAGTAGTGCTTGCATAGTTCAGACATTGTGATAAGTTATTTTACCAAATAGGACTGATTGTAATTTTTAATCAAACAAGCAAAATTTTAATCATTTGAACCCCTTTTAAAATTTTATTTATGATTAATGTTTTATCAATATTTTTACTAAATATAAATAAAATTTTTGTAGTAAAATTGTATTTTTATTATCTTTCAATACTATTAATATTTTTTTGATAATTTTTTTTCTTTATGTTAATTAAAAGTAGCTCATGGCAAAGTTATTAAGGTGTAATTACTTTTTCATTCCTCTTGTTGAAATTAAATTAGCTTCCTCAGATGTTATGTAACTTAGTTATATGAGACGGAGAAAAGAATCTTTTAAATGGGAAGTCAATAAAATATTAATGTATAATTTATAAATTCATCAAGTGATAGCATTTAAATAACAGACAACATACTTTTTTTTTTTTTTTTTGATTACATTTATATTTTAGTTAAGCTAGATTTTGTTTTATTCTTATATTTAGAGATTTTCAAAAATAAAGTTCAATAATTATATTTGGAAATGAGAATTTATTTATTATTATTTTAGACATTGTCATTTTATCTTTTATCAGGTGCAACTCTTACATAATCTTTACCCCTACCGATTTTTAAAATGATTCTCCCAGTTTATATTTAAAATCTATATAGATACTAGTAATCCATGAGCCATCTATGTAAATATGAATAAATCATTAGTCATTAGGTGATAGCACCAAGTAGATTCCTGGATTAGTTTCTGATTATTGGCTGTCATCAGTAATCCATATCACTCGACTCTAGAACCTTCTATGTAAGTGTGAATAATCATTCGTCATCAGATGATAGCACGAAGTAGATCCCTAAATTAGTTTCTGGCTATTGTCTGCCATCAATAATCCATAATATATCACTCTATTCTAGAGTCATCTCTATAAATATAAATAATCATTAGTCATCAGATGATAGCATCAAGTAGATCTCTGGATTAGTTTCTGGCTATTGGCTATCATCAGTAATCCATAATATATCACTCGACTCTAGAGCCATCTATGTAAGAATGAATAATCATTAGTCATCAGATGATAGCATCAAGTAGATCCCTGGATTAGTTTCTGGCTATTGGCTATCATCAGTAATCCATAATATATCACTCGACTCTAGAGCCATCTATGTAAGAATGAATAATCATTAGTCATCAGATGATAGCATCAAGTAGATCCCTGGATTAGTTTCTGGCTATTGGCTATCATCAGTAATCCATAATATATCACTCGACTCTAGAGCCATCTATGTAAGAATGAATAATCATTAGTCATCAGATGATAGCATCAAGTAGATCCCTGGCTTAGTTTCTGGTTATTGGTTATCATCAGTAATCCATAACATATCACTTGATTGGAATCATCTATGTAAGTATGAATAATCATTAGTTATCAGATGATAACACCGAGTAGATCACTAGATTAGTTTTTGATTGTATGTATGTCATCAGTAAGATTGCCATAATATATTATTCTATTCTAGAGCCATTTGTGTAAGTATAAATAATCATTACTCATCAGACGATTATCTGTCTTTAGTAATTCATAATATATCACCACTCTAAAGCAATCTATGTAAATATGAGTAATTATTAGTCATCAGATGATAGCATCAAGTAGAGCTCTGGATTAGTTTCTGGTCATTGGTTGTCATCAGCAATCCATAATATATCACTCTGCTCTAGAGCCATCTCTATAAATATGAATAATCATTAGTCATCAGATAATAGCACCAATTAGATCCCTGGATTAGTTTCTGGCTATTGTCTGTCATCAGTAATCCATAATATTTCACTCTAGAGCCATTTATGAAAGTGTGAATAATCATTAGTTATGCAGATGCTAGCATCAAGATGATGCATGGATTAGTTTCTGGCTATTGTCTGTCTAATATTAGTAATCCATAATATATCACTACTATAAAGCCATCTATGCAAGTATGGTCAGATGATAGCACCAAGTAGATGTCTGGATTAGTTTCCGGCTATTGTCTGTTATCAATAATCATATTTCTCTTAATCTACTGAAGCTAGTATATTCAAACCTTATGGTTTATAAATACTTTCCAAGTATTAGTTTGAATAGCATAATAGAAGTAAAAGTGACTACGAATTGGGTATTTATAAACGAATGTTTTCATTAATGAAAGCCCATGCCCCGAAACTAGATTTCAATATTTGATTGATACTATCAGCTAGTGTTCATTGAATGGTGGACTTATATAAATGGGAGCAAAGTAGAGTGGTGTTGCCAATGTGTGTTAATTATGTAACTGTGATAAATACATTTGTATATAGTTTTCACTATATTCGATTTAGTTGCGGTAAATATATATATGTATATACGGTTGCTGTATACCCAAAATAGTTGATCTTAAATAGTATTAAGAGCATCAGATATATCCTTTAATTATTGAGTCACAAATTTGGC
The DNA here is from genome assembly GCA_028023455.1 of Epiperipatus broadwayi. NCBI lineage: Eukaryota > Metazoa > Onychophora > Udeonychophora > Euonychophora > Peripatidae > Epiperipatus > Epiperipatus broadwayi. The sequence continues at coordinate 6,551,481 of JAQFVV010000017.1, forward strand.
TATAGTCAATATTTACCAAGGGTGTAAATATTATAAAGAATTTTAGTGGAAAGACAGTATCATTGGAATGAATCTTCTTTTCCTTTTTTATTTTTTATGGAGATATATTTAAGAAAAACAATAATTTTTTGTTGCTATGTTTGTTAGGAAAAAATGATACAATTCAATTACTGTATTGGAACAAACTCTTTAAGAAAAGAAAAATAGAAATAAGATGTTCATATCAGTTAAGTTTATTAAGTTACAATCTCCAATTTTGCTGCAGTTGCAAGAAAAAACTTTTAAAATTGCAATATTTTATTTTTTAAAAAATTATTAATACTTAACTAATTTTATGACAGATAGTGGTCAGTAGTCTTGGGGGGGGGGGGGTAGTTTGTGATATATTGTAAATAAGAATTTTTTAAGATAGGTTTTTTAATTTATTGCATTACCATCGGATTCATGATGCTTTTGGTTTTTTTCTGTCTTGTTATTTAGGAAATTCTTTATTTCAGAATTTAAAAAATTTAATAAGAAATTTAGTATGGATTTTATTAACTGAACACAAAAAAATAATATCTTTTACTTTAAATGCATATTGATGATTCTCTACCATATTCATATCAATCATTAACATAGTTCAGTATCCTTTTTGATATATCCAATTGTAATTCAAGCTAAATTACTTTGGAAGTGAGAAATAAGAAAAGTTTGAAATGGAATTCTTATACAAAATGAGAAATAAAATGGGATTCTTATACGCTTACGCTGAGCATGCTTTCGATATTTCTATAAGTTATTTGGTAGAATTGCATAATTGGTATTTTAAATTCAATATTCATAAATCTAAAGATTAGTAGTTCAATTTCCATGTTGGACTGTCTCTGGTAAAGTCATCAACACATGAACAAAGAAAATAATATCCCTGTAAATGTGTTCCATACCAACCTGTGTGTGATTTCTAATAGTGATTATTAGAAATCTATTTGGCAGAAGATTTAATAATTTAATTAGATAACGGAAATAGTTCAACCACATAACTACAAGTAAAATGTGACATCACAAATCTTTAAACAAAGATTCATTTTGAAAGTTGAAGATCAAATCTGTCAAGATATCTTTTAAAATTTCCGAAATAAGAGCTGTTACTTTTTGTTGTTGCTGTTGTTTGTGTTATTCCTGAACTAGTTTCCAAACACATCTTACACAAATATCTTGTGATAGAAATCCAGATGTGATATTTCTAAATAGAAATATAACAAAGGTGCGTACTTTCAATTCTATATACTTCATTAATTTTTTATAACTAGATAAAAAAATACTTTCAAATTTAGTAAATAAATGTTAGTATTCCTTTAACTCAATCTATTGTAGCTTTTCTTTCTTTTTCTCCAATAAAGCTTTGAACATATGTTTTAATAATATGCAAGAAAAATATTATGATTTTTTTGTTTTTACTTTAGTCGAAAATAATCATTAATAACCCAAAAAAAAAGAAGTACCATTTTGGGAAAAACATTTTCTATTGAACTTTTCTATAGCTTTATATATAGCTTTTTTGAAAAGACATTTCTAGTTTTTATAGATCTTAAGGTGTACTTTTAACCATGTTCTGTATAATCTTGTATTACCAATGTAATTTAAATATTGTATAAATTTACAAACCAGATATAAAATATTTTGAATAATGTTTGTTTTACTTCATGATATATACTGCTTGACATAGATATTGTCTTTTTAAGAATGAATGATACAAATGAAATACTTACCCAACCTGTTAGAATAGTATGAGAATATTTTTTGAAAGCCATGGATTTTTGTCATAAATGTGGAAATATATTTCTATTTGTAGCTCCCATGATGTGAAATGTAGTAGGATGTGCAAATATAGTATGAAACAGTAAAGTCCTAATTGGTTCTTGCGGTATATCACTAATCCTAAGATGATATATTGTTTGTTTTTTAAATGTTAATTATATGATTTTATTAAAAAAAAAAAATTTGATTTTATAAATTTATATTTTAATTTTATATACGTATTTAATAAAATAAGCAATTATTTATTATTAATATTTATAATTGTGAAGTTTGTCTAGTATTTAATTGCATCCATAAATATAAGAATCTTAACTGTAATTTTTTTTTTTCTGTCTTCACCTTATTGTGTATCATTGGGATAGACATTATTTGAATTATTTTGTTTTTTAAGAGATAAAAATAAGTAAATATGGTTACAGTTTGAAAGTATATAGAATAGCATTCCCAAATCATACTCATTATTCACTCTGTTTATACTTAAAAGAAGTACAATATTTTTTTCATAAAACAGATTTTATTAAAGATATTTTCTTTCAAAGATGTTTTTTCATTTCAATAAATGGCTGACAAATAAAAAAGATACTTGTACTATAGCTTTTGCAATATGATCACACAAAATCTAAATTAGATAATTATTTATTTAATTAAATAATATCTATGAAATCTTGGAATTGAACATACTACAATTGAACCAATAAAAAAAATTAGGTCACATAATGACTTATTTACTATTAATTGAAACAATAAACTTCATATGATCACCATTCTTTATGCCTACACAAACTATTAACACAAAGGTAAAACTCTCCATATAGTAGCACCAGTAATCAATGGATGCAGGAAGGTTTGTGGATAAAAATCCTTATCTCTCAGATCCAAGGCTCCGCACTGATGAAAGCAACAATCTAGAAACTAGTCTGGGGTTATTGGATGAGTAGGCATTAGATAAGGATTTTATGCACAAACCTTTCTGCATCCATTGATTACTCTGGCTTGTACTGAGTGGCGCTACTACATGGAGAGTTTTGCCTCTGTGCATACTACAATTGCATAATTTGAGAATTGTATGTACACCCGGGTTTCGTTTTATGCGGATTTATTTAATGCGATTTTGAAGTTATGCGATTCATGTTTCTTTTTAATATCTTTGTATGTGGTTTTCTTTTATGCGATAAAAAGTATTAGATCAGAAGTCGAGCTCCGATAATGCGCTATTATTTTAAATATTATAAATTTCGTGCATTCACTTCATATTTAAAGTAATAGCACATTATCGGTGTTCTACTTCCATCTAGTAATTTCAATATTTTCAGCACTTTATAATAGTACTGTAATAGATTTTATGCAATAAAGAAGTTCATAATTCACTTGAAATCAGGATTTCCCGATTTTATATACATACATTAAATTTTACAAGATTATATTGTAAATCTGTTCAAACGTTATAAATGCCTATACTATGCATGTTGTTTTTGCATTTTAAATCACATTCTATTTTTGCTTTTTAAAAAAAGAGTCTGTAATCAATTAATCATTTAGTGTCCGCAAGTAATAAATTTTACAAGATTATAATGTAAATCTGTTCAAACGTTATAGATGCCTATACATATGTTGTTGTTTTTGCATTTTAAATCGTGTTCTATTTTTGCTTTTTAAAAAAAGAGTACGTAATCAATTAATCATTTAGTGTCCACAAGTTTATTTCTAAAAGGTAACAGCGGTGGGCACAATTAAATTTGACAATTAAAATCTGATTTTTAATTGTAATTAACAATTTAAAAATTACGTAACGTGATCTGAAATTAATCTGATATGAAACGATGAAATTTGATTTTTAAACGGAATTGAAAATTAAAGACAAAAATAATAATTTAATTTTTAATTGTTAGTTTTAATTAAATTTTTCCCAATAGTGGTGAGTCGGTATCTTTTTATTATGGTAAGTCTAAGTTCTTATTTTTATTTTAAACTTTTAGTTTACTCTAATGTTGAGGAAAAAACACCCAAGAAAATGAATTTCTTTGGAAACAAAAATTTCAATTTTAGATCATTTAGCGAAATAGGAAGGATCAACAACGATTGGAAAACATTTTAGTTTGGGAGAATCCGCTATAAGACCAATTTAAAAAAATGAAGTTGGCGCTAGTTGTATTTTCTCTTGTGTCGAATCTGATGTCTCAAATAGCGATAATGATTAAAATACCGTACATGTATGAAAAAAATGTAAATTACGCATAAAAATATATTGTTTTGAATAAAATTAAATACTGTAGTTAATAAAAAAAGTAAAAAAAGTTTGTTTTGTATCAATTTTTTTTCAAATTTGAAATTTTTTATTAATCATATATTTTTTTTTTTTATGCAAATTTTAATGTAATTTTACGTTGCTGCTTTGCTTTTATGCAATTTTTGGACAATTACAGTATGTATCCCCCATTTTTCAAGATAAGTTAAGTCTATTTTTGTGCGGTTTCTTTTGTGCGCACTTTCTGAGGAACCTATCTACCGCATAAAACGAGACCCAGATGTATTCATTTAATACAAAATGTTTGTTTATTATTATTTTTTATTTGATGTTATTAATCATTATATCCCAAAATCTTAGCTATTGATTAGTCATATTTTATTTAACCCATCAGATTGGGCAGATTTTAGTTTTATATGTACATTTTGATTTAGAGTTTAAGAATTATATGATTATCATTTTAAAACTACAAATAAAATAGTCTTTTGATTCAAGATTTTTATGTTGTGTTTATAATATATGTTTTGACATATAGTATTGGAAAAGGTGTTAGTTATGGAAGTATTTAGTTCTCTATACTTGGTCAAATGTCAATAACTAATAGAAAGGTGAACTTTATGTGCACATATTCATTCAAAATGATGGGCTGTTTGATATTCTCAATAATAAACAGTACAGTAAGTTTTATAATATAATTTCAAGATATTTAACAAATAGATTTAAGCATGAAAAAACGATATGGACATGTTATCAATAGTTTTGCATACAGATTTTTTTTTTTTTTTTTAGAATTATTTACTAACATTATAAAGAAATTAAAGATTCCAACCAGGAGATAGATTATTTAGTTTATCAACCTATATTTGAGTTGTTTAACATAAGTTGGTTGGGAAATGTATATATATTTAATTATCTATATAATATATTCTAGTAAAAAGATGAGTGATAGATTCAAAATAAAATATGAGTGTTATTTATGTTTTTTGTTTTTATTATTATTATTATTATTATTGTTGTTGTTGTTGTTGTTTTTCTAATTTATTATTGGTATTATTTTTTTTAATGCTTATTTAGATTTGTATATGATAGTGACATTACTGTGCAATCTATAATTGGCTAAATGCTGTTGATATGTACATTAAATAAATAAAGAATTAAAGAATTGAATTATTATTGTTATTATTTGTTTATTTATTTGTGCATTTTATTGTTTTTCTATTTTATTAGTATTATTTTTTATTATTATTATTTATTTTTTTTAATGCTTATTTAGATTTGTATCTAATAATTACATTACTGTGCAATTATAATTGGCTAAATGCTGTTGATATGTACATTAAATAAATAAAAAATTGAATTATTATTATTATTATTATTATGCGTATCATTTTTGGTAGATCATGTGCCACATCTGTTAAAGATATTTATGCCACTTTTAATATACTAGATGTTTTCCATTTGTATAAATATAGAGTGATTCTTGATATTTATTGTAGGAAACTTCATTTGGATACTAAATCTTCTGTTGTAAATACTCGTTTATCTACTAAATATCAGCTAGCTTTACCTAATTTTCTTAAAACATCTAGTAGGAAGCAATTTAGTTATAATGGTCCTAAATTATTTAATATGTTTATAAGAGATTGTTCTGTGAATTTAATGAGCACTAGTTATTTGATTTTTAAAAAGCATTTATGGCACGGTTATATTATGCTAAGCATTAGTTTTATTTTGTTTATTTTTATTTTTGTTTATACTGTATGTTATGTTGTAATTATTTACTACTGTTATTGAATTTTTAAATGTAATATCTGTATAATTTTAATATTTTATGTTATATTTATACTTTTTTTTTTTTTTGTATTTTATTAGTGTTTTTAGTAAATACTCGTTTATCTACTAAATATCAGCTCGCTTTACCTAATTTTCTTAAAACATCCAGTAGGAAGCAATTTAGTTATAATGGTCCTAAATTATTTAATATGTATTTATAAGAGATTGTTCTGTGAATTTAATGAACACTATCTTATTTGATTTTTAAAAAGCATTTGTGGTACTGGTTATATTATGCTAAGCATTAGTTTTATTTTATTTTATTTTTGTTTATATTGTATGTTATGTTGTAATTATTTACTACTGTTATTGAATTGCCAAATGCAATATCTGTGTGATTTTAATATTTTTATGTTATATTTATACTTTTTTTTTGTATTTTATTAGTGTTTTTAGTTGTTACATTTAAATTCCTCACACAAGATTTTTCTTGTATGGAATTTATCTCACTGTATTATACTTTTATTGTTTGCTTCATAATGAATAAATAAAATAAACAATAATAACAATAATAATAATAATAGTAATAGTAGTAGTAATAATAATAATAATAATAATAACAACAACAACAACAATAATAATAATAATAATAATAATAATTTTCTTGTGACTCAATACATTATTTGAAATGACTGTAAAACTGTTTGAAACAGTCCTTGAAATCCTTCACCAGAATCACCTGCAGAAACTTTGCCATAAACTTTTGGATGTCCTGAATTGAATCATAACATGTTTCTTTCTTAGCCAATTTTAATTTTAGAAATAGCCAAATATCAGTGGGAAGTAAGTTAAGAGCCTAGGGTGAATGCCTAAGTATAATATTTTTTTTTTTTTTGGTTTCAAAAATTTTGCACAATCTTGGCACTGTGGGACAGTGTGTTATCATGCAGGAGTAACTAAGAGCCTTATTTGTAGCATTTAGATCGTTTGTGCAAAATTTTCACTCGCAAACAATTCTAAACACTCACATAGTAATTGATACTTACTGTCTAATCTTCAGGAATGTATTCTTATTAAATAATGCCTATAGAATCTTTAAAAACAAACCAGTGATTAATGTTTTGATTAGAAGCTTTTGGATTTGCATTTTAGTTTTTGGTTTTCTTTTTTCTGACAATTCTTACTCAGCTCTTTCTACTTGATTGTTGGCTCATATTGGAAACATCATATCTCTTCACCTATTTGCAATGTTTGCTAGGAATTCTATATCAATAATTGTGATTCTTTGCATGTCTTTGTAGCACTTCATTTTGATGTTTTTCTGATTGATTATCAATATGTGAGGCATAATACATGTACCATTTTTTCCAAATCTTTCTTTAAAATATGATATTTCTGTGATTATAGGAATGCCAATGAGTTCTTTACTGAATCTGACAGGGCTCAAAATATTTTAGCAACTTTTTGCATGTGTTTTTTTTTTTTTTTGTTTCAAGTTATTTTTGATAGATCTGGTCACAGATCACTTTCATTTCTCTTTCCTGCCAACACTTGAAAACATTTTTACGATGCATGGCTTCACTGACACATACGATGTGAAAAATTTTAAACATTTCAGTTGCCGTCCTGTTCAGTTGAAAATAAATTTTCATGGGTTTTCTACAAAGATACAAAACTTACAATCACATTTCATGACATAACTTGTGATACATACACATTAATACTTTAAAATTTTTGTGGTGAGCAGGTAACCGATCTTGCTATGCAACACACCCATTAATATTAAGAGAGAGTGCTGCATGCACCTTGAAAAGATAATGAGTCATCTTACAGCTGTAGCAGTTATGTCTGATCAGAGACATTTGGAAAGATTTTTTAAAAAATATATTAGCAAATGCTAGTAAATTTAATTTTTCTATAGTGTTTTACATTGAGAACTTAATCGACCCTTCTGTTAGAGAAAAATTATTAAAAAACCTGCCTGAGAATCATACATTATACAATATTGTCATTGAAAAATATTATCTATTAAATTTCATAAGTTATGAACATATAGCATTATTTTCATCTATATCAGTCCATTGCAAGTTGAAGATCTCGCTAAGTTGAATGAACCTTTTTTGATTCATAGCTTTTCTTCTTGTCATCACTGCAGCAAACTTCCTTATACAGCTATTTTACTTGGTCTTTTTTTTTTTAAGATTTTTTACAATCTTTGGGATCTAGTTGAAGTTTTCAACCAATCACCTATTACTCATTTAGTAATTTGTGTAGCTCAGCTCCATTTTTATCTTTTAATTTTTTTCATTACTATCAATGATGACTGCTTGTTTTTTCACTTATGTGTTTTAAGTTTTTAATCCTTTTTTGTTACTCTCAACAGAAATCTCTGTATTTTTGTGTCTTGTCAAATCTTCTTATTGCTCAGATTTAATGTAAAACTGGTAAAATACATCTTTTTTTTTTTTTTTAAATCACCATTATCATTGTTTTCAAACTTTATCAATTTACTGCAGGATGAAAAGTGTAAGTTTAAACCAATTTCTCTGATTCCTAGAATCTTTTATTTACAACATATTAGCAAATCCTTTATTTCATCTATCCAGTTTACATACAATTTTTTTCTATGCCTTTTACAATCTCTTGGAATTCTGTTTTTAAATCTTTAACTTTCTATCTATTGTTCCTCTTCTAGCAATATGTCTAATCCAGCTCTATTTTAATCTCTTAATTTTTTCAATAATGTTGGCAATAACCTGTTTTCTCACTCAAATATTTTGCTTTTGAATTCTTGTTGATCCTAACGTACATCTCATACCTCATTGAACAGCCAGAAATTCCTGTATTGTACTTCTGTTAAATAACCAACTCTCACAGCAAAACATCTTTTAAAAAAGTTTTTGTTTTTCAGATATGTAGGCATATTTCCTTTTAATAATACTAAGTTATTTCTATCAAAAATACTTTTCACAAATTTAATTCTATAACTTATTATTCATTATGTCTCCATTTGTATTAATAATCTAACCAAGGTATTTGTAGTTATTAACATCTGAGACCATTGAACATTATTAGCATTTGTTTTTAAGCCTACTTTTTTACTTTTATCTGATAATTCTTACAATATTTCCTGAAGCTTTTCTTTGCTTAAACATTCAAATCATCAACAAAATCTAAATGACAATTCCATGTTATTACAAACCCTTAGTAACTACTCAGTTCCTCCAGCCTATGTAAGGATTATTGGTAACATCCTAAATCGGTCAATCTTCACCTCTCTTGTTGGTAGCCTGGCCCCTGGATTTAGACCCCATCTCTCAATTCCTCAAGGATCTCCACTTAGTACCCTTTGTTTTATAATTTATATAGATCCCCTCCTTAAAGAAATTGAAAGTAAATTACCTGGAATTTATATTCCCCTTTTAAGGGAGGTGATACACCACATCTCCTACATCGATGATGTTACTGTATTTCTTTCCTCCGTCAAATATTTACCATGCTTACAATTGATCATGGACAAATATGCCTCACAATATAATTTACACATCAACCAACGAAATCAGCCGTTTGGAAAATCTTCAATGGCAAAACCATTCCCTCAACTTACACCGCCAAGCCTCAAAAATTTCTCGTTTTTCCCATTGCATTATCAGCCACTGCAATGAGAAAGCAAATACAGCAGTCCATTCTAGACAAAACCAAGCAAATAGTGAAATCCCTTTCTTCACTGTTCTTATCACTCCCTGGAAAAGCAACACTTCTAAATATGATTATCTTTTCCAGAATCAATTATGTTCTACCCATTATCAAACCAATTAATACCTTTCAGTCAAGTATAAATTCAATCTGTTCTAAGTTATTTTGGAAAGGGAAGGTTGTTGCCATCAGCATGACTAAAATGCAGAGGCCCAGAGAATTGGGTGGTGTGGGTCTGCATTGTATAGTTGTGTTCTATACATAAAAATCAATCTGATTACTCCGCTCAATCTACCTTGAATTATCTAATGCCAACATCAATTTTCCATTCGAACCTACAGACACGCCTCCACCATTTGCAAGTAAATGGACCAGTGATCTATTCACATACACTAACCCCTAGTTAACATCACAGAACAAACTCTACAAAACAAGAAGACTTATTGGGAGACACATAGGCTTATAAATCCAAACCAAACTAATTTGCTTTCTCAGCTGGGAATAAATAACAAGCAATTCATCAGGCATTCTAAGAACTAGCTCTTTGAACCCAAATAAATTGACTTTGTACTCAAATTCAATTTTTCCTCACTTCCCACCAATCATTTCTTGGTTTGGAGAAGAGGATTCACAAAGATCAATTCACAGTGTCAATTATGCCGGACTGATGATGAAACAATCCAGCATCTCTTTTACTCCTGCTCCTTTCTAGCTCCACTTCACGATTTCGTTGTCAATAGTGGGTCACCTGGAATAACAGATGCTTTTTCCATTAGCAAATCCATAGAAAATGGTACCTTCTCCATTATCAAACTTTCCATTTTTCTCCATTTTGCAGTTTGGCTTACTAGATGCAAGCTAATATTTACCCAAACCAATCACGACATCTGTCATGTTTTCACAGAATTGATCTCTAAAATTAAGGATAGAGACCAACTTCTGGCTCCAGACCGTTTGTTCCAGGAAACCTGGGCAAGAATTAACCTTAATTACAAAACACTCATTGCATAAGACTAACTACATCCTTGTGCGAACATTAACAAATTACTCAATATTCAACTTATCATGAACTAATGTTTACTAACTGACTACAATGTTTTTGTATTTTTATTTTCAAGAATCAATTTCTTCTTTTTTTTTTTTTAAAAAAAAAATCTAAATGACAAAATAATCCCCATATATTTTTATTCCCTTAGCCTCCCATTTTAATCCATAAAAAATTTTTTTGTGCTGTAAAAAGTTTTCGAAATGTAGAATCATTGTTTTAGTATCATCATGTAATATAATTATTATTGTTGCATTTTGATAAATATTTTTTAAAATCCCAGCTCTATATTTTGATGATCCACTGCTATAATTTATCACTCTAGAAATGTTTACAGAGTTAAATGCCAAAGACAAACTCATATTCACTGAACCTTTTCATAACATTTTTCAATACTTGGATATGATCTACTGTGGGAGAACCACCTTTAAATCCAGTTTATTCTTTTAACAGTAGCAAACTCTCCATGACGGATGTTATGCACAACCCTTTCTGCATCCATTGATTACTAAGGCTTGCACTAGGTGGCACTACTGTATTAAGAGTTTACTGCTGTTTATAACAGTTTGTGTAAGCATAGGGAATGGAGATCATATGATGTTTTGTTAGTTTTATATCATTCCTATCTATGGGATGATGGTGATTGTGGTTTTTGATAAACCAAGAATACCAAAATGCATAGATGCTGAATTGGATTTAGATCTATATGACAAGCAAATGAACTTGGGTTGAAGACCTTAAGGTATTTCTATCTTGAGTTCCTAACTTTATAGTTATCTTAAATAGGTAAAATGAGGCTGCTGGGTTGCATTGTATCCTTAGATCTTGGTGCAGTGCTCTTAAGATCCAAATCTCCTCACTGATGAAAGCCACAAGCCAGAAACTAGTCTGGAGATATTGGATGAGTATGCACTAGATGAGGATTTTTTGCACAAACCTTCTTGCATCCATTGATTATTAAAGTTTGCAGTGAGTGGCACTATTGTAAGGAGAGTTTGCTGCTGTTATTAACAGGTTGTGTAAGCATAGGAAATAGTAATCATGTGATGTTTTATTGGTTTTATACCACTCCTGCTTATTCTTTTGATTGGTGAGAATCCAAAGTTTGTTCTGGATGAGTTGTATTTATTTTGGTAAAGATTTTATATAGACCTGATAAAAGAATTATAGATCTGTAATTTCTAGTATGTATCTTTCTTAAATATTAATATTATTATTGCATTCTTCTGTATATAATTTTGTCTATTATTTCTCTATTTTTTCATCTTCTTTTAAATTATCAATAATAATTCCATCATTTTTTGGAGCTTTTCCCTTCTTAATATATTTAATTGCCTGTTTCATCTCTTCATTTAAAATATTTAGTAATTAAAAAAGAAGTAATTATAGGGGATATTTTGTTTTCTTGTTTTGTATTACTATATAATTTTTTTTATAGAATTTTTTCTACATTTATCATAGTGTTATCTTTATGTTTTTAATAGTTGTTCCATCTTTTCATCTTATTGCAAAAACAACTTTTCCCATACAAGATATTGTTTTACACTTAGATAAGCATATTTTCTTTTAATATTAAATTATATTTATCAAAAATACTACATCCTAGTTTAATTTTTGATTACTTTCATCCGTTATGTTTCTATTTTAATTAACTGCTTCAAGATCTTTATGAAGATAGGTAATGAATTACAAATAATTAACTTTTTGTTATTCATTATTATCAGTCTTTTTATGTGTTTATGAGTGTGTGTCTGAAGGACAGTTGGCCATAATTTTAGTCTTATTGCTTCTATTTTCACTTCTACCTTTTTGCTTTCATTTAATATTTCTTGTAATATTTTTTTGAGGTTCTGAAGCTTTATTTGCAAAAACAATTATATCATCTTCAAAATATAAATAGCTTAAATAATATTCACCTATTTTATCTTCTTAAGTTTTCCATGTTAGTAATTTACTTGTAGAAAGTGTAATTGATCGGTCAATTCTAAAGTTACAATTGATATGAGGGAAAGAATGATGCTGTAAGTACACTATTTGAAACTTTTATTAAGTTTACAGGCTCGGAAAAATAAATAATTGATTTCATTATCATTAAAGTTAATTTTAAAGAAGTCTCTTATTTACCAAACTCTCAGGTTGTCTTGCATTTGAATTTTTGAATATCTACAGAATAGTGATTGGAATTAACAACTATTTATGGCTCTAAATAACTTTGTTAACATTTTAAATAACTTTGCAAGTACAAAAGATTGGAGAATTTTATGGTCCCCATCTTTTGTTTTTAATTTATTGCCTGAGTGCAGTGAAGAATGAAATTAGATATCTATTTTTTATCTAGGAAAAACAAAAATGGGTGTTGATTTTGTTGATAATACTATTATCTTTTGAAATATAAGTTTTCACATTTAGTCATATTTTCTTTTATAAATTGCTGAAAAGACTGTTATCCTTCATTTAAATGTATTGGTTTCTTATAAATTAGAACAAAATTTTAAAACTTATTGTCGATTACTAAGTTTCTGATCAATTACTATGTTGCTACAGTATAATTTGATATCTGGTTTATCATTAGAAATCTGCAATCATTTGCAGTTATTTGAGATGGAAGTAAATTTGAAATTGTCCCTCTTGCAGTTGTTATTATACCTTTTGAAAGGAATTTGTTAACTTGATCAGCACTGATCTATATCTCAGTCTTGAAACTTATTAATGTCCAACTTTAGTCAATGGTTATTAATAATCTGTTCCATATAATAACCCTGATTTTGTAACACATAATAAATGTTAAACTGTCTATGTCCTTTGAAGATGGATATCAGGATTTATTGGATTTGCTTAATATGACTATTGTAGTAAACCTTAAATATAAGGACTATGATATTTTTTTAATATAGATATACCATAAATTTTTTCTAAAACGAACAACTGATTAATGTTGCCATTAAAGTGTTTTTTAAACTTAGCATATTTTTACTTATTCTCTTTGTAGACTCAATAACAGATATTTATATTTAAATATGACTTAGATTAGAGCTACTTTTTTGACCCCTTAAAACAATATTTTGTATTTACTTTAAGATAGGCGTTTTATAGATTTTTTTTCTTTACAAAAACTAAGTACATTTTTATCTCGGATTGCAACAGTCCTTTATGCAAGCATAATAGAACAAAGTGCATCAAAAACAAATTTTAAAAATACATTGTGTTAATTTTTTTTTAAATTTTAAAACGTACTTTATGGATAGTTAATTTGTTTTCTTTAAATTAATTATGATTCAGGAAATATTTTCTAGCTACATAAAAAGCAAAATGGCAGACTATCAAGAAAAAGTTATATATTTTTAAAAAAATTATAGCTACCAGAATGTGTTTTTGCAATATATTTATCTGCAGGTTAGTCTTTTTTTTTTTTTTGAGAATATACTACGTAAAATGCTTATCATTGATTAATACATTTTTCAATTTTAACTTTATTTTTTAATGAAATTTTTATATAATTTGAATGGTTTACCCCCCCCCCCCAACCCCCAATTGGAATTCCTGATTTATGATACATTTTGGGAAACGAATTTATTCTTATTAACTGGGTTAAGGATTTACATCAAAATGTTTCAAAATAGAGTATGTTTTTGATTATTTTACATAAACTAATATAAGCATTCATAATTATAATGTATTTTGTCAAGGCTCCTATTTGGTTATTTACTCAATGGAGGTCTTAATTATAAATTTATTTAAATGCACATTATTATATTAAGTAATATTTACTAAGGCTGTAACCTCAAGAATATGCGACTGAAAAATGCGAAGGTAGGGACCTCTACAGGTCTTAACCACAAACTTACGCTTTGGAATATTAATCAATGGAAGTTTACATAGTGTGTTGTAGAAATAAGTAAAATTATGTTTATTTTCATATTGAGACTGTTGAACTTGAGTCTGTTTTTGTTTTTTTTTTGTTAAAGATGGATTATGATTTTTAAAATACATTCTATGATTATATGTTAGCATAAACTGAATAACTTGTAATAGAGTTTAGAACAATTCAAATTCACAGAATGATAAGTTCAGATATTGATTTCATGAATGCTTTTGTATTAAACAAGAAATTTAAAATGTAATTTAAAATTTTAATTGCAAACTTTGTATATTTTGCTGCAGTAAACTTTGCCTTTTGGTGATGTTAATTCTAGTGCAAGTTCCCTTTCGGAGATTTTAATAATTTCTATATTAGAGCACGTTGAAATTTGGTTGATCCTAGAATCTTTTGCTATTTAATTACTGTTAATCACTTGCCTTTAGATTCAGAGCTTGTTTCATAGATAGATAGATAGATCCACTTTGCCTCATTTGTATAGTTGGAAGCCATTTTGGTTAATGTGTAAAACTGAAAATGTAGGTTTGTGCAGAAGAGCTAGTTTCTATTAAATGATTAATTATTTTAGTGAATTTTTTTCAGATAAACATTCAGTACAAATAATAGAATGATGCAAAAGCTAATTTGTGATTTTGTTGATAATGGTATTTAATTTATAGAAATAACATACTTCAGCATGCATTCACATATTGATTCAACTTATTTAAAAATTATTTATCAAAGTTCTATCAATGTGGGATCTTAATAATAAGAATGGGATAGATATAATTTATTTTGATTTATCTCAACCATTTTATAGAGCCAATTTAGATGTATTTATTACAAAAATTAATAAAATAATTTGTGATATAAAATTTGTTTAATTGGTTCAAATTTTATTCAATCAACAAGAAATTTTATATTGATCTTAATAAACTGCTTTCTGATATACTGTTAACACATTAAGGAGTTAAACAGGGTGGAACTTTAGCGCTGTTACTGTAATGGTCATATTTGTACATTCGCGCAACAAAATCCAGAGTTTAGCAAATCATCCCAAGGCTGACCGAAATAAGGTTTTGAGACCTCAAATCCAATCTCACCTCAGTTGCTTTACCAACACTCAAAGATTTACCACCGTACGGATGACGTACATGAGGCTACACCAGAATTTTCTTAATTCGCATGCTAGCAGTAGCACATCGGTAAAACATGAGACTATAGGAAACTGGCATATTTAACAGTATAGCTATATATAGGTATATAAGTGTAGCATGAGCATACTTACTAAATACGGATTGTGATTCTTAATAACGAATAGTTAACTAATTAATAATGACTTAATAATCAATAATGATAATAATAGTGAGTAATGACGACTTAATGGGCAAAATTGAGACACTTAGCAGTAGTTAAAATTTAAATTAATTTAATGAAAGCCAAATATTTAAATAATAAAATTAATAAATGAAATAATAAAATTACAATAGGATTAAATGGATTGTCTCACTCGCAGGTGAAGATTTTAGGGATTATAACTTTTTAACATTTGAAGTTTTAATTCACACGCAGGTGATGGTTTTAGAAATTACAATGTATTAATATTTGGAATTTTAGTTCACACGCAGGTGATGTTTTTACGGATTCAAGCAGTTTTGGTTTACATATATATATATATGACATTTTAAATCACTTGTAGGTGATATTAGTTTTCCGGTTACAAATTATTTAATTTACTTTACTTGTCATATATATGTATCACTCGCAGGTGATGCAGATTTACAATATTTTAATTTAGTTTCATGAGACTTATTACGTTATAAATTGGTTTAGTTTGCTCATGATGATCTATGCCTAGTTTATGCTATATTTTTGGATTTAGATTTGCTTTAAAGCTACCAGAAGTGATTATTATTATTTATAAAGAATATTTTATTAAACGCAAATTAATCAATATATTCTCTATATAACTTATATGCCTATAAAATTAGATTCTGTTTCAGATCAATGCTGAAATATACATTGTTATGCGGGATGAACTGATGATTGGCAGCCAGACTTCAGATACCAAGGCGTATAGAAAATATACAATCTGAGTCCGTGCGTCTCAAATGTGTGCTTTTTCATGGGATTCGTACCTAGTACCGGTTCCCTTAACACCGTACCCATTACTGTGAAATAGAGACCTTTTAATCCGGGTGATCGAAAAACTAATTAATATTCTGGATCCTTGTGCTCCAGTCCTAAATATGCAGAATGGGGTGGCCCTTAACCTATGCCCATCTGAAGAAGAAATAGTCCGAACTAAGAGTAATGGGATGGCCCTTAAAACCTACGTCCATTAGAATGATACAGCAACAAGTATGTATGCCTAAGCGTTTCTTAAGGATATTCGCCCCACTGACTACATCATTATATAATAAAAATAGGACGCTAAACAATAGTTTCCTTCCATGAAACTACCGTAGATCAGTTCATACTCTAGCATCTATACTTATGCTATTAAGGAAGGCTTATGAATCCAATTTGCTAAGCTATCTATATAGGCACTTATATCATTCTAGGCAGGATTACAGCATATTTTGGATAATTACGATACTAAGTTCTCGCTTTATGCTGTATTTTATCACTTCAGCTAAATATTAATTAAATATTACATTTAAAGCAAACTTATCTTAAAGCATTTATAAGCTTTTAATTATATCTTAAATAAGTTATTTTATCCATTTCAGAAGGGAGTTTTGTTTGTGCATTAATAAACGCGAAATTACATATATGTGAGAATATCTAATCGCTTCTCACTAATCATTTAACTACGAGTAAAACTCCATTCTGAACAAACATAGCATAAACAAATACATCATTGAAAATAAAATAAAATTTGGCATAGATTTAACTAAAAGAAACATAAATTTAGAGCTAAGATTTCACGTAAGTGAAATCAGAAATTTGGCTTTATTTGCTTAGTTTAAAAAGGGTAATGAAACAAAATTAGCTTAAACTTGATTGATTCAGTTTAATATAGATTTAACTTATTTACGAGAATTATTAACAAAAGCAAATATTATTAGGCTAAATTACGTAAAATAATTCAGAAACATAATTATCATTTAAAATAAATCATTTAGAATTAACCGTAATAAATCGGTTATGATGAATCATTGGGAATCAGTCAATTAAAGCAAGTTAAAACTAAATCAGTTTTAAGTAAATAAGCATTTATTTTTATATGACGCTATGCGTACAATTGTATTACATTCAAAGATCAGCCTTTCAAGCTAATTGTGCATGCGTCTTCCTGCATAAATACTATATCTTGTATTGTAGAGTGAAGTATTCATTTATTATTTAACACTCGCAGAAGATGCACACAATTAGCTTGAAAGGCTGATCTTTAAATGTAAATCAGTTTTAATAAATCAGAATAAAATAAATTAGAATAAATCAATCAGGCAAGATTTACGATTTAAATGAGAGAAAATAAAAATTACATTTAACTTGTAAGTTTAGAATAAATTTAGGTAGCTTTTGAGATTTACAAAGTTTAGTTTAAAAGTTAACTTTAGATTGAGGTAGATCTGTTACCGCTATAAGTTTCTGCTGTGGCAAGTTGGCTTCATCTTGAGGGTTTCTTTAAGTGGCATCGGCTTCTAGTTCATCCTTTTTCGCATCTTGTAGACTATCATTGGGGTCTAGAAAGCAAAGGAATTGCTTTTCTAGCCCATCATCATCACGAATTTACAGAATACTTAAAATACTTTCAAAGAATGAATAATTCTGAATGAATGCTGAATGCCTCAAAGATGGCTGAAGCAAGCTTATATACTAGCTTACCTTCTCTCCCCTGTCTTAGTAGTTTCAGATCTGCTTTTCTAATTACTTCACTGTATTCTTGGAAATCTGGGATCCCCGCTGTTATTGATTTTTTTTACAGGTGGGTTTTCTCGATCTTGACCACGTTAATTAATTCATACTTGGTTTTAAAATCTATTTTTACTCTTAAAATTTTAAATAGGTCAGAATACAGCCAGAAGGATTAATTTTATGAAATCATCCTTTTTTAGAAAAACAAATCTAAAGATGGAAAAACATTTTATTATATATGTAACACAATTATATAATTTAACAATATATGCAGAAATATTATAATTTCAAATATTAATTTTAAAATAAATATTCTAAATAAAATTCTCTAATGTTTTAATCCTATAACATTATTCTTTCCTGCATATATGTAGTTTCTTGTTACACATACACAGCATTTTTCCATTTATTTAACTACTAGAAATATATACCTGCATATTTACTGATTTTTACACATATATATACGTTTCTTATACTGTATGCTAAATATATGCACACATACACAACCAGTATATTTAGGTTTAAAATTAGCATGATACGAGGATTTGGGTATAGGTATACACAAATAAATACTACTATAGTATATAGTAGGTGAAACAGAAGGATAGACAGATCTGACTGTTTTATTACTAATCAATATTTATATTAATGTTATGATAAATTATATAAAACATTCAAAATTATGGATATATGCTGATGACACAAAATATGTTGATTGTAAAGTGATATTAATTATGTATCAAATTGTTGTAAAGATAACTCTGTTCTTGCATGTATGAAAACTGTCCAAAATTATTGTAGATATCTCTTTTAAATTATAAAAACAATCATAAAAATTTGGTTCTAACTTTTGAATCTAATGAATCTTTTAATACTCATATGAAACAAAATGTATTCAAACTTTATATTACTATTCGAAATGGAAAGTTGTTCTCTATAAAAACAAAATTGTTCATAGTTAATGTCTTGATATTACTAAGACTAGATTTTGCAGTGAAAACAAAAATAATGTCAATGAGGTACTGAAAATTTATAATAGATTTCAAAAACTGGCTGGTCTCAACAAAAAAGTCAATAATTCTTTTTTAAGAACTTGAAAAGATCTGAAACTCTTTTTTGATACAGTTCATGAAAGGCTATTATTAACAGACTGTCTCCACAAAAACATTAAGAATAATGATTATAATTTAAGAAAAGCTAATAGTCATAAATGTTTTATACCACCACGTGCTTAGTTTTCCTTCAGACAAAATATATACAATAATCTTCATTCAAATATTGATATAAAATCAGTTGTATTTTATTAAATTGATTACCAAGAAACTTTTTTCCTGAACTCTTTTTTATAATGTAAGTATTACTGTAAGTTACTTCGGCTGTTTGTAATGTAAAATGCGCAAATAAAGTAATTAAGTGTTATTTCATATTGAGAATAATTCATAATGTGAATTTTACTTAAAGCAATAGTCTAATTATACTTTTGTAAAAGAAGGCGAAAGATATAAAAGATTATATTTTCACAAATAATTGCTGAAAAATCTTTATTAATTAGATATGAAAAGTAATAGTATGTTTACCTAGTTGCTGTGGAGGTCAAGTGATGATTGTGCATCATAGTAAACATAGTGATTGGTTTTTTTGTTACTTTCTTCAGCTAACTTGCTTTGGGTTCTGCCACTCATTACTTTATTAAAATGCATAAGGCATTATTCAGATAACAAATAGTAATGTGATTATATTATAGAGCTTTTAAATTAACTATTAGAAATCAGTTAGATTTTGTATAGGATATTAATTTAAAGTTTTCTTTGCCCTAAATATGTCCAATAGAATAATGATCAAGATTAAAAATAAAATATGGAAATGTTTCACCTTATTGAATCCTAGAAATGAAGTTAGGAAACATTCTATTAATAAATGTATGAGACATTGCCAATACATCTAAAAGCATACGAAATATAAATTGCATAAGTAGCACAAAAATACAAAATCCTAAATGTATCACACAACCCCCCGGGGAGCCTTACCCCCTTCTCCCCCCCTTTTTTTTTTCCCTTTTTTTTTTAAAATTATATTTTTATATGAAAATGAAAATTAATTAATCCATTTTTTATAAAATTTTTATTTTTTGTACAATGCTTACATAACACCCATCAATGCAATAAAGGAACAAATTAAGTATATGAAAATGCTGTAAAGGAAATTCTAGTGCTCTTCGAAATGATCGTTTTATTTTGTATTCAAAAACCAATCACAGCATTACAAGCTCTGACCTACCCTATATTTATATATATATTTGATGAGAATATTCATCTTTCTCAGCAAAGTAATGAGTATAATATTGAATAAAATGCTCATAAAATACAAAGCAAGCATTTTTATCTTTAAAAAAAAATGTGAACTGAGTTACCATAAGAACTACTTATTGTAGAGCATACATTACCTCATCACTGTTATCAAATGGCATTAAGAGCAAAAATTCATTGTAGAAGAAGTACCACTACTAACACACTTTAGTAATCCATAATTTATCCAGATACATACGCATAAAAAGAAATTCTAACTTATGTACATCTTTACTACTAATAATATATTTTAGTAAAAGATTTTAACATCAAATTTATCCATACACACTCACATAAATCGAACAAATTTTTCTTTTTTGGTTAGGTTTAAGTTTTTTAAGCTGAAGTTAAGTATGCAAAAAAAAATTCTTTTACTGAAATCATGGTACACTATAAACAATGAGCATTGCCAATTGCTCAACAAGCTTTGTGATAAATGCTTAGCCAGAGAAAGCATTTAAAATATCTGTCAGGAAACCCCCCTCCCCCAACCTTTGACCAATGGTTTTGTGCTTTGGCACTCCTCAGAGAGGCGCTTGGGTAGCTTCAGCCAAATTTTAATGTTGAGTCTGTTTTTATTCACGTTTTTGTTTATTTGTTCATATTGTTTTGTTTTTTTTAGTTAACTTATAATTGAAGTAGTGGATATTGGTATATATTGTGTTTTCACTGTATCTAAAAAGATACATTATATTATTTTAACATAAATTTAATATTAACTCCCTTTTTTTTCTTTTATTTATTAAATAATGATCAAAGAAAATATATATAATCATTTTGGACAACTAAAATTATTGAGGAATTCTTTCTTTTATTTAACTCCATTGGAAATGGATCATTCTTAGTAAGATTAATTGCTAGAGCAAGCTCATATTTATCTAATACAGTTGACAATGATTATTCTCCTGCAATCCACTTGATTGATAGTTGGCCATAAAAATAGTGCTATATGGAGACATTTATTGTAAATAGTTGGTTTGTACAGATCAACTAATTTATTATATGCAAAAATGTTTCACTGATACTTTCAGACAACTCATCCATTTTTATTAATAATGATGTAAAGATTAATAAGAAACTCAAAACATTTATTACAGTGTAAGCAAATTCATATAATATTTATTAAATTCTATGCAATTGCATATATTAAAAGTTCTTTTTTAAGTAATTAAATCTTAAAAGAGGTTTGTTAACTTAAAGCTTTTACATGTACACTTTCCATGTGATCAGTAGGGTAATTATTTAATTCTGATGATTTAGCTTTAATGTTATTATACTGAAATTGATGTGCTTTATAGTTGGCAGTAAAAGTATGGAAGTAAGGACATTGATTTAGTTTTAAATGCAGATGATATAAAAAATAATAAGACTTCTGATTTTCAAGATGAATTTTTCTTTCATTTTCATATTGCTTAGTATGGGTATTTAACATAAAGACTGAATTCATGAGTCGTAGTCAGATTTATGAACTTAAATTGATTCCCTTTTCTGTATTTTATATGGTAATGTAAACTATGTAATTAACTCAGATAAAGAAGTCTATATTGTCTTCTTTTCAAGAGAGTAAATACGTGATGCAACAGGAAATTCCATTTTAATTTTGATGATGATTATTTAAAAATTAAATAAATACTAAATTAGAAAAATAATAAAATTTAAAAAAACTAACAATCTTATTTTTAATAAAACTGGATTTAAAAAAAAAAAGTTAAAACTGTCGCTTTAAAGAAAAATGTTTCAAAGGCATGTATAATGCTATCAATTTTTTTTTTAATGAATAACTTGAAAAGTTGGCCTAACAAATCCCTGTGATATTCTTTTTTAAATAAACTTATTTGTGTAACCTACAAATAGAATTATAATGAAAATTCCTATACATACTTTCTTCATAAAATACTTTTTAATGTTCATTTCTTGGTGTAATTGAAAATCAAGAAAAAACTTCATACATTTCCAATTCATTGTTTATCCATCCATTGGCATATGCTTATGTTCATATGCATGTTTTGGCCCTAGATATGTGTGTATCTATTGATAAGTGCATATATCAAGTATAATGTATTCAATAGAATTTATTTTTATAATTCATGTTTTAATTTTAATTTAAAGTCTTTAACAGAATGGCCAGATATGGATCAGATTGGTTATGAATGCAGCTAATGCAAAATCGTAAACTTAGGGGTTGTTGTTTTTTTTTTTTTTTGTAATTATATGCCACAATGTGATTAAAATACATGTATGTACATTCAAAAACAGTGTCAAATATCCAATTAATTTTATGTTTTATCTTTTACTCTCCTAATAAATATATATAAACATCAATGATGTTTTATTACTTAGATATGTACATTTTCTATATGAGTGATGGCAAATTTGGTACCGGTTCAGCGGTTTTAAAAGATTCTCTGAATGGGTTGCTGCATAATTAAATTTATTATTTAATGTTTTTTTGTTTATCTGCGGTGGTGAATATCACTAAAATTATGTGTGGATATTTTTTTGCTTATCAGCTTTTTGTAAGCAGACACTTTTTTCAATGTGGGCAATAGATTGGACATCCCTACATTAACATCTTATTAATACAATGTGATTTAAAAATACTGTAAATATCAGACTACTATTTCATAGTGGGGGGAAAAAATTTTTTTTTCATATCTCCAGATTTATTTATACATATATAATGATTTATAAGTATCAAAAGTTAGAGCAGAAGAAAAGGAATAAAATTAAAAAATATATATAATCAAACAAAATATTTGTAACTAATAACCAATTGAGTTTAATGTATTTACCAAATAAGTAAATAATAAATACATATTGACTACATTTATACTTAATATATTATGTACAATTTATTTTAATATTCCAAATATCTGTGAAATTGTAAGATGTTTTCATTAAATTGATAGTTTCACTTTCATTTTTTTTGTTTCACTTTCATTTTTTTTTTCGTAAGAAATGTTAGTTTTTTTATTACTATTATTTCCAAAAATATTACATGGCCCTTTTTAAAACATACATTATTTTCAGTATTTTTTAAATGATTACACAAAGCAGAAATTATTAATTTTACAACCCTGCTTTTGTGAACCATAATTCTTTATATAAGATCAAACCACTTTCTCTCAAATAAATTTTATCCATGGAAGCAATTGGTTCAATAAATAACTACTATTTTTCATTTAACATATTCTTCACCACTGTTATTTTTAATCATTATCGATCCGTTGCAAGATGAAAATCTCTCCAAACTTAATCTGATTTCTTCAATCCCTAGACTCACTTCTTCACAACATCTTAGCATATTTCCTCATATCTTCCATCATCTTTTTTCTTAGTCTTGTTGTATTGTTTTGTGTTACCTAATAAACTATTCAGTCTTGAATCTGTTTTCTAAGCTATTTTTTTATTTAAATTTTTTTTAAATTTATTTTTTAGGGTACTGACTGCAATATACGATTTAAAAAAAGTAAAATTATTTTTTTGCGTGTCTAGGTCATTTTTTATAGAGATCATACAGGAACTTATCAGAGCAAAGTTCTACTGGCCATGTCCTATGACCTTGTCATTTATATGTTATTACCACTGAATGGGCTACTTGCCACACATCTGCACATGTATTGATGGTTATGGTACTTTGATTTACATGTGGTCTCAGTAAATGATACTGCTTCTTGGACTAAGGCTATTCGCTGATATATGATCTTGCTTGGGTTTTGATAAAGAGGTGCTTTTGCACTTAATTTTGGGTAAATTAATATTTATGATAATTAAAAGTGATTGTCAATTCTTAGAGACTTTAAAATGTCATGAATCTTCAGGTTTTGAACCCAAGCTGCTGATTTATGAAAGTATTTTATTTGATCATTTATATATTCAGGCTATTTTTAAACAAAAAAATAGTATAAAAAATTAGAAGAATTATCCTATTATCAAATAGGTTCTTTATCAAAATATGTGACATTAAAAAGGGAAAAGTAGGAATAATTAGCAAGTTATGACAGTTTAAATGATAAGTGCCAAACTCAATGCCCTCACAACTTTGACACAAACCACTTGATAGAAGTATATTAGTAATTTTTATTAGTTATTCATTAGACTAGAAATTATCCACTTAATGAATATTATTTCTGTAGTGTAATTCTCATTACACCACTTTGATGCAAGGGAGGGACTGCTTCCTATCCGCTTCTAATTTTTGTGAAGGGCTGTAATCATAAACATGACCAAAGACACATGATGATATATGATCCCTAAGAGGCACATTTGAAAAGTGGTCACATGCTTTATTATAAGGCACAAATGTGGGAAGTATAAAAAGAATATTATTGAGTGTAATGGTGTGACAAACAAAATAGAAGATGGAAGATATTAAATGCAGATAGTTTAGCTTCTCATTCTGATAAAATTTACAGAATTCTTTTCAACATCCAAATCACCATTTAAAGTTGTCAGAATAAATTTTCATGTTTCATATATATATATATATGCAAATGAAAAAGAGATGGTGACCAAAAAGAGGAGGGGTGCATCTTTGTGAAATTTGCAGGACAAAACAGCAACTTTACATTATGAATATTTTTTTTTTAAAGTTCAAAGGGTAAGCATTAAAATGAAGACAAAGCCGTGTTGATTTATATTTTGACTAATAGAATATATGTATTTAATGCAGGAAATCAGTTATTGATGAGTAAGATGTAGAATGTGTTATGATGAAGAACTAGAGAGACAAAAGTTTATTGAAAAAGATGAAATTAACATTTGATTCCTCCAATCATTAAAAGTACTCAGGTGAATTTAAATTGGAAATTTATACATCATTTGAAAATGTAAAAAAAGTTTGAAAATAGCTGAAAAATTTTTAATATTATGATATAGTGTGTCTGCATGAAAGGATTAGTAATTTCTCTCCAAGCTGATGCAGGAAATCAGTTATTGATGAGTAAGATGTAGAATGTGTTATGATGAAGAACTAGAGAGACAAAAGTTTATTGAAAAAGATGAAATTAACATTTGATTCCTCCAATCATTAAAAGTACTCAGGTGAATTTAAATTGGAAATTTATACATCATTTGAAAATGTAAAAAAAGTTTGAAAATAGCTGAAAATTTTTTAATATTATGATATAGTGTGTCTGCATGAAAGGATTAGTAATTTCTCTCCAAGCTGATTGCAACGTCAACTTTGAATCAAAGCATGTATTACACAGTGACCTAGCTTAGCTATTCGCCACAAAAATTCTAAGGTGTTACTATGTCTCTATCATAAGTTACAAGAAATGTGATTATGTTTATATCATTGTCAATGTCTTCACCACCCATCCTGCTATCATGAAATCCTGCAATTCACTTGAAAATGTTCTTGTGACTGACTGCCATAGATAGATTGAATCATTTCAAACTTTTCGGTAACTATTTTCCCCCATTTAAAACAACATTTAATGTTGGAGTTTGTTTCATCATTAGTTAAGATGCAAAAACACACTTATATTTTAAGTTGTAATTCTTGATTAAGACAGTATTATCTTAAAATTTTTTATCATAAATAGTTAAATTATTTCACTATGTAACACATGCATTGATTTAGAGATTACAGGTAGCTTGAAGAGAGAACCAATCATCATTTCAGTGGGCCACATTCTGTACTGCCAGCATGGTTTCAAAATTTTTAAAAAAATATTGATCAGAATATAATACCAGTAATAAGATTACTTGATAATTAATATTGGCAAGCGGATACTATTTTTCTATAATTGTTTGCAATAGTAATTATTTTGCAAATTAAAATGAGAATCAAAAGAAAGCTCAAATAAATAGAGATTATATAAATCTAATAGTATTGTATCATTTTTGCAATTAATGTTTCAGACTTTCAGAAACAAAAGAAAAATGGGTTAAAAATAAACACTGGAGTTAGAAGATTAAATGGCCAAAGGTTTTTCAAAAAAAAGGAGATAATGATTGATAATAATGTATTAGAAGTAAACTTCTGTAAATAACTTTTATTTAATTATTAATATAGATGGAAACATAATGGATAAAATTAATCATAGAATTAATCTTGAATAAATTGCTTTCAGTTGAAATAAATATTAAAAGGAGAATTATTTGTGTTCAAGAAAGTTATTAATGTGTTCCAATAGTACTTACTTATGAATATACTTGTACATTTAATAAAAGAGCAATGCAAAGACTTTATACCACACAGTGAATTATGGACAGATGTATATTAGAATTGATTTTATGTCAATATCATTGAAATAAAATGTTAGAAAAACAAAATTTTAAATTAGATCCCAAAAGATTTTAAGAGACTTGACAAGTGTTCAGTTACAAGATGTATGTGGTAATGAAGTTTGCTGGCATGGAAAAAAAAGGTCACATATCGGAAATAGTGGAATGAATTTGCAGAGATTTTCATTCTGCAATGGGTTGATAATGAAAATGATGATATCAAAGTTTAACTTGTTTAACATGATGAAATTTTTTAATATAGCTCAAAATCTTTAAAAACATCAACATCAACTGTATGAC
The DNA here is from genome assembly GCA_028023455.1 of Epiperipatus broadwayi. Taxonomy (NCBI): domain Eukaryota; kingdom Metazoa; phylum Onychophora; class Udeonychophora; order Euonychophora; family Peripatidae; genus Epiperipatus; species Epiperipatus broadwayi. The sequence continues at coordinate 6,578,639 of JAQFVV010000017.1, forward strand.
ATATAATACTTATGTTGATATATTTATATTGTGATAATATGCCTAAATGATGTGTGTAAGTCCTTAAATTAAAATAATAATAGTGGAGTTTCTAGTCAAAATTTTTGCAAGATCTAGAAGTATAAATAAAAACAGAAAATTCTATGCAAATTCTTTACTGAAATCATTACAATTGTCTACAAAAAACATTGAATTCAGATTAATCTAAAGAATAAGCTGAATTTAAAAGTGGTAATGCAGTAGATCCTTCACAAGCTATAGAAAGAATTGATGGTTACGAGTTGCCGTTATGTCTTGAATTTGTAGATTATGAGAAGGCATTTGATTCTTTAAGCATTTTGATAGTGATCAAAGCTTTGAAACATCAATTCATAGATCTAAGATACTTTCATCATCTGAAAACTGCATATCCGAATGCACCAGCAGTGATTAGACAACATGGTGACCTAAGAAGATTTAAGATTGTATGTCAGGATGATTTTGTATCTCCAAAATTGTATGAAAAGTATTTTGTGGAGTAAATTGGAAAGGGAATAAAACTTGCAAATAATGCTTCGGAATTTCAGAAATTGTCAGGTGAAAGTACTAAAATATACAGTGTACAATGTTTTTATTTATTTAAAGATAATATAAAGATCAGTAGTAATGAATTAAACTGAGTGACCATAAATATCTTCCTCGTGTTATTAGTATAGATGGAAACATACTTGGATGAAATTAATCACAAGATTGCATTTGGAGTATCTTTGAGAGAAATATTTTTAAAGGAAATTTATATTTCAGAAGGAACATTTTTTTAATTGATGTATTAAATTTTTTTTCATATCCAGTCTGTCATTTGAAGTCATAAGCAATAGAGAGATGTCAGATCACAAGAGGTCTTTGTTGGAAGTGATAATGGAATAAGAATAAGGGATCAAAAGCAAGTAGATATTGACATCACTAAAAATATTAAAATGGCTGTATGCTGGACATGTTGCTAAGAGAGGTGGTAATAAATGGATGGTTGAATTCTTAAACTGGTTCCTGGGAGATTGTAAAAGACCTAGGAAGAAACCACATGTGAGATGAATCAGTGAGATAAGAAATTTTATTGCAGTGATATTGGCAAGTTATGGATCAGATAAAAGTGGATTAAACTTGGAGAAGCCTTGACCTGTAGATCAATCACAATTGAAAAGGATGCTTACGTAAACCATGGATGATGGGAAAATACCATTGAAAGTCAAATTTGAACTAAAGATAAAATTTTGTCTGCATGTAGTTGATAGTTTGTGCACATGAATTTTTTTCTCTATTTTGGAATTGATTGGATGTGTGTTTTAATGTAAAAGCACGTTAATCTGAAATCATTATTAAATGTCGTTATTTTTAATAATCATTATTTAATTATTTTTAAAGTTTTTAAATTAAGGTTTACAATTTGAGATGCTAGAATAAATTGCAGCATTGAGTTCAAGGCAAGAAAAGGCAGTCTACCAGTGACAAACAAGTGTTATCTCTTGAAAATTTTATCCTTTTGCCTGCTACCAGCCAGCATATTTTACCAGAAATATTTTTCCCTCACTCTCTATTGAACAAAGGTCGTGGCCGCTCTAGAATTGGAAGGACCAAAAAAAAAAATCATAAATAATACTACAAATTATATAACCATCACATTATTGCGGATCGATTTACTTTATGCATTTTTCATTGACACTAAAAACGTAAATTGAATTCATAATAAATTCGTTGCATAATTACATGTCTGTGCGTTCATACACCACGCACGTAATATGCTTTATTGTGGCCTATATAAACTTGACACTTTAATTAATTAAATATTAATCAAACTTTAATGTTTTACTGCTTTACTTCTTTCTGTTGGATTTTTTTTTTTTTGTCAAAAACAAAGTTTTTTTTTTAAGTTAATGCCCCCCCCCCCTTCTTTTTATATTTTTTGAAATGAACTCGAGTTTTTGAGGTTGGTTAATTAGAAAAATTAAAACTATAATTTTGTGGTTGTTAAGGATAGGTTAGATGTCACTGCACACACACTTTTGTGAAAAATTATAAAATACAAATTATTTTTGCAACACGCTTCCACCTAATATTTGCACGACTGGTAGATTTTATCACAGATCAATAATAATGCTATAGGCAGGCGATGAAACTCACGACAGAAGCACACAATCTAATTACGATGTTTAGAGTTAGAATAGCATGGGCTGCCTGCTTTCCGAAATAAAATTATTTGGTCAAAAAGCAGATCGTGAACATTTGACTGAATGTCTGTGCTGCTCTAAGGAAAAGATCAGGTAGATTGGAATTTATTCTTTTTCCCTGCTACCCTCAGAATTCACTGAATGAAAAACGCTAGCTTAGTTTGATTATCTTTTAAAATTGTACAATACTATTTGTTACATAATACGTAAAAAATGAGGAGTATAATTTGTTTTTTTAAAGGTTATTTGGTTTCCTACGAAATTTAAGAACTGGGATTTAGTAAAGATGGAATATTCAAACTACTGTCTATTAAATATAAACATTATTTACACTCTCTAGTTATGTAAAGACTCGTCTACGAATAGACACTTTTTTTTTTAGCTGTTTTTTAATTAAATAGAGAAATATTTTGTAATTTGGACAGTTTGTTTCGGAGGAATATGATATAATGACAACTTTAAATAAGAATTATAGGATTGTTATTAAATAAATAAGAAATCGAAAAAGAAAAAAACAATGGGAGTTCGAACTTTTCATGTAATTTTTTCTTTTCTTTTTTTTTTTAATGTCGTACTGTATTTTTAACCATTTACCATTAATTTAGCATTAGTTACTATTTTCTTTTCATTTTGTATTTTTGTTTTAATAAAATAATGTATAATGAAATAGATTTGCAAGCCCATCCTATAGCTATCTTCCCTCTCGTAAATAAATTTGATTAATATTCCAATGCAAAATTAAATTTATATGTAGGAGTAAAACTAAAATTATTTAATGTTATATTAGATTAAATCTATTTAAATCGATAAAATTAATAATCAGCCGTTATTTATTTTTAAGAAGTCCTCATTCTTTGACCTCTGACCTTCACTGAATTTCTAGGTAGGATGTAATTGGTTAGTTTATAATGGCCTACCAATTCCCGGTTTAATTTTACTGTAGTTAGGATCTTTAATTGTTGAAAAACTTAAATACTTTAATTATAATTGATTATGTTACGTTAATATCTAATAATTTTTAATTGATTACGTTACTTAACCATTAAACAAACGGTAAAGAAAGCAAACAGAGCTAATGCAGTATATTATATTGAAAATGTCTTTTCTTGATGAAAATCACAATGGCCTCTGAGAGGGCTGCCATATCGGCATCAGTATGAAAAACCGAAGATCAGAGACTTGAAAAAAATACTCTTGTTTTGGTCATTTTGACTGACAAGGTTTCCCTGATGGCTGCAACAACTGTGATTATTCGCCATGGATTATTTTCTTTGAAATTTAAACTGTACACACAAAAGAAATAATTATGAAACCAGAAGAGAATATTGTGGAGTAAGCGTTGCTACATCATCCCTGGCTTTATCTCAACTACAGAACCTCTCATGTAAGTTTTTTTGTCATCGATTTCTAATTTGCGTGGGGGCTGGTAACAGTGGAATTAATATTAATTGTATGTAAATTGCTTAGCATCTCGATCTATAAGAATAAATGCCTTCATTTTCATTAATCTTTATTATTATCGTAGCACGCATTTAATCATGCATTATTATTGATTTGACATTATTATGCTAGTCATTATAATCTTTATTTCTCGACCCCCTCCCCCAATATAAATTTTTATTACTATTATTATTTCGTTTTAGCTGCCATATATATTTATTTTATTTATTGATCAATTTTGTTTTTCATTGTATTACAGTTAAATTTTGTCTTGTTTTTTTTTTTTTTTAAAAAAAAAAAGAGTAAAATGTAATAATTAAATAATTGGTTAATTGGAGGCATAAAATTAATGTTTAAAATTTTAAAAAAAATTTTTTGGTGAGAAATGGTTATTTGGAAGAGTAAGCTGTAATATATTGCGCAAATTTAATATAGAAAAGTCGTGTTTTCTTTTAACTTTTTGATACAATTAGGTTTTTTTTTATTTAAATAAGTATTAATTACATCTTATGTAATCTTATGTTTATAAGGAGTTTTTTTTCCATGTGTTGTAATTAATTATTATAATTTACAATTTTATTATTATTTTTGTCGAGTTGGTAGGCACTTATAATACAATGACAGTTTTAAATAGTTTTCATAAAGTTAAAGATGATATCGTATGTGATTACCAGAATTAAATTGGGATAAGTATAAAATTAGATTAACTAAAACATAAATATATCAAAATAAAAAGCATACTATTTATTGCATAATTTGTTTTAAATTCTAAAATTATTACATGTAATAACCTTTTTATAAAATTATTAAACCATGTATATTAATACTGATTATTCTTCTTTTACTTTGTATATTCTATCTACTCTATTATATAATCATCCAAAGAAGCGATTCTTCACTACACTAAGATCATAAAGAATTTATTAATTTAATTACAGGAATATTTATTAATTAAACAACAAAAAAAAAGTGTTACAGCTCTCATGTCAAGAGTTAATATCAAAATTTAAACTAATAATAATATAGCATCAGTTTCTGTTAAAATTAAATACTTCAATCATCTTTTAAAATTATAGATGGGTAACATTGATGTGATCAATCCCAAATACCATGCTACTACATTGAATAAATAATAGATAACATACAATTAGTGCATGCTTCTAATATTATTCTAGGTAGATAAAATTGATTTATTGAATGAATATATATCAATATTTGATAAACACATCTTTTACCATAACTAATATTTTTTACCTGATATAATACATAAAGTATATGATTATTCAAAATGTGTAGTGGAGAGGGTACAACTTTACTTATTCCTCCCCATGCATAAATTCCTAGGAAAAAATATCTTGATAGAAAGATTTATAAGTCAGTAATAGGTGTTAGGAAAGAAGTTTAGATAAATAATATAAGAGAATTGAATTTATGTAAACAATGACAGAGGGCATTGATATGATTTTTCCACAACAGACATGAATATATTGATACACCAAGATAAAGTTGTTTCTCACTTAACACTGTCACAAGTACAATTATTAGTATAGCATTGACACAGTTTAATCATGAGAGCAATTCTCAGTATCTGCTCAAATTCGCTTTAGTTTTATTTATATTAATGGTGAAGTTGTTATATTTTTATTTACCATTGTTAAACTCATTCCACTCACAACTTTGACACCATCCACCTCAGATAAATACAATAATGATTATTGCTAATCATTTTCTAAACTAGAGATTATCTCTAGCACAGATTTAAACTTTAAACTTCAGTTAAAGATTAATATATCTGATTTTTTAATATTAAAATACATTTTTAAAAAACATGTTAAGAAGTTTAGTTTAGTTAACTCAACATACATTTTAGAATTTATTTTTAGTCCACTTTATTTTCTATTTTCAAAGTTTTCTTATTTTTGTAATATCTAATCAGTTAAAGTTAGAATATTTTTTTTTTAGCAGTAGTTTTAGAGATTAATTATTTTACATAAATGTAGTCAAAATTAAATTATAATTAGTTAAAGAAATGTACAGCTGATTGTTGTAGTTTTAATAATCATCATCAACCATTATCAATCCACTGCAGGATGAAGGTCTCTCCAAGTTCAATCCATCTTTTCCGATCTTTAGCTTCTCTTCTCCACATCACCCCTGCAAACTTTCTTATTTCATCCATCCATCTGACATGTGGTCTCTTTCTGGGTCTTTTAATAATATAAATAGTTAAATCTTTTTTGTTATTGATATAGTATTATTTTATGTTTAAGATAAAAGTGCTATTATCTTGATTATGTCATAAACACATTACGAGATTATTGATAGAAAATTGGGCAAATAATTGATATTTTAGATTTAAGTCTGTAACCTTTGATCCTGAAAGTTGATCATTAGTTGTATCATGCACAAAATCATTTTTTCCCAAAGTAACTTACAATTACAACGACTATTTTACTTTTGATATGTTCGTATTTTTGAACAGCGAAATAACATTTGTAAGAATTTTAATTCATAAAATTGATGGAATATATTTTAGCTAATATACACAATTTAAAATTTAATATTAATACACTTTGTTGTTATACATGATTAAAGTATGTTTTTGATTATTTACTGCAATGAATGAAAGTAGATTTTTTCCTCCCCTTCTGTGGTTATTAGATGAAAATCTTTGTTACTTTGGACATGTTATAAATGAAAGCATTGTTTTGCAAAGAGACTGGATGAAAACTAGATAAAGTATATTAATCGGTGATTTATTCTTATTAAATAACTATCCAGTTTTAATGTACTTTTTTCTAGAACTAAATATAATCACTTTCAACTTTGATTTTTTCATATGAAGTATTTTATAATTTTTATTAGATTTGGAAGAATCACTAAAAATTTAAAACCTACCATAGAAATGTCCTGTAATATGTGCAAAAATATGATTGGTTAACTGTGAGATTTAGAGAAGCAAAATAAATGCCTACTACTACTATGAAAGCAAGTCACATATTTACATTTTTTTAAGAATTTTTAATTATTTTATGATTTGTAATCTTTTATTTAATATATATATATATATTTGCAATGCAGTTTATTGATATCATAATTATGAAAATATTGATTGGAAGTGGAGAGGAAATAGTTTATATAATTTTTTTTAAAAATAAAACATTTATAAACATTTTTTTGCATATTGATTATGCTGCAAAAACATAATTTTCAATGTTATAAATTATTGATTATAAGTTTTTGATTTCTTTGCTGTGAAATAGTTAAATTTTTACTAGTAAATTGCAAGACATTATAAGTAAAGTTTTTATTATATTTAAGTAAATTTTAATCTATTTATGGATAAAATATAATTGATTTCTCTGAATGACTTTAAAGTGCAAATGTTTGATAAAGTAAAATCATTTTCTGTTTACAAGATCTGTAACTGTGCTGCAAGCTTATCACTTTTGGTAGCTTGAACTCCTGAGTAACAAATCTTTCAATTTTTTTTTTTTTTAATTTATGTTAAAAGCATTTTTAAAAATAAAAGCTTTTATTAAATTTAATTACAGAGTAGTTATAATATGTACTATATTTTAATTCAGTCCCTTTCTTGTCACATGTTTGTTGATAAGCTTTGACTACAATAGAATATGTATTGTTTACTGAACTCATACACAGGTGCTTGTGTGTACAGAATGCATATATAAATGAAGATTATAGTACTGGCAGAAAATTTAAAAAATGTAGTTTTTAATAATATATTGACTGTATACGTATTCATTCATGTTCATTAAAAAAATAAGAAACTTATGTTATCACATCCTTGATTTGTTTAAATAAAACTAATACCTAAATGTGAAACTTTGGTTACAATTAAATATATTAGGTTAATCTGTTTTTTTTTAGTAACTGTTTAGTTTTCAATGGGAATGAAACACCAGTCTTATCAGCATTCTACAGTTTCTCTGGTTGTTTTGACATTTTCAATGGAAGTAAAAGAAACATATTAATAAATTTGATACTTTACAGCACCCTGAAATGGATAAATGTTTATGCCATGTCATAAAATGGGTTAAATTACAAATTTTAATTGTTTTCTTTTTGTTTATATATATATTGTTTATTTGCATTTTTTTTTTAGATAGCTTATAATTGAAGTAATGTATATTGATAAAGTACATGTGGCTTCACTATGTGTTTTAATCTACTTCTGAAACGAGAAAGAATGACATGCAATTGTCTTTTCTAATTCAATTTATTATGAAAATATATGGAACAATGAAATCTTGTATTCAACACAAATCAAATCCATTAATATCTGGTTAGTCTTTCAAAATTTTGTATTCTTGCTGACTGATAAAAATTGCTCTTAACTAGTTAGTTCCAAGAAGGGGGGGGGTATACATTTTAAAGGGTTCAAGTGCCAACATTTCTAGATAATTTGTATAAATAATGTGTCCAAGCCTCATATATATTGTTCACTTCAAACTCACTGCAGGGAAAAAATAAAACAAGTTGAGTATTATCTGAGTAATATATTTTTAAATTAATTAGAAAATTATTTTTTTAGATAAATTAGGAGTATAAATAATGTAGAGATTCCACCTGCAATTGTAAAACATGATGTGGATGTATCATTCTCATTTGGCTCTGGACTCTGTTAAGCAGATCACTATAGAGAAATGTAAGAGCATTAGCAGAAGAGAAATTTAGCCATAATAAATTCTGATGGGAGATCAGCAAAATGGCCTAATAAAAATTTACAAATTAAGACTTAATTAAATTAAAATTTACAAGTGCCAAATTATTGGAAATAATATTTTTCCAACTCTATTTATATTTAATATTATCATCAATATTTATTTAATATTTTTAAAACATTTGTTTAGAAGGAAAACTATAACTATTTGAATGGGCATGTTGATTTTTTTAGCATTTTTTTTTTGCAAAAATGTTTAGTAAAATATTTGACAAAATTATCCATCAGAATTGTTCTATTTTTTTTTATTATTATGTGGAATATTTATAACATCAAATAAAAGAAGAATAAAAATATTCATTATTCAACTGCTAGATTATACAATGACAAAATAATGTTGAATGGAAAAGTTTTTTCAATAAAAAAAAAAACTTCTGAATTACAGGCCAACTTACCTCTTTTGAAGCTAGGAAGAAAATGGAGGACTTTTTCTCATTTTTTCTTACGCTAATTAGAAGAAACTTGAAAATCAAGATTGCTCTCTGATTGTAGTTGCCACTTACAGAAAATGATTGAACAACAAAGTATTATAATCATATTAAGGAATAAATTTTAAAAATTTGAAATTCAGGCATGATATTAGGAAGAAAAAAGCTTCAAAGTTTTTATACTTTAATAACAAACCATGTTCTCCCTGTCACTATGGGGCATGTTGGATGTATTTATGGAAAAGTTAACACATTCATTAAGTTGCAAATAAAGTATTTTTTCCTCCAAAATTTAGAAAAACAACTAAAATAGTAATTGGTATCAATTTTAAAAGTTTAGCATCTATCTATTATTTAGGAATTGTATAACAAGAACTTTCTTCCAAAGAGATAGAAAGTAAGATGGTAGCAGACATTTAAAATACAAGTAATTTGATGTTCTGGTTATTTATTAAGCACACAGTAAGTCTGTAATTAGAAAGAGAAAGGCTTTTAACCTTTTTCACATGCACCTTAAACATTTGTATAATAGCCAAATGATGTAGTTTTTGACTATAGAGGGAACTCAAACCTCAATACAAGATAGGGACTTTATAAAGATAAGACTGGCCGTCTTTTCTTCAATCTAAATTTTTATTTATATAGGCCAATCTGAAGCATCTTGAGTTGAGAACACTCTTATCTTTATAAAGTCCCGATCTTGTATTGAGGTTTGAGAGTTCCCTTTACAATCAAAAACTACATTGTTTGGCTATTATAGAAAAGTTTAAGGCACATGTGAAAAAGATTAAAAGCCTTTCTCTTTCCAATCCAAGTAATTTTTAATAACCAATATTTTGTATAGAATTTAAATTCAAAATTTAGGAAAATCATTTACACAGTGAAGAAGTTTGTAGATTGTATTTACTTTTATGTGATTGCAAATAAAAAAAGTTAATTAATTTTTTTCAGAGGGAAGATGTTTTTAGTAGTTATTGATTTTTCAAAACTATTTAACATATATTAAAAATAATTATTTGTTTCTTCAAGAATGCAATGTAATTTAACATATCTTTATTACCTAAAATAACAAACTTTAAAATTTTTACTAAAGTAAAAGTCGTTTTAGCTTTTTTTTTTTTTTAAGATGCCTCTATTTTATCACATTTATAAAATTGGTTTTGATATTTTTGACAGAAAAAATAATATTTGTATTACTTTAAAACATTTAAATAGCTTAAGTAAAAAAATTTAATTATAAAAACTATTTTTTATATGCAAAGTTGGAAATACAAATTGGGCTTCACAACAAAATCTCCTATACATTCTCACTGTATTAAGAATATTTTAAACATAAATTATTTGTGAATTAATTAATCAGTTTTAAAATTTTACATGAAACAAATTGTTTCATTAGTAAAAGTAATTTTTCACTATCTAGCTAATTTATTAAGTCTTGTTAAATAAATTATGATTTTAATTATTATAGAATACAGTTTATTTAAAGACTGGAATGGCTTTGAGTTTTAAATTTAAGCTTTGATTTTATAATAATTTTCAGATCTTTACTAATTATTTCTGTTTCCACTATTACCATGTCAAAGCTGACTTCACAAAAAAAAGAAAAAAAAGATAAATACATATTGAAGAATATGTATTATTAATTTTATGGGTTTTTTTTTTTTTTGTGAGTAGTTTTATAAATACAGTGGACTCATGATATTTCCTATAATTTTGTTCCAACCCCCCTCATGTATCGTATGTCATAATTCATGTTTTGTTGATAAACTTTGGTTACAATAGAATACATATTGTTTATTGAACTGCAAGAGTATATTATTTTTTAATATGCATACACACACACATATATATATAACATATGCTGTTTTATATGTATAGTAAGCAAACATAAAAATTAAGGTTATAGTGTAAACAAAATTTTAAAATAATTATAATGTAGTTATTAATATTAAATCAAGAAGGCGTATTTGCATATATATTTACCATGTGTTATTCATTCCTATTCACTTAAAAAATAATAAATAAAACTTAATGTACTATATCTTTATTTTTTAAAAAAATAAAATGAATAATGAAATTCCAACTTCCATTGTAATTAAATAGGCTCTGGGCAATAATTTTTTTTTGTTCAGTATATTTTAACTAAGGAATGTAAGAATAGTCTCATTAGCAAATTATGCAGTCTCTAATTGTTTTGATATTTTTAAGTATGCATCATCTTTATAAATGTTTTTAAATGTCATAAATTTTTTATTATTATGCTTAAGAAAACATTTTATTATGTGAAATACTGCAAATGAGATTCAGAAAAAATAATAAAGTGAAGAATCAAATATATATACTTTCATCATAAACTGAAGGAACATTATTAATAAACATAATCAAATATGAAGTCCTTAGAAGGAAAAATAGCTACTACCATATTGCAAAATTGATCAAGTTTATAGATTTTAATGTTATTTTTTTATTTAAACATCATATATGGCTCTCCATAACAGACAAATGGGTTTTTTTTTTTCATAAAATTTATTAAATTTACAAATTTTGATATTTTTTAAATTTTTCCTTTACATTTTTTTTAAGATAGCATACAATTGAAGTAGTGTAAGGTAAAAAAAATATTGAATTTTGTTTTATTTGAAATAAATACTATTTTCTCAATTTAATAAATTTTGTTTATAATCAAATTATTATACCGAGAGTTCTGATACAACGAATTAATTGTTTCCAAAAGCTCATCCATTATATCATTTGTTTTTGCAGCATACATTAAAGTGCATGTATTTAAGGGAAGTCCATTCCATGCCAACACTCTAGATTCAAGTTACTATTCAAAGCTACAGTTGAAGCAGGAATAGTCAAAAATATAAAAATACATGTAAAATTAATTCCGGCATAAATTATAAAGTAAAATTCCAACTTTTAAAAGCATAAAATAAAAACCTAAACAAATGTATATAATCTAATAAAAATGCACCGATTGTTCATTTCATAATTTCAACTTCGTTGTGAGATAATGTTCGGCATGGTTCTATCTACATAAGTAGCTTCATTGCGCCTTATAATGCTATGTAATCCGGTTGTTTTTTTAATTCCGTGAATCATATTTTTCTGGCAATAAATTCCTTTGTAGGAAAAGTCTTTGTACTAAGATTCTTAGCAGAAAGTCATCAAACATTTGCTTGATCTTTTCACGAATGATTGCCTCATTGACACTGCCATTTGCTTTTGATTAATCCATATGAATGAAAGTTTTTATTTGATTTGCAAAATTATAACATAAATTGTCAATCTGGAAATCCTTTTCAGTATCTACATTTTTTCAATTGTTCTTATTTTTTTAAAGTAATACCAAGTCATACTATATTCAGAACTTAAATTCCTGAGAGTTTTACAACTTTCTCTTTCAGATACGTTCTTTTTTTTTTAATTTCATTGATCACTTTTTTGACCATTTTTGTGATTCATGATTAAAATGAAATTTGTGCATGTATTAAAAAAATAAGAAACAACAAAGATACGCAAATTGTAAAGGAATAACACAAAAGATGATAAAAATGTTTAATGTAATATTTGAGACTGACACACTTTGAAGTCTTAGACATGACATAATGTCGCTATATCTGTCAGTAGTTTTCAGTATACATTTCAACCATTAGTATTTATCCATTTAGGGATTCTTTGTTTATCACATAAATTACCATTATTTTTAAAAATAATTTTGTGTCAAGAATATTACATTTTTAATACCAACTTTAATTGGCTTTCAAATCCTATAACATATACACCTAGGGGAATACCTTTTTTTAAAAAAAAAAATACATACAATATTTTCATCACTAGATATATAAAAAGATAAGCAAACTAAATTGTTAACTAAGCTTTGCATGACAAAGATGTTTACCATTTTAATATTCACTACATATGTATATTTGCATTTCTTGTCTAAATCTTAATTTAATTAGGAAAAATATTTGTTGTATTTTTTGTTCTTTATAAGCTTTTGTTATATAGACCTCATTGCATCTATATAGATTTACACTGTCATTAAAAAACAAAAGATAAATGGTTTATTTGAAGCAATTTATAATTTTTTCCAATATAAAAAAACAATACATATTGATAAGTATTGATTTTATTATAATTTTTTATTTTGTTTATGAATATGCATTCACATTTTTTTAATTCTGAGATAACTTAGATTATTGAATATTGTGCAGTATTTATTTATATTGTCTGATTTTATATATATATAAATAAAAATATCAATGATTTGTTATTCTCATATATCAACAGTAATGGTTATTATTTTGATGCTAATTGTTATGACAATATTAGATTTTTTTTTTAAATAATGGATATAGTTTTATGATTATTTGCAGCAGAAATTTGGATTTTAAAAAATGCATGTAAGAGGATAATGTTAATAGTTATAGGAAAATAAGTCAATTCAAATAGCATTATAAAATTGACTAGAATATTTATTTTCTCAAATAAATTGGTATCTACTGGGGAAAAAACTTTCCAAAAACTTTTTATTCTAATCTATTTGAATGGATTATTGTTCAGGATTTTATGAGAAGTTTGAGATTGGAAGTGATACAACTTAGTCACGATTTATGCTTTGAACTCCAGAATTTGCCACCAGTGCATCAGATCAGGCTTTGGTTACAATTTATGCTTTGAACTCCAGAATCTGCCATCAGTGCATCAAATCAAGGTTTGGTCATGATTTGTGATTTGAGCTCCAAAATCTGCCACCAGTGCATCAAATCAGGCTTTGGTTACAATTTATGCTTTGAACTCCAGAATCTGCCATCAGTGCATCAAATCAAGCTTTGGTCACGATTTGTGATTTGAACTCCAGAATCTGCCACCAGAGTGCACCAAACCATGCTAAACAACTTTTTTTCTGGTTTCTTCTCAAACAAATCTTTTGTTTTAATCTGATTACCTACAGTAATAAAATTTATATAAAAATTTATAAAATGCCAACATGTCTTAGACCAATATTAAACTTTAAATTATTAGTTACTGAAATCATTGTGATCTGTTGTACATCTAATAACAATAGGAGCATGTTTATTTAAGACATTCTTGAATTGGGGAAAAAAAAAGTATTAAGTATATCCGATATTAAGACCATTTGGAGGGGGGGGGATACTACTGTAATAAGAATCACTTAAAAATAAAAATAAAATAGCTTAATAAAACTTGTTTTATATATAAAATACTTATACAAGAAAATAAACTAATTGAATCTTAATCTTATTTGCAACTAGAGCATTATTTTCTTACATCAAGGAGAGGAAGCAGTTTGTGTTTGTTTTTAATAATTTTTTTTTTAAATACTAATTTTATTCAGAAAGTGTTAACATATTATTCTTAGATACATCAAGAAAACATCTGAATAAGTTCAAAAATAATGTAATTTACATGATGGTTCATATATATTTCTTTTGAATATTATAAGTCTTCTTTAGTCTTTATCATTTTTTAAAATCTATTTGCAATTTCATTTTATTTTGTTCAGAATGAATATTAATAGAGAATACAGTATAATATTAAATATCATTTCTTGCATTTTTTTTGCCTTTGCCTTTGCTTTATCTTCAGAGTTAATTAAATACATATATGTATATTTGTAATATTTATATATACCTAATTCTGTTTTTACACTATAGATTGGTTCCCAAAAATTATGTGTAAAAAAAAAATCATGTTAAAAAATACATTGTATATAAGGAAAATAAGGAGATTGGTTCCGGACCTGAGATTCAACAAAAATAATGAAATAAACCATATGAAAAATCTTGTTTGAATCCTATTTTTTGCATGCTATCAAATTTTGTTTCATAAATATTGCACATAAATAAAAATAAATTATAGAAACAAATTTTATTTGAAAAATACAAAAAAAATGTAAACAATTAATGAACATAAAAATTAATCAGAATATGTATAATGTGACAAGATTTTTATTCACTGTCACTTTCGAGCAATAGACACATATGGTTGTGCATGATTGCATTATCACTGCTATCACTAGAAGTTGCGATATCACTGCAATTACTAAATTGTATCTTGCTTTAATTTTTATTAAATTTTTTTTTAACATCAACACTAACACAAGATACTTTTTTTTTTTGTAAAACCTAATGCCAAAAACATCAAAATGCAAGCAAAGCATTTATAACAACAGGGTACTTTCCCCTTTCAAAACAAAATGTCAAAAACGTTAAAATGTGGGCAAGCAAATTTTCGTATTTGCATAAATATTGTTGAGAAAGGAAATTTTTTGAAAAATAATGGAAAACAAAGAGATGAAAACATTTTTTGAACAAATGAAATGATAATAACATGCATAAATTGTTTTTCTTTGTTTTTTTTTTTTGTTTGTTTGTTTGTGTTATTTCAGATAAAAAAAAGTTCATGTAAAAACAAAATTAGTTTGGACATGATAAAATTTGTTTACAGCCAAATATATATATATGAATGTTTGATGTTGATCAATATATTTAATCTGAGAAATAAAACTAGAGATTATTATTTAGATTGTTCTTGATTTTCTTTTAAAAAAACAAAAACATCATTCAGTTATAGGATTGAAATGATTTACAATAAGTAATGAGTAATAATTTCAGGAGTTCATAAAAGTAAAAGTTTTATTTTAATAATTATTTAAATATTTATAGGCTAATATTTTTTTAAAATTATATTAGATATATAATATAAATAGTCAAATCAAATATTATGTATTCTCATGTGGAAATAATTTTTTTTTTTTAATGTTATACCTGAAAGAATCTTAAATCTGATTTTTGAAATACTAAACGATAGATTTACTGTTGATTTAATACAATCATATAATAATTTTAATTCACTTTGAGCTATAAAATGATTAAAATTGTCTCAAAACTTGAAATAATACTTTCATTAAAAACATTAATAGAACTACTAGTCTATGTATATTAAGGTGAATTCTTAAAAACTTATAAATATAATTTGTTAAATGTGATTTTCTAAATAGATAAAAATGTGAGGTTATTGTGATGCAATCATAATCTTTGTTTGATAGTCTGTGATATATATCATCTAATATATATATACATACATGAAATGATTCCCAAGATTTTTATAAATTATTATTTTGATTCCATCAATGTAATTAATAATTATTTGCCCTTAGTGGTCTAAATACATTTTCGCTATTAAATTATGAATAAAAACATAAATTATTGTCCTTCCCAAACCTAACCCTAACAGTCCATCCCACGGACACTCCGCCACCTTTTGGAAGCAAATGGATGATCGAAATATGGACTCATGTTACCAGCAGCATAAACTTAACTCAAACTACACTTGATGACAAAAAGTCATATTGGGAGGTCTATAAACTCAGGAAAAATTCTCCCACTATGCGAATGCACTTGGCTTAAATAACAAGCAACTAATTAGGAAAGCCAAAAACTGGTTTTTCAAACCCAAATACATGGACTTTCTTCTAAAGTTAAATCTTACCTCGTTACCTACCATTTTCTAGGGTCAAAAAGGGATTTTACTAATCTCAATTCTCAATGTCAATTATGTACCAGAAAGGATGAAATGATACAACATGTTTTACACCTGCCCGTTCCCCAATTCGCTCAGAACATTCATTAATGAAAAAGTAGCACGCCACACCATAGATGTGTTATCCATACAACACGCAATAAATGATGGCAATTTCTCAAACATCAGGTAATCGATCTTCCTTTCCTTCGTAACTTGGTTAACAAGATGTAAATATGTCTTCGGCGATGCCACTTCCAGTGCACATGAAACTTTCAAAACATTAATCAAATGCATCAGTGTCAGAGACCGGATGCTAGCACCGGACTGGCTACATAATGAAACTTGGTCCAAAGTCACCCTAACAGAAGAGCGAGCATCTTCAAGCTAGGCATTAATGTTTTTGCATCTCAAGTTTCCACACTGCAGCTTTATAAAATGTACTTCAAGAACAAATTATTTTAATAAAGGTTTTTATATAATAAAAAATAACAAGAACTGAACAGCTAGCATAGTAGTAAAGCTTGGATAAAATCTGTTGATAAGAATAATCTTTTTTAAAAAAAAAATGTAATGCTATTATGCCTTAAAAATAAAATATTTAAAAAATAAAATATAAATTATTATCATAAAACAAAACTAATAATAATATTTATTTAAATATTATCATCATTTTTAAAAGGTCTCCAGGTTTAATGATCTCTAGCCTCTCTTCTCTACATTATAGCAGCAAACTGTTGAATTTTATTGTGGTTCTTTCTAGGTCTTTTACAATTCCTTGAGATCCAGTTTAAAATTTCAACTATCCATTATCGTCTTTCATAGTAATATGTCCATCCAACTCCACTTCATTTTCTTAATTCCTTCAATGATGTCAGTAATGCCTGTTTATTCTCTCATTCAAGTATTTTATTTTCAGTCTCTTCTTATTACTTTTAACATAAATCTTTCCATTCTTTTCTGAGTAATCTGAAATCTCTTTAGTGCTTTTTTGTTAGGTATACAATTTTCAGACTCATAAGCATGAACTAGTAAAACATATTTATTGAAAATCTTACTTTTCAAACACATAGACATATTTTCTTTTAAAATTAAATTATTTCTACTAAAAACAATCCATTCAAATTTGATTCTATAACCAATTATTCATTGCATCCATTTGTATTAAGAAATTTACCCAGGTATTTGTAGTGTTAATTTCTTCTAATTTATCATTATCAATCTGTATTTTCATCTTTTGGGAAAATCCATTGAACATGCCCTAATCATACTTTTATCTGATAATTCTTGTAACATTTCCTTAAGCTCTGAAGCATTATTTAAAAAAACAACTATATCATCTGCAAAATTTAAATGACTTTAATAATCTCAATTTACTTTTACTTCTATAGCTTCCATTCTATTTTACAAACTACTTTTTCTAAAATTGCTGTAAAAAGTTTAGTGGGTATGGAGTTATGCTGCCATAGATCCTTGATGTTAACCTTCTTAGTGTCACTATATAATCTAATCATTGCTGTTGAATTTGGGGAAATATTCTTCGGAATATGTCAGTGTCGTAGATTTATATCTTGATAATCCAATGTTTTAATCACTATAGAAATACTTATAAAATCAAATGCTTTTTCATAATCTACAAATCCAAAACATAATGGTAACTCATATTCATTGCTTCTTTCTATAACTTCTTTCAATACTTGGATATGATAAATTATATTAAAACCACTTATAAATCCAGCTTGTTCTTTTGGTTGGTTAAAATCCCAGAATTCTTTATAGATGAGCTTTAATAGTCTTGTTAAAACTTTTTGTATAAAACTGATAAAAGGTTGGTAGGTTTGTAATTTCTAATATTTCATCATCTTTTTAAATTATCTGTATTATTACTGCTTTCTTCCAATGATCTAATACATCTTTATCATATAAATAGTTTGTATATAATATTGCCAACAATTTTTCTTTTCTTCACTTTCTTTTAAGATATTAATTATTAATTCCATCATTACCTGAAGTTTTTGTCTTCTTTATAGATGTAATTGCACTAGAACCCACAACTCATTTATTCATTTAATATTGCTGGACAATTCAGAATATGTAGTAATTGTAGGAAATACTGTGTTTTCATTTTCTTTATTGCTATATAATTTTTTATAGAATTCTTCTGCACATTTCATGATGCCTTTTTTCTTTTTTGTAATAGTTTTTAGTAATAGTTCTATTTTTTCTTATTGCAGAAATAAGTTTCCTACCAATATCAAGATGTTATTCCACAGTTATATATATTTTTTTATTGTTATTAACTTTTTTTCATATCAGTTTACAAAAGTCTAGATATTCATTTTTTTCTTAATGTATTCTTTTTATATATTTTCATATTTCTTCTTTTCTTCAAGATTTACTGGTAAATTGCTTCTCTTTTCATATCAGCTATTTTTGCTGCAGTTCTTAATAGTGTATCAATTATCTTCCTATTGATTTTACTCATATATAAACCATCTTCAAAATCAGTTAATATTTTAAAACGATTTTCAAGTTCTAATTTAAATCCAGGAGTCTTTCTGAAAGTTAGGAATATCAATTGTGAATACTGTTTTATAATTTTTGTCTATCGTTTCACATTAACATTTATTTTACAATCAATGATCACTTCTTTTGTTGAATGTATTTAGAAGCATTACAATCTTGAAATACATATTTTCTGTTACCCAAAATATGATTTAGTTCTGCTATACCTTCATTTGGATATAAACTCCACAAGTCTATATCCTTCTCTTATTTCTATCATTATAGCCATATTTTTTCCACAGCAGTTTCATCTTTCAATTGTTTACCAATTCTAGTATTAAAGTCTCCTCTGACAATTTTAAAATATTTGATCTAATCAAAATCTTTTTGTACATTCATATAAAATTCTCTATTTCTTCATCATGATTGGTATTCGTTGGAACATAAATCTCAATTTGATTTTGATATATTAAATTGAATCTTGTTATTCTATCTGATATACTATCAATCTCCATAATATTGTTCTTCCACATTTTATTTATAATAAATTCCCCATTTGTTCAATATTTGTGCTCTTTTAATAAAGTATATGTCCACTTTTTATTAAATGAATTGTCTCTTGCCTTTTTTTCTAACTTCACAAAGTCCAGCAATGTCCTGTTTAATGTTAGATAGTTCTTGAATTTATGTAATCTTCCTTCACATGAATGGGATCTGCAATTATATATAAATAAAAGTCATTAAATGTCAGCCTGGGTTTGCATTCAGGAATTTCTTATCACTTTCTGCCCTCAGCCAATAACTGTTCTCTTTATACAGATTCCTGGGAATAAGTGCCTTAATATAATTTTGTTTTATCAATGATTGTAAATATCTTTTTTTTTTTAAAAAAAAAATCATTCACACACTTTCATTCTGCTTTCAAAAAACCAACTAATATTTCAGTTAAAAACTATGATGCAACTGAGAAGAAAGACCATGGTGTTTCTTCATCTTAAACTGAGAGGTAAAAAGCCAATAATCTCATTACTCAGATGGTGCATGTTGATGAGCATACCATCCATGTTCATCTAATATATGAATCATCAAAGTGGAATTTACTGTAAACTCCCTGAAAACTATATATAAAGTAATAACCAAACTTATCAATAAACAAAAAAGCACAGATCATATTCTTGACCTATTAGATTGCAGAGTGAGAGAATTCTATATATGAATGTTTTCTATTCGGAAATCACGTTGATTCATTAACAACAAAAATTAGAAAACATACTTATTCAGAAATTTATGTACACATGTATATGATTGCTAGTGACAAAAATATTTTAAGAATTATGTGTACTTATTAAGATATTAACCAAAAAGAATACAATTCATTTTAAATATATGAATGTATATTAAAAACCAGGCAACACTTAGACAATCTCAATATCAATAACAATCAACAATTTCAAACTGTTGTCAAAGCAACCTCCTTTTAACAATAAAGATGGAATCCACTTTTTATGTATATATATAGATATTTTAAGCAATGCTTACATTATGTATTCCATATAAATATTAAAAAAAAACAAAAAAACTTAATACATTAATACACCATGGGTGGAGGGAGGGGGACTATCTAAGGAAGCCATTATTTGTTCTTGCTCACATTCTATTGTAAATGTGATTGAAGATAATATATTATTATTACATATCAAGAATATTGTAATAGTGCTTCATTATATAATCATACTATTAATATGATTTAATCTTTAGTTATTTCTACTTATTTTATTGTTTTATATTTTGCAAATAGAAAATAAAGGATTCATTTTTTTTTTTTACAAAAATTTTACTTATTTAGTTTTATAAAGATACAAAATTAACACTATTGTCAAATAGATAGTTTGTTTTTTTGTAATAAAACTGTAGTCTAGTTGTGTGTATATATATATACACACATACTGCATATACATATTGAAAATGTATAAATGTTAATAATTGATATTATGTAAATCTACAACTCTACACAAATTTTGGTATAGGTAGCAAGGATTAGAACCAAATGTCATAGATATGGTGGGATTACTGTGTATGTATGCAGAAACTTTTGACACTTGTGAATCATAATTATATATATATATTAAAATCCAGTCAACACTTAGACAATCCTAATATTATTAACAATCAACAATTTCAAATTGTTGTCAAGGCAACCATTTAACAATAAAGGTAGAATCTTACCTTTATTAATGGTCCAATATATTTATATAGTCATTAAAAATTGTAACTTGATCACAGAGATTGAAATTATTGATCCAAAGAAGTTTAAATAAACCTCTTTAAACAGCTAAATATAACCTGCTCTGAATGAATGCAGATTAATAAACAGTCAATTATAACATTACAAACTGCATTTATAAATTTCAAGTCACTCCAAAGTATTACTTAAATAATAAGTGTAATAACGCTCAAGGCTAAATGGGTTTATAAGTAAATCATTAAAAACCAATCCCAACACTTAAACAAAATTGTTGTCAAAACCAGTCAACACGTAGATAATCCAAATATCATTAACAATCAACAATTTCAAACTTTTCCATCTCCATCACAACAGTTTGAAATTGTTGATTGTTAATGATAGTGGGGTTGTTTTGACTGGTTTTTAATATATATATGCTACACTTTTGTTATAATAATAATAAACAGCCATTCATAAATGAGTGTGGCCATTCTTCCTCCAAAAAAATAAAATAATAATAATAAAACGTGGGGGGGGGGCAAAATACTCTAGAAGTGAGTTTCTGTGATGATGATACCAATCTATGAACCACAGATATGTCCACACATACAACATTTTGGTCCATTTTTCTGTTAACTTGATGTTTTGTGATACTGCCTTTAATTTCATCAGCAGAAAACGTTTCTTTCTGAAATTCTGCACTATGTCTAATTGCATCTTTCCAATATATTTTATTCTTTGCTATATCTTCCCAATGTAAACATTGCACTTCTTTAGAATGTCTTTGAGATCTTTATAACATAGGGTCTACCTCTAGCATGAAAACCTTGCTCTAATAATCAGAAGCTTGTTTTTAGTAAGGTACTAATGAAGGATATTTCATTATTTTTAGTCATATGATTGTAATTTATTTTAGTCTAGAACGGATGTCACCCAAAGTATAGACTTGATAATCTAGTGGTAGACCTATATTATAGTTATTAAAAAAAAGGGTTTTAAAAATTTCAACCCATTAGCTTGAATAGCAGGGAAAATAAAATAAAAGTGCTATGAAATGGCTTCTAAGTATATTACTGTTTAATACCCCCCCCCCACATCCCAAATTTGTTATAGATATGTGGGTTCACTGTCACTTAGAGCAGTGCTTCTCAAAGTGAGCCATGGCTCCCCAGGTGGCCACAGAATATTTTGTGATGGGGAGGACTTAAGAAAGTAGCAGTGATAAAAGTCACCACCAAAACTCAAATTTGTATATAAAGATTAATGGTAATAGTATGAATACTGAACCCTACCATTTGATGGCACTTTTTTTCACAAAACGCACATCAATATACCATTTTAGCGGCCTTAACTTACGGCGGACAGTACAATAGGTGTTTTTAGAATCATAACAGGCCGCCTGAGGGCGATGTATTCTACAATTACTTAATGAAATACTACACCCATTGCATTGCGACAGTATTCGTCAAGTGAGCGCTCTTGAACTCTCGCTATGATTTGATTTGACGGTGGCCGTATTTGAAAGAGATGAAACTGCAAAAATTCATTGTCGGAAATTTTTTAGAAAGCGTAATGGAATTAGTATTCCATATTAAGAATTGTCATGTCATCACATGCGTCCCTACAGTTTTGAAATTTACAAAACTTGAAAAAGTTATTTTTTCGGCAAAGTTTTTCCGTCAAAGTGATTATTTTTTTTTTTTTGTTTATTGTGTTACTTTTGACAGCTATTGTTTTTGTTTTTTTTATGCCCCCAAAAATTCTGTTTATTTAATTATTTTGATTCACAACTTGTCAAAAGTTTCATTTATTTTTGATTCAATAAATTTATTTTATGAGTAACGTTGTTGTTGTTTTTGTTGTTCACATGATTATAAAGTAGGTAGGTAATATTTGATAAGTTTCATTAACAGTTAAAGTAGGTAATATTTTATTATACAAAAAAAAAAAGAAGTTTTTAAGAGTTTATTCAAAAGGGCCCACCAAAAAAATAAAATAAAAATAAAGAACTGTGCGGTAACATAAATGTTGAAAAAGAAAATCAAAAAAGACGATAATTAAAAATCAGAATAAACTATCCCCCACCCCACTTCCCCCGGCTTAAAAAAAAGTGTTTCTTAAAAACAAACTGTTTGTCTTTTTTAAAAAGACCCAAAAATTAAGGAAAAACTTTTCGTTTTCATATAAAGCTTTCTGTAACGTAAAGATTTGAAAAAAAAAAAAGCCTCTTAATAAATTAACAAAAAAAAAAAAAGACAACAGTTCAAAATCAAAACAACTCCTCCCCTCCACCTTCTAAAAAACCAAGTGTTGGTTTGTTCAAAAGGAATTGTTTAAGTCTTTCAGCAAATCAAAACATCAACAACAAAAAAAGAAGATAAGTTAAAAGCAAACTAACCCCCCTCCACCATCTAAAAACAACAAAGTGTTTGTTACTGTATTTTTGTGTAAACAACACCGATGAACCATTTTGATGATTTACTGTCGCAGACGAAAAAAAATTAAAAAGTGGTTGAAAAAAAAAAATCTTTTAGCGTAATATTATGTGAACAAACAGACGGCCCATGAATCGGTACATTCAAGTGAATTGGGCCAAAAAGAGCACCATCGAATGATAGAGTTCAGTATTCATACTATTACCAGATTAAATTCCAATCAGGAAAATGTTTGGCAAAATGATGTGATTGCCATCATTTATGAAAATTGATTGTTTGTCAGAAGATCCCATGCTGACATTATTTTACAAGATCATACTATATATTGTAAGTCAGAGTCGTCTATCTTGCTAACACTGCAGAATTCAAACCCCAGACACGAAACTGAACATTCTAGGAGGGGTTGCCTTTTAGATATACTAAGTTCGAATCTAAAGTTCAAATTTCACAGCGCCATCTACGTGATAACGCATCTGATGCCACTTCTAGTATAACCTTTGACCGGTGCCAGGTGGTCAGGAAGAAACAAGGACTCTATACTAAAAGAAGCTTGGGTGGCTAATTAACGTCTATGGATTTACAAAAGAAATGCAGAAAATATATATATCTATAGACCGAGACAGTGATAGGAATCAAATAAAATAAGAAATCAAATTTAGTTTTAAATAATTTCACAAAATTTATTTATATAAATTATAGATATAACGCCACTATCTGCTTATATGAGACAGGGACGCATATTAAATAATTGTGGGCATTATATTTCAATAAATGACAAAAAGGTTTTAAAGCAAAGTGATATATTCTATTCCTCAGGCTAATAGCATTACGATAATGTGCTTGATGAGATAGGGACATGTGCGAGGTGCTTTGAGCAATTATACAAGTTTAAGAAAATATTTGAAAATTAAGTGTTCTAAAATATTTATTGATTTCGAGCACGGACTAAAGCTTACTAAGCAACAAAGTGGGAATGTGATCAAAGCATTTATTTGAGAATAATAATAATAGAGTTGCATTGAGAGGTCAGTATTGCTGATAATGGATTTATTAAAGTTGGAGGATGTGACACGTTTAAGTCACGGATGCTTTGTAAAATAAAACAATATCGAATATCCGGAATGATTACGGAGGGCGTCTCGCCGCTAACCCGTAGGAAAGTATTTTGATGAACAGCCGAAACTTAGTGACTGGGTGACGATTGCGTTTAATTCCCAGGTGTGTCACTTGGGGACACACTCTCCCTGGAAACCGCAAACGAAGAGAATGGACTTGGCCGTGTAAAGAATCCTTGGAAAAGTAAAACAAAGCGGTCTCAACAACCAATTCATGTACCAGCAATGCGAGACTAGTATATATAAAACATCTAAATGGGTTTTACTTGGATTAAGAGAAATGCCCAATCAAATTCCCAAAAATTCATTTAAAAGGGTCCGCACATTCTCGACGTCAATGATGAACTTTGTAATTAAAGTAGAACACGGTAATTAAAATAGTAAAATGCATGCTTGCGGGTTTGAAAAGTAAGTATAGATTTATATACGCAATCATGCATTAGGGGACATTTTATCATTGACCTCACACATACTCTCATATTAGATTAAAATCAATAACATGTAGATTTTAAACTATGTGATTATATTATATATTAAAGAAAAGAATCGCCCTCGAACGAGTGATTGGAAATTATAATACAATTGGAAAATTATTTAGAAATTTAAAATATGCCTTCATAGCGGCGTCTTATTTTCATCAAAGGGAATAATTCACTCAGTCAAAGATGATTCTGACACATTATCATAATAAAATAACAGAAAGCTTAATCAATAGAAAATATTAACCCAAAGATAGAGAGCAAAATGTTGAGTATATTTAAACACGTTAAAGAAATACATAATGAAGTTATGTGAAATATAAGAAAAACAATTTTAAATAGCTATAGCATGTTAGTTATCACAAGAGCTCTTGGGTTAATTTAGGGTTACCTCTGGAGAAGCATTTTTAGGCAGATTGTTGGTCGGCAGGTTTTTATATAATTTAACAGCAAAATCTGGAAATGTTCATATTTTGGCAGCGGCAGCAGTTCCGGGGTTCCTGATGTGATAGCTTCCGATGGTCTGGAGCAGCGGCCGGCTATTTCGAGGGGATATAGCCATCTTGACGCCTCTACTCTGTCATGTCAAGGTTAGCAAATTATTAGAATAGAACTCAGAATGATTTCTCTTAGAAACATTAGAAAAAAACTCGAGAACAAAAGAAAACCCTTCTTTTTATAGTAGACTTTAACAATAGAACTGCCCTGGAGCATTACAAAATATATCGGACTTATCAGCTGTAATTAAATCATCCGAATGTCTAAAGGAATTCAACATTAATTAATTTCTTTTGTTAATTTCCCTGTCGACATTCGAATTACAAACTAGATTTAATTAAAAATTACTTTTATTAATTAAAGAAAACCTTAAGTGGACATCTGCTGTTTTTAAATAAACTTATATAATATTAACTAATTAAACTATTGTCCCTCATTTATTTTAAAGAAATATTTGGAATGACTTTTATTAAATTAAACGAAAATTATTTGACTTTTAACTTGCAATATTTGAATCTATTTGTAAATAGATTCAAACAAAATAACTTTAACAATTTATAATTTTGATATGTTTTATAAAATGCATATCATAGTGTGTGCGCAATTACGACTTATATAACCTACTTTTTAATAAATCAAAATTATGTGAACATATACATAATCTATAATCTTTTATTTATTTGGGAATGACATATATATAATACGAGCATTGTACTCGTGGTTTAAAATTAGGCGGGATTTTCGGTATATAAGCGTATTGCAGACACACTGCGATAGAGTGGGGTTCAAACTAAGGTATGAGGGTAGGAAATAGGTGAGAAAAGGTGAAACGAAGATCTGCAAAGCAGACCTTACTGTTTCAATATATTACTTTGTAAATACATTGTTAATCAATGGAGGATGGGAATATTATTTTCCAGGCAGCCCTCATATCAAAAAGTTTGAGAAATACTCAGTTAAGAGTATCAATTTTGCTTTTACAATGGAGAAGAAATGGTATTTTTTTGTAATTATTATTATTATTATTATTATTAAAAAGGATTAAACTTTATTGGATATAAAATGTTTTACAAGGTAAACATTGATTTACATAGTATAATATGGAGATTTAAAATGATACATTGCATTTTTGTCCATAGCATTTTCAAAATTGACCAACCTGTGAAGACCTAAAGCATTAGTCTATGAGATGATTAATTATTAAAAGTAAACCTATGTTACAATTAGGAATTATTAGTAAAGTCTAGAGTTCAAATATGAATAGACTTTTAAGAGTACAATCCATTTTGCAGTATTAATATGGAGATTTAAAATGATACATTATATTTTTTGTCCATAGCATTTCCAAAAATTGGCTAACTTGTGAAGACTCAAAACATTAATCCATGAGATGATTAACTGTTAAAAGTAAACCTATGTTACAATTAGGATTTATTCGTAAAGTCTATAGAGTTTAAATATGAATTGCGTTTTAAGTGTTCAATATTGAGAAGTCCAATTTGCGGTAGGTAAATTGAGGATTAGGAAAATACTTGAGATAACATAAAATATGGGATAAATCTAATCTACTGTTCAGTTCTCCAAAATGGCCTCGAATATTTTTACAGGGGAGCAATTCAGAATACTTTGGTAGAATTATGGAGAACGAAAAAAAAAATCAAGCTTTGAAAAGTCTCTGCTGAAATCCATTCTAATCCATCATAAGAAGCCACATGAACAGCAAAAAGCCAATTCCATCAATAACAACATTGGAAATAATAGAAATAAATAAGGTGATTCACCTGCAATTATAATCATTAGGCCAAACTGCAGTTTACATTGCAACAATCCATGGATAAAATCATTTATAAGATTAACGCTAAGAAAATCGCTATAAGTTTTTTTTTTTTGTGAATGAGAAAAATCAATGTTGGAAATGATCCCCACAGTGCCCCTATCCCAGCTCCCACCCTCAAAAGAACTAGAATTTAGGCTCCCGGGCCCTCCCTTCAACAGTCAGACCCCATCACTCACTCTGCAAAACTTAGTGAAATGAAGAATTTTTATTAAAAGGTAAAATTATTGTAGAAACCTTTTGAAATTTCAATGGCTGCCATAGAATTTGCACAGCATTTTTATAAAGGTTGAAATTTTTCTTATTTGTGATAATGTGTTGACCTAACTTATATATGAAAAGAGAGCTAAGAAACTCCTCTTTTGATTAGGAATAGTTTTAGAGAAAATTAATTCCTTAAACTAAGACAAAGGAACTAAAACAGGGAGCCAGAAACAGAGTCAACTCGAGTCCGTGGCTCCCACTAGGCTATTTTTTAAATTATTTTAAAACTTTTTTATTGATATATTGCCATTTTTATTTTGAAATGTGGAAATATTCTGTTCTAAAGATATCTTTGATCTTATATTAGAGGAAATGTTTTTTCTTTGAGAAAAACATGCTCAGTTTTATAGGTAGAACAAGCCTCCAGTGAAATTTCTTTGCGTTGTAATTATTTATAACTTCATTAACAATGCTTGATTCTTTAAATAGGCTTTGTAAAGAAAACAAAGGATCATTTGATTGAATAATTTTTGTTGCTTGCTTTGGCTTTTGGTTTCAACAGAATGACAGGTGATGGTACCACAATTATTGGAACTGAAATATGTGTTCCCGATTATAAATGATTAAAAGATATTCAGTTCTGTGAACTGATTTTCCACTTTCAGTCGTATTCTGCGTAGCAGTTTTTTTGAAAGATGTCACAATCTTTCATGTTATAACAGAATTTAATCAAATATTAGTTTCAAATAAAAATTTTAAATGGCTAACTATTTGATATAAGTATGACATTAATTATGATATTTTTTATTCATTATCTAGTTTTAGGATGAGCTTCAGCACAGCAGGTCTAATACTAAAGTATCTATAATTATTTTAATATGTATTTTAAATAATATATATCAAATTTTCTAATTTATAGGTAAGTAGAATAGGGTACTGATGAAATTATAAAACTTATTAACTATACTATTAATACATTTGAGAATCTAAATATTTTAAAAATACATAATTTTAACTAATATGTATATATATGAGCTGTAATGCACAGATAATGAAGCTAGAAATTATGTTTAAAACTATTAAATTATAGAGGTTAATGCTTTCAAGAGACTATTTGCTCTCATACTCATAGCTGCTGTTGTTATAACTGCGTTGTAGAAATGGAAATTTATGTAAATTGATGGAAATGAGTTATAACTGCCATTTCCGAGACAGTGTAAAGCATGCTTCTTTTTTATTGATGGACTTGGGGTTGCTAGCTATATGAAACACCTTTCTAATCTTGCGTAGGGCATCGTGTCTTTCGGAGCATACGATGGCAAAGGTGGGTTCAAATTTATGGCCTGATGCTCTTTTGTGTTCTGAGAAGATGTAATTGCCTTCCTGTTTGGTTTTAGTTTTATTGTAGATATTTGCGCTACTTTATTGACTATGTTAGTCCGGGTCTTCCCATAGTGTGCAGCTTGGCAGTTGGCTTGAGGGCAGATCATTTTGTACACCACCTGAGGAATGAACTTAGGTGTGATTCTATGTTTTGAGTTGGTTATAAGTCTGTTAGTATTCGGAGGCGACCGGTAAGCAATGCTAAAGTCTTTGGATAGTGTGTTGTTGAGGCAAGATGTATGTGTGTATATATTAATTTTATTATAATAAATAATAATGACTGTTACTTAATAATAAGGTATGGGCATAAGTTTAAATTTTTTTTTAAAAAAATTAATGAAGTTAGTTAAACAGTGAACAAACAATAGATGCAGAAACAGTCATTTAATTTGTGAATATTTTTATTGTTTCAGCACTGCCTTTAATTCTGGAATATCATATGTTATTGTTCTAATTTTTTTTTTTTTTTTTTGAATTAACTGTGTTTTAATTTTTTTTTTTTTTTTTTTTAGCCCAAAAATATATGATTTGTTTATTTTTAAATGAAAAAAATATTTACCTCTCCAAATTTATTTGGAGAGAGTATTTAAAAAAAAATGTTTTCTTTTCCGCTGAATATATTTTCTATTATTGGTAAATGGTTTAAAACGTGTTATTACAAAATAGCCATTATGTATTACTCTCACAAAATTATGAAGATGCAAAAGAAATTATCCAACAAAAAGAGAATTAAAGGTGGATTTTTTACTAACCAGAAATTTTATGTAGCTTATATTCTGAATCATTTAAAAGAGTTTTCCCAAAACCCTGTTAAGTATTTATTTGAACTCTGTAATAATGCTATCTACAAGTCAGCTCTAATAGCAGCCGTGAGTGTGGAATTATTCAGTTTATTCATCGATCATGTTTTCAGAAAATCTCAAAGCCCACTTAAAGAAAATTGGTAAATTTAGCTTATAATTTTTGACTCAGTTGCATGGATGTGATAAAATTTGTGTTTATGATGTATGCACATTTTCAGGTATACAGTATATATAATCTACTTTGTAATTTGCAATAATAGTTTGTCAGGATTTGCTTAATTAATTTGCGAATATTTTTTACTTTTCTACAAACCGATATTTTAAATAATGTACTTCAAAATTTATTTACTAACTTAGTTTTTTCCAAATTCAATTTTTTATAATTGTGATTTTGTATTCCAATATTAATATTCTATAGATTTTACTTTGAATTGGCAAAAAATTAACATAATTGTCATCAATTAAGAAATTCGTTTTTATTTTAATCAGTTCGTCATACTTGGAAAATATTTTGTTGCTTGTTTTACAAAGTTGTGCTTATCAAGTGTTTGAAAGTATATTGCCATTGGCCAGAACCTATCCCTGCTTAATCCCAATTTGTAATAAGAGTAATGTAATGTAATGTGATGTTCTGTAGCTTCTCCTTAAACGAAGTCAAGAATCTTTCAGCAGTTATGCCCAGAGAAACCTGTTAGCCACTTTATTTTCCATTCTAACTCTAGGTTTTCCCATATTCTGCTCCATATCATTTCCATAACATAATCTTTGTCAGCTCTATGGTCTTTATATCTAAATCCCCCTTATGTTTTCCCAAACCCAGCATAAAAACTAACAATCCACTTTCTGTATAATCACTTTTTTCATATTTATTCTTCCATAACTTCATTATTTCTACCCTTTCTGTTTTCAAGCATTTGCATTCAATTAACAGATGCCTAATATTTTCTATTCCTTCCTTACATAATTTACTGACTAAATCACCCATATTTTTCCATTTACATGTATATTCTCTTGTTGCTAAAGATCCCATTCGAGCCTTAAACAATAAACTACTTTCCTTACTATTATCATATATTAAATCACACCTAATATTCTGTTTATTTCTATGTATGTTTAAACTCTTTTTACTCTCCATACTAGTTCTCCTTCTCTCTAACTCTCTATTCTTTATTAATAAATCTATTCTTTTATCCCATTCCTTACCACTATAACACTCAACAATCCTCCTAACACAATCATCCCATCTTTTGTACAAATATACTGATATAAATTCTTTATCCAAAACTTTTGCATACCGCATTACTTTTCTCATCCATCTTGTTGCCTGCCCTTTACTCATAACCCAATTAAATACTATTTTGGCTATTCTTTTATTATCCATAAACTGCAATCTACTAAACATTTTCATTTTACTTTTTGCATCTCTCATATGAAAACTTGGCCATCCCATTTCTCTTTGAATTGCCTCCCTTGCTGTCCAGACATCTGCATCCAATGCATGTCTTCCTACTTCCCTTTGAACTTTTTCTAAATAATGTAATACCCCTTTACTACCACATAATGCATTATTACCATATGTTAACCCTGCTACTGCAAACTCCCATATAATTCTAGCTACATCATATTTATTATATGAAAACACTGTTAATTTTTTTTATCAATCCCTTTCTTTTCTTTGCTTCATTTATCAATTTTTTCTCCCATTCATCCAAATAATTTTTTTGATTACTTAAGATAATTCCCAAATAACTATATCTATTCACCACACTTAACTTAATATCCCCCAATAAAAATTCTACATATTCTCTTTCCCCAGTATTAACCATCATTATATTTGATTTTTCTTCACTAAATTTAATCCCCATCTCTTTACCCACCCTTGCACATGTCCTCAGCATAACTTCCATATCTTCTCTTCTTTCTGCACACAAAAATATATCCGCAAAAAAAAAGACCTGACAAAATATATACTCCCTTACCACCTATTAACGGTACCTCTAGCCCTCTTCCTAATCTTTCTATTGCTCTTTCCATTTCACTTAAATACAACACAAACAAAATAGGTGACATAGGACATCCTTGCCTTAGTCCCATCCCATTTTTAATTTTAACTGATTCTATATTTCCTAATTGATATATATAATAATTATTTTCATATAATTTTTTAATAATATCCACTAAAGCTTCATCCAAGCTCTACATACAGTTGTGCCACCAAGTGCAAGCCTTCATAATCAATGGATGCAGGAAGATTTGTGAAAACACCTCCATACTAGTTTGTAGCATGTGGCTTTCATCATTTAGGAGCCTTGGATTTGAGAGCACTGCACCTAGACTTTACGATCCAATGTAACTTTCTGGCAGCCACCTTTTACCTATTTGGTTAACTAATCTACAAACTAAGAAATTAGTTTTTATTTTAATTAATTAAAAGTTCATCATATTTGGAATATATTTTGTTGGCTATTTTACAAAGTTGCTCATGCAAGTGATTGTAAGCCTATTTTGTCATTGGAGTGTAAAAGCAAAGCTAGAGTGAGAGCATATCTCAGCTTAAGACCATTTTCTAATAAGAGTACCAAACTCTCCATGCAGTAGAGCCATCAAGTGCAAGCCTTCGTAATCAATGGAGGTAGGAAGGTTTGTGAAAATCCCTATCTAGTTCATACTCCCAAATTCCCATAACTCGTTTCTAGCTTGTAGCTTTTATCAGAGAGGAACCTGGATTTGAGAGCACTG
The DNA here is from genome assembly GCA_028023455.1 of Epiperipatus broadwayi. Taxonomy (NCBI): domain Eukaryota; kingdom Metazoa; phylum Onychophora; class Udeonychophora; order Euonychophora; family Peripatidae; genus Epiperipatus; species Epiperipatus broadwayi. The sequence goes on from JAQFVV010000017.1 coordinate 6,611,225, forward strand.
CACCTAAATCTTAGGATTGAATGCAACCCTCCAGCAGCCACCTTTTACCTATTAGGTTAACTATAAAGCTATGAGCCAGCCCAAGATGAAAACACCATAATATTTCCAACCCAAGCTTATTCGCTTGTATATTCATATAGATTTGAACTCAGTTTAGCATCTATATATTTTGGTGCCCTTAAGGCAGTATAGGTATAAAACCATTAAAACATCACATGATCACCATTTCATATGCCTATACATTCTGTTTCTATTTTAAAATAGTTATCTTCATTACCTACAATAATACTTCTTTCTGAGATCATTATGAATAAACTTTCATAGGTTGTTTTTATACATTATCATAAAACTGTCTTGATTAAATTCATGATAAAGTAACTTATATAATGGCATTGTTCATTTGTGCATTATCCTGACAACAAATATCAATTCTTGATTCATTTGAACAGTCTCTGCTAAACACTCATCTATGATAGTAAGAAATTCATTTAATAGAATTCTTAAAAATGCTTATGCTTAAGTGAATAACAATGAGATTTCATTATAATTATTGCAATTTTTTCTATCATTTACTTAAAGATAAGGTAGTAATATATGTCTATAATTTTTAAAAAAATATGAAGTGAATATACCACTATATTTTAAAATATTTCCAGGATTTCATCACAACTTGCAGTTATGCTCTTTTTCTAATTTCAAAGAGCAATTTTAACCTGTTATGTTGGATAATCACTATTCACATCAAAATAACCAGGAACAGATCTTTTTTTGTACTATAGCACGCTCTAAGTTCGAGTAGTATGCAAGTTCTCTCAGTTAGTACAGTATTATATATAAGCGCAGGTCTCACTTCTACTCTAGTGCCACCTACTGAGTTCCTACACAATAGAAATGCAATTTAACCTTTATCCTCGGATTAGTTTCTGACTTGCTTTTATCATGGAGTTTGGTATTCATACTGGAGCCGATACAGTTATGCATCTGGCAGAATGTTCTCTTTTACCATGAAACAGTCTGAAATTTAAAAAAATCCCAGAGTTTTGAACCAAATTAAGATTCTTATTTAGATGTGATCTATAAATAGGAACATTTTTTATCAGGAAACTTAAGATACTACAGTTAAAATAGAAATACACTTTCTAAAATATTAATCAGGAGTCAGATCTACATAGTAGGTTGGCTTAGTTTCAAGACCTTAGGGATTTTTTTAAAATTTATACCATTACCTTGATAATAAAGAAAATTAAATGTGACTTCCAGAATGACTAACTGCATTGGTTCTACTGTAGTATCCTAAGTTATCAATGATACTGGGAAAAGCCAAAAATTGATTTGGAGTAGGATATTACTTGCGCTACCATTTGTAGCTATTTATCACTAAACAACATCTTGATATTGGTAGGAAACCTATTCCTGTAATAAGAAAAGAAAAGATGCAACTATTACTAAAAAGAGAGATGACATCATGAAATGTGTAAAATAATTCTATCTAGAATTATATAATAATAAAGAATAAGGAAAAGTATCTCCTAGAACTACTATATTTTCTAAATTGCCCAGGATTTTAAATGAAGTGAAACGTGCAGTTAAATTTATAAAGAAAGGAAAAGCTGAAATTATAATCGATGCTTAAAAAAAGCTGAAGAAATATAAATTTTTTTGACAAAGTTATATATTGAATGTCTAAATGATAAAGATGTACCAGATGATTAGAAGAGTTCAATATTAATAGTAATATTTAAAAAAGGTGATAAAAGAAAATATTAGAATATACAGACTTATGAGTCTCTTATTACTTCTATACAAAATTTTTACGAGAATAATTACATTTTGTCTACTGCGAACTTTGGATTTTAACCAAACAAAAGAACAAGCTGGATTTAAAAATGATTTTAAGTAGAATGGATCATATCCAAGTATTGAGAGAAGTTCTAAGAAGGACCAATGAATATGAGTTGCCATTATGCTTTGGATTTGCAGATTATGAAAAGGCATTTGATTCTACAAGCATTTCTTCAGTAATTAAAGCATTGGATCATCAAGGTGTACACACAGAAAACTGTCACATTCTGAAGAATATTTATAAAAATGCGACAGCAATAATTAGATTATCTAGTGATACTAAAAAGATTAACATTGAGAACTCCGTATCTCCAAAACTTTTTAGAGTAGTTTTATGAGGAAGTATTTTGTGAATGGGAACCTAAGGGAATAAAAGTAATTGGAGATTATTTAAATCATCTAATGGATGAAATTAATCATAGAATTAAAGTTGTTTGTAGTGTTTTTAATAGAAATAACTTAAATATTAAAAGGAAATATGCCCATGTATTTGAAAAGTAAAGTTTTTAATGAATGTGTTTTACCAGTTCTTACTTATGGATATGTGACTTGGACACTTAACAGAAGAGCAATACAGAGATTTCAGACCACTCAACAAAATATGGTTAGGTGTATATTAGGAGTAACAAGAAGAGATTGAAAATGGAATATATGGGTGGGAGAACAATAGATATTACTGATACCATTAAAAGAAAAAACAAATGCAATTGGGGTGGACATATTGCTAGAAGAGATAGTAGATGGACAGTTGAAATATTAAACTGGATTCTAAGAGATTGTGTAAGACCTAGAAAGAGATCATATATAAAGTGAATGGATGCATGAAAAAAAGGAAGTGTGCTGGAGTGATGTGGAAAAGAGAGGCTAGAAATCAGAGATGGATTGAACTTGGAGATACCTTAATCTTACAGTGGATCGATACTGGTTGAAAGTAATGATGATCACTCAAACATATAATTGGTTCTAGAAATAAAAAAGAAATTTGCTACTGTTTATAGCACTATAGTAAGCTGAAAAAGTTAAATGATGTGTTTGTATTAGAATATTCAAATGATAGAATGGACATATCATTACGTACAGTACTTTGAAAAGTACCATCATTTAAAAATGATCAAAATACTTTCTTTTCTGTTCAAAATATCATCATAATAAAATTAGCAAATAATTGAGTCAATATCATGTCAATGATTATAAACTCCCCAAAAATCTAAAGTGATTTTCATCAACAAATGATGATTTGATTTTTTTTTTTTTTTTAAATATATATATATTTTTAAAATGTTTTATTGTTTATGAGGCCTACATTCATTTTACTATTCAAATTAACAGAGAAAACCCTTTATGGTTTTTTTATTATCAAGCATTGATGGCCTAGTGGTTAGAATAGCTGCCTTCCAAGCAGTTGACCCGGGTTCGCTACCCGGTCAATTCATTTGACAATGAAAAAAAAAAACCCTTTATGCTTTTTTATTATCAATTAAGTAATAATACAATCCCTGTCAAATAATTAAGGGATCTTCTTTGTTTTGTGAACCCCCTTTTTTTATATATATATATATCTTAGTAATTGGGGGAAACTGATACTGAAACATTTGAAATGATTCAAATTCTCTGTGGAGGGCTTATAAGTTTGTTTTCAGGTGGTTTGCACATGATTTTGTGAAGACAAGGCAGGCATTGAAGATGATTCAGACCATGCCCATCAAAAACAATTGGAAACTAAGAAAATGTGCCAAAAATTGCTGAAATTCTTCAATCTGATTGTTGTGTGTTCACTGGCATTCCCAAAACTACTGACCACATTCTGATGGAAGAATTAAGAAAGTAGAAGGTGTGTTTGTGCTTTGTATCTTGCTTATTGACAGTTGTCCAAAAAAAATGCTAGAATGGAGGACTGCAAAGAGACACAAAGAATCACAACTATGGCTCTGGAATATTTGTCATACATCACTGGTTATGAGTCTTGGTGTTCACTGTACTAGCCTTCAACTAAGTTCCAGAGTTGTGAAGTATGGAATGGTGATCATCAGAAGGAAAACCACAAAAAAATCGAGAATGCAAAAAAAAAAAGTCAAAACATTGCTTGCTGTGTTTACTACTACTACTGCTGCTACAATGATGATGACGATGTTTCAAAGTAAACTTTATTGAACCAAAAAATGTTATATCAGTAAGTTACAAATGATACAGTCAGAATAGAATTGGAAATCAAATATTTACTTAGATATAAACAGGTTACAGATTGGTGCTGTATATACAGAAAAAAAAATTATAAAGGTTACATCTGATTATAGGAGATACTTGTGTATTACTATTAGTTTTCAAAGCACTCTTCTTAATAACTCAAGTTATGTCTAAGTTAACTGAAATTATTATAGGTATGTAGATTTTTATGTCCAATTTTTGTCTGTTCATTTATGCCAGGTAGTTCATTTACTTAATGTTATTGGGAAAAAGTTCAATTGTTTGTATGTCCTATTTTTTATTTTATTCAATTAGTAGGTTTTTCGTTCTGGAGTTGTCTTTTAATTTTTATTGTATGCACTAGTTGTTTTGTCTGATGCGGGAATTGTTTTTCATCTTTTGGCTTGTTTGGCTGTTGTTTATTTAGCTATAGTGTTGTTTGATGTGTCTGTAGTGACCACGTGGCTGCATATATATATATATATATATATGTGGATTTGCTATGATGTTATCCCTATTTCTTAACTGGTTTAGTTTGCTATAGAAGATGGATGGATGGCATCTCGTGTTGTTACCCATTACAAAAGTACATCATGTGCCTCAAAATGCGCAGAGTACAAATATTGCTGCACTTATTCTTGGTATTGATTTCCCTTGATATGCGTTGATAATTATTTTGATTGAGGTATTTGGCTGTCAGTATGTACTACACATTAGTTTTCTTATTTTTTCCAGGGCTGTGCATTGATAGATTAGATGCTGTAATGTTTCTTCTGAGGGATGGGAGAGCCGGCAGAAAGTATCGATTGTAATATACATTCTTTTATGGTAGAGGAAATAAGTTGTTGGCGCTGCATATATTATTATTATCATTATTATTTTAAAAGTATTATTTGCCATGAATACATTTCTACACATCAAAGAATATACACTAATTACTACTTGCAAAATTTTGAATCATTTGTGGATCATAATGTAGGCATAGGACTTGGTTATTGTTGCACGATAACGCACATACCCTCATTACCAAGATTGTGTGTAATTTTTTAACCCCACAAAAAAGGATTATTGTGCTTGAGCATCTTTCCTGTTCTCCTGATTTAATTCCTTCTGACTATAATTATCTCAAAATTAAAGTTGCTTTGAATAGAGCATATCGTAGTTCAAATTCAGAACATCCAAAAGCTTATGCTGTTGTTTCTGTAAACAATTCTAGTGAAAGAATTTTTCCAATTTTTATGATCATTTGCAGCAGACGATTGAGGCACAAGAAATAATAATAAAGCATAAATAAATGTTTATGTTTTATTTCACATTCAGCTTTCTACTGGAATATATGATAAGTGCTTATATATTAACTTTTACTGCACTTTGACTATTGAACCTAATAACATAATCCATAAATCGCCACTGCTTTGAGCTTCTGGGCATTCAAATGTATTTATTTTTGTACAGATGTTTTTAGTTGAAACTAAATTTGGATAGTAAATGAGTCTTTTGTACAAACAATCTATTTTGACTTTATAGTCAATACATTATTTCCAAAAAAAATTTCCCTGGTATTTTCTGCTGTAGTTTATTGTCTCTACTAAAATGTAGTTTGATGCTAAGAAAGAAAATTTTGATATTTTTCAATAATATTATCTAACAGAAACTTTTCTTTCAGAAATTAATGTTGCAGCTTATGTGTTAATAAAATGAGTCAAATCGTACATTTCACAAATCAATTTTTAATATTGTCAGGTTTTCATTGATAGTTATAGGAATTCCTTAAATAGAGGATTCTAATTATGACTCACATAAATTTAATATCATGCTATCTTTTTTCAATTGACGAAATACTCCCATTTTTAAAAAAAAAATTAAAACAGCCATTATCATATATATGTTCAATTAAACTGGCTTTGTTGGGGCAACATGTTTCATTAAAAGTAGTTATATTAATCTTAAACTTTAACATCTTAGCTACCAGATTTTACATGTTCACTTATTAAGGAGTCCACATGCAAAATTTATATTTTATTTGTTTATATTTCAGAAAAAAATAAAATGCTTATCTTTATCACCACTACTATCTTTGGTTTTGCCACTGTTATTAATATACATACTACTTTCCGTTATGAAATAATGTACCGGTCACACTGATCTTGCGAGTTCAGTGAGGTGGCCATCTTTTCTAGTCATTCAAAAACTTTTGGAGATAGAAGGATTTCTAAATAGGGTTATTCAAGCATGCATTTATTTGCTAAGTGTGTGTTTTTTTCTCAAATCCAGTTCCATAGTCACTCTTTCTTCATGGTAACGCCTCATGCAATATCAAACTAAGGATTCCTACTTTACCTATTCTGTTTTCATTGCTGTTATTGTAATATAGATGACATTGTGTATATAGCATGTTCATATACATATAACCATTAAAAACCAGCCAACACTTAGACAATCCCAATATAGATAACAATTAAGACTTTCAAACTGTTGTCAAGGCAACCTCTTTTTAATAATATACATATAAGTATATAAACAGTATATTGTCTAATGATGCTCTTTATAGTCGCCAAGTAAAAACACACAATCATATTCTGATAAGCAGAAAAAATCAATTCTTTTAGCATAATGAATAGAAATGAGGAGATAATGTCCATTAATTAGAGATAAACTTTTGTTAAGCAATTCAAAACAAAGCAAAACTCTCCATATAGTAGTGCCCTCTTGTGCTAACAAGAGCAATCAACGAATGCCAGAAGGCTTGTGCATAAAATCCCTATCTAGTGCCTACTCATCCAACATCCCCAGACTAGTTTCTGGCTTGAGGCCTTCATCAGTGAGGAGCTTGAATCTGAGAGCACTGCACCTAGATCTTAGGATCTAATGCAACCCTCCAGCACCCACCTTTTAACTCTATTTAACTACAAAACTATGAGAATGAAATTGAAAACACAATTAATATTTTCAATCCAAGCTCAATAGCTTATATAGTAACATGGGTCTGAACTCAATTCAGCTCCCATACATTTTGATGTCTTTGGCTCTTTAACAACCATAGCCACCACTATCCTATTAGGTAGGATTGGTGTTAAACCACTAAACACCACATGATCACTAGCACATAATTGTTATTAAACAATTCAAAACAAAGCAAAAACTCTCCATATTGTTAGCACAAGAGGGCACTACTATATGGAGAGTTTTGCTTTGTTTTGAATTGTTTAATAACAATTATGTGCTAGTATGAGATAGTGATCATGTGATGTTTAGTGATAAACTTTTGTTGTTATTAAGAAATTATTAATTACTACTAATTAACAATTCCCTAGACTAAGCAAATTGTTCTCATAAACTTATAATAGCTCTTTTGTTGGGGGTCTTTGAGTATATATATAAAGATATTTTTTATTATATGAAATCCACAAATATTAATGTGTTGCCTTTAATATAGATTTATTTTATTACTTAATAGAATTTTAGTTAATTTTATTTTATGTATATGTCTTATCAGTTTAAATAAATGTGAATATAATATAAATAATAATAAATTTACTACAGATCTAGTTTTTACAATGACTTTAGGAATAAATTCATTTAAAAGTACTTTCTGACCATTGTGAAAATAAGACATTATATATAGTCACAATTATATGTGCTTGTTGATTGTGGAGAGCATCACATTTGTTAGTTGTATATATTTCATTTTTTACACTTTGGAATAAAAACCAAAATTCTCTTTAATATAAATAATATCCAAGCCTATTCTGATTTGCAGTTTATGATGTTAAGGTTTGAACAACCAGTAAAGTTTTTTTTTTGAAAACAAGATCATAGTTTACAATTCTGAATATATTATATATAACTTCTTATATCTTTACAATGATCTAATAAGAGGCCATATATAATTCTGTAATGTATAAATTATTGCATGATTTTAAAATATGACAACAGCTTATATATTGTTGTTTTAGCAGCACACTTGTTACCTACTGTCTAATAGATGCCAGATGATGGTGCTTAATAAATCCCCATCCTGTGCTGTACTATTCAATATTCCCAGACTAGTTTCAAGCTTATGGGCTTACGTAGTAAGGAGCTTTGTATCTTAGAACAGTGCACCTTTACCTTTAGGATCTAATGCATCTTCTCTCCAGCAATATTATTCACTTTTTTGTTATACCATCAAACTATCACCCAAAATGAAAAACATAAATGCTTTCAATCATAGACAACATGCTTGTCCAGTCATATATCTGAAACCAGCTCAGTTTTTATATATTATAGTATTCTCACTTTAACAGAATTTAGTATAAACCAATAAAATACCATGTCACTCTAGCTTATGTATTGCTGTTTTAGGTACTTATATTTTTTTTTCACTAAGCACTATACCATCTATTATAAACTTTAGTACTGGCTGTCAGATGATAGTGCTTAATAAATCTCTACATCTTGCAGTCCTATCAAATATTCTCAGACCAATTTCAAGCTTGTTGCTTTTATGATGAGCTTTGTAACATTAAATCTAGCATTATTATGTATTTAAGCTTCCAGTCAGTGATAACAAGGAAATGGAAGAAAAAAGGAAAGATGGCAAAATTGATTATTTTTATAAATATTTGTAAGCTGTGTATTAGTTATTATATATTTCATATGTCATAGCATCTGCCGGGACGCGAACCCACACCCGTCTGCAACCAACTACTTGCTTGCATGGCGGCTGCGATACCTCTCGGCTAACAACGCAAGACTAGTTATTATATATTTAAAGTTGATAAAAGGAATCGTCTCCACACACAAAAAAATGTTACGTGCACTATAGAAAAAATAATTTTACAAACGCACACAGTATTTAAATTTTACAATAGAAATTTAAATGCATAATGGAAACATGTTCAGCTATTAAAAGTATCCATTATTATTGTATTTTAATCTAGTTTAAAAGGCCTTAGGAAACTTTATGAAGATTCACCAATAGAAAGTAATATAGCAGTCCCCCCCAATGTGTTATAGCATCAGCTGGGAGCGAACCCGCTAACCCCCCCCCCCAGACAACTGACCTCTCGAACACCATTGGTTGACTAATATAGCAGTTTTTTTTTTTTTACATTTTAGCTAAAGACTAATTGTTAGCCATCTTTTGTAATCTAGCTAGAGTTATGACTGGAAATAATTTTTTTGTATTTTCTATAAATATATATTTAAAAAACAACTAAATGCTCATTTATTGGTGCATTCAATGAATAATCTTTCACTGACAGCTCTATTAATGTTTATCTATAGGTAATCTAGAGAACATTTTAGGATTATTCATCTGATTTTTAATAGATTTATTTACACAAGTAGCAATCAACAATTAAGCTTTTTTTAAAAACCAATCATTTGAATAAAATTTACTTTTTTTGTTTTTGCATAAAAATTTTTGTTTGACAAAGCATTTTGGAAAAAAAATCTTTACATAATTGTTAACAATAATTTGAATTTAAATATTATTAATTTATTTAGTACAAAATATGTTATGTCCTAATCTGAAGAAATTGATTATCAACCCATAATTAAAAAATTCCTTCAAGTTAGACACTTCTTAATATAAAAAAACGTGATACAATCTAAAATTGAAATCATTAATATTGTTATAAGTTAAAACTCCATTCTATTCAAGTAATTCATATATAACATAGTAATTAATTTCTATATATACATCTATATAATTTCACCTGGTCTAAAACCTTCGACAGAAGCCCCTTAAAAAAGCTTATGTGACAGCCAATCAGATACAATAATGACTGCATTTTTAAGGTGCTTCTGTAGAAGGTTTTAGCCTTTCACAGTATTATTAGATCATCTGCTAGCGCTTAATAAATTTAATATATTTACCGGTGATTTAATATTTATTACTACAGTAGTTTGTTATATTATATGATTACTTCTTCCATCACTTTCAAATTTCCATGAATCAAATCCACTAACTTGTACTCTACAATCCTTCCTCATCTTTTGATTATTAATGTTAAATTTATTAAGTCCATGTAATAGCAATAGTGCCCAACAGCTAACTGCTCTCTACTAGTTAAACATGCCTAAATATATAGTATACTCTTACTTTCTGGGCAATTGTCTGTTTTCAATTTAAACTAATTTATATTTATCATTTTTAAAAATATATCCAGATTAGATTAGTTTAGTTTCTTCGTTATGCATTTTTTGTTTTACACATAAGTTATTTAATCATCATTTACTATTATTTATTTCTTCAGCTATCCAATTCCTTGAAATAGTTAATAAGTCTCTTACAACAATTTCTTATTTTATATACAGCATTCTTCCCCCAATTTTAGAAATTAGGTTTTTTTTTTAAAGTATACATAGCCTTGAAAGAATGTAGACTTTTGAACAATGATCACTGTTACCTTAATATCAATCAGTTTCTGATCTGTTTGTTTTACTTTTTCATATTCTGGCATTATTTCAACCTGTCACTCCTCTATTTCCATTTCCAACTAACTCACGTTTGGAGGGACAATATATATTTTTATTATAATTTCTGTTGTTACTCTTTGGGAAACTTGTTTTTTTGCTTTTGTTATTTGTATGTGATTTATATGACCATGTAACAGAATATCTTTTTCATTATGTATTATTTTTGATATATTCTTTATTATAATAGTAGAAACCAATTTCATAGTTAAACTATCTTTGATCCAGACAGTTTATTCTTTATTAAACATTTTCATGTATCCTTTGATAAATTTTGTATTCAGATTTCTCAAAAGTAAATCATCCAATTTTTATCTATGACCATCTCTGCTAGTGTTAATTATCTTTTGCTGCGGGAGTTATTTATATGTTAATGAAGGGGGAAATAAATATTATTTCTTGAATTTTACTTACTTCTTTATTTATTAAACCTTTAAGTTATTGGATGTTCTTCTAGGCCAGATCATTTGACTAGTAGGATAATGTATTACTGTGGGGGGGGGGGGTTTCTCATCACTTATAAGTTTCTGGAAACTGCTGGCTGGAAACCCAGTTTTTTGAGAAGTAGAATTGCCTCCAATCTTAAGTATGAAAATATTTTCACAGTTTGTCAATAATTTTATGTGAGCCTATACTTATTATGTCATATTGTCTAACCAGAATATTATAATCTAGAACATGTTTTCACAACTATATCTAAACTGACTTCGGAGAGCCATATACCTCAGATAGAATTTATAGATAGAATTTACTACCAAATGTCAAACAATCTTACAAAATACATGCTATATCCAAACTGACAGTCTAAATATTATGGTTGAATCATAATCACTTATAAGTGCACAGTTAATTATGATCTTAAGTGTTTACATCCAATATATGTAACAATATTTAAGAAAAAAAATTTGCTTGCATCTCTTGGATTGACTAATTTCCAGAGGATTAAAGATGTTTTTTAAATAAGTAGTTGTATTTTTATTTTTGCAATCACCCTTAAGATTACATTCGACCTGTTTCCAGTATATATTTTGAGAGATTGATTGAAAATTTTGATTGGAAATAATACTTGGCTCTCATTAATTTCTATGTCTTTCACATTTACTTTTAATAATTTTTGTAGTAAGTTTCCTGCTCATATAACATTTTTCATTTTTTAGGGATTTTTGTCTGCTTGTTTTCTCTATAAAATCTTTAAGTCCACAAATTCTGCAGACGTTACTATTTCTTCTGCAATTCTTATTGACTTTAGTATAGCCATAATGTTCTGTTTTTTATTTCTTTTCTGGCTTATTAGTTTTCTTAATGATCTATTTGTTACTTTTACGTAAGTTATTTTGCTTTTTAATAATTTTTCCAGATTCAGAAAACTTTCTAGATTGACTTAATACTAAATTATGAAAATTCCATTTTTAATTGCCAACATATAGGACAATTCAACTTCACTTTAGTGATTGTTTATGTATCTTCTCATTATTGATTTTTGAAAGGAATTTATCTGACAATTCTCCATGCCCTCATGTTTTGTTAATTCCCATAAAGTTATATTGGTGGCAGCAGTCATTGGAATGTAATCCAGCAATGGGTCTAAATGGAGTAACATTAAAAAATAATGTCAATTTTTTAACACAGCATCTTCAATTTTTTTAGTATTGTACAATCTGTTTGCAATCTCAATAACTGTATGGCCAGATAAACATAATAATGCTATTTTCTTTCCATTGTTGCTATTATTATTCATCATAAGATATTTTTAAAACTGTACGGATGTAAAGACCCATCATCAACAGTGACAAATTTTGTGATGCAATTTTGGCACGAGACATTCATTTTCATCTTTACAATCAATTTACTTATATATTATAATTTATTATCTGGTAGCAATTTAAATGGACAAGTCAATTTTGAATCTCTTTTGGTCCTTTTTTTAAATGAAAGACTTATCTTTTTTTATCTGACTTCAGGATTTACAACTTCAAAGGCTTTTGATTTTGACAATTATTATTCCAATTGTTATATCCCAACCTGAATAATCCATTATCAAACCTGCATAGAAATCAATTTAGAAATATTTTAACTATTATAAAAAAAAATCACTCACTGGAATTGGCTCCATTGATTTAATAATATTACTATATTTTATAACTTAACTTTATACAAAGAATTATTATATAACAGTAATTAATCTCTATGTAAGATTTATTATATAACTCACTACACTCTATAATTGCTTCTCTGATTCTCTACTTGGATGATGAATTGAGCTTGCCAAGGTGCTCTCTGCATAACGAACAGATTCTCAGCTGCATGATATTACATAGTACTATAATGATAGTCCTGTGCTTTGGCTTTATATCACTCTTGTAGCTATATTTAGTGTTATTTTGGCAGTTTTAAGTTTTCTTGGATGGTAAATAACTGGGATTAAAATAAATATTCATTTACTTGGAAGGTTTAAGTATGATTTTTTAAGATGTTTTTTTATTTCTAAACTTATATTTGTAATAAATCAAGTAAAATTTATTGTTTCATAAAGGTTTTAATACCAAATTAAAATATTGAACTATTAACTTAAATTGCCACCATGGGTTGATGGGAAAGCATTGACATGCAGAAATTCACACAAAGCAACTAAAGCACAACAGTCTTCAATTATTGCCTGTTATTTTAGCATGATTTTATGTGTGTATTCTTGCTTTCTGCATAACTGTCTCATTCATTTTCCACCTGATATTAATTAATTCATGTTTATTGTTTTTTATAAACGTTTCAGTTTTTTTATTGCACATTTATTTTTAGTTTCTATTTATTTGCTATTTAATCCTCATTATTTATTCCAAAATCCCATTGAAAAATCCACTTTGGGAAATAATTCACAATTTAGTTCTTTGTTAAATTACTGAAATATAACTCGTATTAAAATTGCATATTCTTTTTATTACAATCCTAATCAAGTTCATTAAAATATGAAGTCGAAAATGGGAAAATGTATTTTAATTTTTATTTATACAAAGATATTCTAAATTGTGATCTTGTATTTTTCTATTCTCAAAACAAATTGATAATAACAAAAACGATTAATAGTGTTTATATTCATTTATATTTAAATGAGTAGTTTTTAATAAATTAAAGTATAATTTAAGAAAAATTTTTTTAAAAAAAATTGTAAATATTAAATTAAACAAACAAAACTATATATGGGCAATTTTTATTTAATGGATTTTTTTTTTTTTTTTTTAGGTCAGAGCCTCGGAAAAAAGAACCTGTATATGATGATGAAGAAGAAGGGGAGGAAATTCTAGGATCAGATGATGATGAACAGGAAGATCCCAAGGATTATTGCAAAGGTAAGGTTACAAATCAAGTATGGTAAATTTTAATTTTTATTGTTATAACATCCATCAAACCAAAGCCGCCTTCTATGTTTTACAAATACTACATGCTTAAGCAAATTTGACGAGTTGAACATTGCTTTAAGTTAACAGATTTTCTTTTTTACTTTTCTGTTGCATCCACACGTTAGTATATATTATAACCAGTTTTTTTCCCCCCACAGAAAGATAAAAAAAATTTGGGTGAATAGGAAATACAAAATAAAAAACATGCCATTTGAGGGAAACAAAAAAGAAAGATATATTACTATTCTTTGAAACAAATGGTAGAGAAGTTTTATTCTAAATTTATACACCAAAGGTTATTGTTAGATATTATTTCACATTTTGCCCTACTAATATGATTTCTTTAATTTTTCCATCAGTTGCAGACTCAGCAATGTTTTGTTTACTGATTTTTTTAATTTTACACAATTCAGTTTTTTTTCTTCTATAAATGCAACCAGCTTGCACCATTTTTTAATTGTATTAAAGTTTTGAGCACACAAACATTTTTGTAACAATTTTTTTGTGTGTGTATTTATGAAATAGGGGCTAAAAAATTTTAAGTCGATACATTTTATAGTTAAAAATAAACTCTTTCCAATTTTGGAAACTTGTCATGGAATGAGCCCTTTCAACATGCAAAGAGATAAAAATCAGATTTCTTTAACTAATCTCTTTAGTTATGTAGACCGGTCAAAACAAAATTTTATGAATTAGTTTTATTTTTACAATACATCAGTTTATAGGAAGTAAAGATAAAATATTGTCATATTAACATTACCATAGAAAGTTGTGAAGTTAAGAAAATATTATAATTATTATAAAATAATAATAAGAACAAACAAAAGTCAATCGTGCTTGTACATCCATCTATTAATATATTTTGCTCATTTTGTAGATTATTGAATTCTTGTATATTAATTTTAAAAAATCTAAAGATATCAGGATAATCCAAAATGTGGCAATACCATGTGTTTGATGAGTTTACTTATTTGTTATCTGATTTCATGTGCTTTCCGAGATTACTTCAATTTAATTTTTGGAATAATTAAAAACTTGACTTTTTTGTGAATTTTATTGCGTTCATGATAAAGTTTGCACAATAATTGTGTAATAATTATTAAAAATCAAAAGTATACATGATTACACATATCATAAAATAGAATATCTGAGGATAAATTCTATATTTTTAGTTTAATATAATCGGAAAATAATTTTACTTAAAAAGAATAAAAGGAGTTAGATGTGTAGTTTTTTAAAAATAATTTTCCTAAAAGATAACAAATTTAATCATGCTATTAAAAGTAATATAATTTTCTACTTCTTCTTATCCTATGTATTGATTGCTATTATAACATATCATTCTATTTACACCTTCTTAGACACTTAATCAATACTTTTATTTGTATTACGCTAACAGTTTCGACTGTCCTGCAGTCAACAAGAACTCTGATGATGACTGCAGGACAGTCGAAACTGTTAGTATAATACAAATAAAAGTATTGATTAAGTGTCTAAGAAGGTTTAAATGGTATGATATGCTATTAAAAGTAGTAGGATTGAAACAACTATAAATAAATTGGAAGCTTTCTATAAAATAGATAAATAATAAGTTGCAATAATGTGTGTGTGGGGGGGGGGGCATCATTTAGTAAAGATATTTCAACTTACTTAGGAATGTTAGTGATATAGAGTTTTAGATTTTTTTATTGTTAAGGAAAACTAGACTTACACGTAGGAAAAAGATGTAAGAAAATTTTGACATAAATTCAATCTTGCTGTTTTGTTCACTTTTAGCTCTTGTACTTTTGCATATTGACATCAGTTAACTATTTCGGGAGAAGAAAATCAGTTGACCTTGAATGTTAGGTCATTTACCAATAGTGATATTCAAATGCTATGGACAAATTTCAATTTCCAATGCCATGTTCATAGTACATTTCTGCCTTGAACAGAAATACCTTTGCTTAATAAACATTTTTTAAAATCTCCTAATCTTATCTGCAGCTATTCTAAGAAAATGCTCTAAAAGTATATTTTGTTTTAACTAATGCCAGTCTTGTAAATGTTAATATTGCCATGAAATAATCTACAAGTTACCTTCCTGGTAAAAAAATTTGCACGACTAAATCTTTAGAATGTTTTTTTTTAAAAATTTTTTTAATTAATCTCCATATTTTGTAAATACGGTAAAAATTGTGCAATTATACTGATCAAGAATTCATAAAATCCAGTATGTAGTTTAAAGATAATAAATATTAGTGAAATTAGCTATACTTAAAATGGGCCTATGCAGTACAAATTATACATGATTTGTTATTTTGGAAAAACTATACTGATTGATCACAATAAGATAATTATATTGCTTAATTGAATTTATTCTAATTTAAAGTTTATATATTAGTATTACCTTTAAGAAGAGATTAAATTGTTCTTTTCAATATTTAAAATTAAGTGTGAAATTTTAATATTCTGACATTTGAATAAAATTCTTTATTATAGTTGGATACAAAGAAAATAATTTAATGGCTACTTTATTCATTTTGCTTGATCTTATTAAAGAAACCACTGGTGCAGATATAATTTTAAATTACTTTTAGAATTAATTTCGAAGTGAAGAATAAAATAGATTTTTAAAATAAAATACATACATAGATATATATGAAATAGAACAATGCATAACACTAGCTGAAATTTCAAAAATTATATATAACCATTATTTTAAAGTAATTTAACGGAAACTTATAATTAAAATGTTAAATTAGTCTTTTTAAAATAAATCAAACAATTGATACATCAGAATGTGTATGTATATTTATGTATATATTTTTTTATGAATAATGGAATAGAAAAATTAAATTGATAATGTTATTGCAAATTAATCTTTAATAAGCCAATAGATATACTTTTTTTAATTCATGATAGTACACTATATTTTAGATCTGCAGTTTTGTTACTTACGTAGATATGATAAATCAATATGCATGGATTATAAAATAGTAAATATTAGAAAACATCATTTTATAACAGCTAACCATATATGTTGATATTAATACATAAAATGGTTAGCTGTCATATGATATTATTTTGTATTATGTATAGATTATAAATTAATTAAAAAACAACATAATGGATTACATTTTTTTTGATGTCGGTTATAAGATAGAAGTCAAAAGTTTGTAAACATTGGATATAGATTTTTTAAAATACGTCCTTTATATATTTTTAATGGTTTTAGGAAGCTATCTTTTCTAGTAATCCTATATCAGATCACTTCTTGAGTGAAGATGACTGAATAGCCTATAATCCCTTCCAGGCTACTTATTAATCACTGAAATTTAAGCATTAGGGTACATGTTTTAAGAATTTGAAGATATCCTGCATACATAATGTTGACCTTTACATATAGTCTAAATTATGTTTATAGACATGCCTTTTAATGAATAATAAATAAATAATGACACATTAAGGTCTGTGATTGTATATCAATCTCTATATTCTAGTAGTGGCCACACAAAGAAATCTATCTTTGTTAAAGGTAGCCGAATATTTTCACTATACTGTTTATCACAGTTACAATTGCTTCATGTCATGTGTAAAATATTACTGTGTTACATAAAAAATGTCTTTGCTTTATTGTTTATATAAAAAAATAATGTTGGCTTTTCTATGTATCTTAAATTCAAAATGTAATTAGTTTTACAATTTTATTAAAAACCAGAAATTAAATGAATTTTCCAATCATTAAATCATTAGTAATTTAAGTTAGTTTCATTTAAACTTAAAAGTTATAGAATCTGATAAGACCCATCAAATTCTCATATTTTCTATTAATGAAGATGATAGTCTTGAGAGTTTGAATTCAGGTTTTATTGTAACTGTTCTTCTTTATTGTTCATTTATATTTAATTTGTAAATATATTTTATTTTATGAGATAAATTCTTTTGAAAATGGATTATTATTTTGATTCAATTATTTAAGGCCTGAAAAGTAATTGGAGATTTATATGAAATCTGACCGAACAATTGAGATGTTTGTTACAATGATAGTGTGTATTGACTTGGACTCTGAAAGGAAATATATAATTCAGGATAGATATGAATTATTAATAGAGTAGAGAATTTAGTAGAATGTTATATTCCAATAAAACAATCTATATTAGATTCATGAATCGATTCATGAATCTATTCCTTGAATTCCAAGTTCTGTTTCAAACCTGGTGATGCCTAACTAGACCAATACTGGTGTGAATTGAATGAATTAGAAGATTAAACTAATCAAATTATTGACCTCAAAAGTGGTAATTATATTTCCTACCCATTGGCAAAATACTTACAGTATTCCTGGAATTGGAATCCAATTCAGTTAGAGGTTTTGTCATGTATAGTCTTTTGTTAACTATTATGATATATAGTTAGTCCTTAACTCTTTCCCCGCCTCTTACAAGGCTCCTCGTCGACATCTGATTCTAACTCAGCCAGTTTTTATACGAAAATATTCGTTAAACACGTATTGAATTCGTTTTTAAAAGTTCTGTAAGATGGTGCCATCTTCCGATTTATTTTACAAGTAAAAAATAAAAAAAAACGCATTTAAACCTAAACAAAGAAGGAACATTATTTGTGATTGGTTCTTAGCATGCTCTCAGCCGAAAAAGACATTCTGATTGGCTGGAAAGAACAAAGAAACTGCCTGATCAAAGAAAATAAAGAAAAACGCTGAGATTTTCATTTCAAATACGATTTAAATTATTATAAAATTATATTTATGGAAATTAAAAATTATTTTCAGAGAGAATAATAAAAAAACAAAATTATTTTCGAAAAATATTGAAGATTTTAGTAAAAATATTGAAGATGTAGTAAAAAGAAATATTTACTTTTCTATAACGTAAAAGTCGATCTTTTTGTTTATATTATAGCTTTTATGTTGCCGATATTGAATATTTTAGAATAAATAAATAGCAATTTATTTTTGAAAGAACTTTCGTTCTCTTCATAACCTGAAAAATTAATAATATACTTTTTATAAACGTATCTGAGTTGAATTTAATATTATAGGCGAATATGTTTTAACAATAGGCTTTGTCTTCAGTTTGTGAGTTGGCCAATTAAAAGATTTGATTTTTATCTGATACAACCAATAATAAAATTAGCGGTTAAAAGGTTAAATTAGCTGCTGTGGATTTTTTTTTTTTTTTTTTGATGACTAGAGTGAGAAAATTTTTATGATAAATTAAAATCATTACTTCGTAAGTAAATTTTTGATTTTAATCTTTTATTTTACAATTTGACAATTATACTAAACTCAATCTAATTTTTTTTTTTTTTACTATTAAGTTTAATTTTAAAAGCATTAAAAAAGCATATGTAATTTAGAATACTATATTGTAAATTATTTTGTTAAAAAAATTTTTTTGAGAAATTTACTTTTAAAACAAGTTTTATTCAAAATAAAAGTTTTGAAAATTTTAACAGAATTCTAATTTAAATTTTTTATCATTTTTTTTTTTTGGGGGGGGGGAGGATTTATGATGTGAAAAAAAAAAGAATATTGTTTAACAACTCATAAAGTGTAATCAGTTTCATTTTTTTCAAACTGTTGTAGGAAAATCTAATATTTGTTAATCATAGTTTAATTTTTATTTGATTCTTAAAGTTAATAAAATATTGCAAATGGTATGTGTACTTTAATCTTTGCAGCGGTGATTTTTGTTGTGGATTTATTTTCTATTCCATCATTGTTATCATTGTCTTATTATCTGCTGTAGGTAAGATTTCACAAGGCAATTTGCAACTTTTTTTTTTTTCAATCTTCACAAATTCTTTTAGTACATCATTTGCAATTTCTTTGCATATAAATTTGTAGCTAGTTTTTTTTTTCCTAATAATTTCAATATTTTTTAAAAGTTTTTTTTTTAATTTTTTTACTTCATTTTTACCACCATCATTTTATCTTTTTTTTTTAATTTTTTTTTAAATACATATCTAAAAAGCCTGTAATCCCTGTTTTATTTTTTTCTAAAAAACCAAGTCTCTTTCTTACATAAACCCACATTTAACAATTCTTTGTTTTAGTTTCAGTTTTAAATAACTACAGAATTATTCTAATTTTTTTGTTGCTACTTTCTCAGTTTTTAAACCTATTTAACGTATATTTGTAGGTATTAACTTAATCTTTTTAGTTTCATGCTCAACAATGTTCTCTCTCTAGAATTACTACTTTAGTTTTAGATATGTTTTCATTCTAAACTTTCTATAAATTTCATCATTTTTATTAACTCATCCTCATTATTGGAAAGCTTTACCATCATCCAGCAAATCCCATTTTTAACAAAACAGGGACATAATCATTATCTTATTTTTTTATATCTACCTCTTCTGTAAAGAGGCTACTTAAAATCTATAAATATTATCATGGTCGACGGAACCTCCCAAACCTATCTTCATACCAGGGCATCATTAGGCTATTTGAACCTAGAAAATTTATAAAGTGACCGATACATACGGGAGAAGTTACTTTTTTATCGAACTGAAAGCCCCAGTCACTAGCTTAAAATATCATTCTGAATATTAAAATTTTTAATTCTTGATTTTAAAAAATATTATTAATAAAAATATATGTAAATAAATTACTGCCAAAATTAATTCTACAAAACATTTTATTACGCACACACATATTAATACAAATATCTTGAAGATTAAATTTACTATTAAACATATTTGTTTTAAATTAGATGTACAGATGGGTACATTTAAGATTTAATACAATTTTAATATTTTACTAAGTGTAAATATGCTACATAGAATACACGTATAACTAACCCAATTCCTTTTAACCTTAGGTTAAAATTTCGCGTTTAAAACCAATGCTAGTTTATTGATATACTGATGTGACCAATGCAAAAATGAGATTGTTAGCATAACACAATCATGCAGACAGGAATTTACATCTGTCACAGGATATCATGTAGAAAATAACGAGTCATTGTGGGAAGGAATGGGCATTTTCCCCATGATCATTAATAAATTTCACCAACAGACAGGGACGATCCACTGCCCAATTAGTGATACAAAAAACGAAATCACTTAAATATATATATATAAGAGATGCTCTATAAATGAGAATAGCGGTCTTTGCTGGCTTACTGTCCCAACCAGAGTGTAAGAAAATCACCATTGGTAACGCGATGGCTATACTTTTGGCCATACGTTCAGGTGGGTATTATGCCTATATGCTAACGTGGTATAAGGGAATGAGTATCCAATGCACCTACTCAGATTACATTGATGTGAAACATCTGTACATCTATCCATCAGCACCGATTTAACTACAAAACAATTCGCCCAAAATTAACACACTTAAACTAACATAATCTTATGAATCTATGCAGCCATTTATTCCTATTTTAAATTATTAAAAGAAATTTATGAGAATGGAAATGATATCAAACATATATAAAAAATATAATAAATAATTTAAAATTTTAGTCATATAAGAGAAATATTTCTTTTAAAAGTTAAGTGACACTTAAAATTAATACTTGAAAAAGTTTGTATTATATAATTAATGTTCATATTTCATTTAAAGCAAAAGTTTATATTTTCCAATGCTATAGGTTTATTGAAATCCGTCTTGGCGGTCCTTGGTGCATTACACAATTCAAAGTTTTTTCCATTTCATATTGTTCTAGGTAGAGACAAGTCTCTTACTGGCCAGTTTCCGGGAACCATCACTCTGGATGCTGCCTCAGCTGGTGCAAATATGGGAAATATAATTTATTGTGTGACCCCTACATTTTGGAGATCTGCAATACATGTATAAAATATGGTTCAATCACATGCAATCCGTAAGAGCAATCCCAATCTAAATCCATTAAAAAGTTTTCTTTTTATATCATTTTGAATTCTTATCATCAAATTCTGGGATCAATCTTGCCTGGCGCTGTTCTTATTGGCGATAATGACTTTCATCTGTGGACTGTTTGTTTATTTCCATGTTATTGACCAGCTTGCTTTAGAGTGGGAACTCAAAATTTTATCACTAGTATTTTTTTAATTGATCTCTTATCTGACTATGAAGTCCAAAGGCCTGTTTGCTATTACGTTATTATAGAAAATCATTTCCATTCTAAGATTAAAAATAGCTTTTAACTTTAACTAATTAACAGCTTTTTTAAAATTTCTTTTATATTAAAACAATCTTGTTTTTAGATTTTTAACTTTGCCATCTGTGCATTATATATATTACTTTTAATAAAATTTTATTACATTATTTTTTTTTGTACATATATTTCTATTTGAGGGTGAATTTATTTAGATTTTTTCATTATTATTTGAAAAAGATGTAACTACATATATGTATACCATTACAATATATATAAAATTAAGTAAAGCCTAATATATTAGTAATGATAAATAAATAAAATAGAAAATCATGTAACATAAAAATTAATGGAAAAACAAAGTTATATTAAAATTCTCTCACGACCATGGCTTTATCTATTAACAAATAGACCTTCTCGAGTGAAATTCAACCAGATGTAAACAATATATATATATACAAAACAGAAATAGCTTTATGATAAATCAATTCAAAAACCACCTACTTTTAATATCAAAAGATGTTTTTATGAGCTTGATGGCTTCAGATTCAAAAAGATTTATCATCGGAGTTTTTTTGAATTAAAAAGAATCAAAAGAGACTGTGATGATAAATCTTTTTGAATCTGAGGTCATCAGTCTCACAAAAACATCATTTGATATTAAAGGTTGGTAGTTTTGAAGTTATTTATGGGAAGGCTATTTCTGTTTTATACATATATTGTTTGTATGTAGTTGAATTTCACTTGAAATCTATTTTTTAATAAATGAAATCATAGTTCTGAGAGAATTTTAGTATAAATTTATTATTTGGCTACTATTTTAATGTTATATGATTTTGTATATATTAAAATATACAAGTCAGACTTTTTTTTCCAATTGGCTTTTGAGAGATTATTTTATATATTTATTCTTAGCAGAGTCTACATTTTTTTTTCCAGTTTTATTACCAGTAACCATTTCTAAATCCAAATTGCTCTTTAGATGAAAACGCATCTAAGCATTACATATTTAAATGTGAGATTAAAATAAGTTGAATATCTTCACATCATCAGTGTTAGATATTGTTTTTATTAGTATTTGAAGAAAATCATTTTTCGCTTTTTGATTAGTAATTTATTTAGAATTTCTTCAACTCCTCGGGATTTGTAACTTTTATCTCACAGCTTAACTTTCATGTATGGTCAACATATTTTATCTATTTCGAACTAATACTGATGAAAGCTTGTTATTTCTTTCATGGAAATCTTTTAGTCGTATCCTCCCCCCCCCTTATATTTTCGATACATATTATTTTCTCTTCTTAATTTAGCTTTTTTTTTTTTTTTTGACTTTAAATATTGCTTTCTTTCTTCTAATATCTTTCATATCTTCTGATCTGTGGCACGACTCACATATAGTACCAATGATAAGTATGTTTCTCTTATATCTCATGAAATAGAATGTTGTTTAATGACTACATGTTCATTTTGAGTAGAAAATCAAAAAATTTGGGCTCGAGTGTCTAATATTTAAATCTACGTATTAGCTGCTTATTATTAATGCCTAGCATTGGCAAGTTTGATTTGTGTTTGTGTATAGAAGCACATATGTATTCAGTAGCACCATTTGTTTTTATTCTTTTGCTTAATTTTTTTAAAAATTTCATTAACTTGATTTTTTTTCTATAATGGAAATAATTTATTTTAAATAAGATAGAGAACCTGTAGATGAAACATATGTTGCCGGATTTTGTTTTTATTCATATTATCTAACTTCTTTCCAATCAGATGTTCTGAATTATTTTAGAAATAATAAAGCAATCTTTATAATTTTAGAATAAACATTTTATTATACATGTTTATCTACATTAATGGATGCACCAAAATTATCTGAAATTTGACTTTTGCATTTGTTCTGTTACTAGTATGTCCATACTTCTCAGTGTTCCACATATTCCTTCGGGACTCATTTTTATTTTTACTTCTATTTTTTAACTTAATTTTGATTTTATATTTAATTTTTATTTTAAATTAATATTTATTCATTTAATATTTTATAATTAATTTTTCGATTGGTTTGTTAGCAATTTTCCTAAAGCGGAAGTGGTACATTAGTAATAAGTGATTTAAATTTAAGATTTTTGTTTTGGTAGATAATATATGTATACAAACAATTGTCTTTTGCATTTTTTCATATTGTGAAATGAGTATATTGTTAGTAATGTAAATGTGATTATATGTTTTGAGATTTTTTTTATTTCATGCTGAAATATTCAATAATCTGCAATGTAGGTGTTTTTTTGTCATGTGTTCCAGTTAGACCCTATGGAAATATGGATACCCTCTCTGTGACTATTTTTGAAAGTAATGTCCAACCAAGCATTATCTTGCTTTTGAGAATCTGATTATTATGCTCAATGCACATGACCTGTAATATATATATTGGCTTTTATAGATTACAGGAAAGAAAAAATAGACGAGATTGTTACCGCAATAAAAATTCAATTTAAGTATTTTTAAAAAGGAAATCAGATATTTGGGAGGCAAAATGTTTTATTAAAGGTTATTTTTAAAAGGTATTCAATATCCAATTTTATTTTTGTTGTTGTTATTACTACTACTATTACTGCTATTTGTAATAATAGTAATAGTAGATAGTTTTGCTAAAAAAGTTCTTTTATTCTTGCTATACTTTCATATTTTAAAATAAAATTAAGAATTGCAATTTGTTTAGATGTGTGTTATCACTACACATTATTTCATTTTTAAATAATAGCGACAATAACTTTCAGCAATGACAAACAAATTCAAAAATTCTAATCTCTCAATCCTTTTATAGTCCTGAAGCGTCTTATCTAGGAATGCTCGGATTCATCTGACATATTTCATATATGTATTTCATTGGTTCATTAGTTCTGTGGTTAAGTATATTTTTCCTCTGTGGTCTGTGCATATATCTTGGGCGGGAAAAGGAAGTCTTTTGTTTCTATCTCTTAACTCTTATCTATTTTGTAATCTTTTTAATGACCAGTTTGCCCTAAGGTGTTTGTAATTTTATTTTGTTAAAACTCTTCTTATTTTTAAGATTAAAAGGTTTTTATTATATTTATTTTAAGATTAGAATCTTTGCTTCGATTCTATAAATTTTTTAAGCTTATTTTATTTCAATATTTAAATGAAACTTATTAATAAATTAATCACTCATTATTTGTGCATTTTAAACGTCTGTGCTTTTAACTCGTTATTAGATATCTACAAAAAAATTTAAGTACCAAAATTTAAATGTAACGTGTATATATATCCTGTTACAATATATAATTCTATCCATCATGTGTTTCAATGGACGAATGATATCCGTCCATCGAAATGATATCCATCATCGGACTGACAATCTTAACTAGATCTTACATTTGGGGTAGGGCTTACTTTATCATTATTCTGAAAAATCATACTTGGACTTATTTTCTGGTTAGGTCTTATTTTCAGGGAAACATGATAGCAAACAGAAAAAAAATGGTATAATATTATTTTATTATCTGATTTTATACTGTAATGTGTATAAATGTTATTATATGATTGTTTATAATAAAATTGTAAACAAATTTTGAACAAAAAAAATCATTTTTCTTCTCAATCAAATTGCACATGGTGAAATTTTTTTAAAAAAAATCTATCTATATTTATTTTTGTTAAATTATCATATGATGTTCAATGATTCAACATTGTCTAAATTATAGTAAGGAAAAAAATTAAAGGGAGAAAATTGAAAAGTCTTCTAATCAAATGAATAGTATTGACTAGTCCTTTCTGTTACTTAGCTGCTCAAATCACATATCTATATAACAAGTAAACTGGAATCTATAAAGTTGAGAAAATATAGTCAATAATATATTCCTTAAAAAAATTAGGATTAAAATTATATAAAAAATATTTTTTTTTCGTATATTCAAAAAATAAAAATGTTGACATTTATAATTAATGCAGGAAATGATTTTTGAAGAGATGTGATTTTTATCCCATCAAAGGGAAAAAAAAGTATATAAATCATACAATGATTTATTAAAAACTAAGAGTGAATTGATTTATTAAAAACTAAGAATGATAAATTACAATTTTTAAAACCAAATATAAATCACTAACTATACAGGCATTCAATTTATATTGCACATATATCATATGTAGGCCATTATTTGCACATACTGCCAACTAATTTTTTTTTTTTTTTAAACATAAAAGTAATATAAGTTTATCTAAAAAAAAAAAAAAATTCTTCAGATTTTTTTAATTTTCAAAGTGAAAATCCATTTCATTAATTGCTTCCGTGTGCATTTTAATTATTATCGATCATTGTTGATCCACGGCAGGATGGTTTCTCCAAGTTTCAGTTTTTCTGATCCATAGCTTGTCTTTTCCACATCAAACAAACTTCCTCACTGCATCAGTCCATGTCATATATAGTCTCTTTCATTGACTTTTTGCAATCTCTTGGGATCCAACCTAAGATTTTATCTGTCTATTTATTATCATCTCTTCTAGTAATTTGGCCAGCCCAACTCCACTTCTGTCTTTTAATTTTTTCTTCAATGATGTCAGATATATATATATATATATTTGTTGCTTTTGATCACTACTTGTTTCTCTCAACATACATCTCTTTATACTTTGATGAGTGATCTGAAGTGTCTGTATTACTCTTTAAATAAATATCCAAATTCAGATCCATAAGTAAGAATTAGGGAAACACATCATTTAAAAACTTTTTCCAAATATATAGCCCTTTTTCTAATAAAACCATTCCATTTAAGTTTAATTACTTTTATCATCTATATTAATAATCTGACCAAGATATTAACTTTTTCTAATTCACGACTTTCAGTTCTTTTTTTTTTTTCCCCTGAGAGAATGCATTGAACATTACTTTAGTCTTGTTAATATATCTCTTTAGTCCTACTTTCTTATGTTCATTAACTCTTGCAATATTTCCTAAAGCTCTGAAGCGTTATTTGCAAAAACAATCATATTATCTGCAGAAATTACATAACTTAAATAATGTTCCTATATTTTTATTCCCTTACTTTCCCATTTAACCCCCCCCCCCCCAAATAACATCATATGCCTAATCTAAATGAATTAATTATCTTTAATAAGCCACGATTTTGACCATGTGCTGATGGCACTGAATGCAGGTTTTTTAAATCATTCTCTTTCATCATTTTTAATGTTATGTTCCTCTTTAAATTCACTTTGCTAGTAAAAATATGAATTAATGTTACTAAGTCATTAGTTTTTTAAAGTCTGAAGATGTCAGTAGTTCATTGAATACTCACTTTTCAAAGAAAATGCCATGTTTTATTCATTTTTTGATTGATCCAAACAATCTTGGAAAGGCTTCCCTTATTGTTTTAATTAATTTGTAAAGAAACAGCTGTTTTCTGGATGTTATTTAAATATTTGTAATTGTTTTTACAAATTATTTTCATAATATTCAAAATAAATAAATAATGTCCAGTTTAGATTCTTTTGAAATATTCTTTAGTTTTAAATTTTTTTGTTAAACTTTCACAAATATTAAATCCACAAAGAATATTTATTTTCATCTCCTGTGGGAAAAAATTACTTAAATTGCAGAAAATGATTAAATATGAAAGAATTATTTTTAAGTAAAAAATACTAAGCAATTTTTGTGAATTGTAATCGGAATTTTATCTTATTTGCATACAGTATTTTAATAACTGAAACACACAGGCTTATTATATACCTGTGTCTATATATGTAATATATAGGGTATATGAGCACAGACTTTCATATGACCCATCACACTCCACACTATCTCATAACACTGATACACTTGAACAAATATATGTTGAAAAGATAAATAATCACCAATATACGTATTTCACGCTAAACCAGCAATCATCAGTTGGGCCAGATTACCATCTCCTCACATATGTGCTGTAAATGCTCAGATATATATTAAGATACCCAATCCTCATACTTTAATGGACAGGCTTCAATCTACTCCAACTCTTCAACCATCCATCCAATTGAAAATCTGATGATGGAACGCTCAAAGGCCACCCTGAGGCCGAGATTCTTGTCACACCCATGTTGACGTAAGGTCAATCTGACCCTTCATGTACAGGACAATCCAATTAATACATATACAAGAGATAGGCAGACATCTCTACTATGTAATAACTGAAACACACAGGCTTATTATATACCTGTGTCTATATATGTAATATATAGGGTATGTGTGCACAGACTTTTTACAGTATTTTAATATATTATTATTATGAATCTACTATATATATATCAGTACCATTTTTTACATGTAAAGAATAGGAATGATGAATTTTTAAATTTTTTTTTCTAAAAACAAAAAGTGGAAAATGATATAAATCACACACAACAATAACGCTCTAGTCATTAATGGCTAATCAAATACAAAATTCTTTTGCAATATATTACGTTCTGATAAAGATATTTTTGTCTACTTTTATTTTTTTCAAATTTTACTATATTCGGTGTAAAGAATAATATTTTCATTCTCGATTTATTTCTAATCAAAATAGATTGATAAATTGTAAAATGATGATAATATTGTTGTTATTTGCAGCATTCTAATGGTTTATTTATCTTTTTTTAAGTCATTTTGCTTAGAATTTAAAACTTTCTTATTTTCTATTCTCTATTTTTGAAATCAACGGAAATTATTTGAATCATTGTGAATGTTTTTTTAAGTAGATGTTCTGCTGTTGATTGTGAGCATTGAAAGTAAAAACACTTGGGAAATTTCATAGAAATCATTGCGCAGCTACCCACATACACAGTTTAGAGGGAACACTAACCATAATTGCCAATTATTTATGATAAATTTATACACATTTTATATTATTAAAGATAAAATTGTAAGTAAAAATGTTTTAAATATATATATTAGGGAGAGGGTGTGTCATGAAAATCAATATTTTGAGCTAGGATAAAGTGGCCTCCATCATTTGAAAGGTCTTTTTAGGATTTTTTGATTGCCCTATTACTTCCATGCATAATCTAACATATTCCTACCATTTTGAATTAAGAAGGAAGTAACTTCCAATACTTGGGATATGTGGTTGATGTACTCAAGTTAAACATTTCTATGACATTTAAAATTCAGGTTAGTAATATGTACAGTCAATGAATTAAGATGCTAGTGTAGTTAATAAAATTTATTAAAGTATGCAACACAGTTTTATTGTGCTGTTGCCCAATTGAACTTTGTCTGCAATATTTTTTTGGGAATTTGAGATCCTATTAATTGGATCTATTTTTATCTTATCCTTTTTCAAAGTTATTCAACAGCAAACTTTCAATTGGCTAAGCATCTTTGTAAACTATCCTGGGAATTTGATTTTTTTCATTTTTAGTAATGGCTTAAATTCATTCAAATAAAAATTGATGGAAAATTTTTTGTGCTGAATAATCTTGGATATTTTATTAACTCATTTGTTTAAAAAATTAATAATGCTGACTTGTACAATTCATGGACTAAGAGAGAAATTATTGCTCCAAAATATTATTTATGCTTTGTTTTAAAAAAAAATATTATAAAGAAAACTAATATGAATTAAGAAAAGAATGTGCAAGATTTTTGGAGAACTTATGTATTTTGGTTTGAGTTGAAACTTGTTGGCCAAACTTGGAAACTTCTTATTCTACCTTTAAGGAATAGATAATTATTGGGGGGACCGGAATACATTCAAAAGTCATCAGTTCAATTTAGATCTTTAACACATGTGCAATAAATATCAGTTTGTATGCTGCATGAAAAATTTCATGAAACAAATAAAAGAATGTTGTCCAAGGATTGTTGAAATTGTAATCTTTGCTAGTAATGAGAACCTTTACTTTCTGAGTGTGTTTCCAAATTTGATTATGATCAAAAAAATAAACAATATAGTGAAGTTTATCGTGAAGTTTTATCTCAAAAATTTAAGTGGACAGCAGATTAAAAAGCTAGAAAGAGCCTGCTCATTTCATTTTCAAATGATAATACATAATTATCTATAAATATATATGATATGGCTGAAGATCTATCAGCCCCATATAGCCATTTGAGTTGGATAGCTGGGTTTGAAGACATGTAGATGTCTGAAAATTTCAGATTTTCCACTCAATAGATAACTTTTAGTTAAATGCTTGGCTATGGGTTGGTATTTTTAGATCTAGTGTCTGAACCTACCCTGATACCTCTTTGAGGAGTGCCAAAGCACGAAACCATGGTCAGGGGTTTGGGAAGGGGTTCCTGACAGAGATATTTTAAGTGCTGGCTCTGGCTAAGCATTTATCATAAAGCTTGTAGAGGAATTGGCAATCCTCATTGTTTTTATAACTTACAAGCTTAAGAGATAGGGTCACATGTTCTATGTCTCTTATTTTGACTATTTATAGTCTTTGCCATAAGTCTTATGCAATTTTATATTGCTAAGACTACTAATATATGGTATGGCTGAAGATCTATCAGCCCCATATAGCTATTTGAGTTGGATAGCTGGGTTTGAAGACATGTAGATGTCTGAAAATTTCAGATTTTCCACTCAATAGATAACTTTTAGTTAAATGCTTGGCTTTGGGTTGGTATTTTTAGATCTAGTGTCTGAACCTACCCTGACATCTCTCTGAGGAGTGCCAAAGCACGAAACCATGGGGAGGGTTTCCTGACAGATATTTTAAGTGCTGGCTCTGGCTAAGCATTTATCATAAAGCTTGTAGAGGAATTGGCAATCCTCATTGTTTTTATAACTTACAAGCTTAAGAGATAGGGTCACATGTTCTATGTCTCTTATTTTGACTATTTTTAGTCTTTGCCACAAGTCTTATGCAATTTTATATTGCTAAGACTACTAATATATGGTATGGCTGAAGATCTATCAGCCCCATATAGCTATTTGAGTTGGATAGCTGGGTTTGAAGACATGTAGATGTCTGAAAATTTCAGATTTTCCACTCAATAGATAACTTTTAGTTAAATGCTTGGCTTTGGGTTGGTATTTTTAGATCTAGTGTCTGAACCTACCCTGACATCTCTCTGAAGAGTGCCAAAGCATGAAACCATGGTCAGGGGTTTGGGAAGGGGTTCCTGACAGAGATATTTTAAGTGCTGGCTCTGGCTAAGCATTTATCATAAAGCTTGTAGAGGAATTGGCAATCCTCATTGTTTTTATAACTTACAAACTTAAGAGATAGGATCACATGATCTATGACTCTTATTTTGACTATTTATAATTATCTATAATAAAATTGAATTGTTTTTTCTTAAGTGTACTCTTTTCATCTCTTTAAGATTGAGCATTAATGTTAGAATTCTTGATTTAATTGACATAAAAAAAATAAGCAGGTGTATTTTTAGTTCTAATTTTTAATTACAAGGTAATTAGCCTTCGACATGTGCTTTTTAATCATATTACTAACTGGTTATTAGCATATGTCGAAAGCTGTTTACCTTTTGATTAAGAATTACTAACGAAAGCTGCGCTTGCAAATTATATTGTTATTAAGTTGTTTTAATTGTAAATTTATTTTTCAAACTGGATATTTTTCATTGTAAACTAAATTTTTTAATTGTCTCATTAAAAGAATTTGAAATTTTATTAAAAAGAAAAGAAAAAACTTTGAAAGGTATGGATTTTCATTGATAAATTGTTTTTGTTTTTTTTTTAACTAGGCTAAATTGAAGTTATTTCAATTAATTGTAAATTTTTTATTTCATTATTTTAATGGTACTTGTTGGTTAGACATGCCAGCCACTTGGTGGCGTGCTTGATCTGCAAAAAACACTATTATAACCACTCCGGGCCAATATTTTGTAAACTAAAATGCAATCATTTTATTTTTAAATTACTTTTAAACTCATTTTCAAACCATTTTTTTGGATTGAAATTCTTTTACATTTTTTCTGACACTTGTCTAACGAATTTTGTTAAATACAACATTTTACAAACATTTACTTTTTTTTTACAAATTCATATTTCAAAAGATCTTCACCAATCTAAATACACTAACCAACAAACCAAACAATAATAATGACAGTGAAAACTAGGCAGCTGCTATTTGGTACTAGTCGGTCTGCTGTTTCAGACTAGTCTGCTCTGTTTTGGTCAGCGACATTTTGCCTAGGATGGCCCCAAACAAGTCTTGATCTTTGTGGAACCGTCACCACACAAATTCATCCAAATAATTCTCCATGGACTGTCTTGGTGTATCGCACTTCTTCTTGTTGGCCCACTTGAGGACTCCACAAAGATGCTCGATATTTTGCATGTGCCTACTTGTGCTAGGGTCAACAAACAGCATGGTTGACCATCAGGTGCTTAAAATCGGCAGGCTGTAGATCACAGCTTCTCTGAACTCCTTCCAACAGTCAGAATAGATGGTTGATCTGGGCTGTATATTTTCATGGATGGCCTGCAGAATGATAGAGGCGAGCGTGATGGAATGGCTGTTTCATCATTGTTTCACAAGCACAGGTGTTGCAATGTGACAATATTTTTCTCCTACAAAACAGCATGTTATTTTCGGTCACAGGCATTTGCCAAAACTTTAAATGCTGCTTACTGCATTCAGCCATTTTGTTAGTATGATAGTGATTCTCGCACAAATGTGAGTAAAGATTTTATCATGTGTTCCCTTTATTTTCCAAGACACTTTCTGAATTTTTCTCTCTTTCAAAAGTGTGTAGGGGGAAGCATGTGGACAGGATGACAGTTTTTAGTACACAATACTATGTCAGTTTCATTATAAGATGATTAGTTGAAAGACGACATTTCAAGAGTTATGGTAAGTTGAAGTACAGATACCCTCAAATCATGCTGTAGTGAAATTTATGATAGCATTCGGATAAACTGTAACAGCGTATGTAGCCACTGTTACAGGCTGCGTTAAAAAATGGCATTGGTTTCTGAAATCAAGTGAATAACGGCATATTTAGTGTTTTACAGCGAAAGAACGCCACCAGGCTACTGTCCTGACTATAAGATAGCCTGCAGTGGTCACCTAAATGGCATATTTCTGTGCTTTTGCAGAGAAAATCACCACCAAGCAGCTGGTCTGTCTAAGCGACAAGTATCATTTTAATAATTTGTGAAAAAACATACTGTTTTGGAACAAAAGATGATGTTAAAATAAAGTTAAAACAATATTTTAGTGGTGCTTTTTAACTAGAAGAGAGGGACATTTTAAATGTGAAATTAAAAAAATACATAATATAAAATTTTATTACAAAATGACAATTTTAATAAAGATGCAATAAAATCATTTTCGAAATTTATATTTTATTGAAATGCTTAAAAGTTATTGTTGTTTTTTTTTCATTTAAGTGAAATTAAACTAGAATAATTTAACTACACCTGGGTCTTGTTTTATGCGGATTTTTTTAATGCGATTTTGAAGTTATGCGATGCACGTTTCCTCAATATCTTTTTATACTGAGTTTTTTTTTATGTGATAAGGAAGTTCATATTTCACTATATTTATTAGATATCAAGAAATTAAAATTATTAATAACTTATTTTGACTTGAAATCCTTTTTTTAATCCCCAAAAATATAATGTTATATTAGCAGCTAACGTGAAATTGGCCTGAAGCTGTATTTAGAATCTTAGCTTCTACGTAAAATAACCTACTTATACTTATGAGTAAATAGTAATAATAGATTTATACTTACGAATATAAAAATATCGCAATAAATATTCAAAAATTTTAAACTTTTAAAACATATTTTGTTAGGTATAACAGAAATAAACATTCTTTTAGATTTTTAAAATAAATAACGAAGATTTTGTTGATTTTGTAAACTGAAAATAATCTTTCTAATGATAATGTATGATTTTTTTTTTTTGATTGAAATCTCATATTTTTAATATAGAAACAAAATGTGAACATTATATAGAAACAAAATGTGAACATTTAAAATTTATTTTCGTAATAAACAAAAATATCTATCAAATGAAGACAAATTTATTATTTTCTGACAAGTAATAATCATTTAATCATAGATTTTACGTTGATATGTGGGACAAAGAAAAACATTAGAAAATGCTGAAATCTGAGAGAGTTTGAGGCAATGAACAACCTCTTAAATTTCAACAAGAGCTAAATAGTTATATGTCTGGATATCGTGAGCTTTATAAATAATTAACAAAATCATTGTCTCAAAGTTTAATCACCAATTACATTGTCGACCGAAAACCATTAACACAGCACAAGACTGAAAATGGCACTATTGTGGCAAATCTGATTTCTTACCAGTTCACAAATGTACCACATATTGTCAAATAGCGATAATGATTAAAATATGTATGAAAAAATGTAAAATTAAATACTGTAGTTAATAAAAAAAGTAAAAAAAGTTTGTCTTGTATCAATTTTTTTTAAATATTTGAAATATTAACCATACTTAATGCAGATTTTCTGCGGAACCTATCTACTGCATAAAACGAGACCCAGGTGAATTTCTAAAAAAAAAATATTTATCATTTTAAAACTTTTTCTTTTTTTTTTTTTTAAAAAAAAAAATTAAAATGTACTGGTTCTGAGCAAAGATGTTGTTATGAAATTTTAATTGAAATCAACATTTTAAAATATCAAAAATTTCTATTAGAATTTTGAAGGCTTTTAAAGATTTTCATTGAAAGTGGATGGGAAATTTTTTATAGGAAGTCAGTTGAAATCAACATAAAATATCAAAATTTTTTATTAGAATTTCCAAGGCTTTTAAAGATTTTCATTGAAAGTGGGATGGAAAATTTTTTATAGGAAGTCAAATTAAGCAGAAAAACAATGGTAAAACAACAGATTGTATCTAGACTACAAATGAGTTACAGAGTTGTGCAAACACTTTTTGTAAAGATTGAAGAGCCAATAAACATCACATGATCACCATTTCTTATGCTTGCTTATAACTGTTATTCAAACAGGCAAAACTCGCTCTGCATATTGCCACACACAGCAAGCTAGAGTAATCAATGGATGCCAGAAGGCTTGTACATAAAATCCCCATTTAGTGCCTACTCATCCAATATCCCCAGACTAGTTTCTGGCTTGTTCTCTCAGATCCAAGCCACAAGCCAGAAACTAGTCTGGGGATATTGGATGAGTAGGCACTAGTTGGGGATTTTATGTACAAGCCTTCTGGCATCCATTGATTAATCTAGCTTGCAGTATGTGGCAATATGTATAGTGAGTTTTGCCTGTTTGAAAGATTGAAGAGTTACCTTTCAAACATAATAAACCTTTAATAAGTCTTAGTGCATACCAGAGTAATCAATGGATGCAGGAAGGTTTGTGCTTAAAATCCGTATCTAGTGCCTACTCATTTAATATCGCCAGACTAGTTTTTAGCTTGTGGCTTTCATCAATGGAGAGCCTTGGATCTAAGAGCAGCGTAAATGGATCTTAGGATTCCAGCAGTCATCTTTTATTTTTTAGCTAACTATAAAGTAATGAAAACACAATAATGTTTTCAAGCTAAGGTCATTAGCTTATATAGTTGTATAGATCTGAATTCAGTTCAGCATCAATACTTATTGGTGTCTTTGGTAGTTCTTTAATAACCACAGTCACTATAATATAAAGCATAAAGAATGGTAATCATGATGTTTGATGGTTTAAATCTTGCTGATGTTGATATGGTGTCATACTGAGCTAAGTTCTATAAAGTAATGCTTTTGTTTGAGTTTATTTTATTCTTTTATCTATTATGCTAGAGTTATGGAACCTCTTGCATGTATATCAGGAATGTATATTAATTTGGGATTGTCCACCAGCTAGTTACCATTGATATTCAAGATCATCTCCAAACCTTTCTATTATTTTGCTCTATTTTTTTTTCAATTACTCATAGGAATTTTTTTTCTGTTTTTAGATCAATTCTCTGTAGTCTTTTTTTAACTATAAAAATGCTCTATTTACATTTATAATTTGTCTTATTTCCCATTTATTGTCGAACATATAGCCAAAAAATACTAACAGACAATAAAATAAGTTTTAAAAATTAAATATTTGTTTAACTAATATTTCAAAACATTTTTTTAAAAATTATAGTATTAATTAATTTCATTAACTGGAAATTAATATATATATTTTACATAGGTGGTTATCATCCTGTTAAAATTGGTGACCTTTTTCATAATCGCTACCATGTAGTTCGAAAACTAGGTTGGGGCCATTTCTCCACAGTCTGGTTATGCTGGGATCTTATGTAAGTATATATTTTTATATTATTTGTTTAAACCAAATATTATTAGTTTTAGATCTTGTAGTGGTTAAATAATAAAGTGCTCAGTTGTTGAGTTTTATATAATTTTTTGATTAGATTAGCAGTAAGATATGTAAAGAATTGTTTTCTTTTTATATTTTGGAATAATTTTTTATATAAATACTTATATTGACAAATGCTATTGTTGTCGATATACTTTTGTATTCTGCACCATAATATATAAAAATAAACAATAAAAACAACTCTTTGGGATGAAATATATTTAATTGAATGCTTTTATTATCACACAATAAAATTCCAATTATTTTATCGTATTCGAATTATTTGCAATCATGATATTAATTTTACAGACATTTAAATCATATCTTTAAGCTTGTGCTTCTTGCTTACTTGATGTAAACAATTAGTCCAATACACCCACGCAAAAAGGATACTAACAGTTTGCAGCAACCCATTTTGATACTGTACTTCCAAATTATGATATCACTATCAGAACGTTTATTTTATAGTTTGGACCGAGATGTATATATGTTTCATTAGGCTATATACCAGGTTTTCAACTTGGATCAGTTGATGCTTCTATATCTGTGTTGAATTACATACTTATCTCAAAACCGTTTTATGCAATATACCTTGTATAATCATACTTAATAATTATGAGAAAAAGAGTATATTAATATAATACATTACAATATATAAATTAGGTCCAGTTATTGTATTCACTATTGCAATAGTAATAAGTATGCACTTCCAAGAAATTATTCTTACTTATGGCATCTTCTGGAGATTTCCGAAAGATTTTGCTATG
The DNA here is from genome assembly GCA_028023455.1 of Epiperipatus broadwayi. NCBI lineage: Eukaryota > Metazoa > Onychophora > Udeonychophora > Euonychophora > Peripatidae > Epiperipatus > Epiperipatus broadwayi. The sequence goes on from JAQFVV010000017.1 coordinate 6,648,236, forward strand.
GCATAGTACAACAGCATTTTTCTGAGTTTTACAAATCATCAAAGAATATTAAAATTTTTCTGTATCATTATTCTACAAAAAATTTTAATTAGAAAGGAATTACATCCTATACACATGTGCTGTAATGTTATTTTAATATCTCAGCAATGTTTGGTTGAGTAACGAATGTAAAGTGATTAATGGAAAATCTTCACGTTCTCATTCCAAGATTCTTTAGATTGGTCTGTATAAGTGAATACTGTACTAGTAAATTAAATAAAGAATTAAAAAAAATAAGTAGGTAAATAAAAAATATTTATTTCAGTTTTTTAGTAACCAAAACATAAATACCATAATAAAAGTTAAATATTAAATTTATTTAGAAACAAAATATCTATTATTATGATTACTAGCCTTTTTAAAATTATTATATAAAAAGAAAATTTAAAAAGGAATATTTATATGTTGGACTATTTCCATCATCTAATATGAGTATTGAATGTCTTTAGAAAAATTTAATTTTATTTAACTATTCCAAATACATTCAACTGTTAGTAATAGCACATCAAACAGTTGATGTCCTATTACTAACAGTTGAATGTATTTGAAATATTTAAATAAAGTTAAATTTTTTTAAAGACATTCAATACTCATATTAGATGATGGAAATAGTCCAATATAAAAATATAACTAGAACACTATCATCATAAACAGTCAGGAAAACATTAAAGAGAGATAGTTTATCATTAATAATACCCACTTGATAAATCAAAAAGATTCTTGTATAGCGTTGGCATGAAATGGAATATGTAAATTACAAATTTACATACTAACCATTGAGTATTAATAATGTGTTTTCTCCTAATAATACCAGCTTAGCCAATAAGTTTGAGCGCTATGATTATGAACTTCCAGGTCGAAAGCATTGCTAAGCGAGTTATTAGTTAATTGTGAAATAAAATTTAATTTTTGGGGGGGAAGCAAATTAACCCTATTTATAGAATTAAAAAAAAAAGTTTATTTTTCACATATCATCTTAAGTTTATCATATACTACTAGTGGTATGCATACCATAAGTTGAAAATCTAATTTTCAATAAGAAAATTTTCCTTTATCATAAAAAGAATGGGTGTAAGGGATCTATAATTAAAATAAATACATTCATTTAGAATATAACTTATATATATATAAAAAGTTGACCCAAATTTTCATTGCAGATAAAAAAAAAAAAAAGATTGCAGCACATATTATTTAATATCTTGTAATGAATTATTATATTGGACCAGAATCTTTAATTCAGCATATTAAAGGAAATCTACAAAGCCACTGAGTTTTGCTGCTTACAATAGATTGGTAAAACTTAACACCAATGTTTCACATATCTAGATTTAATAATGCAAAGAAACATATCTTATCTTGATTATTCCATGTGCATTAAATTGCTCAAAATTTCATGGGTTCATGTACTCTAATTCAACTGTTCCTCAATTTCACAAACTGGCAGATCTATCCTCCTTATTTCGTAACCATGCTCTATGTAAATACAAATCATCTCGCAAGGCAAATATAAAATTATACCTCAATGATTTAATAACTGTTGGATTCAAACAATATCTTCTAAAAATAAAACGATTTTACAACAAATTAAATTCTAACCCATCTACTGACGAGAGACTGTGGCTTCTCTTCCCATATATTCTTACATTAACAAAAACTTTTAATAAAACATTCTCTCCAACTTATTGTCATGCTTTCTGTACCCTCCCCCCCCCCAAATTACCAACAGATTACTTAACAACTCCAAGAATATGCTTGAGCCCAAACTCACCTCTAGCACTGTTATAAAATTAAATGCTCTCAGACTGGATGCCAATCAATCTATTAAGGTGAATGTTGAGCATCCTTATCTACATGCCTCACACATCATCAATATCTATACAAAAGAGCCTCACACAAATCAGAAAAGGAGATCTATCTTTATGGGCTTCCAATAAGTGACAGGACACCAATTTCTTCCTTCTATTCAATACATAGAAAGAAATGACTCAATTAGGAAAATCAGAGATGCATGCTATATATATCCAACAACATTAATGCTATCAATTGCAAAGATTCGTCCTTCCCCCTCTCCAAAAAGTGGGCGCTCTAATCTAAATAATTAGTATTGTTATTTAAATAAATTTGAATTTTATCAACTGCATATATATACACATTCTCCATTATTTTCCGTTATCTTGCTATGAATATGAGAATATCATAAGTTCTCGAAAGCGTTCAGCCATATAATTTTATAGAACCAATAAACTTCTCTATTAATGTATATAAGTGCACATATTACATCTGTTATATGAAGACATAAAAAATTATTTAATGTACACAAGATGAACATTTTTAATACTTTCAATATGTTATCCAATAATTGTCATTTATTTTTTATGAACTTTGGAGCAATAAATCATTTTTATTGCACCTTAAGTTAAAATTTAACTTATTATATTTTTAATTATGAATTTATTGTGTAATTACAATTTCAGTGTTTATTGATGATTGCATCTATATACAGAAAATCTTTATAGCAAACAATAACTTTTTTTTTTTTGATAACATGAACAATTTACAATACATGCATTATACTTAAATTTAAGATTTACTGTATGATTTGTATAAGATATTTGAACATTGTCAGTAAGTTTTGTTCTCATCTCTTAAATGATTAGCTCAATTCTATTAATAAGCATTTAGAATTCTAACTGCTGATAGTGGTATAAATATTTAAGCTTCTCTTCCAGTTTAACGAAATCTTATCAGCTCTGCCTTTTCTTTAGTTTTGATACTATTATATTGTAATAATAATTAGAGATCACTACATTACACATGTGCTCTATAGATTTAAACATTTAATGAATACTCTCCTTTCCAAACACAAGATAAAGCACGAAACCATGGTCAGGGGTTTGGGGAGGCGTTCCTGACAGATATTTTAAGTGCTGGCTCTGGCTAAGCATTTATCACAAAGCTTGTAGAGGAACTGGCAATCCTCATTGTTTATAACTTACAAGCTTAAGAGATAGGGTCATGTGATCTATGACTTTTATTTTGACAAGATAAAGTCTTTTTGAAAAAATAGAATGAATCCACTCTATCTTTTTAATCCAAGGGTATATGTATAGACAAATCTTAAGCATTTGGAAATGAGAGCATGAAGATGTTAAACATATACGCTTAGGTTAAAAAAGGTAAAGGAGAATATTCATTAAGTGTTTAAATCTGTAGAGTGCATGCACAGTGGAATGATCTCTCATTATTATTACAGTTTAAAAACATAGCGCTATATAAATAAATAACTCCTTATATATGGATAATATATGTACTTGCATGTGCTACTTATATAGATGACTTGTAATCAAACTAGGATTAGCATCATGAAAAACATTTTAGTCATTTGCAAAATTAGCCTCTAACTTTTGATTTTCTACCCCCTGGAATTGTTGTTAATGATGATAAGCCAATAATGGTGAGCTACAAATAGATATGATTTTGAAGTTTTTGAGAAAAGAAATAAAATGCATGAATCATGCATGATAAATGTGATCACATTTATGGTTTATAGATCGGTTTGTATAATCATAAAACTCATCTTTACCTTTTTGTTCTTCTGTCAAACCCCCCCCCCCCAGTCATTCAGTTAGTATGACAATTCATTTTTAAAAATAATTACTAATGATTAAGATATTGCTTTTGTTTTGAAGCTTTTTTTTTTTTTTAAGGAGATAAAAAAACGATTGTTCCTTGCAAATAATTATTACAATTGGAAACTTCTTTCATTTTTATTTCATTGGCATAATTTTAAATATTTTTTTGAAAAATATTCAAAACATATCTTACAATGCACCAATTAAGTTTAATTTAAATCTTTAACATCAAATTTATTTTAAATAGATCAAAAACAAGATGGTCAGTAACTTTTATAGAGTTCTCTGAAGAGGTACAAATATTATTTTGCCAAGAAAAAAAGGGCAGGCTATTAACAAAAATTTTGTTAATTTTACAATTTCTTTTTATCAAAGCAATGGTAGCATAACTTTTTAAAATCTTATAATCAATTTTAAATTGTTTGTATTCAAAGTATTGACAAATTTTATTTGAAACCTCTTATTAAAAAGCAATAAAATTAACAAAACAATGAAAAGAAAAAGAAAGCAATAATATATATTACATTAAACACTATTTGACATGTGGTAAGACATGAAATTCCTATTGTTTTTATTTTCTAGCATTTTTTATGCAATAAATAAAAAAAAAACTGGAGTTGATTCATTTTAATTTAATAATTTTTTTTTTTAAACTTTTGGTGTATAAGTAGGTAAACAAAGATAAACCGCCGTTTAGTAGTTTATCAACAAATCCCAAAGAGGACCAGTAAAAAAATTTGTCAATTTTTGAGAAAGTAAGACTTTTAAATAAAAATAACTAGTTAAAATCATTTATGGTCCAATATTTGGATGAATAAATGGGCTGACTGTGTGTCGACTATGTGGAAGAAATATTTTAAACTTCTGTAGAATATTTTTTTTTTTTCAAGGATTAGCTGACCAAGAATCTAATCCTGGCATATGAGCACTGTATACAAGCAGATATGGAAAGCAGTATATTACATTGCTTTCATTAATATACAGAGAAAGTCTAAACATTATTAATTTTGTGATATAGATATAGATTTTATTTTCATTTCAGCATTGGATTTATACAGGTTGTAGGTTTTTTTTTAAATTTTTTTAAGCATGATTTCTGAAGTAGCATCAGTATAAGCAATATACGAAAAATAGGCTGTAACTTTTGTTATATATTATGTCTGAGGATTTCACATTATTGGATCACAGTCATTGTTGATAATAATAAAAAAAGATGTTAATTAAAGTGAAAGGCTGAAAAACCTCTTGCATGTGCTTTTAGAATGCTTATATGACAGCCAATCAGATGTAATGATGACTGTATTGGGAACTCTTAAGTCGCAACATAAGACAGAGATTTTATAAGAAAAAGTTGATTCCACCTTTCTCTTTATTTAAATTTATATATATATAAGCCAGTCTGAAGCATTTTGACTTAAGAGTGTGAAGCTTTAAACATCTTCACATTTATCTCACTGCATATTATTTATAAATCAACCACGCAAAATCTTTCGATTTACTACAAAGTAATTTTTCGGATCTTATGGATTGACAGTAACGTATATAAATATTATTTATTAAGCGCAAGCAGTTCGTAATTAAAGTGAAAGGCTGAAAACCTCTCGCATGCGCTTTTAGAATGCTTATATAACATACAATCAAATGTAATGGTGACTATATTGGGAACTCTCAAGTCGCAACATAAGACAGAGATTTTATAAGAAAAAGGTGATTCCACCTTTCTCTCTATTTAAATTTCTATATATATAAGCCAGTCTGAAGCATTTTGATTTAAGAGGGTGGAGCTTTAAACATCTTCACATTTAATTCACTACGTATTATTTATAAATCAACAACGCAAAATCTTGCAATTTACTATGAAGTAATTTTTCAGATCTTATGAATTGACAGTAATGTATGTATATATTATTTATTAATCTTAAAGTCAAATGCTTCAGACTGGCTTATATATATAGAAATTTAAGTAAAGAGAAAGCCGGAACCATCTTTTTCTTATAAAATCTCTATCTTGTGTTGCGACTTAATGAACTCCCAATACAATCATCATTACATCTGATTGGCTGTCATATAAGCATATGTGAGAGATTATTCAGCCTTTATGAACTGCTTGCGCTTAATAAATAATATTTACATAAAGATGTCAATTGTAAATTTGTAGAAGAAAACTTGAAATGTATAATTTACAATTGAGTCAATTGATTTGTAAAATTTTTAGTTACAACATTATTCATATAAAGATTTAAAATTCTTTCGAAAATAAAACATAATTCTTAAGTTTTTAAAATGATATACTGTATATTGTACTTATTATTTTTTTATATTTTAATCATTTAAAAATTATATTCAATTCATTTTTTTGTGAGTATTTGTTATATGCTTTTATTCATTTAACCTTTTAATTTTTGTCATCATATTGATCTTGTTTACTTAAGGTTTTAATGAAATAGATTAGCTGGTTGATATCATATATTAAAGCAGTGCAATCTGGTACTATATTAATTATAAAGTAGTTACAAAGTACCCGAATTTACCTTGACATTTTTTATTATCAAAATAACGAGTCTTGAGATTGTAGTATAATATTTTATATGATTAGTTTATATGCATAAATTTCAAAAGAAAATTAAAAGCTATTCAATAAAAACAGAACCGAGAGAATGAAATTTAAATTTCTGAATTTCTTCATAATATAGGGTTTAATACCAATAAATTCTCAAGTTATTTATGCTTTCACATTTGTACTAGTATTAATGATATTTGTAAAATTAATCTTAGGAAAAAATTGTAAATTGCTTGTGAGAATTTACTTTTAAACAGTTAACCCTACTCAATCATAGAAAAATATGATTATTGTGTGAAGGACTCCTTTATTATTGATGAGAAAAGTATTATATACTTCAGCACACATGTTATCCACGCTGATCTTAAACTAATTAACATAGAAATTACCCAGAATCTATTAAGGAATTACTGAATATCACCCCCCCCCTCCCCGGATATTGCAGAATTGAATTGATTAATTCTCACAGTTACAGGAATAATAAAATATAAATACTTCTGTTAATTGGCTTACATGTAATGCATTTATTCTTTATTTTGGGTCATTATTTCAATCAATACCACTTACAAAACATCACATGACTTTAAATATGAAGTTGATGTGATGTGATGCATTGTAGCTTCTCCTTAAACAGATTCAGGAATCTCTCAGCAACAATGCCCAGAGAAATTATCTTTCATTCCCCACTCTAAATTTTCCCATATTCTGCTCCATCCCATTTCCACAACATAATCTTTGTCAACTCTATAGCCTTTATATCTAAATCCCCCTTATTTTTTCCCAAACCTAGCATAAAAAACAATAATCCACTTTCTGTATAATCACTTTTTTCATATTTAGTCTTCCATAACTTCATTATTTCTACCCTTTCTGTTTTCAAGCATTTACATTCAATTAACAAATGCCTAATATTTTCTATTCTTTCCTTACACAATTTACAGACTAAATCATCCATATTTTTCCATTTACATGTATATTCTCTTGTTGCTAAAGATCCCATTCTAGCCTTAAACAATAAATTACTTTCCTTATTATTATCATATATTAACTCGCACCTAATATTCTGTTTACTTCTATATATATTTAAACTCTTTTTACTCTCCATACTAGTTCTCCATCTCTTTAACTCCCTATTCTTTATTAATAAATCTATTCTTTAATCTTATTCCTTATCACTATAACACTCAACAATCCTCCTAACACAATCATCCCATCTTTTGTACAAATATACTGACATAAATTCTTTATCCAAGTTTTTTGCATACCGCATTACCTTTTTCACCCATCTTGTTGCCTGCTCTTTTCTTGTAACCCAATTAAATACTATTTTGGCTATTCTTTTATTATCCATAAACTGCAATCTACCAAACATTTTCATTTTACTTTTTGCATCTCTCATATAAAAACTTGACCATCCCATTTCTCATTGAATTGCCTCCCTTGCTGTCCATACATTTGCATCCAATGCATGTCTTCCTACTTATCTTTGTACTTTTTCTAAATAATCTAATACCCCTTTACTAACACATAGCACATCATTACCATATGCCCTGCTACTGCAACTCCCTTCCATATAATTCTAGCTACATCATATTTATTATATCAATCTCTTTCTTTTCTTTGCTTCATTTATCAATTTTTTTCCCATTCTTCCAAACAATTTTTCTGATTACTTAAGATAATTCCCAAATAACCCTATCTATTCACCACACTTAACTTTATATCCTCCAATATAAATTCTACATCTTCTCTTTCCCCAGTATTAACCATCATTATATTTGATAATTCTTCACTAAATTTAATCCCCATCTCTTTACCCACCCTTGCACATGTCCTCAACATAACTTCCATATTTTCTCTTTTTTTTGCACACAAAAATAATACATCATCCGCAAAAAAAAAAGACCTGACAAAGTATATACTTCCTTACCACCTATTAACAGTATCTCTATCCATCTTCCTAATCTTTCTATAGTTCTTTCCATTTCACTCAAATACAACAAAGACTAAATAGTTATTTTTCCTATTCCTGGTCTGCCACCTTGTGTAATCTTGAGTAATCAGTAATTGCCAACTTAAAATAGTTAATAAATCTTTATCCAGCGTTGTTCTCTTCATATTCACAGACTAGTTTCTAGCTTATGATTCTCATCAGTGAGGAATGTTTGATCACTGAAGACATTATCTAGAAACCTGTCCAGGAATAAAGATTTATTAAGCAGTATATTAAGCCGAGTTATTATTTGGTCGTTGGTTTTTCATTGATTAAGTTTTATGAAAACAAATTTTTATTAAATTCAGAAATTTTATAAATTTACTACATTATCTGATTTTAAAACTTTCAAAAAAGATTTTCTTTATTGTACTCATATGTCAATGATGAACAATAATTTAATTTAATTTTATTAGTAACAAAACTTTACTAATTACAAAATTGTTAATTGCAAGATACTTACAAATTTTGTTAGTGAAAATATGAGGTTCAAATAAGATATGTTTATAAAAATGCTGGAACGAGAGTATCCTCACATTTAACATTGCTGGTTTAATATTATATGCGACAGTAGTGAGGAAGGTTTGTTACCTTCTAAATAGAATTACAATCTGACACTGCGCTAGTAAAATTCCATTGATTATTATACAACGTTTTCTATTAATACCACCATACAAAGAAAATGCATTTATTACATAAGCCAATTATAATTTCATCATCATCCCTAATCAATCATATACAAGCTGCAATGTTCAGGTAGTCCTGTGGCAATTCAAATAACATAGAAACCATTGAACATTTGATTCCCAAAGAGTTTTGGCCTTTATTATGAATATATATATATCAATTCATCATAAGCACAGAATACAGATGTTTATGTAAGATTGTGACATTTGTTATTTTTCTTCATTAAAAAACTAGTTATATTCTTTTGTTGTCTGAATGTTGGCGATAATGGTGGAACATTCTATATTGGACAGAGTCTCATCTTATATTTATTATTCATAAATTTTAAGATTATCAGTTAAAATTCCTATATTAAACTGTCATTGATTAGATCAGTGAAAAATTGAAGAGAATGTTGTGGTTTTTTTTCTAAATCCTGTGATTTACTACTAACAGTTGAATGTATTTGGAAAAGTTTAATGTTTGCAGTTCTATAAAACATTTAACAATTCAGATTAGATGATGGAAATAATCCAGTATATAACTACAAATATCTTTTTATTGCAGTAACTTTTATTTAGATTTTTTTTTTTTTTTTTGGCATTACGCCAATAATTTAAAAGCATTCTCCATGATTTTTTCATTTTATTTTTTATAGTATCATTTTTCATTACAATACTTCAATCTGCTATCTTAGTAAAATGACTTTGAATTATGGTTTAAACAATTTTATATAAAGATTTCTCAGCTTTTGTTTTCTCAGCATATCTTGTTCACAATTTACTGAATTGCAATTATCTAAATATATATATATAAACATTCGCTCAAGTAGGTAGAACAATTTCTGAACTTATAAATATAATTAAAATAAATCTTTATTAGCATTGATAATAAACAATATATAATTATCACCTTTTTGAATTTCTACATATGAATATATGCATCCACAGTTATACCTATAGGAATAAATAAATCAACAACTCTATTCCAAATGTAAATATCCAACACGTATAAAATATTACACAGAGTAAAAAAATTTAAAATAAATAAATATTAATTCACCAAGCACTTTTGATAGTGTATACCAGATTCATAGTGATTAATTTAAACTGAACAGTTAATATTCCAGTGCATGCTCACTGGGACACTCATATTATGTTGATTAATGACATCATTAGACTTAGCAATAAAGCAACCTCTTTTAACTTCTTCTTTTTATCAATAGGCTCAATGCAAATAGCACTAATCATTTGATAGGAAAAGGAAGTTAAAAGAGGCTTGGTTTATTAATAAGTCTAATGATGTCATTAATCATTATAATATGAGTGTCCCATTCAGCATGCACTGGAATATTAACGTTTCAGTTTAAATTAGTTGCCACGAATCTGGTATACAGTACCGAAAGCGCTTAGTAAATTAGTATTTATTTTTTATTTAATTTTTTTTACTCTGTGTTGGATATTTACTTATAGGAATAAGTATTGCCATTTTTTTAAAAAATATTTTTTAAGAATCTTGGTAATATGTAGCAAATTCAAAATAGGGACAATTATTGATAATGATGTTGAAAGAAATTAATGATAATCATGACATTTACAATATAAATAGTAAGAATATGTGTTCAACACCCTAGGTACAATGCTAGATATAAAGTTTAATCTTTTTCATCTACTGATGATAATTTTTGGTTTAACATTTTTATGAAATTTATTTTTTCACCTTTCCTTCTTTGATAGTTTTCATAAGAATGATCTATGCCTTTTTAATTTTATTATTTTAAATTTAACTTTGTGGTCTTTTTATTTTGTTATATTTTACACAGTTTCATTAGTAGTTAAACATCATTTCAAAAGTGTACAGGACAGAACAATTGTAAACTGCTTCTATTTATTATGATGAAAATCAGGCATAGTACAACAAAACAGATTAATACTATAATGTTGGAATGTTGTTTCTTCAAACACTCATTATCTTAATTGATGAAGAATAATGGATTTCAAACAACAGATCTATATACAGCTATAGAAAAGACAACAATTTGTTCTTTATTTGATCATTAAACACTTTACCATATCTAAAAATGACTTTCAAAATATTAAGAATGTTTTAACTATAGATTCAACATGTACTTGAAAACACTCATTATTTGTGAGTAGAATGCCTGATTTTTTTTTGAAGTGTTACATTTAATTTTATGTTACAATATATGAAATACCAGGATATTCGGAGTTATTAAAATATGATACTTCAGAATGTTAGTCAATATTGATCATCATTTTATTGTCATCACAATGCCATAAATTATTAATATCAACTTGTAGAGAAATATGATCTTTCAATGTATTATCTGTCTAGAAATTTTTGCAATCATCAGCTAGCATAATAAAATGAAGATGAATTGTTGCCTTATGACACACCCAAATTATACTCATATAACATAAAAACTTTATAGAGAAACCTAATTTATAAAGTTTTTGAAGAAAAATATGATTTACTTTATCAAAAGCCTTAGATTGGTCAAAATAAATGACACCTAATCTTTTGGCTATCTTTTATAGCAGGGGTGGGGAACCTTTTTTCTGCCAAGGGCCATTTGGATAATTATAATAACATTCATAGCCATACAAAATTATCAACTTAAAAATTAACTGCTATATTTGATCAAACAATTAATTTATACCTAATCAGTAGGGGTTGGCAATCATTTCAACTTGCTCTTTTTAAATGAGGGCCATAATGTTTTGCAAATTAAAAATAAAGTAACATCATTATCATTAATGACTGTTCCACATTTAATGACGCTTTTCAATTTGTCATGTAACTATTCTTTGTGACATTTTTATATTCTCGAAATTCTTTTTATGTTCCTAGACAGATTAATTCTGCAGCAGCTAGGGTGCAATCATTTATAAATTCCCCTTTTTATTTATATATAAATTTAAGTAGAGAAGAAGGTGGGTCCCATCTTTTTCTCGTGTTCTGGCTTGTGTTCTTGATTTGAGAGTTCCATGTGCAGTCATTATTACATCTGATTGGCTGTCACATAAGCATTTTAAGGCGCTCTGTTGAAGTTTTAGCCTTTCATGTTATTATAACTCCCCTTTAGAAAATAATTTTAACGTTTCTGTGTTTTTTTAAAATAAAATATGTGATTTGCCTTCCCAGAATATTTTACTTGCTTGAACTTTTTATGAAACATGTTAGCTACTTGATGAAGCTCCTTTTCAAGTTTTCTATTTCAATATTTTTTTTCTTTCCCAACAGTTTTGCTGCAATCAGAATGTTTAATAAATAGTTTTTTCCAGACATATCAGGCATATCAATTTACTCTTTCTTTCTATTAAAAAAAATATGCATTGATTTATTTCTATTGTAATGTGCAATTTTCTATGACAATTTTTTTATCTTTCTCAATGTAACTCTTGTAATAAAATAAATGCAAAATAATAATAACTTTCCAGATATATCAGGCATATTGATTTACTCTTCTTTTCTATTAAAAAAAATATGCGTTGATTGAAATACGCAATTTTCTGTGACAATTTTTTTATTATCTTAACTCAGTGTAGCCATTGTAATAAAATAAATGCACAATAATAATAAATAAAAAAAAAAAGGTAAAATTCTAGTTTTAATTTTGCGAATACTATAAAAGCAAACAAAATGCCTCCAGCATCGTAAATTAAATCTGTAGCCAGATAGATTACGCAATATACATAATTTAATGGAATATTACACCTGTTATCAACAATTATAAAGATTGGATTAATTGAGAAAAAAAAATTTTTTATTTTATTCAACTTTTTAATTTGATATTTGAACTATGCGCGTGTTTAAATAGATGTTTTATATAAAGCCATTTTATATTTCTTTTTGAAAATGTCTGGAGGTTCGTATTGAAAGCTTTTGGTGGAGATTCTCCACCCCTATTTTATAGCATAAGTAGTATGATAAAAACAGTGATGAAATTAGATTAAAATAATTTGCTGTCGAAAGCCATAACAGAACAATATATATATAATCATAGAATTCCTCTCTACAGAGCAGAGAAATTTCCTTAAAAAATCAATTACAATATTTGATAATTATACATGAGTAATAATTGGCCCATATAGAAATAATGTCATCCATAGATTTAGTAAAAAAAAAAAAAACCTTATTTAAATTACACACGATTTTAAGAGATTCATTAGCCTATTTGGAATAATAATAAATGTTAATCTTTTGATAGGACATACCCATTCCAGTATATAGTAAAATTTTGTTTTCACAAGGGAATCAGCTCCCAAGACATTAATAGAAATAGCAGACAGAGAAGTAACATTATTATTGCAAATAACTGACCATGAGCAGACTGCAGCATAGGAAATGTACCATCCCATTAACATCCAGGAAATATAAACACATATATTAGTGAGTGCAACACAAACAGAAATACCTACAGCATTAATATATCAATAAATTGTATACAAACTGATGAACATTATAACAAATCAAAGTACATTACTCTTAACAAGATAAACAAAAAAGAAAGCATTCCACAAATCACATAATAGGTGTTGGAGACAAGGAAAAGAACAATTTAGTTAACATGGAATGGTAGATTAAGAGCACTAAAACTGCACCAAGTATTTTTGAGACAAGTTTGGAAGGAAAAGCAACATATATAGAGGGATAATCTCTATCAATAAATAGAAAACTACGCATATCCTCATACAAGAAGAGAGGAAGACATAAACTATTAAGTCTCACAAATCATGGAGAGTCTCTCATGAACCTAGATGAGAAAAGAGATGTTGGAGTTTAGAAACCAATTGAAAGAAATACAATTGGAACAGAAGATGAAAACATAATCATACATCAAGGTAGGAAAAAACAGGAAAAATTGATAATGGAAAAGGTCAGAAAATGGAAGTCAAATTAAATCAGTCTTAAGAATAGACAGTCCAAAGCAAAAAGCCAAATGGTTAACAAAAAAAAAAATTAATGGAACACCAAGTGGAATGATAGTTGTAATTATAGATTTTAGTAATTTTTTTTTTACTTCTAAGGGGAAAACTTAGGATTAACTCATTTACGCAAAAACAAAAATTATTTCAATTGCTAAGATGGATAGCATTATACATTTATATGTTCTTGGATTCCTGAAAGTCAAAATATTTTATTGGTTTCCAGTTAAGTCTATGAGGATATCTAAATTGACATGGATATTCACTTTTTTCAAGATCCTTATTACATCCTGGAGGTAATGGAATAAGAATTGCAAGAAATTGTCCATATCTCGGTAACAATATAATATGCAACAATTATAATGAATATTAATCTACTTATAAATTTAATCTGGCCCAGCTATATTAAACAGATTAATATTGATATTAAAATCAACGATCTTCTTCACACTCAGCAGTTCTCCTAGGAATTATTAATATATCAAATATTTGTACCAAAATGTAATCACATGCCCTGATGTTTTAGTGCATTGGTAGAGAGTCGACTCTGGAGCCTAAATTCTTGGGTCGATTCCAGTTTTGATATTTCTGATGCCTGAGATTCTTATGAACTCCGAACAATAAAGATATTGATTCGCTGACCTTTTTTCCCACTGCAACACTGAAAGATCTTCATCCCTGATTGACCTAGTCTTTTTACTTCCCAGCACTTCACTAACATATGCATATCTCATTCCATTCCTCACCATTATCATATTGCTCTGCAGTTATCAGTGACATAGACCTACTTTTGAGTAGAATATCAAAGCAGAGTAGAACTACTACTTCAGAATTCTTCTTTTAGAAAAATATATCTAGCTGTTCAAAATGAAGCAACTAACTAGCCAATATAAACATAGTCTGTGTTTGCAAATATTCTGCAAACAGAAAATTATGTTATCAGATCAACCATTTCACTAACAAAATTTTTATACAAATGAATTTCATAAGAGGATTACTCAATGTTCTTCATAAAAAGACAAGAACATATCCTTAATTAAAGTCATAATGGGAAATATACAATAGCATTGTAGGAAACTATAAGAGAGTATAATCGTTAAAAAAAAAAAAAAGCACCACCAGCTAACCTGCATACATGGATAAAACAATACTTAAGATATGTATTAGGTTGTCCATTTTTGAAACATGACTCCCCTTAGCTATAATCATTGAAGGGTTTACTATAACAGGAGACAGCTTTTGTGAATCACTAGTCCATCATAAGCAAAAATTCCCTGCAAAGAGAATGGATTGCACTAGGTTTTCTCCTCTTTTTGGGAGATTCTGAAGAATAAGTAAGAACTATTTAGTCTAAATGATGTTGCAGTAAAATTAGTCACAATTCAAGACTCATGACATTCAGGAATACAAAGCATTTTAAGATTGCTTTTTGCTCATAATCTCTGCTGACAGAGATAGATTTTCTCTCAAGAAGAATCTGTAATTCAAGGTTTATACACGATATCACTGGTTCTTTTTTTTTTCGTAAGTCACAACTCTATTCCCTCTAAATAAGGACTAATATCCATTTGACTAATAGGTATAAAATTATTAGAATTTGTTACAAAAAAATAGAATTCTATTTTCTACCCAGTTTGCAAGAAAGAAAAATCAGTTGACCAAACTGCATTTTTATTCCAAATAATACTTGACTAAGTTTGAAACATAAGCCAAATTAATCCTACATTGGCACATTACCTTGGTGCAAATCAGTATACCATTATGAACATTGTCAGAAATGGCAACACTAACATTTTTTTTTTTTATCTATTTAATGCAACCCTCATTGTGGCTAGAGAAATACTTGTTACACTTCCTGGAAAGGTATCAGTAACCTTTATTCATACTAACCAATCCCACAAGGTTCATCACTCACTATTTACAACATACATATTTTTTTTACTACCTGCCATAGAAAGAGAAATTTAAGGAAAATTAATATCAACAATAAACATTCAAAGTATCCAAGATTATCTATATGAAAAAACATCTTTGCATTTCTCACATAAAAAAAACATCCCATTTCTGCTAGACATTTAGAAAAACACACTAATAAATACCAATCCAATTCTGAATGAAAATATCCTATGGCTGGCCAGCAAAAAGTATGAAAACAGCAGATCTGAATATTCCAAGATAAATCATTCAAATTTTTTCAGTGTTATGTTCTGTCTTAGTTCTTTGGCTTGCATGAACAGTTATCTCATCTCCAAATAAAATGTATCTATCAGTATACTCAAAGATGTCTCTTTTCAAACATTTGTCATCATATAGAACTACTTAATCCATAGTTTAATTCCAAAAATAATTTGTCTCTAACATTTACACAATATGTAGAAAACTTATGAACAAATAAAACTGTAGACATTTCACTTCAAAAACTATAATTTCCCATAGATAAAAAATGGTCTAGGATTACACTCTTTACAAAGGCTATGATAACATAACATTAATTCTGCTACCATCAAAAATCAACTACTAGGGGGCAAATAGGCTAATTAAACCTAAATCTTTATGTGACCACTAGTATTCTCATTCTTGAAATAAATGTTAAAGAGATTTTGACATTGGTCATTGGAGGCAAAAAAAAATTTATTCTTTTACTCAAACTCAATCTAAATGTACTTACAACACATTTTAAAATAGAGAATTCTCTAAGAACACATTGGTCTCATAAATTATAATTTCATTTAGAAAAACAGAAATGACTTCAAAATCTCATTAGCTTCACAGAAGACCTTTTTTTAGAGCCTTCCCCATTGCACAAAGTGTATATTGTGTGATATGATGTGATGTGATGCACTGTGACTTCTCCTTAAACGGAGTCAGGAATCTCTCAGCAGCTATGCCCAGAGAAACCTGTTAGCCATTTTACCTTCTCTTTCCATTCACCACCTTAAGTTTTCCCATAATCTGCTCCATCCCATTTCCACAACATAATCTTTGTCAACGCCATGACCTTCATATCTAAATCCCCCTTTTCCCAAACCTAGCATAAAAACCAATAACTCACTTTCTGAATAATCACTTTGTTCATATTTAATCTTCCATAATTTCATTATTTGTACCCTTTCTGCTTCCAAGCATTTACATTGTACTAACAGATGCCTACACAACTTGCAGACTAAATCACCCATATTTTTCCATTTACGTGTATATTCCCTTGTTGCTAAAGATCCCATTCGAGCCTTAAACAATAAACTACTTTCTGTACTATTATCATAAATTAACTCACGCCCAATATTCCGTTTACTTCTATATATATTTAAACTCGTTTTACTCTCCATACTAGTTCTCCATCTCTCCAACTCCCTATTCTTTATTAATGCATCTATTCTTCTATCCCATTTCCTTATCACTAAAACACTCAACAATTCTCCACATCCCACCTTTTGTACAAGTATACTGACATATATTCTTTATCCAAATTTCTGCATGCCGCATTACCTTTTTCACCCATCTTGTTACCTGCCCTTTACTTGTAACCCAATTAAATACTATTTTGGCTATTCTTTTATTATCCATAAACTGCAATCTACCAAACATTTTCAATTTGCTTTTGGCATCCCTCATGTAAAAACTTGACCATCCCATTTTTCTTTGAATTGCCTCCTTTGCTGTCCACACCTCTGCATCTAATGCATGTCTTCATATTTCCCTTTGTACTTTTTCTAAGTAATCTAATACCCCTTTACTAACACACAATGCATCATTGCCATATGTTAACCCTACTATTGCCACTCCCTTCTATACAATTCTAGCTACATCATATTTATTATATGAAAACACTGTTAATTTCTTTATCAATCCCTTTCTTTTCTTTGCTTCATTTATCAAGTTTTTCTCCCATTCATCCAAGCAATTTTTCTTATTACTCAAGATGATTCCCAAATATCTATAACTATTCACCACACTTAACTTTATATCCCCCAATAAGAAATCTTTTGTCTTCTATTTCCCTAGTATTCACCATCATTATATTTGATTTTTCTTCACTAAATTTAATCCCCATATCTTTACCCACCCTTGCGCATGTTCTCAGCATAACTTCCATTCAGCACACAAAAAAACATCATCTGCCAAAAAAAGACCTGACAAAATATATACTCCCTTACTACCTATTAACGGTATCTCTATCCCTCTTCTTAGTCTTTCTATTGCTCTCTCCATTTCACTCAAATACAAGCACAAACAAAATAGGTGGCATAGGGCATCCTTGCCTCAGTCCCACCCTAATTGATATGTATAGTAATTATTTTCATATAATTTCTTAATAACATTCACTAAAGCTTCATCCATTCCCAGATTTGCTAAACTTATCCATAATCTATTTCTATTCACTCTATCATATGCCTTCTCTATATCTATAAAACTCATATATAACTGTCTACCTGAATTTCTACTCATATCTATAAGTTGTGTAACTACAAATAAACTATCTCCTATACGCCTATCTGACCTAAAACCTCCTTGCATTTCCCCCACTACGTTATTTTCTTCCATCCATTTTGCAACTCTTCCAGCCACCATATATGAAAAAACTTTATATAAAACTGATGTTACCACTATCGGTCTATAATTATTTAACTTTCTATGATCCTTACCTTTTCCTTTAAATAATAATCTTACTCTCGTAATAATCCAACTACCTGGAAAAACTCTTCTGTGCCATTTTATTAAAACATGATAGTAACTTTACTTTTGCCCTATGCCCTAAATTCATTACCATCTCTGCTGCCCTCTTGCATTACCACTTCTGAATTTCTTCCCTGTGTCATTCAGTTCATTTTCTGTAAATCTAATATTGCCATTACTATATGCTTTCATATTTTTCTATCCCTCTGTTCTTCACATCTAACATCTTTTCTATATCCATACACTATTCAATATTCTCTCCAATTCTTCTCTAGAGCTACACTCTATTCCCTCCTCATCTAGTAATACTATCTCTCCCCCCCCTAAATTTCTCCTTTTAATGTAATTCCAATTTTTTTTACTCCCATCTCTTCCAATATCATCCAATAATTTACTATTTAGTTTCATTCTCTCTCTATAATTATCTATTTTAGCTAACTTCTTCTTTTCTAAGTATTTTTCCCATTTAGCATTAATTTTCTTTGTTCTTAATAGCACACTTATATTCTCTGCATGCTTTTTTGCTTTCTTTTACAGTTTTACTAACTCTTATTTTTCTATTACTTTTATTCTTCTGAATATTCTTACCTAAAACCCTATTTGCCACTTTTTCTATTTCATCACACCAGTCCTCATACTCATTTCCAACCAACTCTTTCATGGTTTCTTCAACTTGTATTTTATACTCTTCCAACTCATTCTTATCATTCACTCTCCATCCACATCTTTTACTACTGTTTCTACTTTTATTTCTATTTTCCATCACATTACTAACCATTTCAATTACAAAGAAATTATGATCACTATTACATACTCTCTCTTCATTATCAAACACCTTAATTTTCCGTACTTTATTCATTCCCTCTTTCTCTACCAATACATAATTTATTGTGTGGGATATATTATATCTAGACCATGTGTATTGGCCCTCATAAATATTTGATAAGTTTCCAATGCTCAAATTTACTCTCTGACAAAATTTCTTCAAAAGCTGTCCATTCTTATTATCTACATCATCAATTTCTTCAATATGCCCATTCATATCTCCTATAACCATTATTCTCTTCCCCTTTTCTTTAAAACTCTGTATATCCTTAACTAAGCACTCGTGTATGCTATTGTTCCACTCCATTATAGTTTGACTATCTCCAGTAGCTATATAAACTATAGCCACGATCCATTTTTGTTTTCCCAACCTTATTTCAAACCACAAATGTTCTTGGCATTTAACAGTATTTAAATATTTTTTTGATATAACACCTATACCACCACCCTTTTTTTTTTTATTTATACCCTGCCATATCAAATCTTCCAAAACAGGTTCTTCTTTTTCTCTTAGATGTGTTTCCACTACTGCTAATACCTCAAGCTCTTCATTTCCAATTGCTTTGTTTAATTCCTGCCACTTTTCTGGTCTTCTGCCACCTTGCATATTCAAATACCCAATTTTAACAATTTTTTGTTTCCTAACTATTCTTTTATAAATTTTTTTGATTCTTTCTTCTCCATTATGTTTATAAATAACTTGCTTACCATTTATTTTACAGACCCATTCCCTCTCCACATCTACATTTATATCTAAATCAACTGCCCTTTGTTTATTCTTTACATCCCATCCATTCTTCTTCATTTTAATAACACTACAATTTAAAATCCCACCCCCCTTTACAAGTTTCTCGAACTACATTCTTTATAAATCAGACTCCCTAAAACTTCACTTCCTTGTTGTCCTAAGTGCAACCCATCTTTACTACACAACTCCCTCTTCCCAATAAAAAAATCCCACACATCCACAAATGTAACATCATTTCTCTCACACAATTCTTTCAATCTTTCATTTATAGAACATGCCCTATCTAACATATACCTTTTATCAAATCTTGGTAATAATCCAACTATTCCTACTCTTCCTTTAACCATACTCAAATTCCTAATCAATTCTGTGTACTCACCCATTACTCTCTCTGATGACTGATAAATTATTAGTCCCTACCATAACATATACATCTCTATTCCCTTGCTTCTTTACTTTATCTGTAACATCCCTAATTTTAGCTCCCGGCAAACATACTTTTACATACCTGTTTCTATTTTCCCTTGCAATTAATTATATCTCTACATTCTCTTATTAATGAATCCCCTATCAATACTGTCTCATAGTCTACTTTCTCTGCTTCATTCACAACCTTCTCTACCACCTTCTGGTCTTCCTTATCTACTTCTTCTTTATCATTCCTACTCAATAATTCCTTTATCTGCTCACACTTCATCTCTAACAATTTTAATTTTACTTCTACATCCTTTACCTCTTACTCTATTTTACTTATTCTTTGGCCAACCATCTCCAATGCACTACCTATTTTTCCATCAATATGTCTTGTCACTCCACTACAAACACACTCTATCCTGCCTTCATCAACTATGTTTTGTTCAATTTCTCCTGTCTTCCTCAACTACGTTTTGCTCCATTTCTCCAGACTTTCTCTTTACGCTACCTACACTTTGAAACCACTTTTTCACCTTTTTTATCACATTCACACGTCTACATAACCATACACCTGTTAATCCTTCCTAGTCTTATTTAAGCATTTCAAGAGGAAAACTTCACATATATTACACTCTACCACAGCCTGCCTAATTCCTTTCTGACGATTGTATATGCATTGTAAAATACAAATGCAATCCATATTACTTATTTTCCAAGCCACCTATTCTATATTTGACTTTATACTTCCTCTCCTACTCTTCAAACCCTTTTGCACAGAAAGATAAAAACTTTTACTTTCAAAAACGATCGATCAATAACCACGTGTACCTTAGGCTTCTAAACATTATCTTTTACTTTAAAATAACTAACTGTTCTTAAATTAAATTTTAAAAAAAAACTTTAGTAGCAAATTTAAACCAACTAATCTTACGTACAACTTAGTTATAGAAATCCTTACATTAATACACATTCAACATAATATATATATATTGAAACTGCTATATTTTACAATACTTGATACTGCCTGAACACATTAATAAACAAACTGGAGCAACTGAGAACCACCTGATCAGAAATAAACTGACAAGAAAACTGCTTGATGGAGAAAGCAAACGTTTTAAACATTGCACTCAAATGAACTTTTTAGGTTTATATAATGCTTGATAAGGATTCTACAAAATCTAAAAAATCATAACCAATATATAATGACATGCCAATTCTGTAACCTTCTATCATACTATCTTATGTATGTGTAATTTGAGATTATCAGTTTTAAATAAAGCCTTTGAAATATAATAATACTAAGTAATAATGACATGCAGCAACGACATGTTTTAATTTTCTTATTAAAACATTTTAAAGAAATTGAATTACCAACAGAATGTTGAGGCATACGCATGTAAATAAATGTACAGGGGATTAAGGCAAATAAAGAGTATATGTTTTTTTTTCTTTGCAGAGGTAAGAGATTTGTGGCTCTCAAGGTCGTAAAGAGTGCAGCTCATTACACAGAGACAGCTCTAGATGAAATAAAACTTCTCAAGTGTGTAAGTATTATTTGTTTTTATTTATAAAAAGAAACAATATTAATTATTATTTTATTTATAAATAAGTTTTATTTATCGTCATAAATTGAACTAATTTATGAATAAATACATTTATATCTGTTTTGTTTTTGTTATTTTTTTAAAGAAATTTTCTGAAAATCAATTTAATTCATATGCATATATTGTTGTCTTTTTGTTTGACAAAATGTTTTTGATGTCTGTGACCTAAATGGTTTTTATTGTTTTCCTTGTATGAAATATTTACTTCTTAGATACAACTGAGTATACTTTGCATGTGGTTCACCAGAATCACAGCTCCCACTACGAATCGCAAATATATATGAAATGGGGAAATAGTAATATACTGTTGTCTCTAAATTCTTTGAATGTTATATTAATTTATTGTTAAGTACTGAGGTTTTAATTATTTTTAACTTCTCCCAATATGTTTTTTTTAATATGTTTATTACTATCTTTTAAGTCTGATTGGATAAAAAATTTTAACTCAATGTTAATCCACTTTTCAATATCTGACAACTTGGCATACATATATATATATATTCTTGATGATAATATATTATTTCTAGAGTTTGAAACAATTTTTGTAAAAAAATCAGAATTTAAGTTTTTAAATTGTACACCTGGGTCTCGTTTTATGCGGTAGATAGGTTCAACAGAAAACCCACATTAAAAAAAATCGCACAAAAATAGACTTAACTTACCTTGAAAAATGGGGGATAGGGTCTGTAATTTTCAGAATTCGCATAAAAGCAAAGCAACAAAGAAAAATTACTTTAAAATTCGCATTAAAAAAATAAGCAAATAAAGTATGACTAATAAAAAATTCCACATATTTGAAAAAAATTAATACAAGACAAACTTTTTTTACTATTTTTATTAACTACAATATTCAATTTTACATTTTTCATACATATTTTAATCATTACCGCTAGCGTTTGTTTGTAAACTGGAAATAATCAGACTCGATGTGATGTGATGTATTGTAGCTTCTCCTTAAACAAAGTCAAGAATCTCTCAGCAATTATGCCCAGAGAAACCTGTTAGCCACTTTATTTTTATTCGTGATGTGATGTACAACTAGCGCCACTTCAGTCTTATGCTGTGTTAATGGTTTTCTGTTTCTATATTAAAAAAATGAGATCGAAATCAAAACAAAAAGATTATACATTATCATTAGAAAGATTATTTTCAGTTTATAAAATCTTCGTTTTTTATTTTAAAAATCTAAAAGATTATTTATTTCTGTTATATATAACAAAATATACGTTTTAAAAGTTTAATTTTTTTGAATATTTATTGCGATATTATTGCGATATTTTTATATGTAAGTATAAATCTATTATTATTATTATTTACTCATTAGTATAAATAGGTTATTTACATAGAAGCTAAAATTCTAAATACAGCTTCAGGCCATATTCACGTTAGCTGCTAATATAACGTTATATTTTTGAAAAAAAAAAAAAGTATTTCAAGTGAAAATAAGTTATTAATAATTTTAATTTCTTGATATCTAATAAATATAGTGAAATATGAAAGATATTAAGAAGAAACGTGAATCGCATAACTTCAAAATCGCATTAAAATAATCCGCATAAAACGAGACCCAGGTGTATATATAATATATGCTAGCAGTGTTTAATGGTGCATTGTGTAATTTAAAATTAAATTATTTTTTGAAAACTGATTTTGATGATTAAATGTTTACATACATAAACAACTTTAAATAAAAAATGTAAACATTTTTTTTTAAAGAAACATTTTTATTCACACAAATGCATTGAAAAAATAGATTTTTCTTCAGCATTCCCAACAAAATTGGGAGCAGCCATGCTTAGGAATAGAAATATTATTAGAAAAATTCACAAATCAGATTTCCAAAGAACGGTTTAAATTAAATATATATCATTAAAACTTTCATAAAAAAAACAAACAATAAAAACCTATATATTATATTGATGTATTTTTATTTTTTGGTAAAATCTGGATGAAATTATCAATAACCTGATATAAAATATGCATACATAGCATGTAGGGTTGCTTTTGACAAGCAGAAAATTGATGATCACTATTGAAATAATATTAACATTGCAGATGTGTGGTTGCATACATTTGTGTTAAGAGAAAAATAAAAGAGTAGTATTCTTAATCTCAGAGAAAAATAAAAGAGTAGTATTGGAGGAGTCAGAATGACTAAAGTCAACATGGGTAGGATGACAACCTTGACACTAACGAGGGCTTTGAATATTCCATCATCAGATTTTCAATGAAATGGAAGGCTGAAGAGTTGTGTGTTGGAGTAGTTTGAAGCCTGTGCATTAAAGTATAAAGATTTGCTATCTTAATATAAAG
This sequence comes from Epiperipatus broadwayi, assembly GCA_028023455.1. Taxonomy (NCBI): domain Eukaryota; kingdom Metazoa; phylum Onychophora; class Udeonychophora; order Euonychophora; family Peripatidae; genus Epiperipatus; species Epiperipatus broadwayi. The sequence goes on from JAQFVV010000017.1 coordinate 6,672,656, forward strand.
CTGAGCAGTGATTATATATACGTGTGGAGATGGTAATCTGGACTAACTGACGAGTGCTGGTTTAGCACGAAATACTATATTGGTGATTATTTATCTTTTCAACATGTGTGTGATCAAGTGGGTCAGCAATATGAGATGGCTTGGAGAGTTGAGGGTTGTGTGAAAGTCTGAGTTCGAATCCCTTATATATTACATATATATCTGTATGTGCGGGTGTAAGCCTGTACAGTGTATTAATTTAATAGACATTTGTAAATTAGAACATTTTTTAACAACCAAAGCAATCTATCTAAAAAATATCTTTCCATCGTAGATAGTTTAATTAAAGTTTATTCTCTGTTTACCAGTCATTAACTAGAAAATAGATGTTATTTTTGGATAATTGGGTTAATCAAGGAGTTATAGATTGTAGTTTTTTATTAAAATATATTATTTAATTATATGCAAAAAAAGAAGTTAAATATATAGATTAAACATATTCTTAGTTTATATATGTTTAAAGTTTTTGTTTTATGCATTTAGTACATAAGATTTATTATATTAAATTGATATATTGTTTTACTGGAATCAGATATAATGTTTTTAATAATAGTGTGTATGTCATCAGGATGAAGGTCTCTCCAAGTTCAATCAATGTTCTGCAATACCTAGCCTCTCTTCTCCACATCACCCCAGCATACTTTCCTTATTTCATCCATTCATCTCACATGCGATCTCTTTCTAGGTCTTCTACAATATCTTGTAATCCCATTTAAGATTTCAACTGCCCATCTATTATCATCTCTTTTAGCAATATGTTCAGCCCAACTTCACTTCACTTTCTTAATTCTTCTCTCACCCATGTATTTTGTTTCTATCTTTTGTTACTCCTAACATACATCTCTCACTATACTTCATGTTAAGTGTCCAAGTCTCAGATTCCCAAGTAAAAACTGGTAACACATTTATTATAAACCTTCCTTTTCAAACATGTAGGCATATTTCTTTTTATATTACGTTATTTCTATTAAAAGCACTCCAAACAAGTTTAATTCCATGATTATTTTCATCCATTATGTTTTCATCTGTATTAATAATCTAACCAAGATATTTGTAGTTGTTAACTTTTTCTAACTCATCATTATCAATCTTTAGTTTCTTTTGAGAAAATCCATTGAATATTATTTTAGTTTTTTTTAGCATTTACCTTTAATCCTACTTTCTTGCAATTATTCCTTGAAGCTCTAAAGCATTATTTGCAAAAACAACTACATCAACTACAAAATCTTAGCTTCCCATTTTAATTCACAAAATACTTCTCATAAAACTACTATAAAAAGTTTTAGAGATAGAGAGGCATCCTTCGTACACCTTTCTTGATGTTAATCTTTTTAATATCATTATGTAATCTAATTATTGCTGTTGCATTTTTATAAATATTTTTCACAATATGACAATTTTCTGGGTCTACATCTGGATGATCCATTGAAAAAATGCTTGTATAATCAAATGCCTTTTCATAACTGCAAATTTAAAGCATAATGGCAACTCATATTCATTGGTCCTTTTTATAACTTCTCTCAATACTTGGATAAGATTCACTGTACTAAAACTATTTTTAAATCCAGCTTGATCTGTTGTTTGTTAAAATCCAAAGTTTGCTTAGACAAGTTGTAATTATTTTCACAAAAATTTTGTATAGAACTGATAAAAGACTGATAGTCCTGTAATTTCTAATATCTTCTTTATCTTTTTTTTTTAAATATTAATACTGTATTCTTTCAATCATCTGGCATATCTTTAACATTTAGACATTTGGTTTATAACTTTGCCACAAAATTTTCCCTTTCTTCTGATTTTTTTCCATCATTACCTGGAGCTTTTCCATTCTTCATAAATCTAATTGTATATCTCGTGTCTTCATTTAAAATCCTGAGCAATTCAGAAGATATAGTATTTATAGGCAATACTTTTCCGTGGTCTTTATTGCTATATAATTTTTGATAGAACTCTTCTACACATTTCATCTTGTGATCTCTTTTTAGTACTAATTCCATCTTTTTTCCTTATTGTGGAAATAAGTTTCCTACCAAAACCAAGATGTTTTACACTCTTGAGATGCTTATATTCTCTTCTACAACTATCCATGCTAGTTCACAATTTTACTTTCTTATATCATCAACTCTTTTTCACTCCATTTTACAAAATTTGAGATATTTAATCATTTTTAATATATCATTTTTATATATTTTCATATTCCTTCATAAATTGTCTGGTTAATTGCTCCTTTTTTTTTTTTGTACTAGCTATCTTTGTTGCAGTTTTTAAAAAAGTATCAGTTATCTTCCTACTGATTTTATTCAAATCTGAATCCTGTAAGTTCTAATTTAAATTCATTGTAATGTTTCTGAAGATTAGGAATATCAATTGTGAATATTGTTTTTCTTAATAATTTTTGTCTCTTTAGTTTTGCATTAACATGTATCTTACATTTCAATGATCACTTCCTGTGTCAAATTTATTAAGAACATTAAAAATCCTGAAATATATATCTTCTATTCAGTTAAAATGTAATCCAATTCTGCTGTATCTTCATTTGGATGCATCCACGTTCATTTCTTGTTAAGGATTTTTCTCAAAAAAAAGAATTCATAATATAAAATTTTTCTTTTTCTGCAAACTCCACAAGTTTATATCCTCTCATTTAATTTACCTACAGCACTTTCATCTTTTATTTGTTTACTGATTCTGGTATTAAAATGTCCCATGACAATTTTAAAATGTTGTTTGGTCTGATCAAAAGCTTTTTATGCATCCATATACAAAATTTCTACTTCATCATCACAATGAGAATTTGTTGTGGGCATAAACCTGGATTATCTGCATTTGATATCTGTTATTAAGTTTAATAACTAATCTTGCCACTGTCTGATACCCCATCAATCTCCACAATGTTGTTCTTCCACATTATGTTTATAATGAATTCTTGTATTTCCAACATCTGCACTTTTGCAGTACAGCACATATCCACTTTTTAAATTAATTGTCTTTTCATTTTTTCTTCTAACTTCACAAAGTCTAATAATATTCCATTTATTATGAGATAGTTCTTCAATATTCCTTCACTTGAAAGTATTCTGTAGTTGTAAGTACTTAAGTAAAATGTCATTATCAAATGACAGCTTGGGTCGCAACAAGGAGATTTTTAGCACCTTAGACCTTTAACCACCAACCACTGACTTAACTGTCAACTTTAGATTGTCAAAATATTCTTTTATTTTGAAATCTCACTTTTTAGCTTTTTTTATTTTTAGTTTACAACCCAAAATTGGTATTTTAGAATCTAGATAAACAATATTTTTTATACCTTTGTTTTTGAGAAAATATTCAACAAGAATAAAGAAATAAAACAGAAAACATTAACTATTTTAAATGGTCACAAAATAACCACTTAAAGAGTTAATACTTTTCCCCACAGATTATTGTAAAATAACCATTTGAGTTAACAGTCATTCTTTTCTTCAACAAACATTATTCTCCATATTTATTATTAGTATTAAAAGTCAACCAATTATATTTGAAGAAAATAGTAACGCTGAAGAGAGTATATAATGAAAGTTATAAACTACAGGGAGTAGAATATGTTGACGTCTTCAGGAAAAAACTTTTTTTTACAACTGAAACAAATTATGAATTATTTTATTTATTTATAAGATTATATATTTTGAAAATATTCTAGTTGATAAATTTTATCCTTAATTTTTTTTAAAATTTTATTAGAAAATAATAGGGAAAAATATTTCCACTTGCTGAAATTGATTATTATTTTGTATCAAATTGTGGATTTTTACTTGTTTTAAAATATATTTTAGTTTATTTTCTTTATCTTCTAATTTTTATGTTGTCTTCTAGTGATTAATCAATATTTTGTCTAAGTATAAAAGGTTATTGACGTCACATATTTAAGTTTGGTTTGTTTAAATTCTTATTTATACCTGAAGTTTATATTTATTTGTTTTACATTTTAAGCTTATTAAGTTATTTATAGCAATTGAGTTTAAAACTCTTTATTGATCATTATTCCATAAGTAATAAAATTCATTTTATTGGAAAAAGGGGGAGGTACCTTTCAGCTTTATTTTGTTGATAATTATTATTGAAAATATGTTTGCGCATGACTATAATTAATTATCATCATCAATCACTATCAATCCATTACAGGATGAAGGTCTCCAAGTTCAATCCAACTTCTCTGATCTTTATCTTCTCCTCTCCTCATCACCCCTGTACACCTTCCTATTTCATCTATCCATCTCACATGTGGTCTCTTTCTGGGTCTTTTACAATCTCTTAGAATCCAGTTTAAGATTTCAATTGTCCATCTATTACCATCTCGACTATAATTAATATCTATTTATAAATTAAAATAAAATTTACATTTCATAATAAAAAAGAAAAAGATTATACTTACTGACTTTTTTTTTATATTTATATACTGTGAATAAATATGGAACAAAAACTCAATGAAATTTGCTTATATACAACTCACTTTAAACTACTTATATGTTTAAATTGTGATATAAAACTGATATTGCTACTTCTGCATGATCTATAGGAATGAACGCATTATTATTTTTAAAAAAAATTTTTGGATAATTTTGCTGAAAGATTTTATAAGCTTCGTTTTAAAATTTTTTTTTTACCGAAACTAAATTATAGATGATATGATAATCAGTCATATATAATCTTCAAACTATTATTATCAGTCACTACTACAGGCCCCCCCCCCCAAATTAATTTTTTTAAGCAATTAATAAAAAATTAAGGTAATTATTTGCTTTTTTTTTTTTCATTATTATTAAAAGCTATTTCAAAAGTGGTTCTCCTCTTAATTCTAACTAATATTTTGCCTCATATATCAGTGGTATATAATCTTACAAAGCAAAAAAAGTATTGCTTTCTTTTAATAATTGTGTCATGTTTTGTTTTTATAACATTTTTGTACTTAATAAATTTATTCAATATTTTTTTCATTAAAAAAAAAGAATTGAATAATGTGTACTTGCTACTGTCAGAATGCGATGCTCTGGTACTGTCTCCTGTGCATAAATACTAATGGAAGTAATAGAAAGTTATACCAGTGAATACTTTTCAGTATGGCTTAACAGTAGTTCAAAGATATTCATAATATTTCATAATTTGTCTTATACGAATTATGAATGGAATATTGTTTGTCAAGATAAGTCAATAAGAACATATGTAGAAAATCTTAAAATCAATTTTTATATTATACTTTATTAGTTTTTAATTTTAACTTTATATATAAATTGTTTTTTTTTTTTATGCTGTAATAGATTTTTAGTTGCAGATATTAAAAAAATATTTTTTTTTAAATTTGTACTTGATTTGATTATTTTTTTCTTGATGTATATAATTGTTCATAAATGTAAGAATTATGTTTTATTGACAAGTAGGCAGCTAAAGGAGTAAAAATAAATGGAGATTATTTAAGTCATTTAGATTTTGCAGATGATGTAGTTGTTTTTGCAAATAATGCTTTAGAGCTGCAGGAAATGTTGCAGGAGATATCAGATGAAAGTAGGACTAAAGATAAATGTTAAAAAGAATAAAGTAATGTTTAATGGATTTTCTCAAAATATAAAAATAAAGATTGATTATGATGACTTAGAAGAAGTTAACAACTACAAATACCTTGGGCAGATTATTACTACAGATGGACACATAATGGATGAAATTAATCATAGAATTAAATTTGGTTGGAGTGCTTTTGGTAGAAATCACTTAATACTAAGAGGAAAAATGTCTATGTGTTTGAAAATGAAGGTTTTTAATAAATGTGGTATACCAGTTCTTACTTATGGATCTGAGACTTGGATACTTTATGGAAGAACAATATGAAGACTTCAAACTATTCACAGAAGTATGGAAGAACAATACAGAGACTTCAAACCATTCAAAGAAGTATGATAGATGCATGTTAGGAATAACAAGATATCAAAAATGCAATACATAGGTAAGATTACACACAGGTGTTATTGACATCATTGAAAGGATTAAAAGACTGAAGTGGAGTTGGGCTCGACATATTGCTAGAAGAGAGGATAATAGATGGACAATTGAAATCTTAAATGGGATTCCAAGAAATTATAAAAGACCCAGAAAGAGACCACATGTGAGTTGGATGGATGAAATAAAGTGTGTAGGGATGATGTGGAGTGGAGAGGCTAGAGATCGGAGAAGATAGATTGAACTTGGAGAGACTTTCATCCTGCAGTGGATTGATTATGGTTGACGATGGTGATTATTAAACATGTATGAATGTGCTGTATTGTCAACATTGACACATGCATTTAAATAACTATTAACATAATGGTAAACTGCTGTTAGTTGATGTTGCAATTTTCTATTTACTTTCACAGATATCCTATTAGTATTCACGTTTTATTTGATGTATAATAAAATAAACAACTATTTATCCTATTCTTCTCTTTAATCTCACTGTTTATCTCTGCTATGTGTATATGTTGTAATATTCAGTATTCTTTACATGACTATTCTGTCTACAATGTCTACTTACATTAAAAAAAAAAAAAATTATTATTCTTATGGCTTTTATATTTATTTATTTTTTAAAGAATGTTTTAATTTTGTTACAGCAGATTACTTTATTTATTTGCTTCAATTGTAGTGCAAATCGTTACAGGAAAGTGTAAAAGTCTTAATTTCAAATAATTAAATTATCAGTTAACATCTAAACTAAAAGAAAAACTTATTTGTGTATTAGTTGTGATATAGGATTTGTTCTGAAACAATCTTATAATTTTTTATTATAGTTTAAATCTAATCTTTCACTCTTCATTTATGTTTTCATGGAAATGAGTTTGTGTCACTCAAGCTAGACAAGAATGGAAGAAGGGCTATGGAGTTTAGTGGATTCGTTATTTTACACGTTTTAATTTTTTATATATATAAAAATGAATAATGATTGTGTAAATAGCATTAGATTTTGATTACATAATATTATTTAAAAAAGATTGAATTTCATATTTGTTTGACTTTGATCATTACTAAAATCATATTACAGCACATAATCACACTTGTGTACATTTATATCTACTGTACACATGGAAATAATTTATCAAAACATGCAATTTAGCCTACTTTCATAATTGTATTATTGAAAACAAAGTAAATAGCAGTTAAAATATAATAATAAAGAACTTCATAACTAGTTTTCTCCTTAGGATTATATACTATAATTGATTTTCAATATATTTTGCATAATTCCTCTGTTTTTTTCCATCCAGATTATTTTGTCCTACTGTATATGTTAAATCATCTACCCATTTTTTTATTTTTTTTTGGAAATTCTCCCGCAATATATTTCTCATATAATTTTTTTTAGCTTTATATGTTTGCTATTAAGGTTTTTGTATTTATTTTTATTTTCAATAGTATTTCAATTCACGATATCACTATCATTTGACAACTATTTCTTCTATGAATAGTAGTTGGCATTTATTTGCATAATTATCATAGGCTATTGGGTTAGCTTTTAGCTTAACATTAGTGTTGAGTTAATATTGAATTCGGATAGTGTCAAGAAACCTATTAAAATTATTGCACGTATTTTAAGGGGGGGGGGGTGGAAATACTATTTTACATATTTAGTTTTAAACAAAGGCAAAACTCTCCATACAGTAGTGCCACTCTGTGCTAACCAGAGTAATCAATAGATGCCAGAAGGCTTGTGCATAAAATCCCTATCTAGTGCCTACTCATCCAATATCCCCAGACTAGTTTCTGGCTTGTGACCATCATCAGTGAAGAGCCTTGGATTTGAGAACACTGCACCTAGATCTTAGGATCTAATGCAACCCTCCAGCAGCCACCTTTTAACTCTACTTTACTACAAAACTATGAGAATGAAATTGAAAACACAAAAATATTTTCAATCTAAACTCAATAGCTTATATAGTCATATGGGTCTGAACTCAATTCAGCACCCATACATTTTAGTGTCTTTGGCTCTTAAACAACCATAGCCACCACTATCCTATTAGGCAGGATTGGTGTTAAACCACTAAACTACAATTATGTGTTAGTATGAGATGGTGATCACGTGATGTTTAGTTTTAATTGTTATTATTTAACAATTTATTATTAAAGAGAAACAATTTCATTTAAAGCTTTCAAACAGAAGTTTTATAAAAAGTTGGAGTAAGAAAATGACAGGCAATAACAAATTAATTATAATTAATTATAGCTTAATCATAACCTGGTCTTAGATAGGAAATTATGCATATAGTTTAATAAATTAAAAGCAGCATTAATATCATGTTTTTAGAGAAAACAATGAAATTACTTAATACTTTTAATATCTTTTCTCTAAACGTACAGTATTAGTATGCCTTCAATTTGTTATATTTCTGCTATTGAATAATAAGAGTTCCTTACAAGTTTAGTTCCTAACTTTGGCACAAATGCCAAAAATTACAATTAGTAGCACAACTTATATACTTTACATTTTAAACTTATTTATATGCCCATACAGTGCAGATGGTTTTATCATGTAAGTATATACCTAATATACAATTAATTTTAAATTCATACATGTGAAGTTGTTGGTACAAAATTAAGATTGTATTTAATACTTTCAATGTTTTTTCTGAATATACAATATTAGTATTGCCTTCAATTTTTTACACATCTGTGATGGATTATTAGAGTTGCAAGTTTAGTGAAATACAGTATAATAGCTTTAGTTCCAGCCTTTTGCACAAATGCCAAAAATCATATATAATTCAAATTATAAATATATTTATATGCATGCAGCACAGATATTTTTAACATGTATATACTTAACTTATGATATAATTTAATTTTAAAATTACACACATCAAGATGTTAAAAAATAATGAACACATACACAAAATCGAATAATATATTTATGAAAAATGTGGCAAAATAATAAATTGAGAGAGAACACATGTACATATTAAATCTAGTACATATTAAATCTATGAATGAATGCATATGTGAATGTGTTCACTTAATCATTCAAAAATAGAAATTTACCTATTCTTCATTTTTGTTATGACGAAAATTGATAATGATGAATGCAGTAGATATAATGCCTATATGACGTTTTTAATTTCAAACGGACATTTATATGTAAAAGCTTTCTCTTAAACTCTTTGTAGAGACAATATTTATTGATCATACAATACTTTAGCTTTTAGCACTCTTTTACTCATTGCTTTATGAGTCTTGGCAAAGTTTGCAGAGTTTTATTTCATCACTTTCTTTTTTTATTTAATAAAATAAATACTAATGTTGTAACAGGAATAAAACAATAATAGAAATAAAATATCGCCTGTTGCAATAGAGAAAACTAATGACCAGATATATGCTCTAAACCACTATCAGTGAATTAAAACTTTTTAAGTGAATTCCCATGACTATCTTTGATGAAGTATTATTCTTATTTATTGGTTTCAAATCTTCACTTAATCTAATGAAATGAACAGATGGCAAAAACTATTGTATATTTCAATTTTATTTTTTTAAAAAAAAACTAGCTACATGGATAAATGTTGTATGCATCAGAGCTGTGGTTTGTCAATGATTATTGGAGTGATTCAAGATATAAGGAACCTGTGAAATGGAGTTATAATATCTACCATATTTACCAAGCCCTATTTACACTATTCATTGTGTATAAAATACCCATGTTTTGTTGATAAACTACAATACATCATATATTTTTAACTAAACTGTAAGAGTGTAGTACTTTTCAACACGTACATAAACACAGATGCTTTTTTGTGTATAGTATGCATATATAAATTAAGATTATAATATAAAAATTTAAAAAGTAATATAGTTGTTAATAAATTGAAAATTTTTTTACATATGTATATTGACTATCAAAACTATATTAACTATCAAAACATCATAGAATTATCATTTATATGCGTACACAGGTTGTTAATATCACTAGCAAACTTTCCATAAACTACTGCCACCAAATGCAAGCTTTCAGTAATCAATGGATGCAGGAAGATCTAAGTGCAGTGCTCTCAAATCCAAGGTTCCTGATTGATGAAAGCCACAAGCTAGAAACTAATCTGGGGCTATTGGATGAGTAGGCACTGGATTGGGATTTTATGCAAAAACCTTCCTGCATCCATTGATTACTGAAGGCTTACACTTGGTGGCACTACTATATGGAGAGTTTGCTATTGTTATACATTCACTGAAAAAAAATTAAAAAAATAAATTTGCTATCTATATATATATTTTTTAAATAAAACATGCAGTGAAGTTTCAGATTTTCTTCACTTATCACCAGATTATGACCTTTCTGGTTGTTTTGATTGTTTAAAGTTTATATGGAAAGCTTAACGGTATAGCTATCTCATATACCTATGAAATTATATGTCTAAACATTTCAAGTTGAATGCTAAGAATTGGTTTATACATTATTAAGTTTCTAAAACATTTAAAATTATAATTATTATAAATAAGTTTTTAGTTTTATTGTTTTCATAGTCAAAACCTATATGTAATTTTTTTTCTTCTTATAAAAATTTTTTTTGAAAGAAAGTAAAACTGTGAAGGGAAGCAGGATTAGTTTTTTTTTTTTTTCTGTATCTTGATAATCCATTTTAATTTTACTTTAATAGAATAGAAAACATTCAATAAGATATCAAAATTATTAAATGCTTTATGTCATCAATGACACATTTAAACCCACTTTTAATTCATGAAAGTCTAAATTAATGTATGCATCGATTCAAAGTTTTGAGTTTTATTAGTCTAAATTAATGTATGCATCGATTCAAAGTTTTGAGTTTTATTATTATAACATACATTTAATCCGATGACACGATAATATTAATATTATTTTGTTATTAAAAATTAGTGTTTGTAAGAATGCTTTTTTTTTTCATTGTTTTTATATAGAAATCTATGATATAAATTTAATTAGCCAATGTTAGATACTTAAACTTTCAGACTCTATACTCATCTAGCGACTGTTTAAATATAAATTTGGAAAGATGGTTTTCCTAAAATAAAAGGAAATACTACCTATATTAGAGAGATTTTGCTTATTTAAAAGATACAAATAAAGCTGTCTTTACCAAATGACTTATTGGCCAAACAAGAAGGAGTTGGTTTACAAATAAATAATGTGTTTGGAAATTAGCAGTTCACTTAATGGGAACTTAGTTTGATCACCAATATTATTGTATGAGCTGTATAATATTTAGAGATAATGAGAAAATAATTATAATTTCCCTGTTTTATTTGGCATACAACATGAGGTCAGTTATATAGAAGCAATAACTATTTGTATAGTTTATCTCATTAGCTTAGATTTTTCTGATGCAATATATATTAATTTAAAGATATTCATGGACTTTCAGATATAAACATGGAAATATAATGGAAATGCTCCATATAATCATTCTAGATAAGGTTTTAGCTACAATGTAATCAGGTGATAACCAATTCAAACGCATAATGCAAGTTGAAATCACATGATCTAGTAATAATATTATTTGTCTGATTTATATTAATCAAAAGCAGACCCTTTTACGTTGTAGTATATTTCAATGTTTACATATATTTGTAATATGAACGATAACCCAAATAGAAATATATTTATTTTTTGTTCTTTAAACAGATAACTAATGTTGTAAAAAAGTTGATCACTTATATATAATTTAGTACTGTATAATTTGATCTCATATAGATAACTGAATTGGCCAGGAAAGCTATAGAAGAGAATAAAAATATAGACAACACCTCATTATTGAAAGGTTGTTTAGCAGTAAGAAGAAAAGATGGCATTATTACTAAAACGAAAAATGGAATTATGAAGTATATGGAAAAATTCTACAAAGAACTATATAGTGATAAAAAATAAGAAATCAGTAACATTTACATCTACTGAAATGCCAAACATTTTAAATGAAGAAATGAGATGTAATTAAATCTATGAAGAGAAAAACTCGAGAAAATGCTGGGATTATTATCTATATACAAAATGTTTAAATATTAAAGATGTACTAGATGACTGGCAAAATGCATTAATGACATTAGGTATTTAAGAAAGATGAAGGAGAAGATATTGAAAATTACAGAACTATCAGTCATTTTATTAGTTCTATGCAAGATTTTTACTAAATCAATTACAAATTATGTACAATGAACTTTGGATTCAATACAACCATACTCATTCTTATGATTTGAGAAAGAAGAAGCTCTGAGGAAAGTATTTGTTGTTGTACTGAAACATCAGCTATTTAGCTATTATATTTTTATTACACAGAAGCTCCGAGAAATAATACTATGAAATCATTTATCTGTGAGAATATTAGAATTAACTATATGTTTTATATATATATATATTCTGAAATATAAATAAAAATTGCATTATTCGTCAAGCATTGGTGGTCGAGAGGTCAGCGATGGCAGTTGTCCCGGGTTCGCGTCCCGGCTGATGCTATGACACATGAGGGGAAAAAAAGCATTATTTATGAATGGATATGTAGGTGTGGTAGCGGATATATAGGGTAATCGAGATGTTCATTGGAGAAAAGATCTAAAGAGCACCTGCTTTTATTAAAAAGGGTTCAAAATATGAAACAAAATTGTAAAGATATTAATAATGTATCAGCTTTCGTTTTTTACCATCATAATAAATCATGTATATATGGTTTTAATTTCAATTATAATAATGTAAAAATATTGCAAATTGAGAGAAATAACAATAAAAGGAAAATAAAGGAAGCTATGCTGATATATAAATACAAGCAGAACGTAATCAATAGGTAGGCAGCAAATGTTAAGATCACGGAATTATGCGAAGGTTAACCTTTCAAAGTATTAGTTGAACAAAGACTACGAGTATAGTCAAAAGCGCTCCTAAGTGATGATTATATTTTTTGTTCTTTTCAAAATTTTTGATTATTGTATTTACTAATATTTAATTATAAGTTTCCGTATATTGCTTTGAGAAATACAGATATCGATTTATATATTCTGATATATATATATAAGGTGTACACTTTTAAATGTAATTTAAATTCCTTTGTGTAGTTTGATTAGAAAATAATGGAGTTTTTTTTTTTTGAAATGTACACTAAAACAAATTTGCCATCAGTTGGTTAAACTTCTGTGTAAAAAACTGTTAACCAATAGGTCTTTTTTTTTGTCACATGTTGCATATGATTTGTAATTTTACTGTGATGCTTTCTGGTGAAAACCAGTCTTCTGTTGAAATAGAAAAGATAGCAGTTTTATATACAAGTAATTTTGTGTATGTGTGTATATATATGTATATTATATAATTAGCATGCCAATAGCTCTTAAACTTTTCAGAATATCCTTATCCTCAGATCAGTTTCTAGCTCTGGCTTTCATCAGTGAGGTGCTAGGATATTCAATCATTGGATTTAAAATACCAAATCAAGCCCAGCACTTTATCTAATGTTTAACTATTAGGTAGAAAATCTGAAAGATGTCCCTATGTCTTCAAATCCAGCTATCTAACAAATAGCCATAGGGGACTGAACTTGCAATTATTGTTATTGCTCTTAAGGCTTTGGTGATTTTATATTGCTAAAGCTGTTGATATATGGTGTATCTGAACTTAGTTCAGTCCCATATGGCTATTAAGTTAGATAGCTGGATTTTAAAACATATGAATGTCTGAAAATTTCAGATTTTCTACTTAATAGTTTAACATTAGATAAAGTGCTGGGTTTAACCTGGTATTTTAAATTTAATGCTTGAATACCTTAGCATTTCACTGATGAAAGCCAGAGCTAGAAACTGGTCTGAGGATAAGAATATTCTGAAAAGCTTGTTAAAAGCTATTGGCTTGCTCATTATATAACATTTGTAATACAAGCTCATTAAATTAAGTCACGTGGTATATATATATGTGTGTGTGTAATGTCAATTTAAAAGAATGATAAATCTAAATTTAAGTCCATGTAGTTCATGAAATTTTTATGTACTCACATATGACAATGTGTGTACTTTTTACATTACAGCTTGTAATGTAAAGAAAATTTATTTATTAAATTGGAAACACTCTTGAGGGCATTTTAACTTACTTGTTTGTGATAATTGCATATTCAAAATGTAGAGGTTTATCAGTTTCAATTGAGGTTTTTTTAAAAAATCATTTGTCAGGTGCTGAATTATAATTGTTTGATGGGATTCACAGAATTTTAGGTTGATAGATTTTTAGATTATTAATTTTCTGAGTCTTCAAGAGAATGATATTGCTTCTTATTTGAAATTAAGAAAAATTAGAAACTATTCCCTATAATCCAATAGAATCACAAACTGACTGTAAATATTCAACTCTTCAAATAAATAGTTAAATCAGCCAATGAGCTAATGGACAATGAAACCACTCTTTGAAGTACGTTTAAATAGTAGACGTGTAAGATTGTCAAGTTTTTATGAGAAGGTCATATCATTCCACATAAAATCAAACTTACAAATCACTCAGATTCTAGAAAACTTTGGTTACACTAAATTCTCCATTGCCACCACTGCTTTCGGAGGGGTAGGTTTCATCATTAACAAAAATAAACCACCTAATGATTTCAACATTTTATACTTAGATGGTAACATAGTCATAATCAAAGTTAACTACAGTGGCTTCATCTTCAACATCCTGTTCATTTATATTCAAAACACACTCAATAATTTTCATCACATCATACATACAATAAATATGGTACTATACTCCAACTCATCACCGACACTTCTCCTAGGTGACTTCAATGTGAACTATGCCCACTTCAACAATAAATACTTACACCTAATCAATAAAACTCTCATGTGCGGTGAGGGATTTCTGCCCCCGGGATCCTTCTCCTACACACAAAGCTGTAAAAGTCTCATAGATCTTTTCTATTATTCACCAGAATTGCACTTCCAAATTGAAGCACAGCTTCAACTGGTAACCTACTCAGACCACAAATTATCGAACTTCTTCCTGACAAGACACTTTACACTGGAGAATACAGTCGCCAAACTCTCCGCATGATAACCCGCACAACAGCGACTGAAGCTATCATCTCAGAGTCCTACATTTACTTCAAAAAAATTGACATTCTGTCACAACCCATTGAAGTTGCATGGTTTGCATTCATTGAAGTCATACAATCACTCATAAGTAACTACACACGAAAGCTGAAAGGTCCAATTAAATTGCTTAATGATTTACAAAACATAAGCTCCAAACTTATCCAAGTAACACAGACAACATTAAAGATATTATTTCCTTAAAATTGAAATACAAAACACAACAGGAAAAACTAGCAGAATACCTATCCATCAAGAGAGCAAAATTGTTCCTTGAATCTCAACATTGCTGGACCCGTGGTTACATTCGCTGGGCCCTTGGAACATCAAGAATAAAAAATACACCCTCAATAATTATTTCTAATGGGGAATCCTGGATTGGTCAACAAATGTTGGAAGGCATTAAGCATCACTTCCAGGAAATTCTTCAAAAAGATCCTGAAACACCACTCACTATATGGAAAAATGAAGAAGTTCCAGACATGCATTGCATAATGGAATCCATGCTACAAAACAAAATCACATCCCTTAGGGATCGAATTCATCCTGGGCTTCATGGCATTCCACGCTTCATTCTAGCCCACCTCAGCAAATTTTCAATACCAATTATCCATAGAATGATAGACCACCTAACAGATGGAAACAAAATTATCCCCAATCTTTACCCGATTGCCATGGTACCCTTTCTTAAAAAAAATAAACCACCATCGGAGCTCATGAGTCTTCGACCCATCTCAATGTCCCCTCTAATTATAAAAATCATTGAATCCACTATAAAAGATATCATTCAAGAAGGTATTCTCAAATATATTTTTCCATCCCAGTTTGCCAAAAAAGGCTCATCAACCACCCTAGCTATGGCCCAAGTTAAATCCCTAGTTGATCACTTAAGAACAAACAGGAAATCTAAACTAATTGCTGTTCAATTGGACATAGCTGCCGCATTTGATTCAGTCAGGATCAACATCCTGCTTAAAACTCTGGCTGACTATGCGGTACCCAAGCCATATCTCCAAATCATAAGTAATCTTCTTAGAAACAGACACATACTGATATCCTTAGATGGAAGAACCACTGACAGTTTCAAACCATCACATTCAATTCCACAAGGATCCCCTCTTAGTGTGATTCTTTTCATTGCTTACATCAATCCACTCCTGTTAGACATTCAAAGACAACTTCCAGGAGTCTACATTCCCAGACTAAAGAGGGAGATAGTAATCCTCGCATATATGGATGATGTCTTCATAGTCTTGCCATCACAAAAATATCTTGGTCATCTCAACAAAGTTTTGAATGACTACACTCACCAATATAAACTTTCCTTCAATCTTCAAAAAATCATCTGCATGGAGAATTGCTACAGGAAAGAAGATTACAACTAACTTCCTTGGACAACCACAGAATTTCCTAGGTATTCCCTTTCACAAACCACCTACTATCATCACATCACAAATACAAAATGAAATATTAAAATCTGCCAGCAAAATAACAACATCACTTGCTAAGGTTTATCTTTCACTTCATGGGAAGGTGGCCTTACTCAACATGGTCCTTTTCCCCAAAATTAATTATTACCTCCCAATTATTAAACCTACCAAAATCTTTGTCAGTAAAATTAATTCACTTTGCTCTAGGTTGTTCTGGGGTGGGAAAACTGTTGCCATCAGTCTAGAAGGCATGCGCCGTCCCTGCTGGCTGAATGGTCTTTCACTCCACTCCCCCTATACATTTTTTCTCCAAAAAAGCCACAATCTTATTCATAAATTAACCCTTATTTTTGACAACTTCCAAGTCTATATGCCAGTTGACCCCACCGACCGACCACCACCTCTCAAACAGGATTGGATATCATCCTTAACCTCTGCTTCTCAATGCCTTTACAACTGTCCTGCAACTGCTTGTTCCTCCAAAATGAAATACTAAGATGCATATAATCTACAGCATCCTCAAACATATTCTCCTATTTGCAGACTTAACTTATCCAACAAGAAAATCATATCACAGTTTAAATTTTGGAGCCTCGAAGCAAAATTCCTGGACTTCATAATTAAAATAAATCTTGATGCCCTACCAACTAAATGGTTTTTGGTAAACAGAAGAGGATTCAATAACATTGACCCACTATGCCAACTCTGTGGCCGGGAATCAGAGACATTTGAGCACATTTTAAACATCTGCCCCAATCTCAACAGTATCAGACAATTAATCCACACAAACTCAAAGATCAACTTTCAAATAATTAACTCAATCCAGCACTGCCTTGGCACAAAAACATTTGCATGGATAAGACTATCCACATTCCTCACCTTTTCCATCTGGTCCGTCCGCTGCAAGCTAGCCTTTGAAGGAGCTCATTTAAATCCTCTCCAACTCTTCATTAACATCATCAACAATATCAAAAAAAGGGATGAAATCCTCTCTACCTCTACGGCCTTCTTTGAGACATGGAGACTGTTTGAAGTCCCGTTACAACAATAATGCAAACACTGCAACAAACTCACATCAAACCCACCATCAAAAAGCAATATATTTATCATCCCAATAAATACTCTATGGTCACTCTAAGCATCAACCTGTTGCAGAAACACAATGTCGTTCAATTGAAATACTGCAACCACTATCAAAACAAAGTTGTATAAGATAGACCAATGTCCACATAATAATACATGCATGAGAACTCTTAACCTTTTAACCAAGCTTAACCTGTTATCCTGTATATCATAATACTATGTATATTTTGTGTTAAATAAATTTCTTGATAAAAAAAAGGTCATATCATCTTCACTTTCAACCATTATCAATCCATTGCAGGATGAAGGTATCTCCCAGTTCAATTCATCTCCGATTTCTAGCCTCTCTTTTATTTCTAGGTCATATGTAAGTCTTATAAAAGACATAGGCTAAATAAGAAGGAAGATGTTCACAAAAGTTACTATTTAAAATCATCATCATAACAGAAAATGATTTACTTTCAATAGGACATCAATAATCGCCACCAAGTGTAAATTTCATTCTCATTATCAAGCGACAAGTTTTTAAAAAAAAATGTGAGTGAATGTCTATTTACATATTATGTACATATGAACAATAATTTGTAACCTTTTTTTAAATATATATATATACCTTATTAATTTTTGTTTATATTTAAAGCATTGCTTTATAGGCTTTCCCCTATTTTTAAGTCTTAAAATAGTTTTTAATTTTTACTAAATTTTTTTTTTTATATATAATAAGAATTAGAAAATATTTTAATATGTTTTATTTCATTAATTTATTTATTTAATTACTTTTTTTTTCTTTATAGGTTCGTGATACTGATGTGACTGATCCTAAAAAGGAAAAATTTGCCCAACTTTTAGATGATTTTAAAACATCAGGAATCAATGGCACTCGTATCCTTTTTTTTTTCAATGTAATTTTTGTTTTTATTCATAATTTATTTTTAAGTAAACGAAATAAATTTTAAAAACCGGTTAGAATAACAATAATTGATTAAGGAAGCCATATGCATTAAAATTTTTTTCCACCCATTTACAATTTTTGCTGTCCGATATTTTAGTTTTTTCTTTATTTAAACATTGCAACTTTGTCTAAATTTTGTATTTGAACGTTTCTGCCTGTTTGGTTTCTGTCTGGATGTTTGTGATATGATAAGTTTTTTCATGTCACCCAATGTTTTAAATGATGTAATTGGCTTAAGATGGAACAGAGATGAAAATTGTGCTTGTATTATATGATTAATAGAATTAATATATATAAAATAAGATAATACATCTCAGCTCTAAATTATTAGAGAGAAATCACTTTTATAAATATACTATTCATTCTAAACTTAATTTAGGTGCATTATGTTTTCAAAGTTATATCTTTATTAAAAATTTTACTTTTAACAGAGTGAGCTTTCTTTCCATTTGAGGATAGTTTAGTGAAAGCTTGTGGTTAAACACCTGTAGAGGTCCCTACTATCGCATTTTACAAGCATATTCTCGAGGTTATAGCCTCAGTAAATATTATTTAGCTTTTTAACAAAATTAAATATTTGTTGTAGGGCAGTCTGGTGTAAAAGAAGGTGAAAAAACTAGTTTATAATTATTTTTTAATTAATATTGTATTTATTTTTTAATACTTGTATTTTCATCTTTTTTCATGTTATCCTTCCCATTTTTCCAGGCGGTTTGGTGTAAAAGAAGGTGAAAAAACTAGTTTATAATTATTTTTTAATTAATGTTGTATTTATTTATTTAATACTTGTATTTTCATCTTTTTTCATGTTATCCTTCCCATTTTTCCCTTTCTCCTCTTTTTTATCTTCTCCTTTACATCTTTCTTCTGATAGTTTAAAACTTTTTTTATTACTTTTTCTGGATACCCTTTTTCTTTAAACTCCTTAACTATTAATTCTATTTTTTCCTCTTATTCTTCTGCATTCAAACAATAATTAATAGCTCTATAAACCCTTGAATTAATATTATTTATTTTATATTTCATATCTACATTAGAATTCCAATTCATTTTATTATTATCTTTATTCATTTTCTTATATACTACTGTTTATATTTTACATCTTTTTCATATGCTTTTTTTTATTAATATGACCAACTTATTATTTTTTTGAAGAATATAAAAACATATAAATATTTAGTGAATCGAGTTATTACTTTTGAAATAATCGATCTTGAAACAATAAATGATCTGATTAAAGTCAGGTATCAATAGTTTCAACATTTTTTGAACATAGTGAAAACTTACAGTTCTTGTCACAGATTTAAAAATTGATATAAGCTATATTTTTTGCTATCTTTTTAGATTTCTATTTATAAAGAAAAAGTGCAAGAATTAGTTATGTTAAGAGGGTGGAGTAAAAAATATAGCAAGTTATTAATGAAACTGATCAAGTATTATTAGAGAACCACAATTATACTGTTGCGTAATTAGCCAGTCTTCATTTGGATAGAGAACTTAATGCAGTCTATTTTATTAGAATCTTCTTGTCTTAAATAAAGATAGATAGGGATTTTATGCATAAACATTCCTGCATCCATTGATTACAAATGCTTGCATGCAGTCGGTAGGACTACCATGTGTAGAGATTGCTATTATTATTAACAGCCAGTATAAGCATATGAAGTGGTGATTATGTAATGTTTTGATGGCTTTATACTTATTCTGTCTATAGGATGGTCTTTAAAAAACCAAAGTCACCATAATATGACTATACAAGCAAATGAGTTTGGATTGAAAACTTTATTGTTTTCATCTTGGACTTCTAGCTTTATAGTTAACCAAATAGATAAAAGGTAGCTGCTGGAGGGTTGCATTAGATCTTAAGATCTAGATGCAATGTTCTCAAATCCAAGGCTCATTACTGATGAAAGCCACAATTTACTGGAAATATTGGATGAGGAGGCACTAGATATGGATTTTATGCACAAACCTTCCTGCATCCATTGATTACAAAGGCTTGCACTTGGTGGCATTACTGTGTGGAGCATATGAAATGGTGATCATGTGATGTTTTGATGGTTAAATAAATATTTTTTGTAAGAATAATAAGGTAGTCTGGTATTCTCATATTTTTGAAAACATTCCATCATGTAAATCTAATCATAGGTTTTCTGTTATATCTACTAAAAAAAATGCATGTTATCAAAAGTATAGCTCATGAAATTATGAAAGATAAGCTATAAATTATATTAAAAGAAATTTTGGTACTCCTTTTCAGACAGTAAATTTAGATAATGTGATAATACGCAACCAAAATACTTCAATATTTCTAAATGTTTTTTATTTTGTTTTTGATTACATAACATTGTTTGAAATGTATAATGAAATAAAAATTATGTAAATTTTTAACAATGAGGTTTAATGTATTAATAGCTTGATCGTGAACAAAATGTCTCAATGTCTCGGTTCACTTTCTGAGAAGAGCATAACGATTTGTAAGAGAAGGATGTTAGTATGAGAAATTAAGAAAGTTTGTCTATCAGTTTGGAATTCAAGCATTTTACTTTGTACACAATTGTCATGAATATTACAAGTGATAGGCTAATTATATAAGGGAAAGAAAAAGGCTAGATGTTGAACAGACTTTGAAAAACCTCAAAGGATCAGTGAATGAGAAGACAATAAAAAAAAGACAGTATTTATGCGGCTAGTTAACTACAAGTGTTTTTTTAAAGCCTTCTCCTACGTCACAAGGCCTTTTTAAAACTAAGCATTGATGGCCTAGTGGTTAGCGTAGCTATCTTCCAAGTAGCTGGCCCGGGTTCGTTTCCCGTTCAACGCATTTGACATATATATAAAGACTATTAATATAAGCTCTGCTTGATACCTTTATCTAATGTTTATTTATTGATGTAATACTGTTTACATATATAATTAAATACACACACATCGCTATGATTCTGGCAGTGTTCTGCCAAAAGTATGCTTAGCGCAATATAAATTTTAAATTTAAATTCTTTTATCTTTTCTTAACACTCGTTTACAACGAGTTTATAAATATGAATTCACTTTTATAATTTACCGTTTTAAAATATACAAATCTTCGTCTTTATAAATTGTGTAAATTTGTTTTTAACTGTGAATTTGTTTATTATACATTGCGACTTAGTTTTAATTATTCAATAGAAAAGATTGGCTTTTGCAGATTTATTTAGGACTCAAATTATATTTAATTTTGTTTGGAAATATGGATGTGGGTAAACAGGAAGTTTTTTTTATTAGAAGGTTTACACAATAACAAATAATTAAAAGTATTAACAGATTTTATTTAATAAACTGTAACATTAATTGGAGCAATATCCGTATTGTTCAGATTTTGATGAATCTTTTCTGATGTATCAAAATGGGGACGTCATTTGTAAAATCTTTATCCCTTTCCACTTTTGATGTCACATAAGGATATTATTTCACAATTTGCATAATAAATCTTTTGTATATAATGTTTCCGAAACCAAAAATTATATTAAAACATTTTAAAATGTGACCGTTATTCTAACTTTTTTGCCTTCTTACAACTGTCCTTAGAAATTACGATTATCATGAAAAGTATCCGATAATCTGATGAAAGATAAATGAACTTACTACAGCCTACTATGACCAAGCCCTAACGGTTTAGCTTCATAATTAATAGTTTGCCATTGATTTCTGTCTTGAAATCATTTCTTCTATTATCTCAAGTGCTTTACAATTCCAGCACGAATATTAATGAGCTCATCAAATTTTAATTATGCATTGAAATGTTTGCATTATATATATATTCAAATGGAATAACGGAAAAACAAAATGAAATGTATAACGTTTGAATACATGTACAATGTATATACTTAAGCTTTAGATGTAATTAAAGGGGATTTGAACCCAGACTTTCAAGCACCATACGGTCATCCACTCCATCCAATATAACCGATATCCATGACCACATACATGTGAAAAAGATAAATGATCTCACCAGCACTCATTATTTGGTCCGGATCATCATCTGCCACACATATATATAATCAGTGCTAGGTTTACATTCAGATAGAAAATCTATACACTTTAGAGGATTGAAGCCTGTCCATTAAAGTGTGTAGATCTGCTGCTATCTTAATATAAACCAAACACTGATTATATATGTGTGTGTGTGTGTGTGAGAGAGAGATGATGATCCAGACCAACTGATGATTTCTGGTTACATATATTGGAGATCATTTATTTTTTCACATGTATGTTGTTATGTGTACAGTTATATTGTATAGAATGGATGACTGCAGGGAGCTTGAAAGTGTGATTTCAAATCCTCTTTAATTACACCTAGGGTAAGTATATACATTATATTTGTATTATTAGAGGGGATTTGAACACAGACTTTCAAGCTCCCTTCAGTCATCTAGTAGTTCATCACGAAATACGTATATTGGAGATCATTTATCTTTTTCACATGTATGTGGTCATAGGTATCGCTTATATAAGATGGAGTGGATGACTGAAGGGAACTTGAAAGTCTGTGTTCAAATCCCTTCGAATTAAATCTAAAATGAAATATAGTAAGGAGCAGCAGTCGGCACTTCTACAAGATCACAACACAAACGATCTCAAACTATCATATATAAAAATAGAATGGCAAGTGTTTGTAGATAAATTTTTATTTGATTTAGAATGACATGAAAATATTACGCCTTAGTTATTTATTTATATAGTGCTATGTTTTTAATTTGTAACAATCATTAGGGAATCACTCCTCTACACATGCGCTGTATAGATTTTAAACACTTCAGTAATAATCTTCTTTTTAAACATAAGATAAAGTTATTTGAAAAGATAAGATGAATTCACCATAATCTTTTAACTTAAGCGTATATAGGCAAATCTTAAGTATTTAGAGCATGAAGATCACAATTAATCACTTTAATTCCATTTATTATGTCTTAATAATCGACATTTGCAAAATGTTTACAATTTACTGCCCTTCAGTATTAGATGTAATATTACACATATTTTTAGCAAGTTATTTATTTATCTAGCGCTGTGTTTTAAATTTGTAACAATAATTAAGGAATCGCCCTCTACATTTGTGCTGTATAAATTTAAACCAATAAATAGAGTTAAAAGTGATTGAGATCTTCACGCTCTCATTTCTAAATGCTTAAAATTTTTCTATACATAGACGCTTAGGTTAAAAAAGTTAATAGGATTCATCTTTTCAAAAGACTATCTTGTGTTTAGAAAGGAGACTGTTCCTGAAGTGTTTAAAATCTATACAGCACATGTGTGGAAGAGTGATTACATCTTTATTAATATAATCAAATGCTCTGCAGTGGTTAGAATGACAGATTTTGGAGCTCAAATGTATGGACCACGCCCAATTTCTATTACTTCTGGTACTTAAGAACTCCTGAGTATTTTAAATCAAACTACTGTTTGAAATATTAGATAGATATGTGTATATTTTGGTTTTTATTATAGTCATTTTCATTTAATTTAAACTTTTATTTAAATGTTCTATATATAGGTATAATTAACAAATTTTATGGGTATGCAAAAAAACATTGCCTAAATAATTACAATGTTTGAGATGAATGTTAATTAAAATAGCATGATTAACAAATTTTATGGATTTCAAAAAAATCTCGTTCTTTTACGTTTGAGACAAATATTGCTTAAAATTATTAGCACTTATTGTTAAAAACGATTGTAAACTAAGAAAAAATAAATGAAAAATAAAATTTGTTATAGTGCTTATAAGAATTATAATCTTTGTACATCACGGAAAAGTACTCGATATTTATCTCATCGTTTTTCTGTTGTCATTTGTTTAAGAAAACACTTTTAGAATAAATTTGCACACTTTTTGCTTTTGCATATCATATATATTGACAATCATTGTTTATTATTTACAAAATGTACGATAAACTGATTTGACTTTCCATTCCGACATTTTCATAAAAGTATAGTGCCTGGATAATTTTTATCGTAGAATTGCAAAATTGTTTTAATTTGTACAACATTTGTGTAAATTAACTTTTTTTTTAACAATTAAATTTTTTCACAAAAATTATTTTTATTTTTTAAATCCTTAATATAATTCAGATGTGCATATGTTTTTTGAAGTTTTGGGGTCATAATTTATTAAAAACTTATTCGATCTAAACTAGTCTTTGAGCAATGTTAGCTACATTGTGACGGTTATTATAAAATTGAAGATATTTTTCTGTCATAGTTTTTCTACTGTCATTTATTTTCTGGCACAGAATTGCAAACCTTTTGCTTTTATATGACCTACGTAGTTTGAGAATCAAGACATATTACAGGTATTCACATAGCGTATGAATAAACACATTTTTGTTTGTTTTTTTATTTTTATTGTAATCTTTGCATAGGGCTGATTTAAAAATGCTTGATTATTATAAATTTTAAATTTGTAGGTTTAGGAATAACAGTATTCCATCCGTATACAATAAACATATGTGTGATAATGGGTCAAAGTCAGATCTGATAAATAAACCATAAGCATCATGAAAACTCTTCATAATTTATTTGGTTCTAACTGCATTCTGTATATTTTATTTAAATCATTAGCATTATATTTCTGTATTATATTATATTTTATGTATACTACCAAGGATGTCTAAATAGTATAAATAAAGATCTACTTTGCAATTTATTATTTTGACAAGATAATATTGTCATTTAATTTGATTTTAAGCTATAGCTAATAATATTAAGTTATAACTGTGATAAATAGATAAAACATTTTGAATTCCATTAATTGATTGTCTTTGACCAGTAATCAGTAGTGATTTTCCTGCTTAAAGATAGAAGCTAAGTCCAGTCACATATTTTTTTCAATCTAGTCAATTACTGTTGCTACATTTATATATAAATTTATGTTATATGTTTATGTAATATTTACTAAGGCTGTAACCTCAAGAATATGCGTCTGAAAAATGCCCCTCTTTTCTTCCATAGCGTAAGCTTGTGATTAAGACCTGTAGAGGTCCCTGCCTTCGCATTTTTCAGACACATATTCTTAGTAAATATTACTTAATATAATAATGTGCATTTAAATAAATTTATAGTTATATGTTTATGTAATTTACATAATATCGATATATTATTACATGAACATTATTTCTGCATTATACATATTCTGTTTTATAGAAATTTACTTTGAAATTTATTCATGTTTTTGTCTGCTTTTTTCTTCTGATTTTTAAGTCCTTAATATTATTCAGATGTGTGTATGGTTTTTGAAATTCTTGGTCACAATTTATTAAAACTTATTATACGATCTAACTACCAGGGTATTCCAACAAAGAATGTCAAATGCATAACAAAACAGGTAAGTGATTTTTTTTAAAGCTTTAATTAGAATGGTGATAATTATGCCCCACCCACCCAATATCTATATAATAAATATTAGAATATTGTGTAAATTAGAAGCATGTGATATAGAATAAATTTCAATAATAAAGCAAAAAAATGATTTTAAAACAATTGTAAATAAATAATTATTACTTATATATATATTCATAATCTTAACTAGATAATAAAGTAATTAATTATGTGCAAGTACAAACAATTTATTAAAAATTGCAGTCTGTCGTTATACAATTTTTGCATATCTGGTGAATATCACGAGGTCTTTGTTTGGGCAGAAAAATTATTATAAAGAAATTTAGATACACTTATGGTCAGACAATTGCATCTTATGGATGATGTTATAATTAGGATTGAGAATATAAAATAAGTTAGTATTGTGTAATTAGTTAAGCAGGTTCAAAACATAACTACATTAAAAAGCTAGATTCAAATTTATAAGAAATTTAATGTTCATGTCTTAGGAAAAATTGGTATTCACATTCCTGATTAATACTCTGACAATGATTATATTATTATTGACTTGATTAAAAGGAAGTATATGTCATTGTCTGCTTGGCAACATGATGCATT
Organism: Epiperipatus broadwayi; assembly: GCA_028023455.1. Classification (NCBI taxonomy): domain Eukaryota; kingdom Metazoa; phylum Onychophora; class Udeonychophora; order Euonychophora; family Peripatidae; genus Epiperipatus; species Epiperipatus broadwayi. The sequence continues at coordinate 6,699,212 of JAQFVV010000017.1, forward strand.
GAATATCAAGTTTTATAATCAATGTAGAGATTTAAAATCAGTTGTTCAACACTGAGAGGAAGACTAAAAAAAATGTTTGTTGAATCAATATTGCAAACAAGATAGAATCATTTTTTGGATCGTAATCCTAATTATATCCATTGGTGGTATTCTTTTATATTATAATAATGGTATTTCAAACAAATGGTAAGGAATATTTTGATCATCTTGTGACTAATTAACAAGAATCTAGATGACAGTCTATAGTCACAAATCCATTCCATGTATTCATTTAAATTTGTACAAAAATGTGTAATGAAGCTAAAATATCTCTTTATAATTTTAAAAATAGAAAGGATATATAATGTGAAATATGGGAAAATTTAAAATAAAGACATTTACTAACTTCAAAACTATTTACTCTTTTTTGGAATATATGAATCCATGAAATTGTGCGTTCTGATCTTTGAAAATTGCTTGTAAAAAAAAAATAAAGAAAATAGTAAAGATTGCAGTAATTATCATGGAATATTTAAGATGATAAGAAAAATAGTAATAAGGATATATTTAATAGGTTGATTCCAGTCATAGGTGGATGATTAGTAATTACTTGACTTGGTTTTAGAAAATCAAGAAGCAATTTAAATGTGATTTTTGTTTTCAGGCAAATGCGAGATGTAAAAAACCGTATAATTTATATATTGCTTTGTTTGATTTGTGCAATGTTAATCTATTATTCAAAATGATTTGTATCAATGTTTAAATTATATAATTCTTTATCAAAGCTTATTCATATTATATAACATTTACATGTTAGCACGAGAGGAAATGTTATTTACTGCTGGTAGAAAATCTAAGACCTTTGAAATTAAAACGATTTTTCATTTTATTACAATTGTCTCTGGAATAGTTTATACTCAATTTAATTTGAATTGATTGATAGCAAAAACAAAAAATGGTTTTTTTTTTTTAATGAAGAATGAAAGGAAATTCTTGAGCAGTTTTTAAGTTGGATGTGGATATATAGCCCAGACTTCATATGGTGTTGCATGTCAATACGTTAAAAGATAATGATATAATTATTTCTAGTAAATTTGTTGTACAATGGCAGTTATTCTGTTAAATTTAGTATATAGAAGCTAGAGTTCAAACATTGCCACTTGGATCTTTAATCTATACAACATAAAGATCCTGAAATTTTTATTTATTTAAGGATACTTTTAAGATTCTGTAGATATAGTAGCAAGACCATATGTGTATTTTTCATATATGATGATATTGAATCTAGTGTTTTGGTGATAGTGTTATAAGTTATCTTAGAGATAGTCTAAAAAGATGAAGTGTTATTGCTTTCATTGAATTAATTTGTCTGTAGATGGAAAGTTATAGTCACATGAGATATCGAAGCCTTGCAGGAAAAGTCAAAGGACAGCACCATAAGATATCAAATAAACTAACGGAAACAGTACTTGAAAATACGATGTACTTACGTTTCATAGATTGGTTGCATAGATATCACAAAATTTATCATTTCATTTTTTAAATCACCAAAGATCACACGATCATTATTTTCTGTGCTTACATGAGCTGTTAAAAGAATGACTTACTCTCTGCATCCATTGATTACTGTGGCCTGCATTGGGTGGCACTATTGTATGGAGAGTTTGTCATTAATAAAAAATAGAGAGCTGGAAAGATGGAGAATTAGTATGGAGAATAAAAAGAGTAAATGTATATAGAAGTAAATAGAATATTGGATAATTACGATAATAGCAAGGAAAGTCTACTGTTTAAGGCTCGAACAGGATCATTAGCAATAAGGGAATATACTTTATACATAAATGGAGAAATGGTGTTGATTTAGTCTGCAAGTTGTGTAAGGACGGCATAAAAAATATTAGGGATCTACTAATTGAATGTAAATACTTACAAGCAGAAAGAGTACAAATAATGTTGTGCGAAAATAAACAAAGTGATTATACAGAAAATGGGTTCTTGGTTTTTATGCTTGGTTTGGAAAAAGATAAGCGGGATATATATATATAAAACCCATGGAGTGGATAAAGATGATGTTGTGGCAATGGATGGAGTATGATAAAGAAGAACAGGCGAAAAATTCAGGGTGGGGAATGGAAATGGAAAGTAAAGTGGCTAACAGGTTTTTCTGGCAACTTCTCAACTTAGTTAATCTAGACCCAATTATGAAAAGTCCTTCAAATTGTTTGACTATGTTACTATTATTTAATTTTGGATACATATGAATTTTATTATATTTTTATTTACAACTGTCAAACTCACTCCACTCACAACTTTGACACCATCCACCTCAGATAAATACAATAATGATTATTACTAATCATTTACTAAACTAGAGATTATCTCTCCCCCAGATATAAACTTTAACCTCAGTTAAAGATTTTAATAAAAGGATATTATAAATAAATTAATATTCGTACATTATTAATATGTAATATAGAGAGCGTACCAATAGCTCAAACAAGCTTTTAATTGATAAGTGCAGTAAGAGAAAATATTTAAAATCTCTATCCAGAACATATTTGTAAATACAAGCTCATAAAAGTAATGTCACGCTATATATGACTTGCTTTATTGATTAGTACTTTATTAAATATACATTAATCAAAAACATAGTACGGAGTAAATATCCATAATAGGTATAAGTAAAGGCCTTTTTTAATTTGATAATTGTTCTACTTAATTTAATTTACAATTTTTTCCATCGAAGGATAATGGTAAAATGTTTACAAAACGTTTACTGTTGTTCCTATTACATGAAAAAGAAAAGAGAAAAAATAAGTTTGATTCATCACTTTGTTAATTATTTGTTTTTGATAGAAATTTATCATATATTAATTTATGCCACAGATATTCTAAATGAATTAAAATTGAACTCTATGAAACACTCATGATTTGAGGTATACTGTAGTTCCTTGCCAACGGGCAATTTATTTCAAACAGCTCTGTTGAAATTAAAAATAAAAAATACTTAAACAATATTATTTCATTTGTTTGCTTGCTTTTCTCTTTTATCATTAAGTGATGTTTTCTCAGTCTTCCAAAATCTTCAATTTTTCATTTATTATGGTGGAAGCATATCAACCGCCTGTTGGTTTTTCCAGTTAATTAAGATTTGTGAAGGTGTGTATATCTTTGCACATGCTAAGATCACAATATGAGAATTTAATTTTCAAGTTCATTGAAGAGTTTCATGTTTTCTGGCAAGATTATCTTATACTATTATAATTAAATTTATACTATTCTGTGATTTGTAATTATATTTAGCATATGTCAGAGCTAAGAAACTAGTCATTGATTAGTAAAGGTTTTATATAAACCACAACCATACTTTGTATTTATGAAAAAATAAGATTGACTTTTGTTCTAATTTCCATGAACATAAATGTCATCTGTTAGTTGTCAGAATATGTATTTCTTAAAATAAACAGCTTGTTATTAAAATATCACATTGATACTGATTTTTTTTTTCTAATTTATTTGCTTTAGGTGTTAGAAGGCTTAGATTATCTTCATTCAAAATGTCAAATTATTCACACAGATATAAAACCAGAAAACATTCTTATGTGTGTTGACGATGCGTATGTTCGGAAGTTGGCTGCTGAGGCTACTCAGTGGCAGAAAATGGGACTTAAACGACTTCCCTTATCTTTGGGTAAGTAAAAGCCATATTTTGAAGTCTTAAATATGATTAGTCAATTTGGAGTACATTTTCTTTAAAATGATTTTAAGTAACACTAATTATATTAATACTAATATGAATGTGGGATAATGAGAATGAAAGAAAGCCCACATCAACTTTTGTATTTAAAAAATACCTGACAGAAACAGAAAGTTAACAAGTATATTTTTAAAATTGTTTGCAAATATTTATGTAGAAAAGCATGAAAATCAATATTGAAATAAATTTTTAATGTAAGCATGAGTATGCTTCTATAAAATAATTTTTTTATTTAGTTTTTTTTTTGTTTGGAGTCCATTAATTATATGGATGGTTGTTTTAATTTGATGTATTTTACTCGCTTATCTGACCTTTATTTTGATTTCTGCCGATTATGCAAAAGCAGTATATTTTAAAAATAATAAAATAAGCTTTTTTTTTCACTTTTTGGAAATTATGTTTATATGAACATAAAATAACCCAAATGCATGCCATATACCCACATGTGGACAAGGTGGATGACTGATTCTCTTTTCCTCTCTGCCTGCATTTCCATCTCTGAATAATGTGTGTATTACATAGTGGCATAGTTTACATACTCTCCATAAAAATTTTAAGATGCTAGTATGTCTGAATCACAAATTTGACATAAAATGTGATAGTGTGTTTCGTACCTTAATTCAGGGTGGAACAATGCGTGGACATTAATTTTAAATTGGGCAAAACTGGTACCGAAATGTTTGAAATGATTCAAGCTTTATATAGCAAAGAAACCATGAGTCCCAAAAATGTTTTGAAGTGATTCGTAAGATTTTGTGATGATAAAGGAGAGCATTGAAGGTATGACACACGTGCTGTGTTTTATGTCATAATTTATGATCCAGATGTGCTAGTGCCTTACAATTTTTATGATGGATAGCTAAACTATATTACTAGATAACACACACATGATTCAGAAAATCTTGGAGAAAGAACCAGCCATCTTTTCATTGAGACATAATTGTATATGTTCGTAATGTTTGTGAGAATAAATATTTTCTAAAATATTTGAAACCAGAAAGTAGTTTATTAATTTTATTTATTAGTTGTTGTTCCATTAGGTTATAGTTCACACTAAGACTAAGAAACAATATTAAGAGTTGATTTAATAAATAAGAAAAATTCTTTATTTTTATGATATGTAATAAATTAGCAAAACCTTTTATGTCCGCAACTGAAAAGGTTTTATTATTTTCTTATGAATTAGCTTCTTTGTCTTAGACACTTTGAAAGCACACTCGGGTGTGTCTAAGAAAAAGAGAAGAAAATAATAAATCCTTTTCAGTTGCAGATATTAAAGATATTTTGCTAATTTATTACAGATACAAACAAAAAGGGAAAAAATACTATTATGATATATAGTAAATAGCTTTTTGGTGGAAAATTATAAAGTTAGCCAGAATATTTCTTATTCTGAATCAGATCTTCAGTTGTCTTAATAAGAGAGTGAATGACTTAATAGATTTAATAAAGCAATGACTGTTGTAATTTCTTCATGTTTATTGTTGAAGGTAACATTATTTAAAACCAGATGTCTTCTTTTTTTTTTTTTAGAATTTTTGGGAATTGTCTTAAATATATGTGCGGCTTTATATATGTAAAACATTGTAGCAAGTGGGTATTTATTGTAAAATATTTTGAAAGTATTTATTTTTTTATAGTTATGAAGTTTTATACAAAACATATTTTGCCTTGAACACACATGCATTATATACAAAATAATGGGAGTTTAGTGATAACTTCATTTAATATAGTACAGATTACTATTTACTCTTGAGAACCACTTATATTCTACATGGCATGAATTATAGAGAATATCAAACCGTATTTCATGCAGAAAAGTTGTAGGCTTTTTTTTTTTTTTCAGTAAATTATCCTTTTAGTTGTTGTTCAAGAACTGAATTTGAATATTATTTAACTGAGATGGTTGGGGAGGTTCATAATTTACGATTTGTCTCACCATGTAACATGCATACCTATCATTCATTGATCATATCTAGTGCTCTTTTCATGCATAATGGCATTATCATTAAAAAGCAAAGACTTTGAAATGGCAGATTGGCAATAAATAAATATTCTACTATTGAAGATTTGTAAGGACTGGAATGTTCACCCGTATTTTGTTTTTTACAGTAATTTTTCTGCTTAGTTTGATAATTTTTTTGGCTACAATTATTTTATTAATCCTTTCTAATTAGTACAAATCTCTGATCAAATTTAGTTCTAGTAGGTTATCTTTTTTCTTATCTTGTGAATATTGTTATTACTGGAAGCTCTTGATCTTAAAACGTTAAATTTTATTAGTAGCAATTACGGAAAACGGTGTTTCAACTAATCAAGGATTAATAATTTAATAAGTTTTTAATCCAGACATAATTGATGTGTCTTCTCTTAAGCTTATGAAACTGATTTCAAATTTCTTTCACATATGCCTTACATTCTTTTTGCAATAATAAAAACAAATACTCATAAAAATCATGATGATATAGCACAATTCAAAATTAATTTATGTAAGTGTTGTTTTTAATTCTCTGGATAACTTTAAAAAAGCAAATAAATAAAAATGTCAACATTTTTTACTTAGTTAAATTATAGTGGTTTAAACTGTGGTGTTAATACTATTCTAAAATTTATATAAAGCTATGGAAACAATATAACTTATTAGTTATCATTAAAAATAATGCATATGTTTTCTAGATTATATCAGGGATTTTAAGATATTTTTGCTCCCCCATCTCCTTCAGTTAATTCAAAAGTTTATTATACATGATACTGAAGACTTTTGTTATTGGTTACCAAGAATGTAACTTATTTGCTTTACACAGAGGCAAAACTTTCCATTCAGTAGTGCTACTCAGTGCAAGCCAGAGTAATCAATGATTGCAGGAAGGTTTATGCATAAAATCCTTATCTAGTGACTATTTGTACAATATTCCCAGACTAATTCCTAGCTTGTAGCTTTCATCAATGAGGAGCCTTGGATCTGAGAGCACTGCACTTAGATCTTAGGATCTAATGCAACCCTCCAGTCGTCTCCTTTTACTTTTTTAGCTAGCTATAAATATAGTCCAAAATGAAAACACAATAATGTTTTCAAGCTAAGCTCATTAGATGTATAGTTGTATAGATTTTAACTGAGTTCAGCATTATAAGCATAAAGAATGGTGATCATGTGATGTTTGATGGTTTAATACCAATCCTGCCCAATAGGATTGTGGTAGTTATTAAAGAACCAAAGGCACCAAAAAGTATGGATGATGAACTGAGTTCAGATCTATACAACTATATAAGCTAATGAGTTTAGCTTAAAAACATTATTGTGTTTTTATTTTGATCTCAAAGCTTTATCGTTAGCTAAAAAAAGTAAAAGGTGGCTGCTGGAGGTTTACATTAGGTCCTAAGATCTAGGTGCAAAGCTCTCAGATCAAAGACTCCTCACTGATGAAAGCCACAAGCTAGAAACTAGTCTGGAGATATTGGATGAGTAGGTACTAGATAGGGATTTTATGCACAAACCTTCTTGCATCCATGGATAACTCTGGCTTGCACTGGGTGGCGCTACTATATGGAGAGTTTAGCCTCTATGAAAAACAGCTTATGTAGGCATAAAAAATGGTGATCATGTGATTATTTGATAATATTATGCATAATTTTTACTTTGGCTAATCAACAGTAAGTCCTGTAAGTTGTCAAAACATTAGATAAAGTAATAGTGTTTGGTCCTCAATCATTATTATACATAATAAGCAGTTCTAGGAAAAGTGGTTAAAATGAAAGATTTATATTTTATACATATAAAAAAAATTCCATGAAATTATATTTCTTGAAAAACAATAAATTACGAGTACAGTATAGTATTAAGATTATTAAAAAATAAAATAGAAATTTATATAATATTAGTATTAAGATTATTTGTATATCATAAGTTAATGATCAACTTATAAAATCTTTTTTTTTTTTTTAAAAAAAAAAAAAAAATCATTGAAATTCCTGAATGCCGGGGGAGGGGGGTAATTTAGCAGATTTTAATTGCTTTGAAATGTGTGTATATTTATATTTGTATTTAAATATGTTTAATTTAAATTCAATATGTATTTAAATGTAGAACTTTATATATAATAATAATGAATGACGATGATCATCATGATGATAAACAATCACTTATAAAAAAGGTATGGTCAATTCTAACTCCAAGAAGAAAGAAGGAAATGTGAGGGGGGGGAGAAGGAGAGTCTCTTTAGAAATAAGTTTTGCAAATGACTATAGAGATTGATCTGTGAACCCCAAATATATTTACATATAGAATATGTCGGTCCATTTTTTTTTTGTATACATTGGTATTTTACAATGTTATCTTTTAACTTCTTCAACAGAAATGTTTTCTTTCTGAAATGACTTCAACGTCATGTTTAATTGTAGCTCTCCAATGAATTTATTACCTACCATATCTCCCCACTGGAAATAATTGGTATTGAATTTCTTTAGAATGCCTTTGAGATAATTCTAGTTAAATAAATGGGATAGAAGTCTATCATGAAAACCATATCCACGTTTATTATAAAACATTTTTTAGAAAGTATTGCATTGTTCATTTCGTTTTAAATATCCAGTCCAACGAAGATGTGATTTAACAATAGTGGACTCTATAGTATCACATCCATAAAGTTGAAGAACATACTGATTGGGTTTAAGATCTTGCCATTATATTTTTAAAATTTTATGGAACAACCTTAAATGAAACTTGTCCATGTCTCACTTTCATATAATAAATTAGGTAAAATAACAGCTCTATGTAAAGCTAATTTAGTTGCACTAAAATTATATCTCTGTAATGAATTGTTCTCATTTTTAATTTAGTAAGAACATTTCTAGTACATTAGAGTCTATATTGTATTCCAACATCTAAGTCCATCTTTTGATTTAAGAAACTATTAAGGTATTTAAATTGGTTTCCATTCTCAAATTGGTAACCATCCAGGTTAAAAGTTGCTGAACATTTTTTTTCTATTACAGGCTGATAACAACCTTGAGCTTTTTGAATAATAATTAATAAATGGCAAAAAATAGCACAGTCATCCGCATAGTGTAAATCCAGAATGGAAACAAGTCAAGTTTTTGTTTTTATTTTTAATCAATTGAAATTAAAAATTCCACCATCAAATCTATCATAACTTTATTTCTGTTTATTAAATCACACCATTGTCATAAAAATTTGGAGCAAGTGCACGACTTTGTTAAATATCAGTTTTGATTTTAAATGCTTCAAATTTTCCACCTGTAATAATAACATATTTTTCTCTCATTTCATCATTTAAGAAGACAGTATAATACAAAAAAGTTTTGTTGAAGAGCAATTAATTTCAAAAAATATCATAGATTTGTTTGATTAACTGAATCAAATGCCCTGATCAAATCAATAAAAGCATTATACACTTATCTAGTACTTGCCTGACAACAAAAAACTATGTTTACAATGCTTCTTGATCATTTTTAAAACCATACTGTGAGCCTCTGGTAAGCATTCATCTATGATGGAAACAATCTATTCAATAAAAGCCTTCAAAGTTATGTTGCTGTAGAGGATAGTGATATTCCGTGATGATTATTTTAATCTTGTCTGTTCCCTTTGTTTTTGAAAATAAGAACTATAAAACAGCCTTTCCATTTTTAAAATCACAGGGTTATTTTGACTTTATCACATTGGATATCTTTGTCCAAAGTCTAAATGAATTGATAAAATGGACATATCAAAATATGATCAAAATACTTTTTCCAGCTGTTTGAAATATTATTGCCATCCTATAAGAGATTACCATTGCTAGATTTGATTGTGATGTCGTGTCTCAGGTTCTTGTTTCTTTCAGTGCATCAAAAAAAAAAAAATCTTGACTGACCATAATCAGCATATGTTAATCATCTTTACAATTTCAACCAGCAATTATTTTCAAGCCTTTTTATTATCATTCTACATTTGTTTTCAGATTTTTATATGTTGTATGGAGCAGAAAATGTCACATATTTCCTTTTAATCAAATCACTTATAATATCATTATTGGAAAACCAATCATGTTCTCCTTTTTTTTTTTTAGTGAACCTTAGGATAAATTTACTTGCATCCATAATATATTCCTTAAGAGCTTTTTGGCTTGAACAATATGACAGTCCTGAGAATGCATATTAGCATTTTAGTGTTTAATAGTTATTGAAATTCTTTTTAAGATTGAACATCAGTTTTCTTATGAGAATGTTTGCAATAATATCTATTTTTTAATGCAACTATCATTCTAATCTTTGAAATACTAATCTATGATCCACCCAAACATTTGCATTTGTAAGTACTTACATAATATGAACTTTTCTTATATTCTCTTTTTTTTTTCCTATGTCAAATGCGTTGACTGGGAAGTGAATCCAGGCCAGCTGTTTGGAAGGCAACTATGCTAACCACAAGGCCACCAACGCTTGTAATCTACTAAATACTATTGTTTTGAGTATGGATGAATCCATGTTTTTTTATAAATTTTTTTCCCTAAACAAAGTATTTGTAATAGTCAATTTATAATTTTGTGCAATAATTCAATAACAGCAAACCCATTTGAATTTGCAACTTTGATACCATTATTTTAAATAACTTTTGGTTAACAACTATTTCTTGCATTAGCAAATGCATTAAAGTCTCGAAGAAGAAAAATTTGATCTTTTAAGGGTGTTGCTGTAGTAATGTTATCCAACAATGAAATGTTTTCCTTCTCTGAATTCTCTAAATGTAAAGTTGGAGTGTTTATAGTAGAAACATTGTGTAAGATGAACTTTAACATCATTAACTTCTCATTTATACAATGAGGAATTCCAGAAATAGAAGATAGTAAATTAGACTTCACAGCAAATCCAACTTGATGTATTCTCTTACTTTTCACTGACTGATTTTCAAAAAACAAATTTGTAATTATCCAATTGTTCTATTAAACATCCTTCTTCTGGGAGACAAATTTTACTAAGCGCATCTATATTGATCTTAAATCTTGATAGCTTTTTATCCACTGATCAATTTCTTTATTCTTCTTGAAATGTTTATATTAAGCAAAGTTCATATTTTTTATGTGATCTATATTTACAAAAAAAGAGGTTTATAATGTAATACCTTTAGTACTATCACTGCTTCTTTCTTTACTACTACTGATGTTATTACTATTGCCATTATTTCTGTTGCTATAATAAGTAATCCACCAGGTGAAATAATGGGGATAGATCATTTGTAGACCATATTTTTTTAGTGAGATTGTTTACATGGTTGTGGCAGTGTTATGATCAGTTTTTAGCATGAGCTTAGAACATGATTTTTTAAACTCTACTATCCCACTTTGCAACTGCCACTTTTTAAATTAAGAGTGACATTAATCTAATATCAGACTTCCAAATGGAGCTTCTGACTACTGAATTTTACTGTCAGTATACTTTTGTTTTTTTTTTAAAAAAAAAAACCCTGATATCAGTCATACATCCAATCATATGGCTGCCTCAGAAATTATTGCACCAAGCCATGACCAATTGATTTACTTTTTATAAGATTTTTTTTTAAAAATAAACATAGACCCATTGAAAAATAATTTTCAGTTTACCACTGAAAATCTGATGACGGAACACTCAAAGCCCTTATTGATGCCAGTAGTATTATCATACTCATATTGACCTTAAATCACTGTGACCCCTCACATACAGGATCTTAATATGTCCATTTAAATATACAGAAGAGGGATGGGCAGAATACAGTCTGAATATGCATTGCTATACTAAACTTAATGTAATAAACATCACATGACTACCACATCATGCTTACTGTATGTGGCATATGTGTAGTGAGTTTTGCCTGTTTAAACAATGTAATTATAAGGGAGTTGAACTCAGACTTCCAAGCTCACTACAGCTATCCATTCCATCTTATACAACTGATAAATACAACCACATATGTGAGGGGTCAGAATGACTTAATGTGGGTATGACAATAACATTGGCATCAACAAGTGCTTTGAGCTTTCCCTCCTCAGATTTTCAATGATATGGATGGCTGAAGAGTTGGAAAGGTGCAGAGGATTGAAGCTTGTCTATTAAGGTTGGAAGATTTGCCATCTTAATATAAACTGAGTACTGATTGTATATATGTGTGATAGATGATGATCTGAACCAACTGATGAGTGCTGATTCAGCACAAATACGCATATTGGAGATCATTAGAGTGATTTAGGATCAACATGTTTATCACTATAATATTAGCATCAACAAAGGCTTTGAGCATTCCATTTCTCAGATTTTTAATGATATGGATGACTGAAGAGTTGGAGGGTTGAGAAGATTGAAGCTTGTCCATTAAAGTTGGAAATTTAGCTACTTAATACAAATTGAGTACTGATTATATATATATATATGTGGGAAATGATGATCTGGATCAACTGATGAATGCTGGTTCAACACAAAGTATGTATATTGGACATTTATTTATTTTTCCATGTGAGTGATCAAGGATAGCTGTTGTATAAGATGGAGTGGATAGCTGTAGGAGCTTGAAAGTCCCTTATAATTACATTAAGTTTAATATAGACATATGTGTATTTAAATATTATATAGATATATATGTGGTTAACTCATTAAATTAGTATTTACATAATTGATTTGCATTTTTTATAAATTCTTATTTATTTGTTTGTCTGACTCCTAGAGTATAATTTTCTTAATAGGGAATCGGGAGTTCAATTATAGCAGCAAAACAATTTCTAATACAATTACCTACACTAAAATTGTTATTAAATTAAAAGCAATTTAATACTTTTTATCTGTAACATTATATATATTATATATATATATATATATCATTGATGTCAAGTTTTATAAAATATCAATTTTTATTGACAATGAAATATTTATTTGATTAAGAAATTCCTCGTTATTTTTGGTATTTTTTTTATATTTTTTAAAAATATTATTATAAATTCATTTTGAAATATAATCAAAATATGTATCTTTACTGTTTTCCTGAAGGTTTGTGATGATGGTGTTCTAGTTGTATTTTTATATTGGACTATTTCCATCATCTAATATGAGTATTGAATGTCTTTAGAAAAATTTAACTTTATTTAAATATTCCAAATACATTCAACTGCTGGTAATAGCACTAAGAGTTGAACATATTTGGAATATTTAAATAAAGTTAATTTTTTCTAAAGACATTCAATACTCATATTAGATGATGGAAATAGTCCAATATAAAAATACAATGTATCTTTACTGTTTTTATAAATGGTAAGTAATACCTTAATGAAATATCTACTTAATTTATTTTGGTGTTTTTAGGTGCAATTTTTTTCTTCTAATTTTTCAATATCTCCACTATACCTTAATATAATTAAAACATTGTTTTCTTGTGGATTTTTTTTATTACTATCATTATGCTTATATTTTCTATTTAAAATATATACATTATATGAGTACCAAACTCTCCATACAGTAGTGCCACCAAGTGAAGCCTTTGTAATCGATGAATGCAGGAAGGTTTGTGCATAAAATCCCTATCTAGTGCCTACTCATCCAATATCCCCAGACCAGTTTCTAGCTTGGCTTTGACATGGATTTTATGCACAAATCTTCCTGCATCCATTGATTATTAAGATTTGCACTTGGTGGCACTACCATATGGAGAGTTTGATACTTTTCTTAACAGCATGTGTAAGCATATGAAATGGTGATTATGTCATGTATTGATGGTTATTTACATTATACTTGTATTGTGTACATAATTATTATATTAGTAATTAAAATATTTTTTTTATATTTGTTATTGCTAGTACAGGTTGTAATTCATTATTATTATAACTGACTTTTATATATATATATACTATCAATTATTTGTCCCATTTCATTTTTAAATTCAAAAACCCATGCTTTATTTTAATTTGTAATATTCTTTAAATTTGTGTTATAGTATTTTGATCCCCAATATAGTTTTATTAACATTTCACTTTTTGCTTTAATTTTGAATCCTTTTTTTTTTACATTACTTGATAATGACAAAAGGGACATAATTAATTTTTTTTTTAAATATATTTTTATCTTTATTTTCAATTGTTTTTATTTGTTAAATTTATAACAAATTTATTATGGTTAATCATCTTTATTACTTTATTTACAAACTAGTTCCACCTTACATAGCAGGGTGAGAATAAAATTTGATGAAAAAATTAATTTCTAACATCCAACTTATCATTTATATACATATATTCCTCATCATCAATTAAATAACAAATAAACAAACTTGTTGATTTTGTATATACGCTAACATACACTAATATATAAAGATATTAAAAATTAATTTTTATGCCGGTGGCCCGGTAACATTATATTTCTGTGTTTTTGCATAGCATCAACGCCATTAAGCGGCTGACATGATCTAACAGAACAGTACCCATTATTCTTATATTTTTGTGTTCATTACATTTTTTTAAATATCCAAATCATAATGAAAAACATAATTATTTTTATTTATGTTAGTAATCTTTGGTCATTTTTGTCTAAAAAGTTTTGTGATGAAGAATTATCCAGAATGGAAAAGGAATGTTTTTTTTTTGTGCGGGTGTGTGTTCATAATTTAATAATTGCTGCTGTCATTCATATTCAAGACAACATCTGGGATCTTTTATTATAAAGTGTCATCTTCTTTAACTTTTATCATTATTTTCAACAATAAATATTTCAGTATTTTCTCTAAAATGTTGCTTATAGTTTGTTTTTAGACAATTTGCAATTTCTTGGGTTTTTTTTTTTTTTCTGATACCATGAATATTTAGAGGAGGGAAACACATGCTATATATTTTTTGAGCATTTATTCCTAGGACAGCTGGCGGTCATATTACCACATCTATAGCACCTGAAACAACCAGATAGTTTAATTTTCAAATACAACCATGTTTTGAAATTGCTCAAGCATTTGTATACATATTATTGATCATTTAAATCCAAAAGTGTTTGGTTGACCATATAAAGTATTTAATTATTAATACCATTGCAATATTTTCAAGAGTTTAAGAGATCATTCCATAAATTGTGTTTTATAAGTGTCTACATGCTTGATCTACATAGGGTAATATTAGAATTCTTTAATAAGTCATAAATTTTGTCATCATTCAAGATTTTAAATTTTTGTTGTCTCATTTCATTCTTTCACTTGCAAAAAAACCTTAGCATCAGTTTAGGGAGACAAAATTAATAAAATTTATCAATACCAAACTCCTAATGTATATAAATAATCATTATATGCTGGGCTTAAAAACAATGACTGTTCTATAGAATTGTCAACATAATAAATTATTGTGCCTACGGTTTTAAATTTGCAATGATCAGTCATTTAACTATCAAATGTGACAGGTTGTAAGATCCTACCTCATGATACACTAAGTCGTGTTTTTGCTTACCATGTCTACAATCTGTGTTTGAGTCAAACTCAAGTGAACCTTGAAATTTTTTTAATGCCACAAACAGGCTTAGATAGATATTCCACAGTCAACCCAGTTAGATATTCTATTTTTAGTTAGAACGAAAAGCTCCAGGCATCTGGATTGCTCAGATGAATGTAAATTTGTTGATGTTTGGAAAAACAATTGTTATACGGTGAAGTTTTTACCATTATTATGGAGTATAAGTATATTCATGTTCCTACAGGCCTTGAGTCTCTTAAGTTTTTTCACAAAGCATATTTTAGTATTAACAAGTTGAGAGTCAAATTCATTATTTACTGATTTTCAATTAATTTTTTTTATTATCAATTAGTCATCTTCTCTGTTCCAATCAGTTGCTTTAGCTAGTGATTATTAGTTCCTTTTCCCCCTCCTTCATGTTCTTTTTGCTCAGTTTACCTAGAATCCTGAGGTCTGAGCTATAGATGATGTGATGATAGTGTTTTTTTTACTTGACTAGTTTTCTTTATAATAATTTATTAAGCTTTTGTAAAATTGTTGATGATGGATAGAAGCATTGTTTGGAGTATTTGTTTAGCACTCATTTTTATCTCAGTATTGGGAAAGAATTTGCTTTTAGCAGAATCTTCTGTCTATGCTATATATTTTTAAAGTATTATTGGAAGAATTAAATTTTTGTAAAGTTTTAATTCTAATATGTTAGAATAGAGGTTTTTTAAAAAAATAAATGTATCATTAAGTATATATTTGTTTTTTGTTTTTTTGTTTTTCAGTTTCTTGATTTAGGATGTATTGGATGACATTGTTATCTATATAATTATAAATAAAGACAGAAATATAATTCAAAACCTTTGAAATAATCTGATTGACAATAATTCAGGAGCTTTTTACTAGTAGAATTCAAAATAGTATATTTATTAATCATCCCTATATCTTAATTCATATCCGGTCTGGGCAAACTTGGAAAATTTAATCAGCTTAGGATTTTTATTTCAGGTAAACAGCCGATAGACAACCCTACTATTCATCGACTGATGATCACGAATGTATATTTAAATATGCTTAGCTATAAAGTAAAACAAGAATGGAAAACTGATTAAATTTTTATTGCGAACCATTGGCAGACCTGATGAGCATTTCTTTCTATTTTACTCTTTCTCTATGGAGGCTTTTGAAAGGGGATTTAGATTAACAGTTGGCTATTTAAAGTCTGTTTTATTTCATTGTTTTTCAAATATAAAATATTATTAACAAATAAAAATATTAGCTATACAAGACCATTACAGATACTTAGTTTTAGTGAGATCCAGGCTTACAGTGTACAACTGAATATGAGAATAATATATAGGGCCTTTCAGAGAAAATGCAAGGGCTGGGGCAACTAATATTTTAGAAGCCCTTCAAAATTTAAAATAAGAATTTGGTGAGAGAGAGAGAGAAGAAATGAGAGTTTTTACTTATAGGGCCAAAAACAAGATTCAGCGAGTAGTTAAGTAAGTCGCAGAAATAAGCAGATCCAGATAGCACATGGATAGGGTAGATTCACTCTAGCACTGTTAGTATCGTAAAACCCTATTAGCGCAAAACTGACTGATAGGGGGCTGAGACTATTAGTTCTGCCGATTACCAAGCACTGCGGTCACTTTCATCATGAGCCATCAAATTGGCACCTCATCTCTAAATTGGCTTACGGTTTTGACTCGTGGTATGCTTGCTTGGAAAAGTTTTTCTCAAATATTTTTTGGGGGAATTTAACTGTAAAATTGAGACCATTTTATGAGCTGTGACATTGCTTTGCTATCTCCTATATTTTTTGTTAACATTTAAGACCATTTTATGAGCTGTGACATTGCTTTGCTAACTCCTATATTTTTTGTTAACATTTAAGACCATTTTATGAGCTGTGACATTGCTTTGCTAACTCCTATATTTTTTGTTAACATTTAAGACCATTTTATGAGCTGTGACATTGCTTTGCTAACTCCTATATTTTTTGTTAACATTTAAGACCATTTTATGAGCTGTGACATTGCTTTGCTATCTCCTATATTTTTTGTTAACATATTGAGTTGCCAAGTTAAGGCCCGGGGTAGCTGCCCCTCCTATCTCCCCCCTCTGATTGGCCTTCATAATATATAATGTCAAAAATATTCATAGTATGTGTATGAAAAAATAATAGTCAATTTGATTATAAAATGATTGTAAAACATCTAAATCTAAAGTGATTTGTGCACTCTTTATCGTGTATTTTTTTAAAATATGTTTTTAAGATTTTAATGTTTTCTGTGATGCCATTTACATTTACATAATTTGAATCAAATAATAGAATATTGAGAATTTAATTAATGATTTAATATAAAGAGATTATCATCTCATATTTAATATATAATTTTATGATTAACAAATCGTAATGCATATTTATTTGAAAAAATTTTTTGCCAGTTGATTATAGTCTATAATAAAGAAATAATTTTTTTTTTTTATATTTTAATATGATGTTGAATAGTTTTTCTATGATTTGATGCCGCTTTCTGGCATTAGGTTTTATGAAGATATTACCCATATTTAAATTTTAGAAAAGCTTTGAGCTTAATTTTTTTGCATAATCTTTTGCAAAAATTTTGTGGTAGTAACTATTTTCATTTTAGAAAAAGTAAAATTAATAAAATAGTAATTTTATGTAGAATAAATTATTTGTGGAAGGATTTTAAATTTATTAATATGTAAAGAAAAATATTAATTTGGAATATTTTAACATTAGAATAATATATAGCTTTATATTTATTTCATTGTAATAATTGAAATACAGATATGCATGAATTAAATCAAATATGATACAGTTTGCATAAGAAAAGGTGTAAAAATTTCACAAGAGTTAATATTCAAATCTATTTTTTGGGTAAGAAAAGAGATTCTTCTTCCTGTAGCCTTTATATTTTACATATAATAACAAATTAAGATATCAAAATTTGCATGAATGAAATTAAGTTGCAAATATATACAACTATAACCTAAATTTGGCATTATTTTATTTTCCTAAAGTAGAATAATTTTAATAACCCTGAGAAAGAAATATGATATTTAAATAATTAGTATAAATGTTTTAAATATATGTAACAAAGTTAGTTAAGCGTGCCAAATACAAGCATGTAAACGAATTAATAACTAGACACTCATATCAATGTTTAGAGAAAAACAATAAGTATTTTGTCACAATATAGTATTTCATCCTGAATAGAGGTCTCATCAGATGAACCTGAAAATTAACTCCCTACATCGACATTGGTTATTTTACCAAAGCAGAGTCATTACGTGCTATATTTTCAATAAACTTCGAAGAGACCAAATCATCATTTAAATATAATCAAACTAATACTTAAGCTAAACAAATAGTTGTAATGAATTAAAGCTTAAATGATAGAATCTATATAAGAAATAATGAAAGTATTAATACGAATAGTGATTTGTTCATTTCCCCAAAGTTATTAAACATAAGTAATTAATTGCCTTGTTAATATTATACTTCTTATAATCAAGTTATTATGAAAAGGCAACATATTGAAGTCAAAAGTTTTATAATGCTCTGAGCAGGCTTTCAGCAGATTACTGCCAGAATCATAGGGCTGTTTATAAAATTTAGAAGTTAGAAGTATGGCTATATATTTGGACATGGTTTGATATGTAAATGAAGCTTAATATGTAAATGCGGCATTTAAATGTTCCATTTTCTCTACAATGGAATGCATGAATTCTTTTTGTTGATAGAATGTGGATCCTTTGCGATGGCCATGTCTCTTTATATATTTTTTTCTGTCGTCTCTTTCGGCACAGATTGTTTCCAAATTGATGGAAGTGAAAGTGTGACCCATAGTGAGCTTATGATTGAGAAAGATTGATTTATATTCATTATTCTGTTTGGCTCTGTTATACAAGTATGTATGCTGGGCAATTATCGTGGATCTATTTGCTCGAGGGTCACCTTAATATAAAGAACTGTAGGATGGATCACTGCATGTGATTTTTTACGTGGCTTGGGGAGATGCTCAGCTATTATTTTGTCTTTTGAGTTATTTGGTGGATGGGGAAGATCTAAAGCTTATACTGTAAGTGTTAGATCTTTTATTTCGTAGATTTTTTGTAATCTTAGAGATGTATGGGCAGCTTATTCATGCTTTTGGCATAATATTTTCGTTTTTATTTGCATTGGTATAAAATTTTCTGATTACCTTTATTAGCATGTTAGGATTATATCCAAGACTTATGAGATCATTGATGTAAGCATCAATGTTGTTCTTCCTGTCCGCCACAAGAAAGATTTGAAACCTGTGAGTTTGTGTTCTAACAGGACTCTTGACTTGAGGTGATGACTCCTCTTATTTGGTTAGGTTTTAAATTAATTTTAATTGTTTTTTTGGATGTATCATGATTTTTGTCTTCAATTTCCATAGTCCATTGTAGAAGCGATGTTTTTTCAAGATCCAGGCGTATATTGTCGATCTGATTTTCGATGTACTTATAAACATGTCATCAACGTATCTCGGGTAGATGTCATTCAATGCAGAGTCTAAATATTTTGATAAAATATTAGTCTCACATTTTGAGCACAATGCTGCAAACTATTTAATTTAGTAGAAATCCCATAGGCCATCCACTCTCCATTTTGTAAAATTCTCTATTGGCTAATGCTATTATTTCAGTTTCACAAGTTGTTGAAGTGTGAATTTGCTATTTTATTTAAGATTTAACAGTTAGCAGAAGATGGATTCATTTTATTGGTTTAAAAAAAATAGCAGTATGTGTTTTAACATTTGCAAGATTTTCACGCCTTTTTTTATTTAGAATCCATCATATGATTCTATTACAATTATTTAGATAGCGTAAATATAAACTGATACATACATATATAGTATATAATAAATTATGGCTTAGATAATAAAAATTTTGACCAATTTTTGTACACTATATTTTTATTATGTAAGTAATACTTTTAACTTCATATGTGTAATACAGCTTAAATTTATTTTAAATAATTTTCTGAAAAGAATTATAATAGAGTAGAAAACTAGTTTAAATAAATGTTAAAATTTTTGTACAAGTTGTATTTAAACGTTTTGTTAAATTATAGTATTTGTTATATATATAATATTACAATAATATTCATTTATGATTTTTTTTGTTTTTAAATTCTAGTTAGTACTGCTCCTAGAGACATGCGAACCACTGAAATTAATCCAAAAATGTCTAAAAATAAAAAAAAGAAACTGAAAAAAAAACAAAAACGACAGCAGGAATTATTAGAGAAGCAATTACAGCAACTTCAGGAGCTAGATGAAGAGCAGAAAGAGACCACAAGAGAGCCATCTGATAACGATTCTGATGAAGAAAAAGAATGTAGCTTGGAAAGGAGCAACATCCAAGAGGGTAGGCACAGCTCCCCAGACAACAATAATAGTCAGGGTGAGTCACCCTAAAGTAATATTTTTTCGAGGCACTTCCGTTTCACTTAAAAGTAGTTCATCTCTCATCTTCTAGCTATTGACGGCATTATCGGTATTTCTTTTTTAATTCTATCGAATAAATTTTATTTTCCCATATTAATTGGATTTTTTGATTTCAAAGGTTTCTTTGTTTACAATCAATAATAGATTTGATAATTAAGCAGTAAGTCACTGAGATTTTCATTAAGTACAAACATTACTCGTTTTTATTTGATACGATGAATTTAAGATAGCAGTTCTTACTATTTATGAACAATATGTAATATAGAGTACATTTGGCAATGGTTTAGCACAATAGTAGAAGGTCAGATTCATGGATGTGGGATGACAAACTCTCCACACAGTAGTACCACCCAGTGCAAGCCATAGTAATCAATGGATGCAGGAAGATTTGTGCATAATCCCTATTTAGTGCCTACTCATCCAATATCCCCAGGCTAGTTTCTAACTTGTGGATTTCATCAGTGAGGAGCATGGGATCTGAGAGCATTACACCTAGATCTTGAGATATAATGCAATCCATCCAGCAGTCGCCTATTATCTTCTGGGGATATCAGATGATTCGGCACTAGATAGGGATTTTATGCACAAACCTTGCATCTATTGTTTATTATGGCTTGCACTGAGTGGCATTACTGTATCGAGAGTTTGTACTATTTTAACAGCTTGTGTAAGCATAAGAAATGGTGATCATAAGATGTGGGGTCCTAGCATCACTTCCGGTGTTGCTACTTTCAACGCTCGGCCTTTTTAGGAATTCGCGAGCAATAAAGCCATTAAAATATTTAAGACATAATATTGATTGTTAGAATTTTAGAACAGTTTTCCTATATGAAAGAAATTTCAAAATAGCCATTATATATCCGTTAATTATTCAATCATTAGAAATAATAGAATTGCATTATGAAGTTAGATTATCCATTCTTAATCGCAATAAAAAATGTATGAAATATCACATTTTAATATTTTACTATTTAATGGAAAGAAAATAAATTTAATCTTAAAATTAAATTTTTGTCATTTAATGGACAAGTAAACTTAGAGAATATATTTACGTATCTATGGTCATGTGCTTGCGGTTAAGAGAAAAGCACTGTTTATCTATACAAATGAGATAGGCATGCTAATTACATGTATAGATATGTAGATTAATTATTTTTTAATAATCAATATATAGAGATAGCGCATAGGAAAAAGGCTTAAGTTTGATAATAATAATTGGTTTTTAATCAATTAAATATCACGTGACTTCAGCGTACATATTATGGTTTTAGCAGCATACTTTTTCATCATCTCTGTGCCACTTACTATAACGGATGCTAGATGATAGTCCTTAATAAGTCTCTTATCCTGTGCTATCCTATCCAATATCTCCAGACCAGTTTCAAGCTTACATCTTTTCATCAATGAGAAGTTTTGGAAAGTGTATATTTGAGCCTTGAACGTTTCCTACTGGTATTTAGATTAGAATCTTTCAGATTAAAAAAATTGCAGATTGGCTCTTGCTATGAATAATATTTTTTTAAGCCACTAAACATCACATGATTACCATTTCCTACGTTTATGCAATCTGTTAAAACATGCAAAACTTTCCGTATAGTAGTGCCACCCAATGCATATCAGAGTAATCAGTGGATGCAAGAAGGTTTGTGCATAAAGCCCTATCTAGTGCCTACTCATCCAACATCCCCAGACTTGTGACTTTCATCAATGAGAAACCTTGGATCTGAAAGCACTGCACCTAGATCTTGGGATCTAATGCAACCCTCTAGCAATCACCTTTTACCTTTTTAGGTAACTACAAAGCCTCAAGTCCAAAATGAAAACACAATAATGTTTTCAATCCAAGCTCATTCACTTGTATAATCATACAGATCTGAATCAAATTCAGGATCTATACATTTTGGTGTCTTTGGGTCTTTAATAACCATAGTCATCATCACCCCATTGGGCAGAATTGATATTAAACCACTAAACATCACATGATCACCATTTCCTAGGCTTACACAAGCTGTTAAAACAGAGGCAAAAACTCTCCATACAGTAGTGCAACCCATTGTAAGCCAGAGTAATCAACTGATGCAAGAACATTTGTGCATAAATCCAAGCCCCCTCATTGATGAAGCCACAAGCTAGAAACTAGTCTGGGGATATTGGATGAGTAGGCTCTAAATAGGGTTTTATGCACGAACATTCTTGCATCCATTAATGTCTCTGGCTTGTGCTGGGTAGCACTTCTGTATGGAGAGTTTTGCCTCTGTTTTAATGAGTTTTTTTATAGTGTTAATTTAATATCATTTGAAGATATTCTCAAAACTAATAGTAAATAACTTTCTTTTCTTTTTTTTTTTAATAACTTTTTTGAATTGATAGTTTAAATAATAATATTGGTTTAATTAATATTCACCTCTCTTATTTCTTTATCTTTCTTTAACAGCATCACCATTCTTTTAATGTAATTTGACCATTTATAAAATTCTTCCGAATTGTTTTGTAAATTATATATAAATAATTTAACCATCTATTCAATATGGACTGACAAACTGGAATTGAAATATATGACAATCAATGATGATGTAGTTGATTTTCTCAACACGGACTTGTTAAGTAAAGAATAATCACCTTAAATGGTGATAATAGTCCAACCAAATTATTTCCTTAAAAAAGTTGTCAATTGTAAATTATCTGATTGATTAATAGCGGGCATCCACAAATTAGTACGTCTGCAAGTGCAATTTATCATCATCTTATTGTATGATTTTCAAAAGGGAGTGTTCATGGAATATGAAAGATACCATTGTCTGACTTTATATTTCAAAATTTCAGACCATATGTAACATCTCATGAAACTTATGACCAATGATCTATCAAAACTGATGTGTTTATCACATTAGAAAGCCACCGTGTGGATGATGTTTTATTTTTTTCTTAATAACAGATTTTTCTATGGTGTTGGAGGATCTCTTCATTATATGTCTGAAATATGCCATTATATCATCTTAGTAACATAAGCACCTTAGTTTGAGGGTCAGTATAAGGAAATAGAATATCCTCTGATTTCACCATATCTAAAATTCATCCATCCCGTTTTAGTCAGATTTTTTTGAATGTCCATGTTTTGGTTGCCTAAGTAGCAATTAGAAAATTTAGATAATTGAACAATTTTTAGTTTGATGTTCTTGAAATAGTTCAGTCTTTCCATATTTTAAATAGTTTGTTGTGCTGTTATTACTAAACGTAATTGTTCTGATGTTTGCTATTCACTTTTTTCATCATTGATTGTGGTGGAATTGTGCATTTCTTGTTCACATTAGTGATTATTGATTATTGGGGAAATCCAGGTATTCAAATTTATTTACATTTCACGAACTTATAGCACTTCTTGGAGGGAGGGGTGGGGGAATATGTTGGCATGACCTGCAATTATGTCTTAATAGTTTTTAAGGTATTTATTTCAAAACCATACTATTTATTTTCCTCTGATAGCATTTTCACGATATTTATGAACTTCCTGTCAGCATCAAATATCAGAATGTTGTTATTATTATAGACATTTAAAAAAATGGAAGGAACACAACTATGTCTAATTCCTGCCTGCACCTTAAATTCTGATGGATATGTTTTTTTTTATTTTCGGATGAGTTATTTCAGATACAAATATGTCCTCAAATCTAAGAGTATCGCCCATTATTTCTTCCAGTTTTATTGTCTCAAAACCTTCTTTCTAATCTATAAAGTATATGTATTTTTTAACTTTTATATTTCCTAGCTTTCTCAATAATCTTATGAATTTTTAAATGTGATAATATGTTGGACTATTTCCATCATCTATCAATAAATGTTGAATGTATAGAAAACTTTATTTAATATTTTTAAATACAAATAATTTATTAATAGTAATACACAAATAGACAACACAGGTTAATAATTACACAATGTTTCAAGGAGTAGTATTCTCCACTCTTCTTCAGATATTGCTAGCCTGACCAGTGACAGAAAATTCAAGGAAGCTGCTCATATGACAATGGCAGTCCTATAAGTCAACTCAATGTGGCAATGCACAGTGTATGGAAACCTCTAATTAACCTTCTCTTAGAAAATTTTTTGAAAAAGTCTCTAACTAACCTTGCTCTTGGAAAAAAAAAATTGAAAGAAACAGAAGGATTTGAACCAAGCTCATATATAAATATAAGAAAGTTCTAGTATTAAACAAGGCAAAACTCTCCATATAGTAGTGCCATCTTGTGCCAACCAGAGTAATCAATAGATACCAGAAGGCTTGTGCATAAAATCCCCATCTGAGAGCACTGCACGTAGATCCAAGGCTCCTCACTGACGAAGGCCACAAGCCAGAAACTAGCCTGGGGATATTGGATGAATAGTCACTAGATGGGGATTTTATGCACAAACCTTCTTGGTATCCATTGATTACTCTGGTTGGCACAGGGTGGCACTACTGTATGGAGAGTTTTGCCTTGGTTAATAATTATGTCCTAGTATAAGAGATGGTGATTATGTGATGTTTAGTGGTTTAAAGTTCTACTATCTGTTGCCTTTGACGCAATAGCTCAGTTGGTTAATGCCTTTGCCTTAAATTCAATATTCGGGAATCTAAAGGTTCAACTCTTATGTGAAGACTGTCACTGGTCAGGCCAGCAACACCTGAAGAAGTGTGGAGAATAATACTACTTAAAACATTGTGTAATTTACTAACCTGTGTTGTCTATTTATGTGTTATTACTAACAAGTTGTTTGTATTTGAAAAGTTTAAAACTTTCTTTACATTCAATATTTACTGATAGATGGTAGAAACAGTCCTTCATATTATTACATCTAATATACCATCATCACAAACAAACCTTCAGGTAAATATGATGAATTTTTAATATATATTCTTTTATTCCTCATAAATCCTACTATTGATGGAATATTTGTGAAAGAATGAATAATGTCTTTAGTTGTTCATTAATTATGTTGTATATTATTTTTCATGTATAAGAAATTAAGGCTGTTATTCTATAGTCACCCTTATGAAGTGAAACAAAGATTGAGCAATAGTATTCTTTTGTCCATGTTCTGGATCTGAAAATCCTTTGACAAAGTTGATGGATAATTTTGTTTTCCTGTCATATATCTTTATGATTTCAGTTGTTATCCCAACTATACCAAAAATATTTCTGCGTTTTCAACCTCTATATAGTTCAAAAAATAAATACATACAAAGTATCTAGCTTGCTTTCAACTACTAGTCATAAATGTAGCACTGATTGTAAGCAGGGCTTGTGATGTTTATAAGAGCATAACCAAAAATAGAGAATTTGCGTAATATTTGAATTGCAAATAAGTTTGTTCAGATGAGCCACTTTTTTGTCAGGAGGGCACAGGATTCTTTTTTTGTTGATAGCATGGCTACTTTTGGCAGTATGCCAGGCCTTCTTCATTTTCCGCTTGTCATCATTACATTGAGAACAGATGATGCCAGCAGATTTAAGTTCAAAGCTGTGTCTGAGTTTGGATTTGTGCTCAAAGAAAATGGATTTAGCTTCAAAGTGCACTTGTGCTCAATTATATAAGTATCGCGCAATGCGAGTGGCTAAGTTGGCCCATAATTTATCATAATAAACTGCATGACAAGGTATGGCGCATCTAATTTTTTATACCACTTTGAGATTTGACCTCAGAAGGCAGTTTGTCCCTGGCATTGTTAATCAGATAACTCAATACGGGAGGAGTACAAAGGCTAACTTGGTTATTAACAGCATAGATTAATCAAATGTTGTAACCCCGGTTATATATAGCTTTATCCATTTCTGATTTAAGAATACCCGGCTCTTTATCATTTTCTTCAATTGCTTTCTACATACATACAGTTGGCATGGGTTAAAGATGATAACACTATTTCTTTATATTGAGGTGTTATGTTATAATGCTTCTTTAAGAATTTTTAATTATTTATTTTTTGACTTTGGCTTTGCAAGAGAAGTATCATATATTTCTGATAATTCATTTCCATTATTTTGCTGCAATTTCACGCAAATTTCCATGTAAGAATAAATTTTGTTTCATTTTATGGGACTATAAACTGTCCCGAAAGCGCTTGGCGGTAACTTTTGATAATTTTACGTACATTGAATAGCTTCATTATCTGTGCACAGAGCCCATATATATATTAATTGATTTCAAACGCTAATGAAGTAAAGCCTTAACTATTTCATTTTATAATAATTTTCTGCAGTCTTTCCGCTTTATGACACAAAATTATTTTTTGCTGAGCCTCAGTCAAATCACGATTTGTTCATTCTGAGCCTAACTGTTTCTGAGACCCCTTTTTTAATTATCATCAGTCCATGGTTTGTTGCATTCTTAATCAATATTAGATTGATTTACTTGCTTAAAGGTGTTCAGGGAGTTTTGATTTTTCTGATCATTAAAGTTTGATAATATTTTAAAATAAAATCATTGGAGGGAACTGGCGACAAAAGTTTTACCAATTGATCAATAAAAGTCGTAAAACATAATTGAATCTAACGTATGATCATTGACCTATCTTTTACCCAAGATCAAACAATGTTAATGATAACACTAGAAGTAAATGCACACAATTTGGCTTTTTTATTTATAATTAATTAATAATTTCAGTTAATTATAAACAGAAACTGAATTTTGAAAATTAATGCAATGTGAGCAGTAAGTTTTAGATTATATGTATTTAAAAAATGTCATGAGGAATAAAATGGTGCTTTCTGCATTTTCCCTAAAACCTCTAATTTTCATTATTATTATAAAGGTTTGTGTTTGTTATTTCTCTCCAATTTTAAGTATTGCAAATAAATTAAACATATAAAAATAGGCACAGTATTATTTTTCTCAATTAGTTTATTATAAAAGCAACAGGATGAATGCTGACTAAAGATGAAATTAGCATGCATACTGCTTACATAAGCAGTGTACGAATATAAATTAAGCCAATGCATTATCAAGTTTGATTAATCTATATTTTACGTTAATGTTAGTGATTTATTGCAAACACATCATGTAATTCACTTTTTTTAAAGAGAAAGAAAAATTCTGCCATGTTTTGAGTTCATTTAAAATAGCATCGAAATAGAAATATTTTTAAACACATTCCATCTTTTATTTACTTTTAATTATAAATTTATTAAACGCACGTTGATTACGTAAGTAATATTTACCGAGGCTGTAACCTCGAGAATATGCATGTAAAATACGATAGTAGGGACCTCTACAGGTGTTTAACCACAAGCTTACGCTATGGAAGAAAAGAGGGGAACCTTCTTTACTTCAACCTACTTTCTATTTAAATAGGTGAAGCTGAAGCGGTTAGAACTGCGAGCGTGAAGCTATTCAATACTTCACTGATTAAGTCCACATTTCTTATTACACATTAATACTCGCGAAATCTCGATTTACAACGAGTAAGCTTGTGGTTAAACACCTGCAGAGGTCCCTACTATTGCATTTTACACGCATATTCTCGAGGTTACAGCCTCGGTAAAAATGACTTATGTAATCAACGTGTGTTTAATAAATTTATAATTACAACTTTAAATTACTGTAATAGATTTCTAACTATAAAATCTTTCCATTGACTCATTGTAAATCGAAAGATTTCGCGAGTATTAATGTGTAATAAGAAATGTGGACTTAATCAGTGAAGTATTGAATAGCTTCACGCTCACAGATCTAACCGCTTCAGCTTCACCTATTTAAATAGAAAGTAGGTTGAAGTAAAGAAGGTTCCCCTCTTTTCTTCCATAGCGTAAGCTTGTGGTTAAACACCTGTAGAGGTCCCTACTATCGCATTTTACACTCATATTCCCGAGGTTACAGCCTCGGTAAATATTATTTACTTTTAATGTAAATGAGACAATTGAATCTACATTGGCGAATGCCTTAAAGAATTGCATTTAATTTTTTTATACTTTTCTTACTATCTACAAATATCTCTTTTTAAACCCAGACTTTCAAGTTAGGCATCCACTTCATCTTACATAACTGATACACATGACCACATACATTCGAAAAAAGATAAATGAACTCCATATATGTATTTCGTGCTGAGCTAGCGTTCCTCAGTTGTTCCAAATCATCTCCCACAAAGAATGGAGAAGATTGAAACCTTTCTATTAAAGTTTGAAGATTTGCTATCTTAATATAAACCTAGTACTGATTATATATATATATATGTGGGAGATGATCTAGACCAACTGATAAGTGCTGGTTCAGCCAGAAATACATATATTGGAGATCATTTATCTTTTTCACATATATGTGGTCATGTGTATCAATTGTATAAGATGGAATGGATGACTAAAGGAAGCTGAAAGTCTGGGTTCAAATCCCTTCTAGTTAATCTAGCTTAAAAATATATATTATACTTGTATTTAAATATTAAATATCTCTTTTTAAAAAAAGAGAGAGAGAGAATTGAGGTTACTTAAATATATTTAAATATCAATGCAAGCATATTGTTTTGAATTCAAAACCTTGGGCTTTTAGTTTTAATTTCGGGTTATTACTTTGATAATTAGAAAGGGATTAAAAATATCAGACAGATGCGGCGTAGCTGTTCTAGTTCCAGCTTTGAATCCAAAGTTCTCATTGATAATGGGAAAACCAGAAAATGATCTTGGGATAGATATTAAATTTCCGATTGGTAAATATCACTTAATCAAAATTGTTTGTATAAAAATAAAGGGAAAGTGGGTCTGCTCTTCTTTATAATGCATATAATATTGCTTTTAGTACGATCTACATGATAAACTCATTTGCCTTTGGTGTATAAAAATCTTTGAAATGATTATTTATTGTTATTGAACACAGGTAATTGATTATAATACTGATTCATAAATGACAGGCATAAGTAAATAAAGTGCTAATAGACAGTAAAGACCACTGTATCAGAAATCAAAGTCATACGTGAATTTGACA
This sequence comes from Epiperipatus broadwayi, assembly GCA_028023455.1. Classification (NCBI taxonomy): domain Eukaryota; kingdom Metazoa; phylum Onychophora; class Udeonychophora; order Euonychophora; family Peripatidae; genus Epiperipatus; species Epiperipatus broadwayi. The sequence goes on from JAQFVV010000017.1 coordinate 6,728,839, forward strand.
TTTTTTTGATTACTGTAGTCAGTGTATTACTATAGTTGAGGCACATTTGGTTTGTATAGAGATTTGAATAACCCAAGATTGTTTTTACCAAATTCACTTTCTAATAATTATTAATGCCTGTAATGGTCAATGTTCCATTACCATGAATTAATTTTTTTTTTTTAATCACTCCAGAAGAGCATCATTTGTGGCATCGTTGGAGAAAGCTAATCATTTGTTCATTAACTTATTTAGACAATAGATTATGTTTGTCCCTTTCTTGAAATTAATCATCCTAGTTTGCTTGATTAATTTTGATTTTTATTAAATTACAGGATATATTAGTATGTCTCCAAAGTCAATCTTGCCCAAAATATCAAATAATAGCATCCATCATATTCTTTTTTTTTAAGCCTTGTTCACAAATAGTATCCATATAAATTTTCAGCTTCTAAAGAAATTTAGATGATTGTGTAAATAAATTTGAACTTTTGCATGAGCATATTATTAAAAAGGGTAGTAACATTTTTCTTTATATTCTTTCCATCTGTTTGGTGACTGGTAATAAAAGAATGATTGATATATTCAGTAAGCATTTTAATAAAAGCTTTCCTTTGCCTTTTTACATTTTTACTTTAATGTTGGACTTATAAATAACCCTCTAATTTATTAATAGTTTTAATGTAATTATCAAGAAATTAATATACACTGTTTCAAGTTATTTGTAACAATAATTATATATAATTTATTTTGCAGATCTCAAAGACAGTTTTGACAAATATGATAGTATAAATGGCCTTCAATCTAAATCAATGACTAATCCAGATAATAAAGAATTAGAAATCAAGACAACAAAGCTGGACATTTCAAGGTCATGGTCGAGTAGTAGTGGTGGCCAAAGGCAGCAGTCTAAGTCTAGTGAACGGCAAAAACTGTGCAATGGCCACGACCAAGGTGACTCAAACATGAACAAACGGAAAAGCCAGTGTCAAGAATGTGAAAATGAAACAAATAATGAACAGCTGGATAATAAAGTGGGAGATTCACCTACCAAAGATAAAAATTTTTCAGGTGCGTTGAAAATGACTTTTTTTTATCATTCTCTAAATTCAAATTATTTTCATTCTTTAATATTTAGCTATGGCAAATTTTTCCTTTCAATAGTCATCCTTGTAATTTTTAGATTTCTTTTTTTTATTTGCATATGTATATGGTTATTGCTGTGAGCACAACGTTCATTTTTGTGTCTATCTTTTGAAATATTGTAGTTATCTTATTGAGAGAATCTTTGTATCAAGCCTGTATTCTCCCATTAAAATAAAAATCTTCCAAGTTTACACTTTTACTAAATAATCGGATGTCATTATATTATAAGTAAATCTAATTTTGTTTTTATTGTGAGTCTATTCTTTTATATTTCACATTTTGAAAAATGAGATTAATTTAAAAATAGTAGTGGTTGGGAGGAGGAAATAGAAAATATAATAAAACAATTATTTTGCTAATTATGTATAATGCCGGGTGCTCTCCGTAATATTTGCAGTAACTTTTTTTATTTATTGACGAAATAAAATTTGAAATGTTTAAACTTGATATATATTTACAATAATTATTTTTTCAACAAATTAAAAATCCTTCTCCTTTTTCTTTTCAAAAACTTTATTTTCTTTTATCACTACTGAATATATTTATATAATACAAAACTACAACGTTTCAACTGTTTTTATCTTCATATAGTCATTTTTCAGTTGAAACGTTGGACTTTTATATTATATAAATATATATGTTCAGTACTGATATAAGAAAATAAAGTTTTGAAAAGAAAAAGGAGAAAGATTTTTAATTTGTTGATATTATTGTAGAACATATATATTTTAAAAGAAAAAGTGATTGTACATTTGCTGTGTTATAATATATGATAATTATTTTTTGTATTGAGATAATAATTATTATTTTCTTGGTTTTCAAGTAATTTTTTTAATATAATAAGTTTGTGTGTGTGAATGTTGTACATAAATAAATAACCCTGTTTTTATGTATATAAAATTCAGATAGATAATATTTTTGGAATATTTATGTGTTAGACTTTTATTTTTTTTAATAGTCATAAGGTTTACGTGCTAGATAAATAAGTAATTAGTTTTATTTAATATTACATCTAATACTGACTTGCAACAAATTGTAAAAATTTCCCAAAGTAATTTATTAATATATAGTGAATGGAATTCAAGGTGAATGATTAAGTCCTGTAAGCTCTCATTTCTAAATGCTTAAGATTGACCTATATATATAAATTTAAGTAAAGATCAGGTGGATTCATTCTTTTCAAAGATTCTATCTTGTGTTTAGAGTGAGAATATACCTCAGCTTTATAAATTCATATAGCACATATGTTGGGCAAAACTCTCTCCATACAGTAGTGCCACTCAATGCAAGCCAGAATAATCAATGGATGCCCGAAGGTTTTTGATAAAATCCCTATCTAGTGCCTACTCATCCAATATCCCAGACTAGTTTCTGGCTTGCGGTCTTCGACAGTGAGGAGCTTTGAGCAAGCATAGGAAATGATGATCACATCTGTTGGGGTGATTCCCTTATGATTCTTACAAACAAAACACAGTACCAGATAAATAAATAATTAGTTATATATATTTAATATTATATCTGATACTGATGTGCAGTAAATTGTAAAAAATTTTGCAAATGCCATTTATTAATATATAGTGAATGAAATTAAAAGTGATTGGTTAAGATCTTCACACCCTCATTTTTAATTGGTTTAGATTGGCCTATATATACAAATTTAGGTAAAAAAGATAAGGTGGATTCATAATCTTTATAAATTCATGTAGCATGTGTTGGGGTAATTCCCTTATGACTATTATAAATAAAACATGGCACTAGATAAATAAATAATTAGTTATATATGTTTATTTTTTTATGTGGGTATACATTATATTTATGAATGAGAAGCAGTATGTAAATTTTGAACTAATATTTTGGCTTACGAATGTTGATATCAACAACAAAAAGAGACTTTTTATAATTTGATAATCATCACATGAAAAGTTTAATAGTAAATTGAAAAATAATGGAATTTAAATATGATGTTTGATTGTTCTTTGCTAAGGGACTACATTAATTGTTAGTTCGATAAACATCTTATTTGTTTTGTTGAAACCAAGAATTAGCAGTTACTGAAGTATTTCATAGAAAAAAATATGTTAATATATCTTGGAAATTGTAAAATTAAAAAAAAAAAAATTATAGATAAAAAATATTGTGTCTCTTTAGTAAAAGAACTTTTGGATATTTTTTCATTGTTATGATTGTCACATAGTTGTCCTAAATTTGATGCCTTTTTTATGGCTGAAGTCAAAACTTTGAAAATTATTGAAACTATGTTCGGGAGTGATTTTTTTGGTGAAAAATGCCAAAGAACTATTTATTGTAGAGATATTCTTGAAGAACCGGATGCATGAATTATTCATTTTGTTAAAGAATTAATATGAAATTACTGCAAAAGAAGATGTTAATGATGTTGAACAAATCCTTTTTGACCTAATTAAATATGGAGATGAAAGGTTTGAATCTTAGAAACTTTTGCAAATGGTGCTAAATGTACCAAACTCCATACAGTAGTGCCACCAAGTGCAAGCCTTTATAATCAGTGGATGCAGGAAAGGTTTGTGCATAAAATCCCTATCTAGTGCTTACTCATCCAACATTCCCAGACTAGTTTCTAGCTTGTGGTTTTCATCAGTGAGGAGTCTTGTATTTGAGAGCACTGAACCTAGACCTTAGGATCTAATGCAACCCTCCAGAATGTTTCCAACCCAAGCTCATTCGCTTGTATAGTCATATAGATCTGAATTCAGTTCAACATCCATACATTTTGGTGTCTTTGGTTTTTCAAAAACCACAGTCATCATTATCCTATTGGCAGGATAGATATAAAACCATCATTACATCACATGATCCCCATTTCATATGCTTACACATGCTGTTAATAGGAGTACCAAACGCTCCATACAGTAGTTCCACCAAGTGCAAGCCTTTGTAATCAATGGATGCAGGAAGGTTTGTGCAGTTTGGTACTCTTATTAACATCATGTATAAGCATATGAAATGGTGATCATGTGATGTATTGATCGTGCTAAATATCCGATTTACTTCATTCGGAGAGTTAAAGAATTTTAACCGGGTAACAAAAACTCAATTCAAATCTTTATGATATAATTGTTAAATAGTTGCTGACATAAAAAGCTTCTTGAAAGGAAGAATTATTTTCGATAAGCATTTAATACCATTTGTTTTATCATTATTAGCACATGTACTGTTCATTATAAAAAGTGCTCTCAGTTTTTAAACTTTAAAGTTTGAAATGATAACATTTAAATATTATATTATGATCAATAATCAATTCAACTATATTTTAGAAAATTATTTTATCATCATAGAGGTTTCTTGATTTTTATTTCCAAAAGTTATCAAGTATAAGATAAACGTTTTAATATGTACATCAAATTAGATTTATGATATTTTCAATTAAAAGCAGCAAACTATTGCAATACTTTTTTGGATTTCATTTTTGTATAGATATGTTGATATTTTTCTTATGGCTGAAAGAACATAAGACCTTAAAACTCATTATGAAAATTAAAAAACAAAATGAGAAAGAATTTCCATGAATAAATAATATGAGTAAGAAGAATAGAGTCATTAGCTGGGGAAATTGGTAATGAAGATATGGAAATGATTGATAATTTTTGCCATCTTGAGTAATTCACCCAATGACAAATTCTTTATAGGATCCATTTTAAGATAATATAAAATATATTTACTTTTACTGGCATTTAAAATTAATTATTTATTTATTGAGATATTTGTATTAAGTCTACCTTCATAAAGTTTTCAGAAACTGCCAAAATAACCAAAGCTATATCATCTGCAAAACAGAAGTTGTTAGAGTGAAAGGAAAGATTCAATAAATCATTAGTATAATATTGAAAAACAAAGGCCTGAATCCATAACTAATTATTTCAGAATCGCTCAAAATATTATTAATGTTAACAAACTGTATTCTATGGCTTAATAATGATTTAAAGCCTTCTGGCATATTATCTCATGCATCCAAATAATTTAGCAAATTATAAGAAATTAAACCACATGCTTTTCTTCAATCTAAATATATGGTAAGACCACTTCCGTAGATTTTCCTAGCAAAAAAGCAAATTGTTTATTTGATCACAAATTATATTTAGAAAAAAATAAAACAGTCCTATTTTTAAAACATATTTCCAAAATCTAGGATAAGTATATATAAAATTTGGAATTTGTCTATAGTTTTTTAAACGTTTTTTATTTTCCTTTTGTTATAAATAAGCGTAACTACTGAAGATTTTAAACAATCTGGAAATAGTCTTGAATATACAGAAAAGTTAAACAAAAAATGAAATATTGACAATAGAATGGAAATATTATCAGTCACAATTTTGATAGACATATTCAAATCAACATATATCTTATGCCTGATTTTATATAGAAATTTGAAGATGGTTTCTTACACATTCCTAAAAGCAAGAGTTTATGATAGATTTACTATAGTCAAAAACATATTGAGTTCTAGAATCGTTAGAAAAATGTTTCATTAATTGTATCATACTATGTATAAGATAATTTATTAATGTCCAATAAAATATCAAGGGATACTTCATTAATCTTTATTCTTGAAAACTAAAAACTTGTTAAAAAAATTATACTCATTAACAACGATGAAAACTTACCTAATTTATTTGATTTTATTAAGGAATTAATTTGATCTGAATAAAAGAGCTTCGGTTTGTTTTTTCTGTTTTATTTTAGATATTTATTCATTGGTAATCCAATCATTTTTCATGCTTACCCTTTTTAATATGATAAACTTATTTAATCTTAGCTTTTAAAGTTGTTAATCTTGTGTTAAGATTTGTAGAGGTCCCTACTGTCGCATCTAGGCGCGTAGTCTTAAGGTTATAGCCTTAATATATATTACTTAATCTTGTCAACAAAAACTGAAAAGGCCACATGGATATTATCTCTTAAGATTTGTCGATTTAGTCATGTAGATTAATTAAGGAATACAATTTCTTAAGAGATTATATTCTAATAGTAATAGTTTAATTACAATTTCTATGCAATTTGTAATTGAAAGCTATTTAGCATAGAACTGCAGAAGTAATTTTTCCATAAATATCTATATTTAAATCATCAGTAAGAATGACAAATTTATCATTTAAACAAAAGAATAAATGTTTCAAGATGAGCCATTAAAAATATCAATTGAATGTTGGCCTGTAAAGCAACTAGTATTAATTTGTCAGACTCAGGGCAACTAAATTTAAAATAATGCATTCAACTACATCAAGGTGTATATCGCTAAAAGTTGCTTTAAAATCTGATTTAAAATAAACTAAAACTCCACTTGAGTTACTGTTTATTTTAAAGTGAATAATAGAAGCCTATTCTTCTAATTTATAAACATCGAAGATAAAATCATTATATCAAATAAACAATTAAATTAATGCAAATGTACCAATAATTCATCAAACTGTTTTCTCATATGTATATTTATATGAAAACTAAAATTTTCATGAACACAGTTATATCGTAAGAGTTATTATACAAAAATAGTATACAACATATATAAAAAAAATTTTTTCTGTATAAAAGTAACAAATTGTCATAGGAATGGACCATTTATAATATAGAAAATTATTACTTGGAAATTCTTTTAAGTAAAATTACTTGCAAAACTAAATTTTTGCAATTTAAGATGAATTTATTTGTTCTCAGTGTATTCCAACATATATTTTCCTAAGATATATCACTTATATCATAATCAAAATTGATATAAAACTGGCTTAAAGTTTTTATTTTAAGCACGACAGACCAACATCTTTTAAAAATAAGTTATAATAGATTCATTATTCAACTGTATACTTGTACACTCTTTATATAGTTTTCCGTTTGATAAATTTGTTTTTAACTGAACCTAAATGGCAATTTTTAAAGGTGTATTGGCTTCTTTTTCTATAAGCATAAAATTCTTTTCCAAGTTTTTTAAATTTTTTTTTTTTGTTAAGAATAGAAATGAGTTTGTAGTTAATAATCAGATGTGAAGATATTAAACCTCACTTAAGGGGAATGTGCAAATGCAATCCTCAGAGAATCCTCACTGCAGTCCTGAAATCAGCTATTTAAGGGAGAATTGTTTCTCTTTTTTTGTTAGTTATTGATTCCAAAAGTTATGATGTCAGTTTGGTCACATGACAATGATCGTTAGCATTTAGATCAGGTGTATCGGATTGTACGAAATATTGCCTCATTAGTACTGTTCTAATAGTATAGGTGGATCTATGGTCTGTGTATATATATAATGTAGTTGATAGTGAAGAAAAAAATGATTCAATCTGAGCTTTAATTAAGTGAAGATCAGTCTATGTAAGTTCAATTGATTCTATTTCAATACTTAATGTATACATTAAAAATAAATTGTGACACAACATAATTTATAAATCAGAAAAACCTCTTTATATGCAATAAATTTTTTTCTAATCCTATATCAGTACATGGATCTCTTAGTGTAGAAAAGAATACGTAGTTTTCTTTCATTTATTATATTAAATTTGTATCTGTTAATGAATCATTTAGTAGCTCTTTGCATTTCGGTGTGATCTCATATAATCCCTTCTTTTAAGCAGTTAGAAACAATGGGCCTAATATTTTTTCTTGTGGAAGCACTGTTATGCTTTTGTGAAAACTAGATTTGATTTTGTTCTTACATATCAAAAAAGAATATTTAGTAAATATTTAGCAAACCATCCAATTAAATGAGAACTAATTTGTAATATTTTAAGCTTATAGAGAAGCATTATGGTTTCACTCTATCAAATGCTTGCCTTATATCAAAATAGAAATCAAGTTATGATCGTGTGTAGTTTGTGCAATGTGATCAGGTACACCCATTAAATTAGTATCAATAGACGTATCTAGTAAAAAATCATACTTAAAAGTTAGGCAGTACTTTACCCGCATCAAAAATGATATTATAGAAACATCTTCCATAAATTTTAGCAAAAGTTGAAACTAAAAATAGGCTTATAGTTTCCAGTCCTTTAATATCCTTCTTTAAAAATGCATTCTTTAATTGATTAATTAATAATATAAAATAATGGAGCAACCAAATAATTAGCACATTTCTTTAAAAATTAATGTAAGGATTGATTTAAGTTTTATAGTCACATTAACCATCTATTCACTATCTGGATTATTGTTAATAAAAATAGTGTCAGAACTATTTGAATTAATATTAGAGAAATGCGAAAATCATTAATTTAAGGAACACCGGATGAGGATTATATCTAATTTTTGTTTCTAGTAATTCACACAAATTTGATATAATTCCAGAATGCTTGCGGATTATATTTAAAGCATCTCTCCGAATTATATTATTGTCGTAATTTGTCTTCATAAGTAGCAGTTATTATCAAAATTTATTCCATTTCTTTATGAGATTCTCTATTTATAATTGTTTTATCTGTAATTTGTGTAGTAGTGGTCACAATAGTAGCAGCAGTAATAATAATAATAAATAATAATTCCTTTTATTTGCACATTCTATAGATTAATATCTACAGGTAGATGGTATAAGAAATTAAATATTATAATATAATGTTATATAATTTTTTACTTACAGCCATCTTAAAATAAGGCTTATTGTTTAATTGAAAAATTCATATATTTCTTGTTAATTTATTAAAATTGATAGCAGAATCATAGAAGTTTTAAAAGTCTCATTCTTATGTTATAGTATAAAAATAATTAATTAATACTTGTGTTTTTGTATTTCTCTAATGTATTGCGTGTGAAACTAATGTTATACAATACATCACATCATTCTCAACTGATATTGAAGTAGAATAATCCATAACATTAATCTTTTTTTATATTAATATAATATAATCCATTAAGTTGACCTAATACTAATGTAAAATAATCCATCACATTAATCTTTTCTGATATTAACATAATATAATCCATTACGGTGGCCTAATATGAACGTAAAATAATCCATCACATTAATCTTTTCTGATATTAATATAATCCGTTATGGTGACCTAATATGAATGTAAAATAATCCATTACATTAATCTTTTCTAATATTAATATAATATAATTCGTTAAGATGTAAAATAATCCATCACATTAATCTTTTCTGATATTAGTATAATATAATCTGTTAAGGTGACCGAATACTAATGTAAAATAATCCATCACATTAATCTCATTTGATACTAGTATACTATAATCTTAATCTCTCCTGATACAAATTACTCTTTCTTATTGCATTGCCAAATGTATACCATACAATACTAAATTATCCATGCATTTTACAACTGTTACACAATGCTTTATTTACCACCCTCTTTTACAGTTTACAGTTTTGATTGCGCCAGCAATCTTCTTCAGAACTCATATCTCCTAAACTCTTATATCTTTTAATTTCAACTTCTTAGGAGGTATAACAGTTTTGAAGAAGATTGCTGGGGCAATCGAAACTGTAAAAGAGGGTGGTAAATAAAGCATTGTGTAACAGTAGTAAAGTGCATGGATGATTTAGTATTATAACCTCTCCTGATACTAATGGAAGATAATCCATTACACCAATCTCAGCTGATATTAATATAAGATAATTAGTCTCATCTGTCATATCAATCTCATTTGATGTTTTTTTTTTTAAAAAAAATAAATAAATATTGTAACTGTCATTCTTTTTACACAAAAAATTGTCATAATATGGTAATTGTTCTGCCTGAAGATAATGGTCAAATTTTTTTATAAACTCTCTGTGGCTAATAATATTAAAGTTTCATATAACAGATAGATAATTTAAAATTGATAAAAATAAGTGTATTAAATAAATAAATAAAATGAAGTAGCTATTCCAAAATTATTTCAATGTAAATATTACTCCCATGATTTTATATCTTCTGGAAGACAGTATTTTGGACATGGGTCATAAATGATTCCTTGCTACTAAGCACTATTTCCAAATTTTTATCATTATTTTTTTCTAGTATAGACTTTGAATTTAAGATATAATTATCTGTAATAGAATTATTTTTTAAAAAATACTATTATACAACCTTTTTCAATGTTGATCACCATGTTATTAAATTTACACACTGCATGAGACCTGTTAATATCACTTTGCAAGTTTTTTTTATAATCTTCAAAATTCATCATTGTTTTATACAGGTTTTTATCATCAGCAAAGTAGAGAATATTGCTTTTCAGGCAGCATTGATTCAAATCAGAAGAATATATTGAGAACATCATTGACTTCAGAATACTGTCTGATGAATTCCATTATTATTAAAATAAGCATGATACTTTATCATTATGGAAACATGGTAGTATCTAATAAAATAAAGCAATATGATTCAACTTAGTTGGTGGGGTTAATGCTGTTAAAGGCCTTATTCAAATTAAAAATATATTACATCCAATTGCTGGTTTTTGCCACTACAAGAGATGATATAAAAAATGCAAGTTGAACTTAAAATACAACAAAAAACTGATCCAGCATTGCAAGAATATAAAGAGATACAGACAGAGAACAAAGATATATGGAAGAAAAGTTTGAAAAAATAATGAACAGTATCAAAGAAAAAATGACAGTCCGAATACATGAGCAATTGCAGCAGGAAAGGAAAACTATAGAAAAGGAAACTAAGTGTAGATTTAGAAGAATTTGTACAAAAAGCTATAAATGGTAATTCAAGTGAAATACAAATATGTAAAGCATGATGGAGAGAATTGAAAATTTTGAACCCAAAGTAGTATTTAAAAAGACGTGATAGTATGAAAGAAGTCAGTGTTGAGAAAACACATAAGAAAAGATAGCTGAAATCCAGAAAATGGTGATGGAAATTAATGAAAGAATGGTTTCCTCATTAGATAATAAAGGCAGATATTGATAATAATCCATTAAAACAAATATAGCACACATGTAGAAACCATGGATAATGTTAAAGAGAATGTTAATGTCTTCATTATGAATGATTATTTGGATGAAGACATAAATGGAAAAAAATATGATAAGCAAAAGCTGAAAATTGATGTAAAATGTTATGAAAAAGGACTGAAGCTATTGACCTAAATGTTAATTAATATAAAGATTGCAAACTATTGTGTAGATGAGATAAAAAATAAAGTAATTAAGTTAGAAAATGAATTCTGTTGTCAAATTCTGAAGAAGTAGATGATAAAGAAAAACATTTGAGGGAAAACTAAATAAAAGGTGCTTTATGAATAATACAAGAAAGTCGAAATTTATATGATAGGATAAACCCAAGGAATTATTATGTCCAGATATCAGTGTTGGAATAATAAAAGAAAGAAGAAGAGCTAGAAAACAGAGCAGAAGATCCACTTCAGCTGGAAATGATTCAGATTGACCATAAGACAGGTAAAAAAATTTTAAGATTATCCCGAATAAGGATACCTGCACTACCAAATAAATATCTGGAGAGAGGGAGGTTTGAATTCTTACGTGGATAATAAAGAAGGCCTACTTGTTGATGACCCAGATCTGTGAAAAGGATAGATGATTTTTGGAGATTATATGAATTATCTTTTATAATAAATTGTAAAATTAAAGGCTTTATTTAATTTTTAAATATTAAAGTAGGATTTATAGAAATAGTAATTTTAATAAGTTCATAATTCTATTAAGGAAAAGGAGTAAGATTTTTGGAGATTGGATGAAGCTTTTAATTGTTGGATGTTGTTTGGCTGTATTTTCATTACTGGTGATGGATGGAAGATTTTTTCATTGGCTTGAGGATGCAGTGGAGTATTTTATCTACTTTGAAGATTTTGTACCTGCCTCTAAGTTTCAAGAAAAAGTGCAAGGCATAACTTTTTAGGTTTTTTTTCTATATATTTGTAGTTTGTTTCATAGACAGCTAACAATCCTGTACCATAAACTCTCCTGGTATTTATGCTGCATTGTATATTTATTGTCCAATGGTTGGATTCTTTATTTATCTCAGGATTGTATATCAATATTTATTCTTTTCAGCTGTTGTTCAATCTATGGGGGCAAAAATGGGAGTATATAGTTTTATATGAACTTTCTTTAGATATATAGAGTGAATTACAAAAGGTATGTGGACGTATTTTACTTATCGTTAAAAAAATAGAAATAGACTTAAAGACATACATAAATAAAGTTGAGTAAGAACATATGAATAATACTTTAATTTAGATATTAGAATGAGAAATGGAAACAAATATAATTTCATTCTCTCATTCTTTAGAAGGATATTGCAATGATTCAAACATTACAAAATAGTCATTTGATAATTAATAAAAACCAACTACAGAAAATAAAATATAACATAGTGACAATGATTAGAATAGTTGTATGTATTTGTATTTATTATATATATATCTTAATTTAATGGGGGGAGGGTGATTTGTACATTTTGTCACTATATGTTGATTGTAAGTAATAGAATTAATATTTATCTGATGAAATAATACTACTATAACTATATCAGCATATTTTCAGATATGAATATAATTGTAAGCATACGTATACTTGCCAAAATGATATAAATGATAAAATGTGTTATGAATATATTAATTATAACAAGGAGATTATGGATAATTTCATAAATTTAACAAGATATAAATTTTCTATAGAACAAAATATTTTATTAAGTAAAAGTCCGTCTTTCATACCATTTGTGGATAATGATATTAAAAAGAAAATAACTACAAATATAGAGCTGGCGAATATTTCTATGGAAGATAAGAAGAAATTAAATTATTTATTGAATAAACAATTATATGATATAAAAACTTCTAAGCAAGAATATAAATATAGAAGGATTACTAAAGAAATAAGAAATATATGTAAAAATGAAAACATAACAATATGTAAAAAGGATAAAAGTAGTAGATTTGTGATTTTATATTCTAAGGATTATATAGATAGGATAAAGTGTGAAATAAAAAAAGGATATGAAAGATTATCAAAAGATCCTATTAACATGATAAAAAATAAATATATAAAATTATTACAAAAGATGGAAGGGAAAAAAATTATTAATACATATCAATATAAACATTTATATCCTTCTTCTTATGAGAACCCATATTCATTTACTAAGGTAAAAACTCATAAAGAAAATAATCCATTGAGATTATTATTTAATTTTACTAATTTTATTCTACAAAGATTTTGTAAGTATTTAAATAAGTGGATAGTAAATATTATTGGTTATGGGGCGTTTTGCATTAAAAATACAGAGGCTATTATAAATAAGTTAAATATGATAAAATTGAATAGAAACTAAAGTATATTTGTAATGGATATTGTAAAGATGTATCCTAGCATTCGAAGAACAAAAAGTATAGAAATATTAATACAGAAATTATATATGCATATTAATGATATAGAGGTAATTAATATTATTGAAGAAGGTTTAATTTTAAAACATAATAGTTTGTATTTTAAATATAATAATGAATATTGGAGTATATATAAGGGGTGGGTAATGGGGTGTGCAATTAGTGGATTAATGTCATCAATATTCGTCAACGAAATGGAAATGAAAATTGTTAATAGTAGAATAGAAAATCAATATGTAATACATTACTTTAGATATGTTGATGATATATTAATAATTGGTAATAAAAGAGCTATAAAGAAACATACAATGAACTTAATAATAATATGGATAATATAAAATTTACAATTATAGAAATTGATGTTAAAATAAAATATTTAGATGTAGAGATAGAGATAGATGATAATATAATTACATTAAAACACTTCACTAAAGAAGATAAATTAAGGAAAATAATTTCTATGGATTCGCAACAGGCATGGATACAAAAAATAGCAGTTATTAAAAATTTTAAAAACAAAAATGATTAATATAACACAGATAGGAAGATAGCTACTTTGCAAAAAGAGAAATTTATAAAGTTATATACTAGTTATGGATACAACCCTAGAAGCATTAGAAATATATTCTTTAATTATAAACAAAATAATTTGGGTAATAATAGTGACCCAGAAAATATAAAATGGGTAAAACTTTCATATGTTCCTAAAATTTATAATACATTATTAAAAAATAAAAATTATATAGATCAAAATATTAAAATAGGATCGTCAAACAGTAAAACTCTTGATATATTAGTAGGGAATTATAAAATAAAAGATGATATAAAATATAAAAAGGGTATAGTATATAAAATTGCTTTTGGGGTTTGCAGTATGGTTTATTATGGACATACAGCAAAACAATTAGAAGAGCTAAAGAATATACTAATGCTAGTAATAGAAGAGATGACAGATCTGCATTATATGTTCATTACTTGAAATATGGACATAGAATAGATTGTGTTAAGAATATAAGTCCATTAAATTATATTAAAGAAATTAATAGAAGGAAAATATATGAAACCAATTACATTAATTATAACAAAAATAATTGTATGAACATTTATAAAACATCCAATTAATTTAACTAATAATTGGATAATGAAAAATGAATGGAGGGTTGTATAATATGTGTTGTTATAAAGATATTTAAGTGTAATTATAAGTTTGTGTTAATTTTATATAGAGCCAGTAGATGTCACTATGTATGCACTATAGATTATTTTTGTAATTGAGCCATATTGAAAAGGGCAAAAATTTAAAATTTGCCGAAAAGAGCTTTTATATGTTATTTTTATTTGTGATGATTATATGATTATATTACAGCTATTGTTATATATCATTTTGTTGTTAGTAAAGATATTTTATTATATCTATGATTTATTATTTATATGTATATATTTTAATTGCAAGAGGCTGTAAAGACTCTAGCCAAGACAGCAGTTGGTGGATGAAAGCAACGAGTGCTAAGAATCCCCTGACTGCGGACTCAGGCTGCCATTTGATGATCATTATTTATAGCTCACTTTCAAGTGAAGGAAAATTACAAAAATTGAAAGAAGAACTGTCTCCTATTAAATGGGACATTATTGGTCTTTGTTGAAGTTAGAAGAAAAGATGAGAAAATTGATTTAAAAGGTGGACAGGTACTCTACTACAAAGGCACAAATATTGGAAGTACAAGTGAAGTAGGATTCATTGTAAATAAAAACAGGAAGAACAAGATTGCAGAGATTGATGGTATATTGGACAGACCAGCAAGATTAGTTTTCAACTTAATAACAGATACCAAATGCAGATAATTCAGGTTTATACCCCAACAAGTTCTCTTAATGATAACATAGTAGAAGATTTTTATATGGATGTACAAAAGGCTTTTAATCAGACTAAACAACATTTTAAAATTGTTATGGGAGTCTTTATTGATATAATTGGTAAACAAATGAACGATAAAAATGCTGTAGGTAAATTTGATTATGGTAATAGAAATGAGAGAGGACATAGACTTGTGGAGTTTGCAGAAAAAGAAAAACTTTATATTATGACTTTTTTTGAGAAAAATGTTAAAAGGAAATGGACATGGAAGTATCCAAATGAAGGTACAGCAGAATTAGATTATATTTTGACTAACAGAAAATACATATTTTAAGATTGTAATGTCCTTAATAAACTCAACACAGGAAGTGATTATCGATTAGTGAGATGTGTGCTAATGAAACATTAAGAAAAGCAATATTTACAGTTGATATTCCTAATCTTCAGAAACATTGTAATGAATTTAAATTAGAACTTGCAAATCGTTTTCAAATATTAGTGGATTTTGAACATGGTTTAGAGTTAAATGAAATTAACAGGAAAATAACTGATACACTTTTAAAAACTGCAACAAAGATAGCTGGTAGAAAAAAAGCAGCAATTGACCATTAAAAATTCTACTGAAACTAGGGAATTTATGAAAAAAAGAAAGAATATGAAGATATATAAAAATGGTGTGAAAAAGAGTTGATAATGTTATAAGAAAGTATAATTGTGAACTATCAAGGAAAGCTGTAGAAGAAAATAAAAGTCTCAAGAGTGTAAAGCAGAATGTTATTGGTAGAAATCTGCAATAAGAAGAAAAGATGAAACTATTACTAAAAAGAGAGATGACATCATGAAATGGGTAGAAGAGTTCTATCAAAAATTATATAGTAATAAAGAATATGTATTCCTACATCTTTTATATCATCTGAATTGCCCGGGATTTTAAATGAAGAAGTGAGACATGCAATTAAATTTATGAAGAAGGGAAAAGCTTCAAAACAGGTGAAGAAATAGAAAAACTTTTGGAAACGTTATATACTATAACGATCCAAACGAAGTGGGAGATCGCATCGCACCGCACTACCAAAGGGCGCCATCTAGGCATTTGAGCCTAGAAAAATTTATAAAGTAGGCAGATACGCGCTGTTAGGATTCCACTTTATTTACATATTTAGATCGTTAGCCCATTGTCACTAGCTCAGCGGAGACGCCGAGATAAAAATCTATAAATTTTATATCTTAAATATAAAAGAATAAAATAATAAAAGCCACTGCCAGAAATTAACACAGAAAAATATTTATTTACGCACATATAAAATCATTCTAAACTCGAGGAATAAGTTTAACATTTAGATTTTTATCTTAATTTTTAATTTTACATTTAAAATAGCTTGCTATAATGTTTATTTTATTTAGAGAGTCGAGTATGAATGGACTACATAGGTCTGCATTTGAAAGGAAAATATTCTTCCCTGATTTAACCTTAGGCAACAAATTTCGCAATCAACTGGCGCCAATCCATCTGATACATTATGTATTCAATGTAGCATGATACGACAACACAAAATACTATATTGTCAGGAATGTACATCTGAACAATAAGTAGAAATAGAGAAGACATTGACTCTCCACCAACAGGAATGTGACATCTGTGGGCAAGTAGATCAATAAACTAAAAACTCCATAGGAATGGACTGCGGTCTTCTGCCGACTTACAAACCCATCCATAGGCAAACAGAGGGTGTGTGGCGTATATCTATAATCCTGCCCGTAGCGGATCTCATACTACATTTACTAATTACACAAATATATCCAATCCATTGAACCAATTCAACTACGAAATGAATAACCTAAGATTACCCTCCCTTAATACAACTTTACAAAACTATATAGCCATTCGCGCCGACTTAATTTTAACATTTATATACGTTCGCACAGATTTATTTAAAAATGTTGGGTATAGATCGATTACACAGATTCCACGGTCAAAAACATTTCAAAATAAACATAAACGATCAAAATACAAAATTATTGATACCGACAATCGCAGAGGGAAACTTATAAGTAACCCAATAGTATTCACCATAAGATACTTGCGTTGTCACCAATAACTTAAAGACATCCGAATAAATACATTTTAGATACTCACCGTAAGGTATCATTATTTATCGAATGTCTATATATTTTGATCAAATATGAAAACCAAAATCTAATTAACCGCAAACGAATCCATGCAAGCGTCTATAGACAACTTAAATGTAATGCATTTAATAATTTCTACAATAAAATATTACTACACATAAAAAATATTAAAAGGGAAATGATTCTTTTAACAATCGGGAAAGATATAAAATTAACCATTATTAATTTGATTTAAAACTTACAAAAAGTCAGATAAGAGTCCATTTTAAATAAGTCGGCTTGTTTATTAATTTGTTCAACTTGACGAAAGTTCTTGATTGATTTTAAGAATTGTTCCTTTCCTATAGCTTACGGTAGCAGAACTCCCGGTTCCTGGTGTCAATGTCCACGGAGTCTTTAATTGAAAGATCGATCTAATGTTCAGGAGGTGGCATTTGCTGGTTCATGGTATCAGTCATTTCATTTCAGAGATAAATGGGAGAGAACGATAAAGACGCACTTTATCGTTCTCTCCCCAACCAAGTTGAAAAAAGCTCTTCAACTCAATATTTTTTTCTTTTTATATCATCCACAAGGATTCACTGAACAAAACGTCACTAATCTGTTTTTTCGTTATGGTCCGGGCCAAGGCTTAGTGCTTCCATTTGTCAAGCTAAAATCTCTTTCTTCTCTTATCTAACTTTCCATCTGACTTTTTAATTAAACAGCTTTTAGATAATTAATAAACAATCATTTCCTTTTATAGATTACAGGAATTAATTAATACCTGCTTTTATTTTAACTTACGTTTTTTTTTTTATTAAAATATTTTTATATTTCAATCTTGTATTTTTTTATTTAAAAAAAATACATTCAAATACTTTTTTTTTTTTTGTTTATGAAAAAAAATATTTTTAAAGTTTAACATCTGTGCGAATGTATACACGTTTAACAATGTTTTAATTTTAGCGTTTAGTTTTTTCCTTTTATTTGCGAACTTTTAAGTTTTTATTTTAAATTAATGTAACGACATATTTATATATCGTTACAATACCAAATGTCAAAATGATAAAGCCAGATAATTGGAAGAATGCACTATTAAAATTTAAAAACGGTGATAAAAAAGATATTAGAAATTATAGAGCTATCAATCTTTTATCAATTTTATATAAAAAATTTTACCAAAATAATTACAACTCATCTACAGAGAACATTTGATTTCAACCAACCAAAAGAACAAGCTGGATTTAAAAGTGGTTTTAGTACAGTAGATCATATCCAAGTATTGAGAGAAGTTATAAAAAGGACCAATGAATATGATTTGCCATTATGTTTTGGATTTGTACTTTATGAAAAGGCATTTGATTCTATAAGCATTTTCTTAAATGATTAAAGCATTGGATCAAGATCTAGACCCAGGATATTGTCATATTCTGAGAATATTTATAAAAATGCAACAGCAACGATTAGATTACATAATGATACTAAGATAGTTAACATTGAGAAGGGTCTAAGATAGGGTGACTCCATATCTCCAAAACTTTTTACAGCAGTGCTGTAAGAAGTATTTTGTGGATTAAAATGGGAAGTTAAAGGAGTAAAAGTAAATGGAGATTATTTAAGTCATTTAGATTTTGCAGATGATGTAGTTCTTTTTGCAAATAATGCTTCAGAGCTTTAGGAAATGATCAAGAGTTATCAGATGAAACTAAGAGAGTAGGACTAAAAGGTAAATGTTTTAAGACTAAAGTAATGTTCAGTAGATGAAAATAAAAGATTGATTATGATAATTCAGAAGAAGTTAACATTTACAAATACCTAAGTCAGATTATTAATACTGATGGAAACATAATGGATGGAATTAATCATAGAATTAAGCTTGTTTGGAGTGCTTTTGATAGAAATAACTTAATATTAAAATGTAATATGCCTATGTGCTTGAAAAGGAAGGTTTTTAATAAGTGTGTTTTACCAGTTCTTACTTCTGAATCTGAGACATGGACACTTAATAGAAGAGCAATACACAGACTTCAAACTACTCAAAGAAGTATGAAGAGTTGCATGTTAGGAGTAACAAGAAGGGATCAAAAACGAAATACATGGATTACAGAACAAACCTGTGTTACTCATATACGTTGAAAGTGTGCTTTTACCAGTTCTTACTTATGGATCTGAGACTTGGACACTTAATAGAAAGAGCAATATGGAGACTTTAGACCACTCAAAGAACTATGGAGAGATGCTTGTTAGGAGTAATGAAGCAATCAAAGGTAAGAGAACAAACAGGTATTACTGGCATCGTTGAAAGAATTAAGACTGAAATGGAGACGGGCTGGACATATTGCTAGAAGAGATGATAATAGGTGGATAATTGAAATCTTAAACTGGATTCCAAGAGATTGTAAAAGATTCAGAAAGATACATGTGAGATGGAGATAGATGAAATAAGAAAGTGTGCAGGGGTGATGTGGAGAAGAGAGGCCAGAGATTGAAAAAGATGGATTGAACTTGGAGAGACTCTATTTATTCTGCAGTGGATTGACAATGGTTGACGATGATGATGATGATTTTAATAGCATTGTATTAAGAAAAAAACTTTGCTTTGGGTGTAATTAAAAATCATCTCTTAATTTTCATAATTTACGCTATTTGGAGTTAAGGAAAGAAAATGTACCTTTTTTTTGTGTGTACATATAAAACAATATGGAAAATATTTTATATAGCACTGGAGAAAAAAGTGCAAATGTAAAATTTTATTTTGGGATAATTATACTAGTAATCCTTTAAATGAATACATAATTTATATCCTGTTGTACAAATAAAAAATTATTAATGATTTAATAGAAATTAAAATGATTATAATTGTGATTGGAAGGGGCTACATTGTATTGTTGTGATAAGGATAAATAAGTGTATATCCATAATATAGGGAATCTGAACACAAATTTTCAAGCTCCCTTCAGCCATCTGCTCCATCTCATACACCCAAAAAATGATCTCCAACATATGTATCGCGTGTATATGTGTGGGAGATGGTAATCTGGACCAACCAGTTGATGAGCGCTGGTTCAGCACAAGATACGTATGTCGGAGATCATTTATCTTTTTCACATGTGTGTGGTCATGTTTACCAGTTGTATGAAATGAAGCAGATAGCTGAAGAGAGCGTGAAAATATTTATATATGTAGAACGATAACAAGTCACCCTCTTTTTACTGGCGCTGGATATTATTTGACACATTGGAGAAGACAAGCCAAGAAATAACCATAAGAACTATATCAACAAAATAATAGTTCATCAGCATTTGGAAATGGTTATTAATATTTGTTTCTTTGTATTTAACAGCCAATAATTCAAGACACTTAATGGAATAGAGAAAACTGTAATGCATTATTTAAAAAACAATGTGATCACAATTTTCCTGATGAAGATGATCATCAATTGTCTGTATGAAAAGAGAGAAGAGATGACACCATTATACGTCTGTTATCTAACCTAGTGGGAATAACCATGAAATTCAGGACAGACAAACACTTTGATAAATTTAATAAACAATTAACCATTTAATGATATATGCATATATTAGTATAAATTATCTGAAAGTATATATAATTAATAGTAGACCAGTGATGCTGTTACTTAATCCTAGATCTGTTCTGATACCTTTGGAGATGGAGATGTTCTCTTACGTCCTGCACTGACTTGCCAGGAGTACAATTTTAAGATCCAAACAGTACTTTGCAATTTGATTTGTTCTTCTATTTGTTACTTCAAAATATTTTGTTCTGCTTAATAATTTTAATCTCGTGGGGAGCGAGAAGATGAATTAATTATCGTGAAATGGTTTTAAATTCCTCTCTAATTATTTAATAATAAGACCCATCTATTATCTGCTCATGATGAGGTGTCTCTTTATCTGTTATCCGAATCAAAGAAAGAAGAAATATATTGTCAAAGGATTAATTAATAATCTTAATTGTGCATGTTTGTAAAAATAAAATTTTATACATATATTTTGAAAGTGACATGGAATCATGGCATAAATAGACTTTGGTCAAATTACATTGAAAGTTAAGAAAAAGTTGATCTTATTAATATAAATTGTAAAAGGTTTTTATTACATATTGTTTTTCTTGAATATAATTTATTTATCTCTTATGTATAAAATAATGAATCTTCTATATTTATTTTAATTAGTTAAATATAATATATGTGTTAAAATGTATTTATTTGTGTAGTTAAATAAATTGTATTTTACTTATTGTTAAAATCTGTCTTATATATGCATGATTTGATCTCCTTCCAAACAAGCATTTTTAAACTTTATAAGTATCTCTTAAAATCGTGCTTTATGACGAGGGAGCGCTGGAATGTAAATGAAGTAACCAGCAAATATTAATGGAAAGTGATGCTTAGGAGTGAATTAATTCATTGTCTATAAAGATGCTATAATCTGCATTCATCAAAATAATGTGATCATCGTCAGTGTTCTGTGATGGGGATAACCTAAATAGTCACATGATATACTATTATTAGTATATAAAAATTTAACGATTGATGAACTACTATTATAGATAGATATAATAATACATTTATGCATTAGAATATTATAGCATAGTCGTAGAAAAAATTGAAAACCAATCTATCTGGAGTAATGCAGTGACTGGATCAGATTATACCACGCTGATTGAATTGGATTGTCGTATGAAATACTAGCAAATAAATAAAGGGAGAAGTAAATCTATTATTATAAAGCACTGAAAATCTTGAAATTGTTAGAGCGGAAATCATTGAAAGTTGCTGTATTTATAGAAATGCACTCTAAACTTAAGTGATTCACTTAAATTTTTTAAACTCTTACTGACGTGTGAGTGCACATAGATTTATAATGTTTAAAATAATAAAGCATTATCGGAGTTTGACTTCCGATCTAACAATTTAATGGGGGGAAGTAAATACATAAAACACATACCATTAATTAAATGGGCAATTAGTACATAATTGGTATACATAGTGACTTTTTCCTCTCCTTTTGGTTTTAGATTTAATAATGGGTTTAATAAAATATAACTGTTAGCTAGTTAACTGTAAATCTTTTTCAAAGTTTGTAGGATTTTGAAATATCTTTCAACATTTCGTTTTTTTTCTTTTGGGAGTGACACACTCGCATTACATATGTAACACATTTTACATTTGCTATTGTGAAGAAAAACTTCTTTCTATTTGATATTAAAATTGTATATCTTTTTTTTCTTTGTGATTGTCCCAGGTACAATATTCCTCTTTTAAAATATGACAAAATATTATTTATTTATTTTTACTGTAAACTTTAAATCTGTCTCAATAACAAAAAAAAAAAAAGAATTATGGCTTGACTACCAAGTGAATGTTATTCAGTATTGCCCATTGTGCATTGAATGTATTTGAATTGAAGAATTTGTAGTTGATGTATGCAACAATGTGCCTTTCGAAGAAGGCATATCATCTAGCACATTCATTGGCTAGCTTATCCGACTATACTCAGTTGCCTTGATTGTGAAGAGCCGAATCTTGCCTGTATTAGCAATATGTGCATGAAAAATGTATTTTATATGTAGCTGCTTAATGTAGTATTGGTTATCTTTATTTTCTCTTAATTCCAGTGGTCCAAATTTTTTTGGCAGTCCACGGAAGAGCACAGTTGACATATTACTTGCCTTTGATCTAGATTGTGGGGGAGTTGTTCGTGTTATATGATCTACTGTGTGTGATTATGTTTACAGAAATTGCTATATTATTCTATTGAATCTATATTCATATCTTTTAATTTAAAAAGGATGATATAAATCTCAAAAAAAGAAATTCAGAATATGCAATTGCAAAAGTATTTTTATTGTTTTATCAATATGTCTCGTAGATAATTGGGTAAATCTATATGTAATGTCACAATCAGAGAAAGATGAAGAATTTAGTGATAGATTTAATAGGTAAAGGTCTATTATTTAAGAATATCTACAATTGTGGAAAGAGAATACCTTCAACACTTCCAAGGGTGAAGGCAAAGAGGTGCAACTATTTGGACTCAAATATATGATATGACATGTTAAGTCCCCAAGCAGAATAATAGGATATGGGTTGGAAGAAAGTAATGAGTTTAATACAAGGTCCAGTCTTTTAATAACTATAGTACTGAGAGACACATAAATACTATAATAAGTGCAATAGTATAGTGATGAAAAGCAAACATTTGTAAATTAATATCTTCCTATAAAATTTCAAAAAGAAAGGGACATGACTTAGTAATAACAATCCCTGCATCGCCTGAAAGAAATTAAGAATCTTGTTCGAAAGCAGAACAGGCCAAAGATATGTAGTGATATTATGTTTGTCCATTTAATTAGTAGGAGAATTTCCCCAATTGAATTTAAATGATATACGTTAAACGATTCTACTTTTAATTTCATATTAAATAAAACCAAAAAGAAAAAAACATATAAGAAAACAATTCTCGTATGTTTTGAAAAGATGATTGTGTGCCAAATCAATGAGGTGTGAGGATTCAATTCTTAAACCTGACAGCCTCTGAGCCTTTAACTTTCCATAAAAATTTTGAAAATGGTAAACCTTTAAAGTCCATATTTTTGTTCTTATTGATATTATTAGGATTTTTAATGGAAGCAGATGAGTTTGAATGGTGATTTTGTGATATTGACATAAGTGATGGTCATATCTGCACATATGTAAATGCCCCCAGCCAATAAGTATGATTAAAAGGATTTCCTTTGTAACCTTTGTAAATATTGATGCGGAAGTTTATTTCCATGAACATCAGTAAAATCAAAGAAGGATTATTATTATTAATTTATTACAAAAATTAAATAAAAATAAAGAAATTGACATTTATTTATAAATTAATAATTAGACAACCATTGAACTTTGATGTATTTTATTTAATTGATGAGCACAAGTAATTTCCTTCAGCCAAAGCAGCAAAAAGATCAAGCTTTGTATAAAGTAGCTAAGCATTTTGCTAAACATTAAGATTGGATTTGGGTTCTCATTGATATTATTAGAATTTTTAATGGAAGCAATAGAGTTGGATTTTGAATTTCTTATATCAGCATAAACAGTCATATCTCCATGTGATTTAACAATAGACGGGTCATAGTTGTTAGATTCCTTTGCTACTGACCAAAATGCACTTTATAAATATGCATAAATCATAAATATGTGCTAAAAAATACTGAGTACATTTTTTTTATCCACTATTTTCTGATTATTAAATGCAGCAGCTTATTTTTATGAACACTGGCAAAATCATTATTTTTTTAACAATTTTGTTTTGTTTTTAAATTATAAATTAATGATTAGATAAATTAACAATAATAATAAAATTGATAGAATGAAAGTTTTCTTTTTACTTAATCCATTTTACGTAACTTTAATTGTTCTCAAATTATAATTAACGCATTACCCCAATTTTCGATTGCTAATGTAATATAACAATGAGTATGATTAATTATAGAAATTTGTTACATTTACTTAAGTCACAGAATAGCAACATGGGCAATAATTAAGCAAGCACAATCTTTCCGCAACAAATTTCACTAGTAAATTTGATATTTATTCTTTTAATTTTATGTTTTTGATTTTGTTTTTAATTTAATAAGCCATAATTTTCAAAAATTAAAGAGTTTAAATAGTCACTTATATGGAATTTAAGCACATGTCCAATAATTAATTTAATGAAAGCTTTGTG